>CM069148.1:16279075-16884075 GCA_035221665.1 Okamejei kenojei | reverse complement strand
CAGTGGATTTTAGCACATACATAACCAGTGTTTTTGAACTGTGAATAGTTCTCTTTGAATGCTTTTTTGTCATCATTTTGTTATATTGCCTTATCCTAGCAATGGCCCCTCATCCCCCATGATCACTGTAAATAGAAACCCTACTAAGTAGCCTATTCCCATGAAGCAGCCCTGAACAAGGTACTGCTGGTGCCCATGAAGCAGCTCTGAACAAAGGTGCTGCTTGCGCGGCCTTTCCCATAGGTCAGTATTTGCCATAGATTGCCTTCTATGTTCTGTGTGCTGATGCAACATAAGAATTTAATTGTCCTATCAGGGACACATGACAATAAACTCACTTGAACTTGAACTTGAGATTTGGCGTTCTCATAAAGCAGCCCTGAGCAAAGGTGCTGCTGGCACAGCCTCTCCAATAGGCTAGCCTTCCATAGCTTGGCATCCCTCTGGAGCAGTCCTAAAAAAAGGTACTGCTGGCAGAACCTTTCCAATAGGCTGGCACTGCCATAGCTTGGCATCCCCCTGGAGCAGTCCTGAGCAAAGGTACTCCTGGCACAACCTTCCCATAGGCTGGCACTGCCATAACTTGGCATCCGCATGAAGTAGCCCTACCCAAAGGTGCTGCTGTGTACAGCCTCTCCAATAGGCTGACACTATCATAAACATTACTACTGACGCGGGCTCGCACATTAACCCGTGCTGACCCAACTCCGGCTGAAGGAGTGTCTCTAGATTCATTCCCAGAGGGGAAACCTCCCAACATCTTTCTGTATTGTACTGACCATTTCAGAACCGCATAGCTGAATTTCCCCTCCCCGGGAATCGATATAAATATATATATATATATGTATATATATATATACATACCCACGGTAACCCTCCCGGCACCCGGGTTAACCATTTAGGGGAGTTTTAACCCCATCTCCTGGGGACTTTTGCAGTCTGGGAACCGCATATTCTTGGGTTTCCCCTCCCCGGGAACCCAGGCTGACCGTTCAGGTCAGTTTAGCCCCATACCCTGGGGACTACTGCGATCTGGAACTACATATTCTTGGGTTTCCCCTCCCCGGGAACCCAAGGTGTAGAGTCACTGACTGCGTTATCAGTGACTCCGATCGCGAAACCCGACATTCACCAGTTCTCCACTTCCGCAGTCGGATCAGGGTTTTCCCCAAAGCCCTAGGCTGGTTCCTCGTCGGCCATCGCGAACATCCCATAGAAACATAGAAATTAGGTCCAGGAGCAGGCCATTCGGCCCTTCGAGCCTGCACCGCCATTCAATATGATCATGGCTGATCATCCAACTCAGTATCCTGTACCTGCCTTCTCTCCATACCCCCTGATCCCTTCAGCCACAAGGGCCACATCCAACTCCCTCTTAAATATGGCCAACAAACTGGCCTCAACTACCTTCTGTGGCAGAGAATTCCACAGATTCACCACTCTCTGTGTAAAAAACGATTTTCTCATCTCGGTCCTAAAAGACTTCCCCCTTATCCTTAAACTGTGACCCGCTGTCCTGGACTTCCCCAACATCGGGAACAATCTTCCTGCGTCTAGCCTGTCCAACCGCTTAAGAATTTTGTAAGTCTCTATGAGATCACCCCTCAATCATCTAAATTCCATCGAGTACAAGCCGAGTCTATCCAGTCTTTCTTCATATGGAAGTCGTGCCATCCCAGGAATCAGTCTGGTGAACCTTCTCTGTAATCCCTCTATGGCAAGAATGTCTTTTCTCAGATTAGGAGACCAAAACTGTACGTAATACTCCAGGTGTGGCCTCACCAAGACCCTGTACAACTGCAGTAGAACCTCCCTGCTCTTGTACTCAAATCCTTTTGCTATGAATGCCAACATACCATTCGCTTTCTTCACAGCCTGCTGCACCTGCATGCCTACTTTCAATGACTGGCGTACCATGACACCCAGGTTTCGCTGCATCTCCCCTTTTCCTAATCGGTCACCATTCAAATAATAGTCTACCTTCCTGTTTTTGCCACCAAAGTGGATAACCTCACATTTATCCACATTATACTGCATCTGCCATGCATTTGCCCACTCACCCAGTCTATCCAAGTCATCCTGCAGCCTCCTAGCATCCTCCTCACAGCTAACAATGCCCCCCAGCTTCGTGTCATCTGCAAACTTGGAGATCCATGCAGTCTTTAAATGCCTTCCATTGCATATCCACCGTCAACCCTTCAAAAATCAATTGCCAGTCCATCTTGGCCAATTCACGTCTCATACCCTCAAAGTTACCTTTCTTTAAGTTCAGGACCCGTGTTTCTGAATTAACAATGTCACTCTCCATCCTAATGAAGAACTCAACCATATTATGGTCACTCTTGCCCAAGGGACCATGTACAACAAGGCTGCTAACTAACCCTTCCTGATTACTCAATATCCAATCTAGAATAGCCTGCTCTCTCGTTGGTTCCTCCACATGTTGGTTTAGAAAACTATCCCGCATACATTCCAAGAAATCCTCTTCCTCAGCACCCCTGCCAATTTGATTCACCCAATCTATATGTAGATTGAAGTCACCCATTATAACGGTTTTACCTTCGTTGCACGCATTTCTAATTTCCTGTTTGATGCCATCCCCAACTCCACTACTACCCTTAGGTGGCCTGTACACAACACACACTAGCGCTTTCTGCCCCTTAGTGTTTCGCAGCTCCACCCATATCGATTCCACATCCTCCAAGCTAATGTCATTCCTTTCTATTGCGTTAATCTCCTCTCTAACCAGCAACGCTACCCCACCTCCTTTTCCTCTCTGTCTATCCTTCCTGAATATTGAATATCTCTGGATGTTCAGCTCCCAGCCTTGGTCACCCTGGAGCCATGTCTCCGTGATCCCAATTATATCATAATTATTAATAGCTATCTGCACATTCAACTCATCCACCTTATAACGAATGCTCCTCGCATTGAGACACAAAGCCTTCAGGCTTGTTTTTACAACACTCTTGGCCCTTTTACAATTATGTTGAAAAGTGGCCCTTTTAGATTTTTGCCCTTGATTTGTTTTCCTGCCACTTGTCACCTCGCTACCTATTACTCCTATCCTCATTTTACACCCCTCTGTCTCTCTGCTCACACATTTAAGAAACCCTCCACTTCTTATTCTCCGTTTGTTATTTTTTTCTTCTTTCCTCCCTACGTGTTGCGCCTGACTGCTTCTCTTCTCTGCCTCCTGCCTCACAAACGGACTACTTGCCTTCTCTATTTGAGTCCCTCCCCCCAACCGATCTAGTTTAAAGTCTCCCCAGTAGCCTTTGCAAATCTCCCCGCCAGGATATTGGTTCCCCTCGGGTTCAAGTGCAACCCGTCCTTTTTGTACAGGTCAGACCTTCTCCAAAAGAGGTCCCAATGATCCAGAAACTTGAATCTCTGCGCTCTGCACCAGTCCTTTAGCCACGCATTTATCCTCCACCTTGCTCCATTCCTACTCTCACTGTCGCGTGGCACAGGCAGTAATCCTGAGATTGTTACCTTTGCGGTCCTTCCTCCTTAACACACTTCCTAACTCCCCTAAATTCTCCTTTCAGGACACCTCTCTTTTTCTACCTATGTCATTGGTACCTATATGTACCACGACCTCTGGCTCCTCTCCCTCCCATTTCAAGATATCTTGGACACGTTCAAGTCACATCCCGGATCCTGGCACCAGGGAGGCAAACTACCATCCGGGTCTCCTGACTGCGTCCACAAGAATCGCCTATCTGACCCTAACTATAGAGTCCCCTATTACTGCTGCCCTCCTCTTCTTTTCCTTACCCATCTGAGCAACAGGGCCGGTCTTTGTACCGGAGGCCCGGTTGCTGTTGCTACTCCCAGGTAGGCTGTGCCCCCCAACAGTACTCAAACAGGAGTACTTATTGCCAAGGTGTACAGCCACCAGGGTACTCTCTAGTCCCTGCCTCTGCCCCTTGCCTCTCCTAACCGTGACCCACTTTTCTGCCTCCTGTGGTTTTGGAGTGACCACCTGTCTGTAGCTCCTCTCTATGGCTTCCTCACTCTCCCTGACCAGACGGAGGTCATCGAGCTGCTGCTCCAGGTACCGAATACGGTCCATTTGGAGCGCCATCTTGACGCACCTGGTACAGATATGGACGTCTGGAGAGCTATCTGACTGCTCGACCCTAAACGTCGCCTATTCCTTCGCTCCATAGATGCTGCCTCACCCGCTGAGTTTCTCCAGCATTTTTGTCTACCTTCGATTTTTCCAGCATCTGCAGATCTTTTTTAAACATAATATCCTAAATGTCACTTACGTTACTTAAAAGTCACTATGTACTATGTATCTTTCCCATTGCTCTGCCTATTGTACTTGAGTTTGGGTAGATTGGATTTATGTATAGTATTATCTGATTTGATTGGTTAGCATGCAAAAAAAAGCTTTTTACTATACACGTGAAAATCGTAAACCTAAACTAAAAGAACATCTTATCTTGTGTCTGGACACTTTACACCCTTCTGCAATAACATTAAATGCTCCAATTGCTGGTAAACTGCTCTCATAGTTTCCCATTGTCATGCTTTCTCACCCCTTTTCTATAAAATGTGTCGCTAATAGTCCGTACTCACACTCATTATCACCTGATCAGCCTTAAACTCTCCCGTTGTAGGCCTTGTCTTCCATTAAGGACTCCGCTGTCTTCCATTAAGGATCTTATAGAAACATATAAAATTATTAAGGGTGTTTTCCAGCATCTGCAGTTCCTTCTTTAAAATTATTAAGGGATTGTAGAGGTTAGATGGAGGAAAACTGTTCCTGATGTTGGAGAAGTCCAGAACCAGGGGTCACAGTTTAAGAATAAGGGCATTTAAGACTGAGATGAGGAAAACCGTTTTCACCCTGAATCTGCTGTGAATCTGTGTAATTCTCTGCCACAGAAGGCAGTGGGGCCAATTCACTGGATGTTTTCAAAAGAGAGTTAGATTCAGCTCTTAGGGATGAATCAAGGAATCAAGGGATATGGGTAAAAAGCAGAAATGGGGTACTGATTTTGGATGATCAGCCATGATTATATTGAATGGCGGTGCTGGCTCGAAGGGCCGATTGGCCTACTCCTGCACCTATTTTCTATGTTTCTATGTTTCTAAGTCACTTATAATGTGACTTCCTGTGTAGCACAGTGGCCCCAATGGAGTTGCAATCAACAGACAACGAATATGTCTTTGAGTTTCTAACTCTGGGCTAGAACCAGGATTTTATTTTATTTTAGAGGTACCTGAGTGATGGAAAAGGCAGACGCGTTGACCATGTGGAGATCACTAATGTAGAGAACTGTGTGATGCATGAAGACAAAAGCAACCTATTTAACTTTCTGGTGACAACAGCAGAAGAAATTGCTGATTCAAAGGTCCTGCAATACAATTCCAAGATATGCAGCCCACAATCATATCCCTGGTTTGATCTTGTCACAAAATGGCCATGATTGAACTAACAATTAGTCCTGTAAGTAATTCTTGTTGCAAGGTTGTTTTGAAGCGGATTAACTCTGAGGTTATCAATATCTTGACATCAGCCCACAACATTACATAGTAATGCTGCCTGGTGTTTGTCTCGACGTGGTATATTTTATCGGGTATTGTCTCCTTGCTGCTCCTGATTCTTATTAGCATAGAGATGGAAGCAGATGTGTTGCAGTACTGAAGAAGGGTCTCGACCCAAAACATTACCCATTTCTTCTCTCCAGAGATGCTGCCTGTCCCGCTGAGTTACTCCAGCATTTTGTGTCTATCTTCAGTATAAACCAGCATCTGCAGTTCCTTCCTACTCATATTGACAGTATCAATATGACTGATATTGTCATATTAGAGTGACAATATCAGTATTGTCACTCTAATACAATGTTATTGTATTGTACAGTATCAATAGTGTATTGATTTTATACAGTATCAATATGACTCTTACCATATCACTCTACAGTATCAGAGTTTAATACACAGTCATATTGTGTGAGTCACTGTGACTCACAGTCTTATAGGAATTGTTTCATTTTAAGGACCTTCATTAACCTTTGCTTCCACACTTAGGTCAAAGGCTCGTGTAGCAAATCAAAGTGGAGTTTTTTTAATAGTTGCTCAAGATCTGACTATAGGATAATATATAATGTATAATAAATCTGTCAATATTTGAAAATGAAGAACCAGGGGATATACTAATTTTATTGTATGTTGATGGATAGGGCCAACAGGTAAAGGAAAACCACAAGAGAGAAACTGTATGCTCGTAAAATAACTTGCCTGATTTTCTGCTGAAGTTAATGGATGGAAATCAGGCATTGCCAATAACAAAAATAGTCTTCCCATTCCCGCTATCTTCCAATTGCCCTTTACAATGTAGAGGGAGGAAACCCTTTGCATGGTTGCTTCTTTTGTTCTGATCTTGGGTCACACTCTATAATGGCAACCTACCTATCTCGTTCAGATGTGTCCTTTTCATCTTTTTCCATTTCAAGTACAAAACAAAAAGTGCTGGTACAAATCTCTTAGTAATTGAAAGTTCGATTGTATTTTTTTTTTTAATGTTCTTTTGGTCATTCTGTGCAATAATATTTTTATTATGTTGTTTCCATATTCTGGTACTGTCAAAGCTTCCAAATGTATGTTATCTGGAGAAACTCTGATCTAGCTGAAATTTTACAAGGCGTAATATATAGGTATGTTACAAAACTTACCTTTAGCGGTGCTGCAGTTCTATCACTGTCCGTGTGCGCGACTTTGGCGCCTTGGGGAGGGGGGGCAGGGTTAAAATGCGGTTTTCGTCTTGCCATCCGGAGCTTTCTGTTGTTGGAGTGCGATCTATTTCTGGAGATTCGTTCCGACTGCCGGTAAGTACATTTTTTAAAAAATAAATAGCCCGACTATTTCAGCGCTGCAGTAAAATCAAAATTAGCTCCTAATGCCGCGAACGGGGACCGATTTTACGTAAGGGACAGGTAAGTGAAAGCTGTTTATTTTTACATATAAACCTGCTTTTTTAGATGACTTTAATCAATATTTCATGTTGCGAAACGGTGATTTAGTCCCCATATGAACCGGCAGAATTTTTCCTGCTGATATGGGGTTTAAATTCACCGCAACCGCAACGTTCTAATCCATCGCGTTCCAGAAAATCCCACTCGCAAGCTGTTTAAAATGCCCATTAATTTATGGGCATTAAACACTGAATTCCTTCAATTTGGCCTATAAATTAATGACAATTAGATTTAAAAATCATGTTATATTGTGAATTCTTGTGTGAATGTTAATTGGACACTTGGGCTTTAAATTTGTTTTTAATTCTTTCTTAAAAAATGGATAGATGTTTAGATCTAGTAATTGAATTTTGTAATTAGCTACAATTGGGTAACTAACTAATTATATGTTGTAATTTCAGGTCATCCAAGTAAGATTGTTTCATATTTGTTTCAGAATACTTAAATCTATAATAACTGAAAATTTCTTTCAGTTCTCTTAATTTTCAAGAAAGTTATGGGCTTTTGACTGTCCTCGATCACAACTTTTGTGTTAAGTCAATAGAAAAGCAACAGGAAACAAGTTGCTAATTTCCGAGTATGAAAATGGCCATAACCTTTTTAATAATGAAGATATGAAAGTGAATTAGGTGTCAAATTAAACTTATTTTTATGCTTTATCTGATGGGATAAATTGCAGACTTGAATTTTAAAATCTCAAAATTTTGTAACATTGCTATAATACAGTTGCAAAATCAGCAGTATTGCTGACATTTTCGTTGATTAGATTTCATCTGAAATGCCAGCAACACAGGAGGAATTGTGAGGCAAGTGCAAATTTTCCGAAGAGGTACAATGACAGGATGTTAACAAACTATGTCCAAAAGGTTCACGTTTTTGCAGTTAAATGTGGATTAGTGTTTAGTGGCTAAGTCCCACTGTGCTCAATGGGTGTTGCGGTTATTAAACAATAATTGGAGTAGACTGATTGTTCCATCTTTTATTACAGCCTTGATGACAAACTGGAATACCGACGATAAAAATCAGACATCTAACGTTTGACTATCTGCATGGATTGAATTTAATTGTTTACTTTTTGCAGAAGTATCGCCAAAATTATGAAGCTGCAATGAAAAGGAAATGTGTTTTTGTCCAATTTATTGAGTTTAATTAAGGTTTGTAATTAATAGAAACTATCGCCCCTCGAGTCCTGAAGGACAACTTCAATTTGTCATCCGGGTGAACGTGGTCAGTTTTAATAAGCTCAGAGGTGGCGTTCTCAATCTCATGCTTCAGCTCCGATCAGACATATCAGGAGATTGATATTCAATCCTTTTCACAGATGCATCAACAGGCAAATCCCTATGCAGTCGTCAACAGCTGAAGCGTAGCAAGAGACATAGGTAAATCCCCTGCAACGAGGGGAAGTACTCAACGTTACAAGGAATAGCAAGCATGCGGTTAGAATGCAATGTGTAGTACTCTGAAAAATATAGATAAATGTTGAGCAATGATCATAGGTAATCCATCCATTAAAATATTTTACTATAATTGCGCCTAGTTTTGTTTAGTTTGGAGATACAGTGCGGAAAGTGTGACATTTATTTTGTGGTTGATGCATAGGAATGAGATTAATAACCTGGGTCTTCATGTTTTGGTTGTTTCAAGAATAATTTGCTGGCCAGAGACGGCCAGAATTCCCTATCCCTTCAAGTAGTTGTGTGAGGTACTTTTATATTCAGCTGCAGCCTCAGTTTAACAGGTTAAGGAAAAATGTGGCCTCCAATGAATTTAGACTATAACCAAGAAGTGATAGTCATTGGTGGCGCAGCGGTAGAGTTGCTGCCTTACATCACCAGAGACCCTGGTTCAATCCTGACTACAATACTGTATGGAGTTTGTACATTCATCACGTAACAGTTTGGGTTTTCTACAGGTGCTCCGGTTTCCTACCACATGCCAAAGACGTATAGTTTTGTGGGTTTCGGTAAAAAAATTGTCAATTTCCCCTAGTGTGTAGGATAGTGCTTGTTTAGAGGGATTACTGATTGGCGTGGACTTGGTGGGCAAAAAGATACAGTTTCCACACTGTATCTCTAAACAAACTAAAAAAGAATATTCATTAAAATCTCCTGGAGTCATAAATATTCTGTGAGATTTCCAAGTCCCCTTCTACATAGTTTCCAATAACTCATTGTGAATATTCATTTTCTTTTGAGTTTACAGGGCCATAGTAAGCACCATGTAAACCCACAGTGGCAAATACAGCAAATCAAGCAGAAACTTGCAGGCTGGCTCTTTGGTCTGACCAGCTGTCACAGTGTCAAGTGCGGCCCAGTGTTCACAATGTAGAGGACAAGAACACAGAAGCAAGGATGATACCAAACGGTAAGCTTTTCAAGGAGATGTTTTAAGGAACTATCTTATAACACTGTTGCAGATACATCCGATGAGGTTTAGTTTAGTTTCGAGATACTGCGCGGAAACAGACCCTTCAGCCCACTTGGTCGGCACCGACCAGTGATTCCCGTACACCAGGGGACGATTTACAATCATACCAAGCCAATTGGCCTACAAACCTGTACGTCTTTTGAGTGTGGGAGGAAACCGGAGCTCCCGGAGAAAACCCTTGCAGGTCACAAGGAGAACGTATAAACTCCATACAGACAGCACCCGTAGTCTGTATCGAACCTGGGTCTCTGGCGCTGTAAGGCAACAACTCTACTGCTGTGCCATCGTGCAGCCTTATCTCACACAAGCAGTCACCAGCATAACTTCCAACCATTGTCAAACCATTTATTTAATTCAAATCTCTAACTCTGGTTAAAGATTAGGTTTATTCTAACATGCACATTTTCTTGTAACAAAAATCATGCTACTCAGGCCCAATGCACACTCTCTACAAAATGATCTAATGGACTTTTACTGTAACATGGTTTCCTTTCCGGGGACTAAATTCCTGAATAAAATTACAATTTTAAGTGTCACAAAAAATTATTCCACATTCACAGAAACTCAGAATAATATAAAATCTCATTCAGGTATTTTTTGGTGTTATTTGCTTACTCTGGTTAATATTGTTATATTTCTTACTTCCTCTTTAGTATTCTAGCATTTATCTCTGTGCTTTGTGTCCTTTTTATCTTTGCAAGCCCTGGCATTATACTATCGACCAGGCTCCCTGAGTGCACAAGGGTACTTAAACATATTATTTCTCTTTCTTGTAATCTGCTTTGCTTTTGCTCTCAGCGTGTCAACTTTTTTTTATGAGGATTCTGTCGTGCATTCCATTTCCTTAAAATAATTTTTTCAGCAGACTGGATTGACAATATTACATAATCAAGAGCTCTCTTCTACTCATCAGCTTCTCCAAATGTAATTAACTTGCTGGAAAGTAAACAGTGTTTTCACAGGAACGCCAAGCATTTACTCATAGCGTCATAGAGTTATACAGCATGGAAACAGGCCCTTCGGCCACACCGACCAAAGTGCCCAATCTACACTAGTCCCACCTGCCTGCATTTGGCCCATATCCCTCTAAGCCTATTCTATCCATGTATCTCTCTAAATTTTTTTTAAACATTTGGTATTTCTTTATACCAACAATGTCTTGATCCCCTCAGGAGCACAGAGGTCCCGTAGATGCTAAATGAGCTGTTCTGAGTGGCCTTGGATGTTGTATTCTCTATGGGATTTAACAGCAGAATGCAAACAGTACAATTCCTAAATGGTTAAGTCGGGAATGTCCCCGGTAAATTTTGAACACCGTGCAGGAACATAAATATTGTTCATTTCAAATGAAAGATTTATCTAGAGAAGACACAAAGTGCCAGAGTAACTGCGGGTCAGGCAGCTTCTCTGGAGAACACTGATAGGTGACGTTTTGGATTGGAACCCTTCTTCAGACTGATAGAGTGGAGGGACAGGATAAGGCCTGACAGGTAATAGGTTGATAAAGGTGAGAAGGTTTAGCCACATGAGTAAAGCAGAAAGTATTAGTTAATTTACATTTCCAAATGATTACTTAATTGAAATGGTTCAATTGGATTTTTAATTGTCTTTGTATACAGTCAAGAGAGTTCAAGAGACATTTATTATCACATGCACCAATGAGATTTGAATTACCATACAGCCATACGAATAAAAAGAACACAATACACGATAGAATTTAACATGAACATCCTCACACAGCAGAATCAACATTTCCCACTGTGAGGGAAGGCAATAAGGTTCAGTCCTCTTCCTCATTGTTCACCCGTGGTCGGGGCCTTAGACCTCCATAGTCGTCGCTACGGGCGGCCCGATGTTTCAGGCCCTCTCGCCGGGATGATCATAACTCCAGCATCGGAACGGAGCAAACTATCAGCGACTTAGAGTTTCCGAATTGGCCATTTCCTACCGGAGACCGCGGCTCCCGAAATCCACAGGCCGAGCTGGACGGAGCTCCAACACTGGCGATCCTAAGCAAAGATCCCAGGCTCCGCGATGTTAAAAGTCAGCGCCGCCCATGGCTGGATGCCATGCACACCACAGCACCACAATGTTCAATGGGTCCGAAGAAGGTGTTCGGCCCAAAACGTTGCCTATTTCCTTCGATCCATAGATGCTGCCGCACCCGCTGAGTTTCTCCAGCACTTTTGTCTACCCTCTATCCATGATGTTGTCAGCTGGCCCAACACTCCAGAGCCTCAACACGTCGATCTCCCATAAGGCATTGCCCGCTCCGTGATGGTAAGTCAGTGCTGCGCCGCTGGTGAAGCTCTGGCCGGTCTCCGGCAGAAAAGACCACGCCAATCCAGATGGCAGGCCGCAAGGGGAGGGGGCCAAGATGCGGCTTGGAGAATAGACGCATCCCGACCAGGAAGTGACTGAGAAAAGGTTTCCCCCTTTCTCTCCCCACCTCCCCCACATAAAAAAGACTAAGAGACCTCCAGGAATATACTTTTAAACAGACTAAAAATAACAAAAAGGGTGAAAAGACAAATAGACTGCTGGCGAGGCTGCTACGTGACTTTCAGAAAGATTGATGGTTCTTTGATGGGTTTAACAGCTGGCAAAGCAGCAGCCATGATTTATCCAATCTTTGAAGTTTGTTTTGGCCCATTCAGATGGAGGGACTATATTACATTGGATATCTTCAGGCAACAGTCAACATTGGTGAGTCTGCAGAAAGTAAAATTGTTCTTAGGACATTGGGAGAACGTGGGCCATTTCTAGTTATCCCAACTATCCTCGTCAGTAGGATATGTTCTTGGAATCCAGGCATCATTCTGATAAATCTACATCCAGGTCCAAAATATCCCTTTTAAGGTATAGGACAGGACTAGTAACACAATACCAGAAGTGGTCTACTCAGGTCTTTATATAGATGACTTAGATATAGGGCCAGCACTCCATTTGGCTTCCTGATTATTTTTTGTTTGCTTTCGAACAAAAAGCTTGAGGAGAAATTTAAGGACTGAAGGATAGGAAGAATCTGTTTCCTTCAGCAGAGAAGTCAATAACCAAGAGCCATAAATTTAATAGAATTTGTAGAACAATTTGTGGACGAAACTGAGATGGGAGAGCAGCTAGGCACGGTAAGAGTAGCTGCCAGCCAGACTCAATGAGGGAGCAAATTAGTATTCCCTGCTCTGTTCAGCTCAATCCAGCTCTCAATTGTAGACTTTAGACTTTGGAGATACAGCGCAGAAATAGGCCCATCTGCCCACTGAGTCCGCGCCGACCAGCGATCACCCTGTACACTAGTTCTTTCTTACAAATACAGTATTTTCCACCCACAGGCGAGAGGTATTTGGGACAGACTACCTAAATGGAAAGCAGAGCGAGCAATTCTCATCATGTTTAAAGGTTTCCATAAAGGTATACGTGAAGCTCTTTAACCAACAAGACAATGGATTAAGATCTGGGAAGTAAAATTAAGCTGGATAGCCCTTTTGCGCTGACAGGGATGCAATGGGCCAATTGGCCTCCTTCAGCGCCATAAATGTCTCTAAAAGATAGTGCCGCAGAATTAGAATTCACAGTTGCTTGTGGAAAGACCATTATAGTCATGCTTTTGCCACAGTTCATTTATGACGGACTACTGCATTAAACGGGCAGCAGCAGTTCACCACAGGACAGTATACTTTAAAGGTCAACGTCATTGTAGAAAGGAGTGAGGACAAATTGGAGAAGAAAAGCAATCATAAAACAACAACAGGAGCAGAACATTTGCACATGACCTTTCCTGTTTCTAATAATTTGCTCTCCCTTCACTCTGCGCTCCCCTTCCTTTTAAGTTGCTATGGAGTAGATCTCAATTAGTCGTACCTTTGCACAAAGTCTGAAGGTTATGGGTTTAAGGCTCACTTCAGAAACTTGAGTCCAAAAATCTAAATTGACGTACAGCGCAGTGCCAAGGAAGTGCTGAGCTCTCAATTTAGGGTTTCAATTGCAACCCTTTATATCTTGGTCAAATCATCTACAGAATTGTTAAAGAGGGGTGGCCTGTTTTGCCTGGGGTCCTGGTTATTTTCTGTCACACCATGCCTTGGAAATGCTCAGGGACTAATCTGGAGAGCACTGAAAATAGGTATAAGTATCATGGCATCTGGTGAAGCCCCATCCATTCAACCTAGTGCAAGATGTGGAGGCCAAGAAATTGGGTATTTTTAAGGCAGAGATTGAAGTTCTTGAATAGAAAGGGCATCAAAGGTTATGGAGTGAAGGCATGAGAATGGGGCTGAGAGGGGAAAACAAATGGGCTGAATAGCCTAATTTTGCCCCTATGTCTTATGGTCTAGTAGGTAGCATGACAAATTTATACTAGCTGAAATAAAATTGTTTTTAGTAATAATAATTAGAGTCAATGTTAATATGTAACCAATTTTACTTCGGAGTCACGTGAGTGACTACGTGAATAGAAGCCCGTACAGCCGTTGGTGCGTCATGATGTCAGACGTTGGTGCAGTCGGCCGGTTGGAGCAGCAGCGCTCCTCCAAGCGGTAAGTTTAAACGGAGGTAAGGTTTTTTTTTAAATTTTTACCACAGGTCATTTTCTGCGACGGTTTGGAGTTCTTGGAGATATGTTGCAGAAAGTGAAGAAGGTGTCGGCGAGGCGCTCCGGGGGTAGAAAGGAAAGTGGCCAGGAGAGTGTTGAGGATGGAGGCCTGTCTGGTACACCTGGTCCGGTGCTGGCTACACAGCCAGTGGTTGCGGACCCACTGCCGGGGGGCAGTGGAGGCTTGCCAGTAGGGCGGAAGGCCACTGGCAAGTCTCTGTGGCCCGTAGATGAGTCGGGCCTGGAGGTTATACCCTCCATAGGAGAGTCCGTTTGCTCACGGCTCTCCCACGTCGAGATTTTATTACAAAAGAATGCTCGACAGGGACCAGCTCCGTGAGGAGGAGTGGTGCCCAAGCCAGGCTGATGGAGAGCTTGTGCTAGCAGCACCTGTTTCAGGGCTGCAGAACTATCCTGCCTGTGAGGAGGATGTTCTATCAGTGCAGTTTGCTGACACTGATTCTATGCTGGGGGAGAGCAGTAAAGGAGTTTGGTTGGAGGTAATTCCGAACATTGCTGGGAAGTTTGCTGAGCATAGAGAGGCAGGAGAGGCGATTGATGTAGAATTGGCCGAAGCAATTCAGTATATGCTCTCCCACCAGTTACAGGAGCTAGCTATGGATGAAATAGCAAAAAACTATAAAGCTCCTGTTAATTGTGTTCTCCTGAAGGTACCGGTGGTTAATCACCAAATTTGGCCATAGATGGGTATGCCTGCTAGGGCCCAGGAGATGAAGTTTTTAAAAAAGTGCTTAAACTGTTGTCAGCAGGTATTACAGCTGTGGTGAAAGTTATTGATACAAGCAATATGGTTGAAGCACACCAGGACGAACTGGGATTCCTTTGTAATGCATTTTGAAATTAATAATATCGGAAGGGCCACTATTAGGCCAGTGCTAATCCGAATTTGGCGAGTTTGTGCAAACCGACCTCAGTGTACCACCACAAAATCTGTTGTTTGGTGGTAACCTTGCAAAAGGGTCAAAGACTGTCATGAGGTTGTTAAAACCATGGCCCTCATTAAGCCAGCTGCCAGCAAGGCAAAAAG
This sequence comes from Okamejei kenojei, assembly GCA_035221665.1. Lineage (NCBI taxonomy): Eukaryota > Metazoa > Chordata > Chondrichthyes > Rajiformes > Rajidae > Okamejei > Okamejei kenojei. Next base: position 16,869,017 of record CM069148.1, on the reverse strand, counting down.
GGTTCTCTACAAGAAGTCTGGGACAACAAGGTCCGCAAGGAAAGATGCAGGTAAGGAATATAACATTGACAGACGATGAATTAACTGATGTTCCTGTTCAAATTGGGGAAGGTTAAAATTGTTTCTCAAACAATGGCAGCAGTTGACATCAGATTTGTTCATACTTAGTAGTATTAAAGGGGTGAAAATTGAATTTTACTTTAAGGACAGTCTACCTAATCAACATTTTCCTAGTCGCAAACTTATTTTTTCAGATGAGGAAAATGTGCTTATTCAAGCAGAGATTCAGTCGTTACATAAGAAAGGGGTATTGAGCCTTCTGTCTATCAAATTCAACAATTTCTGTCAAGTATATTTCCCAGATCTAAAAAAGACTGGGGAATGCAGAATTATTCTGGATTTATCGAGTTTGAACAAATTTGTTTGTTATAGGCATTTCAAAATGGAGACCTTTACCAACGGGCAAACATCTAGTGTCCAAAGGGTATTATATGGCAACCATTGATTTAAAGAATGCGTATTACTCAGTGTCTATTCATGGTGATGATAGAAGATATTTGAAATTTATTTGGATGACTGAGCTGTGGCAATTCAGGGCATTGCCGAATGGATAAACTTCAGCTCCTAGATTATTTTACTAAATTGGTAAAAACCTGTGTTAGCATTACTTAGTGCTCAGGGGCATGTGGTAATGGCCTATTTAGATGATATTCTGATTGTTGGAAAGACTCATGCTGAAATTCTATCATCAGTTTCAGTTGTTAAAATCACTTTTGAACAAATGTGATTTGTTATTCACCCAGATAAATCTAAATTATCACCAGTCCAAATTATTGATTATCTGGGATTTACCATTAATTCCAATCACATGTTGGTAATTTTGCCCAGGGATAAATTGAATCAGTTAATTGAGGACTGTGTTAATCTCGTTGGAGAACAACGGCCTTCGATTAGACAAGTAGGCAGTTTAATTGGGAAGTTTGTTGCAGCATTTCCAGCTGTGCAGTATGGTTCTCTGCATTATCAACAATTACAATGATCAAAGGAACAGGCACTGAGAATACAAAGGGGCCATTTTGATAGGCCTATGCAGTTGTCAGGTGGTGCGATTGCTGACATACAATGGTGGATAGTACCTGTTTCAAAAAGTTTAGGAAGGTTTTGGTGGAACCACCATCACTGATATATTACAGACTGATGTAAGTGCACTGGGTTGGGTGTGCAACAGATATGTCTTCTAGTTGTGGAGGCAGATGGAATGTGGATGAGACATCGCTTCTTCAATTAAGAGGGATTTAATTATTTAGAGTTGTTGGGCACCTGGTATGGGCTCAAAGCTTATTGTTCTACAAGGAGGGATCTGCATGTGCAGATCCAGATTGACAACACCACAGCAGTGGCATATGTAAACCACATGGGTGGAGTTAAGTCACAGTCTTGTGATAGACTGGCTAACCAGATTTGGAGCTGGGTGTATTGACCAAAATATCTGGCTTTCAGCACTTTATTTGCCAGGAAGGTTCAACACGGTAGCTGACATTAGGTCACGTCAGTTTAATGACAACATTGAATGGATGTTAAATCAGGATGTATTTAACCAAATGATTGTTCAGTATGGATTGCCAGATATTGACTTGTTTGCATCTCGAGTAAATCATCAGTTACCTAGATATGTTTCATGGGAACCAGATTTTGGGGCAGTAGCAGTGGATGTGTTTTCGCTGCATTGGGGAGGAATGTTTGTGTATGTATTTCCTCCATTCTGTCTCATCAGCAGATGTTTGCAAAAGATCAAGGAGGACTCCGCTTCAGGGGTATTGGTAGTGCCAGGTTGGCCTACACAAGCATGGTTTCCCGTTGTATTACAAATGGCTAGGGAGCCTTACATGCTTATTCCCAAGAATAAAAATCAACCTGGGGAGAGGACTGTCTCATCAGACTGTGGATGTTCTCACGTTGGCCTGCAGGGATAGTACACAGCAGCAATATATCACCTATATAAGGAAGTGGGAGCAATTCTGCCTACAGCAGAATATTGTATATCACACTGCAGGGATCACCGACGTATTGGAGTTTTGTCAACTCTTTATTTTGACCAAAAATTAAGTTACAGTGCGATTAATTCAGCCAGAAGTGCTCTGTCTTCTTATTTACCTATGAATGCAGAATTGACATACAGTAGGGACACATTCCTTAGTTAGTTTCACGATTTCATGAAGGGAGTTTTCAATTCTAACCCTCCTAAAAACCCAGGTATGCCGGTATTTGGAATGTGAGTGAGGTTCTTATGGTTCTTCGCCAGTGGCTCGGTTACAAGCCTATCTATAGCCAAATTAACTATGAAGGTGGTCATGCTTATGGCGTTGGTTTCAGCTCAACGTGTACAAACGTTGCAAAAGTACGGCTAGATAGAATGCATGTGTCGCAGATGCCATTATATTTTATGTCTATGATTTGCTTAAACATAATAGAAGAGGCGTGACAGGATGTAAGATTGTGTTTTCAGCATACCCGCAGATGATCGCTTGTGTGTAGTCTCACATTTATCTCATTACATTGAGATTACTAAACCTCTGAGAGGAACAGAGTTGGCTTTGTTTAATTAGTCACAAAAAACCACACAGTAAGGTGTCGGTGCAAACGATTTCAAGGTGGCTAAAGCAGGTCCTGGCAAGTGCAGGAATTGATACTGATAAATTCAAATCTCATTCCTCAGGGCGGCATCAACTTCCGCGGCAAGGGCGATGGACTTGCCAATAGACCATATCCTCACGGCCGCAGGATGGTCCAGTGAGCTAAACTTTACAGAGGGTTTTATCACAAGCCGATTTCAAGGCTTCGGGTGTTTGCTGATTCTGTTTCAGTACTGTTATAGTTTTCCCCTGAATTAGAGGGGTTTCTTATGATTTTGTTTGTAAAATAAACTGTTATTCGTTTAACAAATGTTATTATTGATGCATGATTGATTGCTAACGACTTTGAGTCAATCCAGGCAGTGTGAAACGTCGGATTTGAGTCTGCGGCGTGAATTCACATGCTTTGAAGTCTTCACGTAGTCCACTCACGTGACTCCGAAGTAAAATAGTAAGATTAAATGAGAACTTACCAGTTTGAAGTTTGATCTTTATTTTATGAGGAGTCGAGTTGAGGGACTACGTGCCCTCCGCTCCCACCCTCATAGATCTCCTCTGGTAGTTCTAGGTTTATCAACTTACCGTTATACTTCAGTCATTGTTAGCTGTGAATTCATTCCGCTGCTTTGAAGACTGACGCACCAACGGCTGTACGGGATTCTATTCACGTAGTCCCTCAACTCGACTCCTCATAAAATAAAGATCAAACTTCAAACTTGTAAGTTCTTGTTTAATCTTACTATAAATGAAGACCCCAGCTACATTGGTAGTGGAGTCCCTGGAATCCTGGATATTTAATATGGAACTGTTTAACAAAGTTTGTAGTGGTTCGGACTATGATATGTACATGCCTCTAATAAAATTTAACTTTAAAAAATAAAAAAATAAAAAATTGTTTTCAGTGAACAGCCAGTATAACCCATGTTAAATGTTAACTTGATCAGCCATTTCATTTCCCATTTCAGGAGAGGTTATCGCCAATTCTATCCACCCACCATTCATTTAGAGCTGCAGAAATCTTTTTTTTTAAACAAAGGGTGCTGGTTCCAGCTTGTGGAGGACATTGAAAAAGACTATATTCCTTGATGGAGGAGATGGAAGAACAAAAGTGAGGGTTCTTTCCTCCAAATCAGTCCAGGATATGGGGAAACTATAACATGGTCTGGCAAGTGTCTATTGGTGGTGCTGAGGCCATTGAAAATGACCGTGTGTCCAAAAGTAACATGACTCATCCCAACACACTTTCTCTTTGCACCATTATATCTGATTCGCAAGCCTCACCTCTAACCAAGATGCCCAATATTGCCAAGGAATGGATGAATAGCTAGAGAGTATGGGTGTGGGAATACAATCACTGGACATGCTGCAGCTGGCACTGTTCTCTATCAGCGTCTCCACGTCGTCCATTATTCCAGATGAAGGGTCCTGATTCAAAATGTCACCCGTTCATTTCCCTCCGCAGATGCTGCCTGACTCGCTGAATTCCTTAGCAATTCATCTTTTTGTTCCAGATTCCAGCAGCTCATTTCTTGCATCATGATTACAGCATCTCCATTCTCTTGTGTCTTGCTTTATTACAGCACCCATGCCAGAAGCAGCTGTACTTTCAGCACATGTACTGAGCATCCCTCTATGGGCTGCTGCTAAAGGTACGTGGAATTCATTGCCACGGACGGCTGTGGAGGCCGTCAATAGATATTTTTAAGGTGGAAAATTAGCATGGGTGTCAGGGTTTATGGGGCGAAGGCAGGGGAATGGGGTTGAGAGGGAAAGGTAGATCAACCAGGATGGAATGGTGGAGAACACATAATGGGTTGAATGGCCCAATTCTGCTCCTAGAACGAATGAACTTCGGAAGGAATGTGTGCACTGGAGTTCACACAACGTGATGTTATAGGAAAATACATTAATACTGTTCTAAGGCCAATTATCACAATCTTTACGGGGATTTCAAAAGCATAGTTCGGGTAATACACTGCGCCATTTTGACAATGTTTAAAAAGAAAGAAAGAATTTTCCAGCTAATGCCTCTACTTGTGAGTTTGAGGTTTGCTATGTTTTTATTAATCACTCCCTACACTTGTTTTTGACACTTTGAAAGCTTTACATCCATTTAGAAGCAGATCTCTCTATTCCCACACTTCCTTTACAACTGCATCATTACTGCTATTGTCTCTATTTGGGGTTTTTTTCTGCCATGTGTATCATTGCATATTTCTCTGAATTAAATTTTATCTGCCTCTCGTCAGCGTGCTTTGTCAGCTTGCATTTCTCCTCTTGCAGTCTTTCCTTCATTTCCCCACAGTTTTCTGATCCTCTCAAGTTTGGAGCCACACATATCTACGACATTTAGGCAAATTAGTAAAAAAAAAACAGCGGCCCTCAAATTAGCCCTGGGAATACACAGTTGACAATCCCCTGCTTTTTGCCACATGGCTCCAGTCATGCCTCACACAGAACAGCATTCCAAGATCTGGGCTGAAGTAGATAGAAATCAGGTTCTGAAGTGGGCTCATAGCAATAATTTTATGACTACTGAGCAAATGTTCTGCAGGTAGATGAAGCGCAATGTTATGGTATTGAATTAGAATATATATGGTGCTTATGTAGGATTTAGCATTCACATTTTTCTGTAAAGCTGATGTATGATCAATCAGATATCCCTGAAATGGCATGCTTTTAAGTATCATCCATATTATTCTATACTATTTTGGTATAGCTCATATTTTCCAATAATACTGCATGGTGGCGCAGTGATAGAGTTGCTGCCTTACAGTGCTTACAATGCCAGAGACCCGGGTTCGATCCCGAAAATGGGTGCTGTCTGTACGGAGTTTGTACATTCTGCCATGATCATGTGGGTTTTCTCCAAGATCTTCGGTTTCCTCCCACACTCCAAAGGTGTACAGGTTTGTAGGTTAATTGGCTTGGTAAAATTGTCCCTAGTGTGTGTGCAGGATAGTGTTAATGTGCGGGGATCGCTGGTCAGTGTGAACTCAGTGGGTCAAAGGGCCTGTTTCCGCGCTGTATCTCTGAACTAAACTAAACTAAATCTTCAGAATTAATTTTAACATGTGTCCGTTATCACAATTTTATCATCTTGACAAACATGCCCCATCTACATTAGTCCCACCTGCCTACGTTTGGCCCATAACCCTCTAAACCTATCCTATCCATGTACCTATCCAAATGTATTTTAATGCTCTCATTTATTTTATTTTAATTATAATAATTTAATGCTATAATTTTAAAACATTACTCTCTTTTCATTTTTGCAACTACCATATTCAACAACTGCAATGTGATCTCTATGTGCAGTACTTTTCCTCAACATACTAGTAAGCAAGGTTAACACATGTGGCATATTTTCAGCTCCTTTCCCCAAGTAACAATTGCAAAGTTCTTATAAAATCTAATGGTTTACGCTTCTAATAATATTGTTAATGTGTGCCAGACATCTTTCCTATTCCCCTAATGGAGTCATATTCATGAGAACCTCTATTTGCCTTGTCCATATTGGTGCTCAGTTTGATTGCTCTTTATCGGATTCAATTTCATAGACTTCTGAGAGTCTGCTTCATTCCCATTCTGGTCCTTGAATTATATTAACAAGAATAGTAAGATTAAATGAGAACTTACCAGTTTGAAGTTTGATCTTTATTTTATGAGGAGTTACGATGAGCGATTACGGGAAGAACCCCTGCCCGTCGGCATGCGCGTCAATCTTCAAAGCAGCGGTGTGAAATCACAGAAGAAGAACAATTGAAGTATTATAATAAGATTACAACCCTAGAACTAACTACCAGATGAGCTTTGTGATATGAGGGTTGGAAGCAGTGGGCACGTAATCGCTCACCGTAACTCCTCATAAAATAAAGATCAAACTTCAAACTGGTAAGTTCTCGTTTAATCTTACTATTTTACTTCGGAGTCACGTGAGTGATTCCGTGAAGATTTTAAATGTCTGTGATTTCACGCCGATCCACATCCAGGCGTCTCACACTGCAAGCAGTTGACTCAGGAGGAGTGAATTAGTAACAACATTGAATCATGATACTGATTAACATGTTAATGCTTTAATTCACAAATAACAAAAAATAATGCAATAGCAATGGGAGAAGCTATGAAGCAAAATTTAACACAGAGTGGGCGAACACCCCGGATTCAACAAGCGGCTTATTGTAGAACCTCTGAAAAGTCGATTCATTTGACCATCCTGCGGCCGCGAGGATATGCCACCCTGGTGAAGTGAGATTAGAGGGACGTCCATTGCCCTCGCCGCTGACGTTGATGCCGCCCTGGTGAAGTGAGATTAAAACATTTCCGTATTAACTCCTGCACACCCCAGGACTTGCTTCAGCCATCGTGAGATGGTCTGAGATGACACTTGCATATGTGGCTTTTTGTGGCTTATAAATAGTGCTACCTCGGAGCCTCTGAGGCTCTTCGTGACGTCAATATAACGCTTCAAGTGCGCCACTACACACAGCCGTGAACCTGTGGGATAAGCTGACAATACAAGCTTATATTTCTGGTCTACTCTGTTAGAGTAAGTCATAGATGAGAAATGTAACGTAATTCTGTGATGACACCATCCTGTCCAGACGCAGTTTGTGGAGAGTCTGAACCCTTTGCGCTTATAGAAACATAGAAACATAGAAATTAGGTGCAGGAGTAGGCCATTCAGCCATTCGAGCCTGCACCGCCATTCAATATGATCATGGCTGATCATCCAACTCAGTATCCGTACCTGCCTTCTCTCCATACCCTCTGATCCCCTTATCCACAAGGGCCACATCCAACTCACTCTTAAATATAGCACTCACTCTTAAATATATTATGTAAGCGCCATGAGCATAACCAACCTGAGGGTGATCTTGGTAAGGACAAAGATGTGGCTGTTCCTCATTGATGGAGCACTGTGAGTACCATGCTCACATCCCAGATTTTAGAGTACCTAGGCCTAGGAGGATTAGAATTAAACACACCCTTCATGAATCTTGAGATTAACGGGTGAGATCCTAACAGCTGGAGTCCTGACCCTCAGCATAGGTATGATGACAGGGCACTCCTAGCACTGTTGATGGTACTATAACTCATCCCTGCATTGAAATGTAAGCGGGATAGAAATTCTAGCACATCTGGGATGGAGGCTGTGTAGTAAGTAATGTTCCCATGGAAGCAAAATTCCTCCCATTTCTTGATATGGGAGATGTACTGCCTTTTTGTGCTATCCCTCCAGGATGATGTGATGATATCCACAGTCTGATCGAATAGTCCCAGACCCAGGTACGGCCTTTTTAAAATCTGCAAATCAACAAATTTACTCGATCATTCAATGGGTGTGGATCCCAAGTGACAGGGTGCACCAATACATTTTTGCGTTTTGGAACCACCATAATAGGGTGAGTTATTATGTCCAAGATGAGCGGGAACCATGGCTGTGTAGGCCAGTCGGGTGCCACCAAAACCCCTGTAGCATAGTCCTGCTTGAATTTTGTCAGGTACCGACTGATGAGGCATAAGGGGGAAAGGTATATAAAAACATTCCACCCCAGTGACTCGGCTGCGTCAAAGGTGTTTCCAATGATTAGAATGTCATCCAAATAGGCCATGACAATATGGCCTTGTGACCATAATAACCCAAGTACTGGTTTTAGCAGCTTTGTAAATAGGCGAGGGGCTGAGGTTAATCCATTAGATAGAGCTTGAAATTGCCACAATTGTCCCATTCAGCTAAATTTCAAATATCTGCGATAGTCTTTATGGACAGGCACTGAATAATATGCCTCCTGGAGATCTATACATGCCATATAACACCCCCTGGAAAGCAATTGCTTGGCAGTAACAAACGTTTCCATTTGAAAATGCTGATGCTGCACAAACGGATTAAGTCCTGTTAGGTCCAAAATAATCCGACACCCACCATCCTTCTTTGGTTTAGGAAACACATTAGAAACAAATTGATGAGTTTGATAAATTGTCTTCTCAATTACTCCCTTGAGGCATAATTTTTCTATTTCAGCTTGGATCATCAAATTCTCTGTGTTGTGAGAAGATGAGTGCCTGTTTTGGCTTGTGCTGAGTGGGTGGACACAGGTTGGGAATAAATTCAATTTTAAACCCTTGAATACTCTGCAGTATAAACACATTTGATGTTAGAATTCTTCCAGAAACCTGTGTAACCTCCCCCCAACTGGTAGGTAATTCTCTCTCAATATGTTTCGACAAGAGCCAGGCCCACCTACCTCCATGGCTATCGGTAGAGCTCTTTGCCTGGTTCTGGGTAGTAAAGGCATGTTTCTCCGTGCTGCTACTGGAGTGCGCCAACTGCGCACATTAAACGGTCGGCTTGGTCCTTGCCCAGCCCGGCTTTCAGCAAACCGCTTGTAGGGATACTGCCGTTGAAAGGTTCTGCTGGTCAGTGGCGCCTTGATGAGCCGGACGGTTTTGGCCTCATCGTCCAGCTCCTTCACTCTTTTAGCCAGGTCTTCCCCAAACAATAGGTTCGGCGGCTGGATGTTGCCAGGCTTACATAGGGCAGCAAACCTGGGGTTAATGGTTGGGTGGATGGCACTCTTTCTAAGGCAGTTACTCTCTTTTTTTTTAATATCTTTATTTATTAGAGGTACCGTAAGTTACATCAGTGTATATCCCATATATAGTATTACAATCATTGTACCCCTTAATTTTTTAAGGCTTTAGAAAAGAAAGAAAAGAGACAGAAATATCAACAAAGAAAGTAGAAGAATGAAGAAGAGATATGAAAGTGAAAAAGCGTGGCAGAGGGTAAGGGAACCCTTGGACAAAGAATTAGAGAAAGGAGATTAAGAGATAGACCCTGAAGAGGAGAAAAAAAAGGAAAGAAAGAGAAGGAAAAAAGAAAAGCCAGTTACTTTATTATAAACATCTCGCAAAAGGAGTCTACCAACTCGACAGTTTTTCTTCCCCCTTTATCAAGACCCGACACCGGTACATTTTTGAGGTATTCTTGCACCTTATCCTTGTAGTAGATTTATAAATGCAGACCACGTCTTACAGAAACAGTCTGGTTTTCCTGCCAGTCGGAGTCTCATATCTTCCAAATGTAGTGTTTCGAACATAGCTGAAATCCACATATTAACTGTTGGTATAGGAGTACTTTTCCAGAATTTTAAGATACGTTTTTTTCAGTTATTAAGCCGTATTCAAATAGTCTTTTGAAACATATTTAATTCAGGGCTATCTTTCGATGTTCCAAAGATAATCCAATCTGCTTTTGGAGTCAGTTTTATTTTAAATACTTTTGTGAAAATTTCAAAAGTTTCAGTCCAAACGTTTTGAAATTTTGTTCAAAAGACAAATGAGTGCACTATATTATCTTCTTGGCATTGACATTTATCACATATAGGTGAGACATTGGGAAAACGTTTACTTATTTTAGTTTTTGAGTAGTATAATCTGTGTAAGATTTTAAATTGTATTAAGGTGTGTCTTACATTAATTGAACATTTATGCACATTTAATAAATATTCTTCCCACCTTTCTTTGGGAATTTTTATACTTAATTATTTTTCCTAGTCTCTCCTGATACCTTCTGTTGTTGGTATTTCTGCGTTTAAAATAATATTATATATATATATGATATTAGGTTTGCTGATTCTGCCTTTGTATTCATTACTTCTTCCAGTAAGTCTGGTGGCATATTGTGATAGTCTTGTGCATATTTTTTCAGATAGTCACAGATTTGGAAATATTAAAAATACTGGTTGTTTCCCAAATTGTACTTTTGCATTCCCAAGTGTACAGAAAAATTAATAGCGTACATATATAATACTCTTTTGGATAGGGAAGTCCCAACAACAGAATCATACCGACAGATATGGGAAAATGAAATAGGTCTATCTATAATGAAAGACACTTGGGAAGAAAGTTTACAACATATACACCGATGCTCATTAAATGCCAGACATACTTTGGTACAATTTAAAGTATTACATAGATTACACTACTCAAAAACAAAATTAAATAGAATTTTTCCTAACATTTCTTCTATTTGCAATAAATGTCAGAATTTAGAAGCTAACTTAAAGCATAGTTTTGTAACATGCATAAAACTTAGTAGCTATTGGGCTGATATTTTTGGAATCATTTCTGAAGTTCTTAAAACTAAATTGGACCCTGATCTAAAGCTATAATATTAGGAGTTCCTGACTCAAGCTTAATATTAACAGTAAGTCAAAGAAATTTTCTTGATTTCTGTTTGATAATTGGAAAAAAAATAATATTCAAATTCTGAAGGGAACAATATCCCCCACATTAAAATGTCGGAGACGTTGCATTTGGAGAGAATTAGGTTTGTCACTAATGGACAAATATGAACTTTTTGAACAACATATGGTCTCCCATTCATTGATTAATTTAAAGGGGTAGCTGAGCTCAGCATCGTAACTCAATAAGTACCCTGGTGTAGGATTAATGAAAAGATGTATTCATGGGATCTGTATACACGTCTCTATAGATATTGTTATGTGAAATTGCTCCATTCATTGTTAAGTTGTATTCCTTTTTTTTTATTATATAATAATTGTTTTTATTTTTTTATTTGTTTATCTTTATTCTTTTTTATTTTTTTTCTTATATAATCATTATTATTTAATCACTATTTCTTGATTATCGATTTATACTTTTACTTTTTTTCCATTCCCTTACCTTCCGAAAAAAAAAACAAAAAAACAGAAGCATATATAAATTATTCCCTAACATCTTTTTTGTGACAAGTCTAATTTGTATTTGAAGTATTGTTGTACCTTAGATAATATGCAATGCTTCTAATAAAAATATATATTTTGTTTTAATTGTATTTTAGTTGTAATTGTTTAAATGATAATAGTTTTCCCTTTTCATACAAATCTCCGAAGATTTTAATTCCGACTCTTTCCCACTGTATAAATGCTTTATCTATAACCATATAACCATATAACAATTACAGCACGGAAACAGGCCTCTCGCCCTTTCCAATCCAAGCCGACCATAGTTGTTTTCCCCTAGTCCCATCTACCTGCACTCAGACCATACCCCTCCATTCCTTCACGTCCATATACCTATCCACTTTACTTTTAAATGTTAAAATCGATCCTGCCTCCACCACGTCTGCTGAAGCTCATTCCACACAGCCACCACCCTCTGAGTAAAGACGTTCCCCTCACGTTACCCCTAAACTTCTGTCCCTTAATTCTCATGTCATGCCCTCTTGTTTGAATCTTCCTACCCTCAATGGAAAAGCTTATCCACGTCAACTCTGTCTATCCCTTTCATCATTTTAAAGACCTCAATCAATCCCCCCTTAACCTTCTGCGCTCCAAAGAATAAAGACCTAACTTTGTTCAACCTTTTCTCTGTAACATAGTTGCTGGAACCATGGCAACATTCTGTAAATCTCCTCTGTACTCTCTCTATTTTGTTGACATCCTTCTATAATTAGGCGACCACAATTGTACACCATACTCCAGAATTGGTCATAACCAATGCCTTGTACAATTTTAACATTACTTCCCTACTCCTAATTCAATGCTCTGATTTATAAGGCGAGCACACCAAAGGCGTTCTTTACCACCCATCTACATGTGATTCCACCTTCAGGAATAATGCACAATTCCTAGATTCCTAGATCCCTCTGTTCCACAGCATTCCTCTATTCCCTACCATTTACATTATTCCTCAATTCCCTACCATTTATCTATAGTTGAAGGTTTAAACGAAGGGGTTTTACCGATAGGAGATAAGAGAGATAAATCTCTTAATTTTAAATTGTGTTTTATTTGTTTCCAAATTCTAATTGTACTGTGTAGTTAAGAAAGATAATGTGGAAGAACCCGTTTCATATAGAGCCAATGCGTTGTTAAACACAGATCAAAAAATATTAGCGAATATACTAGCTAGAAGACTAAGTAAATATGCTAGTAAATTAATACATCTGGATCAAACGGGGGTTATCCCTAAGAGACAATCATTTAATAATTTGAGACATCTGCTCAATATAATGCATTCACACCAAACGGAAGATCAAAAACTATCAATCATATCGTTGGATGCAGAGAAAGCATTCGATCAGGTCGAATGGGATTATATGGTCAGGGTATTGCAAGAATTTCAACTGGGAGAGAATTTAATTCTATGGATTAAATTACTATATAATAGGCCAATGGGCAGAATATTAACTAACAATAATTTATCTACAAATTTCAATTGTCAAGGGTAAAAGACAAGGAATGTTCCACTATCACCGTTGTTATTTGCTCTCATAATGGAACCCATAGCGGAAAGAATTAGAACTCATCCGAATATATATGGATAAAAACAAAATATTCAACAATAAAATATCATTATACGCTGATGAGGTACTATTGTACATCACAAAACCTCATATAACTATACCAAATATTTTTAACTTAATAGAGGACTTCGATCATTTTCAGGATATAGAATAAATTGGAATAAAAGTGAAATCATGTCAATAAAACCGAAAGTCTCTACACATCTTTTACAGTTTCCTTCAAAATAGCTATGGAAAAATTTAAATACTTGGTATCGAAATTACTAGAAGACATCAAGACATGTTTGACTCAAATTATAACCCTCTATTTAAGAAACTATATAACTTGATTAAATTTGGAAAAACCTTCCGATGTCCTTAATAGGCCGAATAAATGCCATAAAAAATGATTTTCTACCACAAATCTTATACCTGTTTCAATATATATTCCATATACTTACCCAAAAAGTTTTTTTAAAAACTGGACTTAGATATCACAAATGTTATCTGGGATTATAAATCCCACAGAATACAAAGAGCTCATCTGAATAAACCCAAGTAGTGGGGGATTAGCACTTCCCAACTTTAAGTATTAACTACTGGTCTGTAAGTATTAGAAACATGATCCAATTGCTGGATAACTCTCCCCAGCAACCGGATTGGACTATTATGGAGAAAGAGGGCTGCTCTCCTTACAATATTGGAGCAATCCTTCTTTCACCAATGACGATGAATAATACAAATTACAACTAAGGCAGTTAATCTCAAAGTGCACATTGCACATGAGAGCCAGGGCATCCTGCTGAACTTCAGTCAGGTTCCCACCATCCACCGACCATACAAAAGCCGTTTATTCAGATGCCAGCAGCTTCAGCACCCGTTGCAGTTTAATCTCCTGTGCTCAGATGCCTACCCCCATATGGCCCCAAATGGCATGGTTGACTGTCGGCACTTTCAACAGGATACAATTTTCTGGGGTATCATATTTTTTGGCCGTTGTGTCCATGGCCAGCTCCTGAAGCTGGTGCGAGGCCAGGTAATTTATGCTGGCAGCCAGCTCTTGTCCAAGCGGCTCGGCAGACAAGGTTTGGTAGGGACGGCAAATCTGGCCGCCAGGAATGGGACCTCTGGTGCTTGCCCCTCGTCCCGTGGGGCAGCCTCCAACACAAAGCCCTCTGAATTGGCATCAGATTCACCCGGTATACTCTCCTCATCAGGAGGGAGATACTACGCAGCCCTGTAGGTGCTGCTGGCACGGGCTCTTGGTGAGGCCGGGGCTCTTGATGGAGCATCCTCTCCAAAAGGAGCTCCATCCTGGATACCCGTTCCGCGCTATCCATTCTTAAGGGCGAACCCTCTCGACCGGACTCGTCCGAGTCTATCGGCCGGACAGATGTTCGGGTGGCCTTACACCCCTCCAGCATAGGCACAGTGTCCTCAGACACCAAGTATGTAGTCGCTGGTTTCACAACTGGCGACTCAGTGGATGAGCTAGGCGGCCGCCCGCTACCCGCACTCCTGCGGGCTTGTGATGTTTTTGGCACGGCTCGCCTTGCTGCTCCTGACTTCTTCATGTTTGGACTTGCCCTCCTGCAACAAGAATTACCAAACGCAGAGACCTCCAACAAGTTTAATACTACCTGAGGCTTTTTAAAACTTACCGCTGGAGAAGCGCTGCTCCTCCCAGCCGGTCGCTGCGCCATGCGTCAGACATAATGACGCGCATGCCGACTGGCGGGGTTCTTCACGGAATCACTCACGTAACTCCGAAGTAAAATCTAATTCCATCATTCAATTGAACCTATTGGTTTACTTCATTTTACAACTGCCCTTAAGTCCGTGTACTCCCAAAATTGAGTGTCTTCACAACCTTAACCAAGATTTTTAGGACATCTGAATTAATATTCCTTACATGGCTTTGAAAAAGTATGTGAAGATCACCTTGGGATATTTCACTCTTTTTTAAAGTCCACATGATAGCCAAAATATGTTGTCATTGGATTTGTGGACTTTGCTTCCTATTGTCTTCATTCATTGAGACAACTCATTTTTATTTCCTTGATGAAATATAGAATTGCAGATGCTGATTTACAGAACTAGACAAAAAAATGCTGGAGTAACTCAGCGGGTCAGGCAGCATCCTTGGAGAACATGGATAGGTGATGTTTCGGGTTGGGTCCCTTCTTCAGACTGATCTCAAGGAATGCTGCCTGACCCGTTGAGCTACTCCAGCACTTTGTGTCCTTTATTTATTTGTTTCAAGTCTCCAAGGTTGCAGACCTAATAGATCTAATCAGGAACTACAACCTCTCGTCATTCTGGTTCCAAGCAGAAAGTAGGCTAAGAAGGACTGTGAAGGGCAGGATTAATTAATTATCTTATCACAAAGACATCCCAGGATAGCACTGATCATAATGAGATTGCATTAGAGGGAGAGAAGAATGGGTCCAAACTGGTAATTTAAATGTAATTGAAGATGGCTATGGGAGCATGAAAATAGAGCTAACTAAAGAGAACTGGAAAGTTAGATTTCATCCAGGGATCAGCAAATCAAGATGCCTGTGGGTCAGGCATTCAAAGGGGATCTTTCAAATATACGGAAGAAAGATGCATGTTCCGATGGTTGGGGGAGCTAGAACCAGATTGAAAAAACATTTTACACACAGCGGGTTTGTGAATCGTGGAGTTAGCATGCCTCAGAAGGCAGAGGAGGCCAATTCTCTGGATGCTTTTAAGAAGAGAGTTAGATAGAGCTCTTTAAAGAATAGCAGAAGTCAGGGTATATGGTGAGAAGCAGGAAGGGATACTCGATGTGGATGATCAGCCAAGATCATATTGAATGCGGTGCTGGCTCGAAGGGTCGAATGGCCTACTCCCCACCTATTGTCTATTGTCTATTTGTCTATTGATGACGAATATAACTTTATTTAGTCCAGGAGGAATAATTGATTCTGCCAGCAGTCATAAGACACAAGATACACGAAACATGAAATTAAAGAGACGAGTGGAAAATGATTGGGAATGTGGCAAAGATTTGGGGAGGGGGGAGGGGTAATCAGTCAACCCCTATGACAGAAGGGGGAGTTGAAACCCTATGGACAGAAGGATCTCATGTGGCATCAGTACTGCATCTTGGTGGAACCCATCTTTAGCTAAGGTCATTTTTAGGTGACTGGTGTATCATGGAGGGGTTGAGCATTTCAAGGAGCAATTCCACCCCCTGCAAGACCACCTCCCTGTTCCAAAATTATCTTGTTGAGTCTCAGTGTAGATAGGAATTGCAGATGCTGGGTTTAAACCGAAGATAGTCAACAAACGAGCTGGAGTAATGCAGTTGGGACAGGCAGCATCTCTGTGAGAAAGAATGTGGTGAACCTATCGGGTCGGACCCTCTTCAGACTGTGTAGGGATAAGGGAAATGAGAGATGTAGATGGTGATATGTAGAGATAAAGAACAATGACTGAAAGATATACAAAAAAGTAATGATGATAAAGGAAACAGGCCATTGTAAGATTTTTGCAGGGTGAAAATGAGAAGCTAGTGTGACTTGGGTGGGGGAGGGACAGGTAGAGAGGGAATGCCGGGGCTACCTGAAGTGAGCGAAATCAATATTCAGTGTTAGAGAAGGAACTGCAGATGCTGGAAAATCGAGGGTACACAAAAAGCTGGAGAAACTCAGCGGGTGCAGCAGCATCTAAGGAGCGAAGGAAATAGGCAATGTTTTGGGCCGAAACCCTTCTTCAGACGACTGGAGAATCAATATTCATACGACTGGGCTGCAATCTGCCCAAGCGAAAAATGAGACGCTGTTCCTCCAATTTGCATTTAGCTGACATTGTCCTTCTGACAATGGAGGAGACCTAGGACAGAAAGGTCTGTGCAGTTAGACACAAAAACCTGGAGTAACTCAGCGGTACAGGCAGCATCTCGAGAGAGAGAAGGAATGGGTGACGTTTCAGGTCAAGACTCTTCTTCAGACCCGAAATGTCACCCATTCCTTCTCTCCAGTGATGCTGCCTGTCCCGCTGAGTTACTCCAGCTTTTTTTGTGCCTATCTTTCGTTTAAACCAGCATCTGCAGTTTCTTCTTGCACACAAGGTCTGTGTCGGAATGGGAAGGAGAATTAAAGTGTCCAGCAAACAGGAGATCAGGTTGGTTCAGGCAGGCCAAGCGAAGGTGGCGTTTGTCTGCATTTGGTCTCGCCAATGTATAAGAGTCCACATCTTGAACAACAGATGCAGAAGATGAGGTTAGAGGAGGTGCAAGTGAACCTCTGCCGAACCTCAGTCTCATTGAGTCTCATTGTCTGTAACACATTTTCACCTAGCCCACGGCTAACAATGGCCTGTTTCCTTTATTATCATTAATTTTTTGCATAGCTTTCATTCATTTGTTATATATCTCTCCATATGACAGTCTATCTCTCTCATTTCCCTTTCCCCTGACCCAGTCTGAAGAAGAGTCTCGACCCGAAACTTCACCTATTCCTTTTCCCCAGAGATGCTGTCGGACCCACTGAGTTACTCCAGCTTTTTGTGTCTATCTTCGGTTTAAACCAGCATCTGCTGTTCCTTCCTTCACATGAGGAACACGGCATGGATACAAAATTGGCTGGCCACCAGGAAACAGGAGCGTTGGTATAAATGGGTTGGAAAGGTATAAAACATACTGGTCCCCGGGAATTGGTATGGGCGGTCATGATTTTGTTGAAGGCACAAACTGCTAGCTTTACAGTTAACATGAAAAGAGATAGGAAAGTAGGTCACAAAGTAGATATCAGGCAGCTATAATGGATGTAGATGAGTTACATGAGACAGCAAAGTTCCTGCAAATTAATATGATGTGGAAAAATGTAAAATTGTCCAATTTGGTATGAAGGTAAAAAAGCATTTCTTTGAAATGCAGAATGATAATAAACTTTGAGAGACAGAATAAAGTAAGTATCCTGGAAGTAGACAAAAATGCTAGAGAAACTCAGCGGGTGAGGCAGCATCTATGGAGCGAAGGAAATAGAACGTTTCGGGTCAAAACCCTTCTCCATAGATGCTGCCTCACCCGCTGAGTTTCTCCAGTGTTTTTGTCTACCTTCGATTTTCCAGCATCTGCAGTTCCTTCTTAAACACCAAGTATCCTGGAGCATGATTTCCAAAAGACTCGAAGGCGGATACAGCATGTAATTTGGAAAGCTAACAGACTGCTCTCATTGGTTGTGAGGTGTGTTGAATACGGAAGTAGGGAGCAATGCCTCATGTATATAAGACATTGGTGAGACCACACCTGGAGCACTGTGTACAGTATTGGTTTCCTGATGTAAGGAAGGATATTATTGCGCTGAAACTAGTTCAGAGAAAGTTTACCAAATTGATACCAGGAATGGACAGATTGTCTTATGCGAAAAAGTTGAGCAGACTAAGTTTGCATTGAGTCTTACAGAAATGAAAACAGTCCCTTCAGCCCAATTCAACCACGCTGACCAAGTTGCCCAACTGAGCTAGTCTCATTTACCATCACCAAGCCCATATCCCTCCAAACCTTGACTATCCTTGTACCTGTCCAAGTGTCTCTTAAAAGTTGTAGGTGTATCTACCTCTACCTCTTCCTCTGGTCGCTCATACCTTATACACACCAGGTGTGAAAAACCTACCCCTGAGGTCCCTTTTGAACCTATGCTCTCTAGTTTTAGGCTCTCCTACCCTGTGGAAAAGAATGTGGTTATTCATGATGTATAAGATCATCTCAACCTCCTGCTCTCCAGGGGAAAAAGACCAAGCCTCTCCAGGCTCTCCTTATAACAAACACTCCAGATTCAAAGCATCTGTTGAAGTTTAGAAGATTCGACAGGAGATTTGATCAGAGTGGACATGAAGAGGAAGTTTCCCCTTGTGGAGGAATCGATAATTCCCATTTCATCACCCATTAGTCACCAATTAAAGATACTTTTTTACTCTTACAGAGGAATATGAGTCTCTGGAATTCCCTTCGCCAAAGTGGGGAGATGATAAATATTTGATAAGCAAGGGTGTGAACTATTTACGGGCAGGTAGAACAAAACACCAATATAGAGAATACTACATATCAAGTCCTATTACGTGGCAAAGCAGCCAATAGGTTTTTGCACTTACTCTTAACAACTAAAGAGTGGTCAGCGGTAAGTCATTGACCACCGATAGGCGCCACGACCATAAACCCGGTTGATCCTGGACTACGTGTGCTTGTCTGTACGAGTTTGTAACTTCTCCCGTGATGCACATGAAGGTTTCCTAAGATTCTTCGTGTCCTCCCACACTCAGATGTACAGGTTTGTAGTAGTTGTTTGGTATAAAGTAAATTGTCCCAATGTTTGTAGTAATGTCTTGTTTATTTCTTAGAGATAATCTGTGTCGGAAAAACATGTCATCCGACCCAACCAGGTCCGTGTCGAGCCGCGATCCCAGCTAATTATCAGTGTCCTACAGTTAACCTACAAACCTGTAAGTCTTTGAAATGTGGGAGGAAACCGGAGCACCCGGAGAGAACATACAAACTCTATACAGACAGCACCCGTAGTCAGGATTGAACCCTGGTCTCTGGTGCTGTGAGGCAGCAACTCTACCACTGCGCCACCGTGTTACCTTGACATTCTGTGACCTTTAAAGCCTCCTGCCCATCCAAGCTTGAATACTTGTCCGTCTCCAGGAGAGTTGTCCAAAACCTCAACCACATTTCTGCATTAGACACAACGATGTTATCATCCAAGAAACAACAATCTTATTGACTCTTGTTTCTGTCTCCATCTGTCATCTCACTATATCTGTCACAGTATATTTTATGATTCTCTATTGATGGTCAATATCCCTTTGAATGTTGGTTTTAAGTTCTTCTTAAAAAGAATGTCTCTAGGGACATACAATCTATTTCTATCTATATCTTCTATCTATCTGTCCATACTATTACTAAAACTCTCATCTTGACCACTTCCGGTCTACGTTGTAAATAAATTTGCGCAGAAACCATACCCTATATCGCTATGATTGTTTTCGCCATCTTACTCACCATTCTCCTCGGGCCACTACAGGACACCATTTTGTCACCCGAATCGGCTGAAGAGCAATAGAAAAGTTTGATGCAAGCACCCGTGATTAATGGGCTTAAAAATCGTGAGATAAGCAACCATCACCCTCTTCCCCCACACCTACACCCCTACACCCCCACACAACCCCCCCCCACAGCCCCCCCTCCCCCACACCACCTACCCCACACATCCCCCTCCCCCACACCACCCCACTCCCCCACACACACCCTGCCTCACAAAACACACACACCCCTCCACACACAACCACACACACACCCCTGCCCAACACACACCATCCCCTCCCTCCACACACACCCTCTCCCCCACACACACACACACACCCTCCCCCACACACCACCCTCGTTTACACCACACACACCCTGTGCCCCACACACTGCCCCTCCCCCCATACCCCCTCCCCCACACCTCCTTCCTCCCCCACACACCCACCCCTGCCCCACACATCCCCCCTCCCCACACATCTCCCTCCCCCCCACACCTCCCTCCCCCCACACACACACCCACCCCCCACCCACTTCTACCCCACACACCCCCCTCCCACCCACGCACCCCCACACCCCCTCTCCTCCACACCCCCCCCCCCCCCACCCCCCCCTCCCCCACCCCCCCTCACGCACCCCACACCCCCTCTCCCACACCACCCCCTCCCCCCATACACACCCTCCCTCACATCCCCCCTCCTCCACACATCCCCCTTCCACTACACACACCCCACCACAACTCCCCCCCCCCCTCCCCCACATACCCCTGACAGGACCCACCTGAAGCAGTCCCCCTCCCTTTGCTACAGGCCGTTTCCTGCCTGAAGCCGTCCCCGACCCCCCCCCCCCCCCACGGGTCCCGCTTAGTCTATTGTTGTTAAGAGTCACTATGTACTATATATCTTTCCCATTGCTCTGCCTATTGTACTTGAGGTTGGATAGATTGGATTTATATATGGTACTATCTCATTTGATTGGGTAGAATGCAAAACAAAGTTTTTTACTGTCCCCGTCCCCCGGCTACAGAACGCTCCCGCCGTTGCGTTGAGGGAACAGGTGAGTGGTGGAATACTGCATTGGGGAATGGGTTGCATTGGGGGACCAGGCCTCCCATGTGACTGAGATCCAACGGGTCCCACTTAGCAAACAAATAAAAGCCAATTTGTTTTCTTTCGTAGTCTCTTTTCCTTTTCCTGCTTGCTCTTTTTTCCGTCTCTTTTCTTAAGACTTTTAGCTCTATGTGGTGAAAAGCATCACCCATATTCCATCCTAAATAATGTTGAAATCCACAAATAAATTCCCGGGTCATAGGTTGCAACATCATCTTGAATCCACATAGAACAAAAGTGTTGGAGTAACTCAACGGGTCAGGATATGAAAAGGTGATGTTTCGGATCAGGGCCTTTTTTCCGACTTGGGTCGCATGGCAACACTTACACATCAGTACTACTTTAGTTTTAAAGATACAGCGTGGAAACAGGCCCTTCGGCCCACAGAGTCTGGCCGACCAGCAATATCTGCATCCTAACACTATCCAACACATACCAAGGATAATTTACAATTAAACCAAGCCAATTAACCTTAAAACCTGTACGTCTTTGGGATGTGGGAGAAAAATACAGATCTTGGGGAAACCCCATATAGGTCACGGGGAGAACGTGCAAACTCCATACGGCCAGAACCAGTAGTCAGGGTTGAACCCCGATCTCTGGCAATGTAAGGCAACATCTCTCCCACTGCACCACCATGCCACCTGCACTACCGTTGGTAAATTGATAGGAACTACATCATAGAAACATAGAAAATTGGTGCAGGAGTAGGTTATTCAGCCCTTCGGGCCAGCACCGCCATTCAATATGATCATGCCTAACCATCCAAAATCAGAACCCCGTTCCTGCTTTCTCCCCATATCCCATAATTCCATTAGCCCTAAGAGCTATATCTAAAGGGCCTGTCCCACTCACGCGACCTTGGCTCGCAAATTACGTGACCTCGTGGTCGCTTGAGGCGTACGGGCACCAAATGGGCGCGCTGGGCCGGTCCCACTTAGAAGCGCGGAGTTGTGCAGGGCTGGTCCCGACATCGCGTGGGGCTCCAAAATTCTGGCAGTGGCCGAAATCTTTGCGCGCCAACGGCCCGTCGGCACGCAGGCGCATTGCGGTCGTACGCAGCGTTTTGACGTCGTATGCAGCGTCTTGACGGCGTATGCCTAGCGCGTGGCGTTGCGGTATGATGTCACCGCATGGCGTTGTGTTGTGTGATGACGTCACCGGCCAACGCATGCGACGCCCAAATTCAGTCAGCCCGCCTCCCACCCAGCTGATTGGTAAGCATTACGCAAATGATGTCACGCGCGTACTTAGCGCGAACTTCGCGTGAACTCCGCTTCCGTTTGGTCGCGCCAAATGCATGCAAGTGGGACAGGCCCTTGAAAACATCCAGTGAATTGACCTCCACTAGCTTCTGTGCCAGAGAATTCCACAGGTTCACAACTCTTTGGGCGAAGACATCGGGGTTGAACAGTAAAAGATGACCTCGCCAACAAGGCCTTGACTCCTTGAACTTAAAATACCTGCCGGTGGAGTTGGAAAATATATATGAAGTTCAATTCTTCTCAGCTTTGGCAAGTTCTAATCTATAGAGCTAAAAATCTTCCTAGAGTGTATTTAACCTTTCTTCTGGTCAGCTATTCGCGGGACCGACCGGTCGGTTTACTCCTATTCCTAATCTACAGCTTTATACTTGTAATTTGCTCATTTCCTTCTCAGTCCATCTTCACAACACTATTTTAGGTTTCATCACCTCTTCTGAACTCAGGCAGAACTTTCACCCCTCCAAAACTAAACTTTCTTCTGAATACTTTCTATTTTGTATTGACACAGATTTCCACTCGACCATTCTTGAATTTCTGTGAACTTTAAAATCTCCTGCCTACTGAAGCTTAAAAACTTGATACATATCCAAGACACCTGTCTAAAACCGCCTCCTGCATATTCCTGCACTTGACATTAGGAACCTGTCATCTAATAAACAATTACTTTATTGACTTGAGCCATGTGTCTCTATCTCTATCTGTCATTACTTTGTGTTTGGCTGCTTGTCACTATATTGCTAGTATTCTTTTTTTTAATTTTTTTTATGTTTATTAGAACCATATGTACAAGAGTAGAACCAACTGCATATAACATTATTCAGTTATTGTACAGCTTCAGTTTTAACTTTTTAGCTTTGAGTTAGAAGAAAAGAAAGGAGAAGAAGCAAGAGAGAGAAAGAGTGAGATGTGCAAAGATAGGACCCCCAGACTACCAAAGTAGTGTATTGCTAGTATTCCTCTGCACATTCAGTACTCTTTTTACCATTGGTATATAGTTCACCTGAGATCGATCCAACAGTATGCGGGTTGGTGAGCGATCCAATGTCCGTGGCAACTAGCCAGGATGCATGCAACCTAAGGTGCTGTTGTGACCTATAATTTGGAAAGCATTATCAATATACGGGTACATTATTTTTGTTTGGACAACTCAAAAAACATCCTATAAAATCAGTGAGATTTTAAGCTATTAGTGTTAACCCAGTGTCAAAGAGAATATTTTTAAGGCAGAAATTCTTGATTAGTAAGGGTGTCAGGGGTTATGGAGTGAAGGCAGGAGAATGGGTTTGAGAGGGCGAGATAGATCAGCCATGACTGAATGACGGAGTAGACTTGATGTGCCGAATGCCATAATTCTGCTCCTACAAGTTACGAACTTATGAACTTATGAATCTGCTGTTAGAGTTATCTGAATGCAACCTTTAATTCAATGAGGGTTCATTTCCGTTCAGTCAGAGGGAAACATTCATCCCTTGTTTGCAGAATTGGAAGAAATCACGTTGGCTGTGTCTGCAAGTTCTGAAAGGATGTATCAATATTTAGTTGATTTTAGTGAAAAGCATCACATACTTGCATGGCCCATGAAGTTAAAAATTAACTGAATGAAAGAGCTTCGGTGTTGTGGCTTGGTTGCGGTCCTGGCATGGGGATGGGAATTTCTGACCAGCAGATAAGGAACTGAAAGTTAAATGTGGGTAATTATCTTCTACTTATTTGACTTTATTTTGCGGCTTTAATTATTTATAAAAATAGAGTCACAGTGTCACACAACATAGAAAAAGACCCTTTGGCCCAAACCATTCATGCTCTGCCAAGATGCCCATACAACGTATTTTTGCTTCGATTTTAAGATTTTGAATTGGTTGAAACAGTTTCAAGTATTTTAAAATATTTCTGAGTTGCAAAGATATTTAAAAACTTTTACTAGGCCTCTCAGACTTTGACACAAGAGAAACCTCTGCTGCCGGCTCTATGTTGTGTCAAAATCTTGGGACAGTGGGATCTAGAACTGAACGCTCCTGGCATGATTGGATCCACGTGTCCATGTAAGATTAGTGGTGGCGCAACGGCAGAGTTGGTGCCTTACAGTGCTTGCAGCACTGGAGACGCTAGTTCGATCCCGGCTACTGGTGCTCTCTGTAAGGAGTTTGACGTTCTCCCCATGACCTGCGTGGGTTTTCTGAGATCTTCAGTTTCCCCCCACACTGCAAAGACGTATAGGTTTGTAGATTAATTGGCTTGGTATAAATGTAAATTGTCCCTAATGTGTGTAGGATATTGTTAGTGTGCGGGAAGGGCCCATTTTCAGACTAGTTTAGACTAAATTAAACTAAACTAGTCTGAAAATGGGGAGAATGTGGATAATGGGCTGAATAGAATATAATTTAGCTCATTATGTTTTTAAGCAGCATAAGTATTACAACTCATTAAATTTTGTTATTTTATGCAGTTCACATAAAGATATGTAATCAGAAATAAAGGTACAATTAAATCCTTTGTGCCTCTGCAAAGATTATTTTTGTTATGCCTTTGAAATTTGGAACTGCATATAAAGACTGGAATTGGAGGAAATAGAAAGAAAGAGTTGATTGTTTCAAGCAATCTTCTTGCAATAAAATTATGTATAGCATTTTTGTTATTACATTTTGGCTATTCTCTAAATGTCTGTAAATGCTAATTAAATTGTGCTCTGTTTCACATTTGTGTTAGTTCTAAAAATTCAATGACCTTTTATCTTTTAACAAGTGGCGCTCATAAAAGAGGATTTGAAATTTCAGCCTTAGAATTCACACTAGATTGCTTCTGACTTCAGTCATATCCATTTCCGTTCGACTCCTAAACAGACAAGAGGTATTGCTGTAATTTGGTATTATTATGATTAAAGTTTTTCTAATGCTGAGATCTTGATTAGACATCAAATTATGTATAGGAAAGAACTCCATGTGCGGGGTCGGGGGGGGAGGGGGGTTTGGGGGGGCCGATGAGAGTTCCCCACCCCCGATCAACCCGCCCCACTCCCTGCCTTGTGCCCAAACACCAGGATCGTGAGACCAAAATGCAAACAGAAATTGATGAGAAGCCCCTTCAGATATTGGTATAGGGGCAACAACCATGTTACCGTTGGCAACGTCCCATTGTGATGTAATTGTGGCAGTCAGCAGCCAGCTTGAGAGCACATTATGATTGGTGCATTCTGAGAGGCGTTGTGACATCATTACTGTGAGAAGGCTGGAAGCTGTCAGTGAGAAGGCGGTTTTGGCTGCTTTTAAATTTCAACGATTAATAACTTCGGACATATAGGTGGAAATGCGACGGGAAGATGTTTATCGCCACCAGGGGGAAAATGTGAGTAGGATGTGTGAAATAGGGAAGGCTGCAACGCAGTGTTTGGTAGAAGATAGGAATTAACCAGATTGGCACACACTCAGACACAAACAAGACAAAGACTTTTAGTTATATAGAGATGTTGGGGTGCTATGTTACAATTGCACATGAAGTGGGTGAGTATTGTATTCAGTTTAGGTCACCCTGCTAATAGGAAAGATGCCAGTAAGCTGGAAAGTGTAGAGAAGATCAATGAGGATGTTGCCAGGACTGAAAAGTCTGAGCTATAGATAGAGGTAGGGCAGACAAGAACTTTATTCCTTGGAGTGCAGGAGGCTGTGGAGCAATATAATAGATGTGTAAAAATCATGAAGAGAATAGACAGAGTGAATGCATGGAGCCATGCCAACCATGTTATCCATGTCTATCTACCTCAACTACTTGCTCTGGCAGCTCATTCCATATACCCACCACCCTCTACGTGAAAAGGTTTCACCAAAGGTTCTTATTAAATCTATTCCCTCTCATCTTAAACTTATGCCCTCAGGTTCTTGATTCCCTGTCTTGAGAAGAAGACTACACACCTTCATTCTATCTCTTCCCCTCATGAGCAGCCAAAGGAAAACCACGTGATCACAGAGTGAATGTGCAAACTCCACACAGACAACACCCAAAATCAGAATTGAACTCGGGTATCCGGCACTGAGAGACAGTAGCTCCACTAGGTGTGACACTATACTGTTGTGATCAGAAAAGTAGAAACTGCAGAATGAGATGAGTAATGAGATTACTACATTTAAAATGGCCGGAATGTTATAATAAATAAACTAGTCAAACTCAAAGAGAATAAGCACTCACAATAAATGTACAATACACCCAGTCATTTTGAAAGGTATGGGCG
Source organism: Okamejei kenojei (assembly GCA_035221665.1). Classification (NCBI taxonomy): domain Eukaryota; kingdom Metazoa; phylum Chordata; class Chondrichthyes; order Rajiformes; family Rajidae; genus Okamejei; species Okamejei kenojei. Next base: position 16,842,440 of record CM069148.1, on the reverse strand, counting down.
GCACGGTGGCGCAGCGGTAGAGTTGCTGCCTTACAGCACTTGCAGCGCCGGAGACCCAGGTTCGATCCCGACAACTGCTGTTGTCTGTACGGAGTTTGTACCTTCTCCCCGTGACCTGCGGGGTTTTCTCCGAGATCTTCGGTTTCCTCCCACACTCCAAAGACGTAAATTGGCTTGGTGTAAATGTAAAAATTGACCCTAGTGTGTGTAGGATAGCGTTAATATGTGGGGAGCGCTGGTCGGCTCGGACCCGGTGGGCCAAAAGGCCTGTTTCTGCGCTGTATCTCTCAACTAAACCCAAACTAAACTAAACAAAACTAAAGTGAAAGTATTCAAAGAGGTTGCAGTTGTATTAATATACAGATTTAAAAATTCATTAGAAGAGGGTGTAATGCCAGAGGACCGATGGAAGGTTAAACTAATATTTATATTTATGTGTGAGCATAAAACATTTCTTGGGAATATAGAAGAGCAGGTTTAATGTTTGCAGCAGGAAATATTTTAGTATCTCTACTAATGAATAGAATGGAAGAACACCTAGGATCAAAAATAAAAATAATGAATAGGCTGCATGGATTTCAAAAGTGAAGATCTTACTTGAACAACCCAACTGGTTGTTTGAAAAGAAGGTAGAGAGAGTATATAATGGTAATGCAGTCAATATATTTTTTCTCTAGATATTCAAAAGGCCTTTAATAAGGATTCTCTATAATTGGCAGTGAATTTGGATTCAGGGGATAAACAGCAGAATCTAGCTGGAAACGGAAAGCAAGACGTGGAAGGGCAACTTTCCGCACCAGAAGAAGAAAGATAATATGATTCCACAAGGATCATTGCTGTGTCCATTGCTGTTCACAATTTAAATTAACAATTTAGACTTAGAAACCAAGAACACAATTTGTAGACTTAAGAACGCAGGCAAATTTGGAGAAACAAGCAAGACCATACTGAGGAGAATAACAGAAGGACATTAATAAACAACCAGATTGGGCAATATTTGACAGATGAGTTTCAATGCAGATAAATGCAAGGTAGTAGCTTTTGCAAGAATACAGAAAGTGCAAATATTTGCTTGGAAGAGGAACAAAGGTATCTTGTAGTTATATCCCACTTAATTTATCATTGGATGAGTATTTTAATGTAAGTGCAATTGTCACTTAAACTTTGGTGCACCTCAAGAAAACCCAAGCAGTCACAGGGATAATTTACAAACTCCGTATAGACAGCACCCGTTGTCAGGATCGAACCCAGGTGTCTGGAGCTGTGAGGCAGTAACTCTTCCACTGCGCCACTATTTATTATAATTTAATTTTTTTATTAAAATTCACATCCGATGATAAATTAAGTGGGGGAATAACTACAAATTATATTTTCTAAAGTACATGTGATTATTACCAACCTCACCACATGAAATTATTTTGGACAAACTATTAAGTTAAATGCCATATATTTTGAGCTTAACCAGACAGATAGCATTCAAAAGGGACATAATTAATAAGCTGCAATATTACATTTTTAAATGTCGTATTTCTACAAGATGATTTCCTACATTGGATAGCTTGGACTTTAGCAAAACCTTTCAATCTGCAATGCATGATATGAATCCTTTCACACTCTGAAGGCAGTGTGCAGCACACAGCAATTATACCTCCATTGTGAAGTAATCATCAGAGGGATAACAGTTATGTACATTTTTGCTGGTGGTGATAATATTTAGACTCGAGTACACTGAAATCTTACCTTGGCCAATGCAGTCCAATTCATCGTTGACGTTGACATGCAGTTACTGTAGGTGAATGCAATTTTCTCATCAGTCTCATTCAGGGCAGAATTTGAAAATGATGCATCATTTCTTACACTCTCAAAAGTCTGTAAATGGCTTACAGACTTTGACATCAAAAGTATATTTAATCTTTTATCTTTGTATTTCTCTGTCCAGTTTTTAATCAATGAGGTATTGTTCTCTATATATCAAATAGTAGCGGAAAATTGGATGGAACGTATCGAGTTATTTCATAACCTGAAATGAGTTCTTCATATGATATTTCTTTATTTAAAGTTTATTTTAAGACTGCATTGAATCATACCTGTTTTATAAATAATTATTTCTTGGAATAGGGGTGGCAGGATGGCGCAGCGGTAGAGATGCTGCCTTACAGTGCCAGAGACACGGGCTTGATTCTGACTATGGGTGCTGTCTGTATGCAGTTTGTACATTATCTCTGTGGCCTGCATGAGTTTTCATCAGGAGCCCCGGTTTTCTCCCACACTCCAAACGTACAATTATTCCCTTCCCTCCCACTCCACCCCTTCCCCGGACACTTTCCCTTGCAACCGCAAGAGATGCTACACTTGTCCCTTTACCTCCCCCCTCCACTTCTTTCAGGGACACAAGCAGTCCTTCCAGGTCCGACAGAGGTTCACCTGCACCTCCTCCAACATCATCTACTGCATCCGCTGCTCCAGATGCCAGCTGATCTATATCGGTGAGACCAAGCGGAGGCTTGGCGATCGTTTCGCCGAACACCTCCGTTTAGTCAGCAATAACCAACCCGACCTCCCGGTGGCTCAGCACTTCAACTCCCCCTCCCACTCCGTATCCGACCTCTCTGTTCTGGGATTCCTCTACGGCCAGAGTGAGCAACAGCGCAAATTGGAGGAACAGCACCTCATATTCCGCTTGGGGAGTCTGCATCCTCTGGGCTTGAACATTGAATTTTCTCAATTCTGTTAACCCTTGCTGTCTCCTCCCCTTCCCACCTCTCCCTCAGCCCTCGGGCTCCTCCTCCTCCTTTTTCCTTTCTTCTCCCCCCCCCCCCCCCCCCCCCCCCCCCCCCCCCCCCCCCCCCGCCCCACCTCCCATCAATCTAAAGAAGGGTTTCGGCCCAAAACGTTGCCTATCTCCTTCGCTCCTTAGATGCTGCTGCACCCGCTGAGTTTCTCCAGCCTTTTGTGTACCCTCGATTTTCCAGCATCTGCAGTTCCATCTTTAGTACAGGTTTGTAGGTTAATTGACTTGGTAAAATTGAAAATTGTCCCTAATGTGTGTAGGAAAGTGTCAGTATCTGGGGATCACTGGTCGGCACGAACTCGGTGGGCCCAATGGCCTGTTTCCGCACTGTATCTCTAAACTAAATTAAACTAAACTAAACCAACTTGTAAAATCATGGAAGGTGGGTTTGGTTGGTGTCCTGTTGAGTTCCACAGTCTGTGTACTCGTTATCACCTATTCCACACAACAGTAGCCTATTGTGTGCGTTTTACATATCTTCCATTAATTTCCGTTCTAATTTTTTTACCTTTTTGTTAGATAATACTTGTCAGAATAATCTAAATTGAAAATAGAAAATACAAAATAAAACTGTTTCTTTGTTGTATTTTTTGGCATTAATAGGGTGAGACCAAGCGCAGGCTTGGTGATCGTTTCGCCGAACACCTCCGCTCGGTCCGCATTAACCAACCTGATCTCCCGGTAGCTCAGCACTTCAACTCCCCCTCCCATTCCAAATCCGACCTCTCTGTCCTGGGCCTCCTCCATGGCCAGAGTGAGCACCACCGAAAATTGGAGGAGCAGCACCTCATATTCCGCTTGGGCAGTCTGCACCCTAGCGGCATAAACATTGAATTCTCCAATTTCCGGTAGCCCTTGTTGTCTCCTCCCCCTCTCAGCTCTGTCTCAGCCCTCGGGCTCCTCATCTTCCTTTTTCCTTTCTTCTCCCCACCCTACATCAGTCTGAAGAAGTGTTTTGGCCCAAAACGTTGCCTATTTCCTTCGCTCCATTGATGCTGTTGCACCCGCTGAGTTTCCCCAGCACTTTTGTCTACCTTCGACTTTCCAGTATCTGCAGTTCCTTCTTAAACACTATAGCCCTCAATCAGTCTTGCTACCAAGTTCTTCCAAGTGCTGGTATCTTTCATTTCCATCACTCCTTACTTATAGTCCTCCTGTGTTCCACTAATTATTGTTAGCGGCATAGTTGTAATGAAATGTACCTTGTCTTTCTGTATTACTTAGCAATAGATCAGAAAAGATTTGTGCGTATACACAGCAAGTTACAATTCCATTGTATTGTCGATCCTTGTTTGGAAAATAGCATTTCAACTTTTAAATGATAACTGCTTTGAGTCAAATGAGTTCCAAGCTATTATCAGCATTTTAATTATCATGCATGATTAATGCATGTTCTAAATCTTTTACTTGAATAAGTTACCAGGCTAGTTTACACAAAATCAATTTATATATTGTATATACATATATATGTGTGTGGGTGTGTTTACATAAATAAACACACACACACAAAGACGTACAGGTTTGTAGGTTAATTGTAACATTGGTAAAATTGTAACATTGCCCCTAGTGTGTGTACGATAGCAGGGATTGCTGGTCAGTGCAAACTCAGTAGGCCGACGGGCCTGTTTCTACGCTGCTTCTCTAAACTATGTTAAACTAAACACATCGAAAAGCAAATGCAAAGCATTTGCTGGAAACCATCATCAGATTCTTTGCAATTTAACAATCTCCTTCAAACATTTTTAATCATTGTTCATTCCAATAATGATTGGCAAATATTGTGGGATGGGGAAGAAATTGTAAAAAAATTACTTGCCACAATAGGATTTGTTTGTGTGGCAGACAAAGGAGTGGGGGAGAGGGGGGAATCAATGTTGATTTTACATTGGAATTTCTTTTTGAAGTTGTCAAAAATGATGGATCTAATGGATCTAATGCAATGAAATTCTTCTGCCTAACATTTCCCTGTGAAATAGTAGCTGTCAATCAGTTAGTCATGCAAGCTTGAAGCCTTGTTGTAATAGTGTTGGGTGTCAAAGAAATGTGTTTTCTTGGTAATTGATGGAGTTCAAAATTGTACTATACGTTGGTTCTCTGTGGCTGCTACAATACATTTTACAGAATTCAAGCTAATCAGGACAAAGAAGTCCCTTGTTTGAAACTAATTCAAACTGCTTTTCAGTAAACATTCCTTTCTAAATTCCTTGGGTGGCATGGTGGTGCAAGTGTAGAGTTGCTGCCTTTCAGGGCTTGCAGCACCGGAGACCCTGACTACGGGTTTGATCCTGACTACGGGTGCTGTCTGTACAGAGTTTGTACATTCTCCCTGTGGTCATGCGGGCTTCCACCCACACTCCAAAGAAGTACAGGTTTGTAGGTTAATTGGCTTGGGTTTGCATACACTTGGTATAAGTGTAAATTGTCCCTCATGTATGTAGGCTTGCGTTAATGTGCGGTAATCGCTGGTCGGTACAGACTCAGTGGGCTGAAGGGCCTGTTTTCACGCTGTATCTCTAAGCTAAACTAAATAAGATGGATTTTTTTTCCTTTTGTTGCAATAGTCTAATGCAGACCCATTTATAAAAGAAACTCCTTTCAATGTCAGATTTCAGGTCTGTTATTTGTTAAAAAAAAGAGTATTAGCCTTTGGGAAACACAGAAATGTACATTCATTAAATTACAAATTAACCAAAATGGCATGTTTTTGTGCATGGATAGAAGAGGCTATATGCTGGGAAGATGCTTCAGCCCAGATTGTGGAATGGTAGCCCAGCGCAGACCATCAATGTCAAGTCCATCAAACATTGAGGAGATTCAGTCTGTCAACAAATACTCTCTTGAACTTCAACAGTGGATGGTGGAGAGCATATTGACTGGATGCAGCACAACCTAGTTCAGCAGCTGGAACGCCCAGCAATGAAGGGAATTACAAGAAGTGTCACACAGGTACTGACCTCCCCACTATATAAGGGATCTATGGGAAGCACTGGCTCAACAAGGCAGGCAGCATCGACAAAGACCCACATCACCTTGGACACACTCTCATTTCACTCCTACTGTACCTTTGCAAAAAAATAATAGGTTTAAGAATAACTTCTTCCCTGCAACCATGAGGCTCCAGGACACTACACAACACTAACCAATGAACTATGGACTGTCTTGTGTTGTACTAAGGCCTTCAGGCTTTATTTGCACTCGTATAGGGTTATTACTTTATTGATTTTTTGTTTGTTATGTATTATCTATGTGTGTTACAGGCTTGCAACGCTGCTGCAAGTAGGAATGTAATTGTTCGGTTGTCGGTACATATAATAACAATGTTACAAAATTTTGAGATTTTAAAAATCAAGTCTGCAATTTATCCCATCAGATAAAGCATAAAAGAAGTTTAATTTGACACCTAATTCACTTTCATATCTTCAGTATTAAAAAAGTTATGGCCATTTCCATACTCGGAAATTAGCATCTTGTTCCCTATTGCTTTTCCATTGACTTAACACAAAAGTTGTGGTCGAGGACAGTCAAAAGCCCATAATTTTCTTATAAATTAAGAGAACTGAAAGAAATTTTCAGTTATTATAGATTGAAGCATTCTGAAACTAATATGAAACAATCATACTTGGATGACCTGAAATTAAAGCATATAATTAGTTAGTTACCCAATTGTAGCTAATTACAAAATTCAATTACTAGATCTAAACATCTATCCATTTCTTAAGAAAATATTAACATTTTTTTAAAAGCCTAAGTGTCCAAATAACATTCACACAAGAATTCACAATACAACATGATTTTGAAATCTCATTGTTATGAATTTATAGGCCAAATTGAAGGAATTTAGTGTTTAATCATCTTGCGAGTGGGATTTTCTGGAACACGATGGATTGGAACGTTGCGGTTGCGGTGAATTTAAACCCAATATCGGCAGGGAAAACACTGCCGGTTCATAAGGGGAATAAATCACCGTTTCACAACATGAAATATTGATTAAGATCATCTAAACAAGCAGGTTTATATGTAAAAATAAACAGCTTTCACTTACCTGTTCCCTACGTAAAATCCGTCCCCGTTGTCAGTGTTCACGGCATTAGGAGCTAATTTTTATTTTACTGTAGCGCTGAAATAGTCGGGCAATTAAAAAGAAAAATTAACTTACCGGCAGTCGGAACGAATCTCCAGAAAAAGCTCGCACTCCGAGAAAATATAATTCCAGATGGCAAGGGAAAAACGCATTTTAACCCCGCCCCCCCCCCCTTAAAGGCGCCAAAGTCACGCACACGGCCAGTGACAGAACCGCAGCGCCGCTAAAGGTAAGTTTTGTAACATACCTACATATAACAGCACTTGATTCTTGATTTTTGACTCTTGAGTCTTGGTGCAACAGATAGCAGGTCAAAATAATGCAAGGGCAGGTTGAAAGATGGTAGAAGCACGTTCAACGTTGACTAAACCTTATATTTAAAAAAAGAAAAAGTAATAGTGCAAAGACAAAATGAATGCCCCCAAGTCTATGTAGTTTGGAGATAAGTTGTCGTGTTTAATAGCCTGATGGTTGTTGGGAAGAAGCTGCTCTTGAACCTGGACTTTACAATTTTCAGGCTTCTATACATTCTTATCGATGGCAGAAGTGAAGTGAGAGCGTGGCCTGGGTGGATTGGGTCTCTCATGGTGCAGGCTGCCTATTTGAGGCAACAATTCCTGTAAATCCCTTTGTAGTACATAAGTGTGAATTGTCCGGTCCGCTGCAACACAGTTTTTGAGTATCGACCATATGTGATTTCTGATGCAGAGAGTAAGTAATCAAAGCAGCCGTTGTCTCTTCATATCTATGTCAATTCAGGACACCCATTTTAGGATGCTCTTAAGATTCAGAGCAACACTGCCTAAACAAAACAACGGTTTCATTTTTGCAGATCTGCTGGGCAGTTTATAGAACTATCTCGCTACTTTTATTCGCACTGCAGTTCTACAATCTAAGCCATTTCCCTTGGTAAATTAACGTCCTTCCCTCACAAAGTCTGCACTGTAGTCAATGTTTTTGACTTAAAGGAGCTATGTCCAAGGAAAGCAAAATAAAATCTAAATTTCTGGTTGATGCCTGCATGATGGATAATCAATCCCGGCAAAGAGAATGAATTATGGAAGAGGTAGCAGTCATTTCCCCTTTGCAGGCAGAACAATGATTGAAAGTGTTTTGATTGATTGAAAGATACAGCATTGGAACAGGTCCTTCAGTCTGGAGGAAAGAATTGCAGATGCTGGTTTAAATCGAAGGTAGATACAAAATGCTGGAGTAACTCAGCAGGACAAGCAGCATCTCTGGAGAGAAGGAATGAAGGAATGAAGAGTCGAGACCCTTCTTCACACTGGGCAGGCAAGGGCTTCAGAGAGAGCGACAAGCGGTCGGTGCAACTCTGATCACATCACAGTGAAGAGCGTGTGTGTGGCCCGGACATTGGACTGATGGCTGTGGGTCTCCGCTTTTGCTGTGTGCCCAGGGATTCTCACATGCCGCTGTGATGGTTGTTTATATTTAATTTTTATGTAATATTGTGTCGTTTTGCTTTTATTTGGTGTGACTTTATGGTAAATCAAATTTCATTGTACCTTAGGGTACACGTGACAATAAAGGACTATTGAACTACCGGTATTGAACTATTGAACACTAAGGTCTACGTCATCCTACTTTTGCATCCACTTCCATCACATATGGGGCAATTTATCTTTGGGATGTGCGAGGAAACTGGAGCTTATGGAGGAAACTCATGTGGACACTGGAAGAACATGCCAACTCCACACAGACAGCACATGCAATACTCAAAATACCCATTACTGTATAATAAATTGCCACAAAGTACATGCATTGTTCCACTAGAACTCACCAAACTAACTGCAATACTTGAGAAAATTCACATTTAAAACCTATGAGCGACACTGCAGAAAAAGTCAGAGCTTAATCTAAAATGCAAAAATAAAATTCTAAAGACATACGGTTAAATTAGTAACCACTTCATCAAAGGTTACTCTCACAATGCATTTACCTCATTTCAACTTTCTGGAAATGTTGTTTGTCAATGCTAGCCATATGGAAACTCATCACTGAGCCTCGGATTCCACCTGGGTAGTCTACAACCCGACGGCATAAACATTAAATTCTCCCGTTTTAAGTCATCTGGTCCACATCTGTCCCTTTCTCTCTCCTTCTGATCTGCACAAGTCCTCACAGAACAGCATCTCCTATTTCGCTTGGGCAGCTTACAACCCAGCGGCATGAATATTGATTTCTCGAACTTCAAGTAACCCCTGCACTCCCTCACTCTCCATCCCTCCCCCACCCAAGTCGCACCAGGTTCCCGTTCTCACCCAACAAACAGCTAACAATTGCCTGTTTCCTTTATCAATGTTATTTTTTTGCATATCTTTCATTCATTTGTTCTATATCTCTCTGCATCACTGCCTATCTCCTTCATTATCCTTTCCCCTGACTAGTCTGAAGAAGGGTCTCAACCCAAAACATCACCCATTGCTTTTCTTTAATTTAGGAATTAAAAGGATAGAACACCTTTACAAGGAAGGAAAATTTCTTTCATTTCAAGAGTTACAGGATATCTATGGATTGCAGTCAAATAACATATTCAGGTATTTACAAATTAGAAATTATATTAAGTCAAATACGCAAGACTATAAAAATAGAAAACCAGGATTATTAGATGAATTGTTTAATAAACACCCAAATACAGAAAAATTAATAGCGTATATATATAATACTATTTTGAATAAGGAAATCCCAACTTCGGAAATATATCGACAAACATGGGAAAATGAAATGGGTTTATCTATAACGAAGGAAATTTGGGAAGGAAGCCTACAATGTATACATCGTTGCTCATTAAATGCTAGACATATATTGATACAATTTAAGGTATTACACAGATTACATTATTCAAAAGTGAAATTAAATAGAATTTATTCTAACATTTCTCCTATTTGTGATAAATGTCAGAACTTGGAAGCTAATTTAACGCATAGTTTTGTAACATGTATAAAACTTAATTATTATTGGATAGAAATCTTTAGAGTTATCTCTGAAGTTCTTAAAATTAAACTAGACCCAGATCCAAAATTAATAATATTAGGAGTTCCGGATTCAAATCTAATATTAACAGTAAACCAAAGAAATTTCTTGGATTACTGTTTGATAATAGGGAAAAAATTAATATTGAAATTTTGGAAGGGAACATTATCCCCCACAATTAAAATGTGGACAGTGGAAATGTTGGAGACATTGCATTTGGAAAGAATCAGATTTGTCCTAATGGACAAATACGAACTCTTTGAACAGATATGGTCTCCATATACAGAATATTTGAAGGGGTAGCTGTTCTTGGCATCACAACTCAATGGGTACCTGGCAGGATTAGATGAAAACAACATTTGTATACATGTCTCCATTAATATCGCTATTTGAAATTGTGTTATTCACTATAAAGATGTATAGTATAAAATCTCTTTTTTTCTATATAATACTTTATTTTAATTAAAAACATATAACAAGAATATATATATATATATATATATATATATATATATATATATATATATATATATATATATTTATTTTTTCTCCTCTCTTTTATCTTTCTCTTTCTTTATAATCAAAATTATTATTTAATCACCATTCTTATTGATTAAAATCTATTCTATTCTTTTTCTACTTCCAAAAAAATAGACGTTTATAAGAACTATTCGTAACATTCGTATACTTATTGTAATAAGTTGGTTGTGTATTTGAAAAGTTGTAATACCGTTGTTATGATGGATTCCTTTTAATAAAAATATTAATACACATTGCTTTTCTCCAGAGATGCTATCTGTCCCGCTGAGTTACTCCAGTATTTTGTGCCTATCTTCTCATATACACTTTGTTTCAAACCACCCTCCCAGTCCCCCATCATTCATTTCTCCCCTCCCCTTACCATTCCACCTGTCCGTTACCCACACATTTGTTCCAATGCATCCCCCCCCCCCCCCCCCCCCCACAGAGAGCTCATTTTCAGTCCGGATGAAGAGTCCCGACTTGTAACATCAATGATCCATTTCCATCCACAGATGCTGCTTGACCCACTGAGTTCCTCCAGGTTATTGTTGCAAAATAAATGGTGGATATAGGAAACCAAGATAATGCAAAACCAATTTGTAGGAAGAAACTTCAGATGCTTACTTTTATTTTATTTTTATTTTTTTAACTATCTTGACTGTGGTCTACATCTCAAAACAATCTCAGGTTCTTAAGTTATTGATAAATGGTATCAGGAATATAATGAATCAATAAGACTCATTAAAAGTTCCTAAAATGGAGCACTTTATTTATGCCACTACTTCTAAATTCCAATCCAAGGGCCCAAGCAGTCTTTCCAGGTGAGGTGCTGCACCTCCTTCAACCTCACCTATTGCATCCGCTGTTCCAGTTGTCTACTTCTCTACATCGGCAAGACCAAGCGCAGGCTTGGCGATCACTAACCAACCTGATCTCCAGTTGGTTCAGCATTGCAACTCCCCCTCCCATTCCAAATCTGACCTTTCTGTCCTGGGACTCCTCCATTGCCAGAGTGAGGCCCAGCGCAAATTGGAGGGACAGCACCTCATATTTCGATTGGGTAGTTTACACACAGCAGTATGAACATTGAACTTCTCCAATTTCAGATAGTCCTTGCTTTCTCCCTCCTTCCCCTCCCCCTTTCCAGCTCACCCACAAGCCTACTGTCTCCACCTCTTCTTTTCTTTTCCCCCCCCCCCCCCCCCCCCCCCCCCCCCCCCCCCCCCCCCCCCCCCCGACATCAGTCTGAAGAAGGGTCTCGACCCGTTACGTCGCCTATTCCTTCTCTCCATAAATGCTGCCTCACCCGCTGAGTTTCTCCAGCATTTTTGTCTCTTCTAAATTCTTTTTTACACAATGGGTGGCAGGTGTATGGAACAAGCTTATTTATTTTGTGTGTATCTAAAGTTAGGAACCTGTTCAACAGGTAACAGTGGCTTTGAAGGATTAAATGTGAGGACAGTGCCTATTTATTTGTTTTTGTTGTTGTAGCTGAGTTGTTGTAGAACTCTTGTTTAAAATTGATTTAATGTATTGGGCTCAAATGAGAAATTTTGCTTTTCTTCTTTGATCCAGTGATGACATTTCCCCATTTTCAGGCACGTTCCTGTGTTCTACATGGCAATCTTTCCTTAAATAATGCTTTGTGTATTTATACAGCTTTTTACCCTTCCCTCTTTGGACTCTGTGCATAGCATGATAGCATAACTGAATGTTCTAAATTCATACTTGCAAATTAGAATCTGTTATCTGATGTTGCATTTTAAGTGCCCGACATAAAAATTTTAATGAATCTTTGATTAGAAAATAATTGGAATGAATTTCTTCTGCCAGCCCTGTTAGGAATGTACAATCAAGCTGTGGGTCATACACTATATGTGGTTCAGCGGTAATTCACTGTTCTGATGGGGAAAGGAGTAAAATGGTCTGTGTAATGTGTGACATATGTCCACTTGGATGGTCATAGAATCACTGAGTCATAGAGTCATACGGCATGCAAACAGGCCATTTGGCCCAACCTGCCCACACCGTCCCATCTTCTCTAGTCCCACCTGCTTGTGTTTGGCCCATATCCCTCTAAACCTGTCCTATTCATGTACTTGTCCAAATGTTTCTTAAACATCTCAATAGTACCTGCCTCAACTACCCCTTCCGGCAGCTCATTCGATATACCCACCACCCTCTGTGTAAAAAAGATACTATATTTAAAAAATAGTGGCATAAACGAGGTGCATGATTTTAGCAACTTTTAATGAGGCGTACTGATTAATTACATTCCTGGTACCATATATCCATAACTTAAGAACTTGGGGTGGGGTGGGATGTAGACTGCAGTCTGGATAGGTAAAGTGAATTCCCATGGCATGTAGTAGGGATGACACCTCACTGTAATATATTGTGGTTCTGGGGAGCAGGCGCTGGCAGGACTGCCAGCTCCATGCAGAGTTAAATAGAAAGCAACCCCTTGTATCCTTAAATCTTGCTTGAAAATGCTGTGCAGTGTATCCAGTGTAGAAGACTTTCCTTGGAAAATATAAGACCATAAGACTATAAGACATAGGAGCAGAATTAGGCCATTCGGCCCATCAAGTCTGCTCTGCCATTTGATCAAGGCTGATCTATTTCTCCCTCCCAACCTGCCTTCTCCCCACAACCTTTAACACCCTTACTAATCAAAAACCTATCCATCTCTGCTTTAAAAATACCCAATGACTTCGCCTGCAAAGCCATCTGGAGCTGCTTTTATCCCAGTGTTCCCTATTTTGTTATTTGTATGACTATGCTGCAGACTTACCGGCTTAATAACAGCAAGCTCTTTGTCTATTTAATTAATCACAAGCTTTATGAGGAAATATTATCTTCATCATTTTTAAATCAATTGTTCATTCTGCATCATTTCCAATCTGAACATGGTAAATGTGGAACATTTATCCTTGCACTTTGACTGCTCTTCCATTATACTGGCTTTCACTTGTTTATTTGGTTTTAAAAATGATTTTGTGTGGTTTTACATGTTTTAGCATACAAAACATTCTGACGATTTACATCACAGATCAATCTGACAGAAATATGCACTTCTCATGTCAGTTAATATAATGACATGGTATACTGCTCACAAGAAAATTCTCTTTCTTACTATGAAATGTCAATTCCAGCATGAATTTTCTGGCTGCTTCTGATCAACTAATTCTCTATGAATATCAGCAGCTTTCTGTACATCTTGGTTGTCTTATGGTTGCATTCAGCTATTTTATCAGCATACGTGCTCCTAAAGTAACCCAAGGAACATAGAAATACTGAGTTTAGTTTAGCTTAGTTCAGTTTAGTTTCCAGATGCAGCGTGGAAACAGGTCCTTAAGCCCACTGAGTCCATGTCGCCAGCAATCACTACCACTATCCTACACACTAGGGGCAATTTACAATTCTTACCGATTCTTATGGCTCAATGATAACCTACAAACCTGCACGTCTCTGGAGGAAACCGGAGCACCCGGAGAAAACCCACGCGGAGAACGTACAAACTCTATACAGACAGCACTCGTAGACCGGGTCTCTGGCATTGGAAGGCACCAACTCTACCACTGTGCCACTGTGCCACACCTGAGATATTCTAAGGATGTTAAAAAGTGTTGTGCATGTGTCTTTTGCTTACATATAATGTAACATATAATGAGAAATAATGATAGCACTCAATTCAGGTTGAAACTAGGTATAGATTTGATTTAAGAATATTTCTATCTGCAGAATCAGGAGTTTCTTTTTTCACATTTCACTTTAATGTGCAGACTAAAGCTTTATTCTCGTCCAGTGGAATTGCAGCGAATGATTGATTCACTGAAGAATCCCAGTAATTACTGCTTTGATATACACCACTGAATCCTCAGATCATTGTTTAAAATGAACGAGGCTGTTTCATGAATAACATTGCTATTGAAATTTAAATCATTCCCGGTGTTATCAATTCTCCTGCAGATAAATTTTGTTACTCCCAGAAATGTAACCAAAGATGTCTTGCTAAGTGGATGCAAAGCATTTTGGATTATTTCCCACAGGGAATCTCCTTAATTTATGACCCAAGATGTAGTGCATCAAATGCTTGATGGCATTCATCTGAATTTCTAATATCAATAAAGTGCCAAATTGCTCATCAAAACGTGCGCTCGTCAAGTGGATTTCTTTCCAAGGCTTTTATACTTGCTGTTCAACTTGGCTTTTGAGACATCCAGCAGTTAATTAAAAGGTCTAATCATAGCTCAGCCACAGGCAGCGAACCAGTGATGGCATCGGTTAAGCCCAGTTGATGCCTGGCTTCTCAGAAACATTCAAAAGAATTGAACAGGAATCGCTCGGAAAACTAAAAAATAAAATGATTTTTTTCCCCAATTGTGTAACCGCAAAGCGACAGATAAATGAAGACTAGCTTTAACACCACAATTTGGAATTCAGGGATTGCAGGTTTTCGGTGATTTATGCAGTATCTCCGATGTTGCTAGTCAGTGCGAATGACAACAATATTTGATGGAAGCTGGGTGCCTCCATTTTATCTACATTTTTAGTTTTAAAGAGATGTCGAGAGAGCAAGGAATAAAGTAGGTAACAGGAAAGAAGTGCTGGTCACATGAGGTAAATGTCCTATGATTGGTGATTGTGGGACTGAGATAGTTGGAGTCTCCCGCACTTCTTTCAATGACCAACTCTTGTGCATGATGTCGCATTCACATCTTACTCATCGCTGTGAACAGCAATGGAACAGCACCGATTCTTACACAGCATCTCTCTACGTCTTCTTCCATTGTGAATAGCTATTCTTTCCTTCCTGTCGCTGCTTTCCCTCAGTAGTCCAGCTATTTGTTGCCTGACTTTCCATTATTTGTATGCTTCAGTCCATTACAGGGTACCTTACCAAAAATCTTTAGAAAATGTAAATAATTTTTACATTCATAACTGTCACTGTATGTCATGTTGTTACTTGTGGGCGGAGCTCCAAGGCAAATTCCTTGTATGTGAATACTTGGCCAATAAACATACTTACTTACTTAATTTTACTGCATTACAATTGACAGCGTGGTCTGAAATCTCCTAATAGTACTCAGTAATTTGATCAAGCAAGTTTCACTTTATAAAATCATACTACGCTGGGATTGGTATTGAATTGGATTTTTATTGTACATTAAACCAAGACATAGTGAAAACGTTTGTGTCAAATACATCAGCTGGTATGAAAAAGGTAATAAGCAAAATGCAGAACATAGGGTTATAACTACACAGAAAGTACCGATAAAAATTGTACATGGGTCGCAGTGAAGTTGTGTGCGAAAATGTTGCTAAGCTTTAACTGTTCTGTTCACTAACATGTATTGGGAAACTGAAGATGCTGCATTGTTCTTAGGAAAGCCTTGGATGAATGATTGAGCATTATGTACAGATATTTGTTTCTTTGTGCGTTATCTGCAAAACCAACAGTGCATATGTACGAGTTTGAAGAATGTAATCTAGGCAGTTTCGATCAAATCACAACTCCCCGACTAAACTGTTTAAGGAACTCAGGTCTAGGCTACTCTGCGCATACACTTGTTTGTTCGGCAGTATATAAATCCGTGCTGTCTGTACACTTGAGGAACTGTCTCCCGGGGCAGTTCCTCCGTGATATCACGTAATAAAGTCTCACTCTCCATAAAGTCTGAGTCCCTGATTGATTTCTCTGACAAGTAGATTGGAAGATTAAAAATTGACCTTTGGCATCTGAGAGATCCAATCATGAGTCTGATAACAGAAGGGAATGTTTAAGAAAGAACTGCAGATGATGGAAAAATCGAAGATAGACAAAAGTGCTGGAGAAACTCAGTGGATGAGGCAGCATCTATGGAGCGAAAGAATAGGTGACGTCACCTATTCCTTCCTCCATAGATGCTGCCTCACCCGCTGAGTTTTTCCAGCATTTTTGTCTACCGCAGAAGGGAATGTGCTCTTTTTGAATCTCGTGATATGTGTAACTTCTGACCCGCAGAAGAGGGAAGAAGAAAGAAAGGCTGGTGTGTAAGTTGTCCTTGATTATGTTGGCTGCTTTCCCAAGGTAGCGCGAAACACAGAGGGAGAAGCTTCTTTGAGTGATTGACTGGGCTGCATCCACTGCAATTTCTTACAGTTTTGGGCAGAACAGTTGCCATACCAAGCATGCCGATAGGATTTTATACAGACCGTATGTAGAAATTGGCAAGTCATTGGATACATGCTGAATTTCCTTCACTTTCTGAGGAAGTAAAGGGGATGCCCCACTTGGACGACCTAATCCATGAGATTTGAAGACCCTAGATGAGTTGAAAAGAATGTCAAGGTCGTGTTGACTAGCTGAAGTAAAAGACCTCCTACGACCTCCTACGACTATGTCTACGACCTCCTACGACTATGTCTTGGCCCCCCCAGCCTCAGTCTTCTACACCTAAGACCAACTACGACTAGCTACGAGTGGAAATGATCACATGATAAATGATGTCATGTTTGCATTTTTTACCATCACGACCTACTACGACCTACCTACGAGTAAAAAGTGTCAATTTTTCCATGCCAACCTGTTTATAGCACGTGGACATTTTTTATCAGGCTAGAAAAAACGTCGTGACCTACTTGAGGCCACGAGCACGTGGAGATAACTCACGAGCATGAGGAAGAGTTACGAAGACCTCCTACGACCTCGTGGCGACCATGCTGCAAGTATGAGTCAAGGGCAAACTCGGCAGAGGTTGCCAATTAGGTCGTGAAAGTGGGACAGGGGGTTAAAGCAACACGGCATGCCACGGACCCGGGTTCAATCAAGACTATCGGTGCATGTCTGTAATGAGTTTGTACGTTCTCCCCGTGACCTGCGTGGATATTCTCCGAGATCTGCAGTTTCCTCCCACACTCCAAAGATGTACAGGTTTGTAGGCTAATTAGTTTGTTATAAATGTAAATATTGTCCCTAGTGTGTGTAGGATAGTGTTAGTGTGCAGGGATCGCTGGTTTGTGTGGTCTCAGTGGGCCGAATGGCTTGTTTCCGACTGTATCTCTAAACTAAACGAAAGCCTGGGTTTGCTCTCTTGGCAGTGATGTAAATATGGCTGGAACAAAACAAAATGTAAGTGTTATTTACACCTAGGAACTTGCAGGTCTCAAACATCTCCATTTCAACACCTTTGATACAGACTGGGGAATATACTGCACCCTGTTCCCTGAAGTCAACAACCAGCTCTTTCAGTTTGCTGACATTGAGGGAGAGACCTTGTCACTCCTCAACACCATGTCACTAACCACTCACATCCTTCCTGTATTCTCTCTCATCACTGTTCGAGATCTGGATCACTAATGTGGTATCATCTGCCCAACTTGTAAATGGAGTTAGAGAGCAGAATTTAGTCACACAATCATGAGTCAATGAGGTGCATAGCAAAGGGCTGAGATAGCAGTCTTGCGAGGCACTATTGTCATGAAGGATGTTTTGTCACATATCCTTGTGATCTAGGGAGTAGTAGGTCAAGAATCCAGTTGCAGGGAAGGGTGCTGACTCCTGGATCCAGGAGTTTGGATCTACAGTTTTCCCCTTTAAGGATGGCTTTCTCTACTGTTAAAGAAAACTTTAAAACACACCACAAAGATCAGGCAAGGCAATCAAGACTTTATTTAAGAGCATCAAATACTGCGATCGCTGAGAGCAGTCCAGTAGGTTGCTCTCATCGAACAAAGATTCATCTGCTCCTTACGTACAGAATCTCTCTTTGATGTTTTGCCGGGACTTTGCAGATAAACAGATGTCCTGTTACACTTTCAGCCTAGTGATATTGATTTATATTTGCCATTTGTCCTTCACACTACAAACTACTGTACCAGTTGATTGATCCATAACTCCCAAGGCTTATTCTAGTCTTTTGAATATGCATTACATGAACTATCAGACAGTGCTCAGGGGGAACTACACAATTTTTAATTAATTATTAATTGTATCGAGAGTTTCTGCTATTTCTTTCATTGACCTTTTTAAAATATGAGTTGATTGATTTAATATATTATTTTCTATTGCAAAAGCATTCATCTCGTCATCTCATATGATATCCCCCCATTCTACCTCCCGAATGAATATTGAAACAAAATAATGATTTAATATTTTTGCCATCTCTCTATTGTTACCTGTGGGTTTGTTCTGCCTATCCCTTAATGGTTTATTGATCAAAATTCATTTTTCCCCTTTGGCTTTGCAAAATGTTTTACTATTTCCTAATCTCTTTGTCTTCTCTTTTATTATGCACACTTCTGTTGTTTATTTTCTTCTTGTTTGCTTCTCTCCTTTTCCTCAATCGTGTCCTTATACCTTATTCATCCAATGTGTCTTGAGAGATTGTTCTTTCATATTTGTGAATATACTTTTCCTGCACCCATTTCAATGTAATTTTAATCATTTCGTATCGTCACCCAACATTATTATTTGACAATACTATTGCTGCCCTTTTATTTTCCCACGTTTCTTTTCAGCACCTCAGTATCAACTCTTTTCCAACTAGTTTTTTTGTCATTCTTAAGTCTTTACTTTACTTTACTTTAGAGATACAGTGCGGAAACAAGGCCTTCGGCCCACTGAGTCCGCGCCAAGCAGCGATCACCCCATACACTAGCACTATCCTACACACTAGGCACAATTTATTATTTTTTTACCGAAGCCAATTAACCTACAAACCTATATGTCTTTGGAGTGTGGGAGGAAACCAGAGAAAATCCACAGGGTCACAGGGAGAACATAGAAACAGAAAATAGTTGCAAGTGGAGGCCATTCGGCCTTCAAGCCGGCACCACCATTCATTGTGATCAGGGCTGGTCATCCACAATCATTAACCCGTGCCTGCCTTCTCCCCATGTCCCTTGATTCCGCTTAGCTCTATCTAACTCTCTTATACATTCATCCAGGGAATTGGCATCCACAGCCTTCTGTGGCAGAGAATTCCACAAATTCACAACTCACTGGGTGAAAAAGATTTTTTCTCATCTCAGTTTTAAATGGCCTCCCCTTTATTCTTAGACTGTGGCCCTTGGTTCTGGACTCACCCAACATTGGGAATATTTTTCCTGCATCTAGCTTGTCCAGTCCTTTTATAATTGTATAGATTTCTATAAGATTCCCTCTCATCCTTCTTAATTCCAATGATTCCAGCTCAGTCTTTCCAATCTTTTCACATATCACAGTCCCGCCATCCCGGGGATTAACCTCGTGAAGTTGCGCTACGCTGCCTCAATAGGAAGGAAGTCCTTCCTCAAATTAAGAGACCCAATCTGCAAACAATACGCCAGATGTGGTCTCACCAGGGCCCTGTACAACAGCAGAAGGACTTCTTTACTCCTATACTCAAATCCTTATGAAGGCCAACATGCCATTAGCTTTCTTTACTGCCTGCTGTACCTGCATGTTTACTTTCAGTGACTGGTTTACAAGGACATCCATATCTCGTTGCACTTCCCTTTTTCTTAATCTGACACCATTGAGATAATAATCTGCCTCCTTGTTCTTGCCACCAAAGTGGATAACCTCACATTTATCTACATTATACTGCATCTGCCATGCATCTGCCCACTCACTCAACCTGTCCAAGTTAACCTGCAACCTCCTAACATCCTCTTCGCAGTTCACACTGCCACCTAGCTTTGTGTCATATGCAAATTTGCTAGTGTTACTTTTAATTCCATCATCTAAATCATTAATATATATTGTAAATAGTTGCGGCCTCAGCACCGACCCTTGCGGCACTCCACTCGCCACTGCCTGTCATTCTGACAGGGACCTGTTTATTGCTACTCTTCATTTCCTGTCTGGCAACCAATTCTCTATCCATGTCAATACTCTACCCCCAATACCAGGTGCTCTAATTTTGCCCACTAATCTCCTGTGTGGGACCTTATCAAAGGCTTTCTGAGTCCAGATACACTACATCCACTGGCTCTCCTTCATCCATTTTACTTGTCACATCCTCAAAAAATGTCAGAAGATTAATCAAGCAGGGTTTCCTCTTCACAAATCCATGCTGACTGGGACCAATCCTTTTACTGTTAACCAAATGTGCCGTTATTACTTCTTTAATAGTTGACTCCAGCATCTTCCCCACCACTGATGTCAGGCTAACTAAATGGTATTGGGGGTAGAGTATTGACATGGATAGAGAATCTATCCATGTCAATTCCCATTTTTCTCTCTCACTCCTTTCTTGAAAAATGGGATAACATTAGCTACCCTCCAATCCACAGGAACTGATCCTGAATCTATAGAACATTAGAAAATGATCACCAATGCGTCCACAATTTCTAGAGCCACCTCGAGTACTCTGGGATGCAGACCTAGGGATTTAACGTACAAACTCCGTACACACACTGCTCATAGTCAGGATTGAACCCGAGTGTCTGGCGCTGTAAGGCAGCAACTCTACCGCTGCACCACAGTGCTGCCACATTCCTATCCTTCTCTGTTATCAGCCTCATATATGTGTCACAATAGCCTAGAGTTCCCCTGCAGTTGCAGCTCATATCTGGTCTGGTTTGTTCACTACTACTAGATTCAAAAGTGATTCCAACAGGCTTCTGAAACATTGGGTTGGAAAGGCATCCTGTATACATAATAGGAGCTGTGTTTCATATAAAACGTTGTGGTCCAGAAACTATCAAGACAGTTGAGATCTCCTGTGGTTGACTTGATTCTTTGTCACTCATTTCCTGAACTTGTCTGCACATTTCTTTCCCTTCCACCTCTCTTCATAATTGGGTAGACTGTTGACAATGATGATTACTATGAATTGTCCTTAATTTTTTTTAATCTCGATGCATATGATTTCAATATTTGTCTTCCATGTGTTTCTCATTGATATTGTTATTACTCCCAAGCACCACAAATTCATCTTGCAGGTATCTTTTCTAAAAATGTTAGGCAATGCATTGTTTAGTCCCCACTCTTAATTTTTCAGTTATCATATGTCAGTAATCCTGACCATGTCTGCTTTCTCCCAGTGCAGGAATGCTCCAGCTCCCCCGTTTACCAGTGGACCATTGCTGAACACACATTTTAAGTCATTTGATAGGACTTTGTCTCACTTTAGGATTAACCAAAATTAATAGACTTCTGTTCCGTATCTCTGTAGGAGCGAATGGAAAGGCAACCCGGAGTTGGTGTAAAAGGGAATTTATTAAACTAGTGCTGATCAAAGCTGATCTCCTGAGCACGACTTTGTTACAGCTTATACATTCTCAGCTGACAAGATTGCACAGAAACTTGATTAACAGTACAACAAGGCCTTGCTTACAGAATCAGAGGTCACAGAAAGACTTAATTAGGTAACAAACTAGTTCTTAAATGCAGAATAAAATGATTAGCCTCAAGTCTAACTTAGTTGACAGTAGATCCAATTTGATGTTATAGTGATGGGTATACGCTGTAACATAATCAATGACGTTCCATAAACTTGGGTGTCATCACTGCTGCGTTCCATGTCTCTACTTTAGGCTTTGTCTCCGGTTCACTGTCACCACCTTAGCACAATCCACAGCTCTATTTACTGGTTATTAGACCTCACTCATTTTTCCCCGACAACAGCACTATTTCCTCCGTTATCATTAATACCCTCCTTTAGTCTTTTATTTTCTCCCTTTTCCCACATTGTTTAGATTTCGACTCCATGTGCTTCTTGCAGACTAGTCCCCAACGGCCCCTGTCACTCATTATTAATTGACTACCTTCCTCTGTACCATTTCTATTATGACGGGTGCAACATGGCTCCCATGACCAAGCAAGGCAAGCATACCATACAGCTTCTTTAACATTCTATGTGCTTATCTTGTTACTTTCAGGGAGCTGTGAACTTGGACCCCTCTGTACAACCACCCAAAGTGCAACACCTCAGACGTGCTTGGATCAAGCTTTATCTGCCATTTCTCCGCCCATTTCCGCAGCTGATCTATACCCCACTCTATACTTTGATAGACTTGCTCACTGCCGCCTTACATCCAAGGCGATCACGTATATCGCAAACAACTGAGGTCCCAGCACAGATCCCTGCAGAGCTCCACTGGTCACAGACCTCCAGTCAAACGAACAACCTTGTAATCCTTTGTCTTCTATGAGGAAGCCAGTTCTGAATCTAAATGACAACATCACTGTGGAGCTCCTCCTGCATCCATTCTGGATCAGCTTACATGGGGGACTTTATCAAATGCCTTGCTAAAATCCATGTATACAACATCCACTGCCCTACCTTCCTTTATCACCTGTGTCACCTCCTCAAAAAACTCAATCAAATCCGTAAGACATGACCTGCTGTGGACCAAGCCACGCTGTGGCTTGAGAATGATGCTAAGATCTGGGATCACATCAAGGTCCCTGCAATTTCCCCTCTTGCCTATATCAACAACCAGGTACCAATCCCATCAGGCCCTGGGGATTTAACCACCTTAATGTTTTACACGAGTCCCAACACCATCACCTTTTTGATATCAAACTGCTGCAGCACACGATTCTGACTGTCCTCTTTATCCTTCTCCTTGGCGAATACAGAAGCAAAGTACTCATTTAGTACCTCACCTACATCCTCTGATCCCTAGCAGATAGTCTCTCCTTTATCCATGAGCGACCCTACCTCCTCCCTTTTGTTTTTAATGTATGTATGAAAAAGCCTTTGGATTCATATGGTGTCAGACAGAAAGGGCTGGGAATGACATGTGCACAAGAAAAGTCAAAGGCTGTTAAAGGATGTTAAAACAGACAAAGTAACGCTGTCAACTTTATGAATTATTGCACTGGGCTGGAGTGGGGCCCTCCTCACCCAAGAACATTGTCAGACCTTTATGATAGATGATCCAAAGGAACTGTACCATGAGAGTGAAAAATTACAGCTCTGCCCACAGCCAGAGGAAGAGACAGGAAGTTGCCAAGACCCAAAAGATTAAGAGGATAAAGAAAAGTAGATGAAAGACTATGATCTGTCAAGCTGATGACTTATACCACAGACAGATTTGAAAAATGCTTCTGGAAGAAGTTAAAGATCCTCTTGTCTGAAAGTATGCAACAAACTTTTAAATGTTCACACGATCAGGAATGGTATAGAGGACTCTGGATCAAATGCAGGAAAATGAGATTAACATAGATAGGCATCTCAGTCAGCATGGTCAAGTTGAGCCGAAGGACCTGTTTCTGTGCTGTACAACTCTGTGACTATTTGTCACAGCATTTGATGTACTCAAAATAGCCTTGATGGGCCAATTTTGATGACTCAAAGTAGAAAGATGTCTATCATTCCATTTATAAAGAATAGTTGTTGTTCAGCATTTTAATGCCTTGTTACCTGGTAACTTCCATGTTCCCAACCTGAAACATCACCCATCCTTTTTCTCCAGAAATTGTTCCCTCACATGCAGAGTTAAGGGCCTGTCCCACTTGGGCGGTCACTTATGTGACAGGCCGGTAATGGCGGTCGCGCAACGGTCCCACGAGAGTCGCGCGCGTCATCATGCGTCCGCACAGCCGTTTGGAGCGCGTGATGTCATTTGAAGATGGGCACAAAATGCAGGAGTAACTCAGCGGGACCGGCAGCATCTCTGGAGAGAAGCAATGGGTGATGTTTCGGGTCGAGACTTCTTCATTCTGAAAAAAGGGCCTTGACCCGAAACGTCACCCATTCCTTCTCTCCAAATTTGCTGCCGGTCCCGCTGAGTTGCACCTGCATTTTGTGTCTATCTTCAATTTTCTTGGCCCCGCTCTGGGAGTAGGAGTGGGGGCGGATCTGGATCCGCAACGGCCGTGAGCCCCAGGCTGAGTTCGACGATCGTTTGCCTGCTTCTGCTGCTGTTGGAGGTGAGATGTTGCGTCACGCCAGGGTCTTGGACCTGTCCCACTTTGGCCGTCAGTTACGCGACAGGGCGGTGGCGCGCAAAGATTTTGTGCAGGACGAAGTCCACACTCCACCACACCACTCCACGCTCCTCCACACCACTCCATGCGCCCATCCCCGCGCTACCCACGTGCTAACCACACGCTAGCAGGTCGCGTAAATGGCTCGCGAAAGACAGCCAAGTGGGACAGGCCCTTTACTCCAAAGATAGACACAAAAAGCTGGGGTAACAGCAGGACAGGCAGCATTTCTGGATAGAAGGAATGGGGGATGTTTCAGGTCAGGACCCTTCTTCAGACTGAGAGTCTGTCTGGGTAGATGGAAATGAGAGATATGGAAGGGTAAGGTGTGAAAATAAGAGACCAAAGGGGGCGTAGATCAAAGAAAATGGAGGATAGGATACTCCAGCACTTTGTGTCTATCTTTGGTATAAACAAGCATCTGCAGTTCTTTGTTTCCACATGGTGTCTCTGCGACACATGTCCTCATAAACCTGTCTGCTCATGCTTAGTGCCAGGTTCGATGAATGCGGCTATGAGGTGTCAGGCTCAATGAATCTCGCTGGTCAACATCCTCCTCATCTTCTCCTCTCTTCCCTCCTTCCCTGTTCCACCAGCTCATATCACGCTGTTCGGGGAGGGAGAGAACGAGGTCCCTGCTCATGCCTTACAAAGACACTAAAGTAAGAGGAGCCAAATGTAGGAGCTGTACAGACACATTAACTCTTTGGCTTATTTCTCTACTGCGTGACTATGTTTTTTATTGTTATGAAATGTTGTGAGGAACATTTTTAAGTACAGTTTTCCTATTTGCCACTTTGAAGGAGGACAATTGTCTTTAAATGCAACAATCCCATTAAAGATGGATAACAATTTAACCACATGAGACAAAGCTCTTTGGACAAACTGCCATGATATGGCCATTGGAGAAAAACAATAAAACTGCATTTGCTTAAGGTCTTTGTGTGTCACTCAAATATCCAGAAAGGTTTAATTTGTGATTATTGACACAAAAACCTTCCTTCAGTGGCCATCAGGGTTCGTATCAGGGATGGAGTTTGTTCCTATCAGATATAGTTTGAGAGATAATGGCCTGGTGCTCATTTGTGGGGTCATGATCCTGGGGTATATATGAGGAGGGGGGCAAGGGTCCGTTTCCACGCTGTGTCTCTAAACTAAACTAAACCAATTTGCCTAGTGTGGGAATCACTAACAACCCTTACACTCTGTTTCAGTATTGGAGTCTGAGGAGGCACTTAGGAGGATGATTACAACCGACTACAGGTCTGGAAGACAGGGCAACGGACTGCAGTTTCTGGATGCGAGCTGGAGCATTCTGCTCGATGGCCAAAAAAATAGGTCTTAGCAATTGTCTATTGAAAAAAGTGGAGCCCACAATGGTCCATTGTTGGCTGTGGAGAAGGTGATAACGAGCAAAACTAACGAGTGTAACAGTGAAACTAAGGAGGATGACAGTGACATTTGTAGGATGACCAGGGTGGGGGAGAGGGCGAGGGAATGCAAGGGTTACTTGAAGTATGAGCCTTTGGCAGCGGTGTGAGCCTGCTTGGCAGAAGTCCTGGCAGATAGCTCGGCAGATTCACCTACAGCTATCAAGCATTCAGCGTCTTTTGCTCGTGCAGCAATGAACAGTAAGGTGCCATCTATCAGATGCTGCCTGATGCATTGCACAGGATATATGACACACAAACGGGTCACTGGGCCCAACCAGTCCATACTATCAGTTATACTTCACGAGACTTCTCCAGTTTTTCCTCAAATAAATCTATCAACGTGGTTCTCTTTTTCCTTTGCCTCGCACGTTTCTTCAGGCTTCCCTTAGATGAATCCTTACTAATAGCTGGCTTCAACCAACTACTTTCTGCAGTAGCAAGTTCCACATGTGAGCCACAAGTTGAGGGGGGGTGGGCAAGGGGGGAAGATTTAAGAGGAATCTGAGGCATAACTTTTTTACGCAAAGGCGGTGGGTGTATAGAATGAGCTGCTGGAGGAGGTAGTTGAGGCAGGAACTATCACAACACTTAACAAACATTTAGACCGGTACATGGATAGGATAGGTTTAGAGGGACATGGGCCAAATGCAGGCTGGTGGGATTAGTGTTGATGGGGCATGTTGGTCGGCATGGGCATGTTGGACTGAAAGGCTTTTTTCCACGATGTATGACTATGACTCTATGACTCATCCCAAGCATTACACACAACTCTCTGATATTTTAATGAAAGATTCCCCCATGCACCTTGACAAGGTTCTGCAGCAGACCTGCAATGCTAAGTGAATGGTTAAGGACACGGTAGATGAACATAGTAAGATGTAGGGAGGGAAGTTGGTTTTGAGTTCATCTGTGGTCGATCTCTCTGCTGGCTAGGATCTCCTTCTTGACTGCTCCATTTTTAGCTTTGTACTTCCCATCCAAGTGCATAGGAGAAGCAATCGTAACCAACCCTGCCAGCTTGCCACTCCAGGAATCATTCATTAGTTAATGTGTGGGAAGTAGAGCTTGGATTGGTAGTGAGTGTGTAGGAGTGTGAAACATGAAAGTGCTTGGTCCTGGTCCTCTTTGGTAGGTGCAAATGCATGGAGCAGTACGTGAATCTGGCGGCGCACTTGCAGGGATAGAGCATTTGAAGATACTTTCAGTAACTGTAGCCATTCGGATGGGCCCTCTAGCATTTGACACCTCTAATTTATCTGCTCCCATTCCTCCTTCTATGTGAAAAGGGATGCTTTCAACTGAGAAACAACATCATCCTCACTTCCATCAAGGCTTCCAATGCTGTTTGGTAAAACAAACATTCCATTCCTTCTAGTTGAATAGGTAACTAGTCATTAAGTTTTCAACCATTGTCCAATTATCTTATTAAGCTTCTGCACAAAACCTTAGCTTCTGTCGATTTAACCCATCATAAAATAAATGATATTAAATTGCAAATTAATCCAAAATTCTCTGCACAAATAATTAACTCTCTCAAAATGTGAATACATGCCAAACTCGTTAAAGTCATTTCAGAGAGTGACTTTTTGCATTGAATTGTGAGATAGTCAGTACGTTTGCAAGGTGAAATACT
The DNA here is from genome assembly GCA_035221665.1 of Okamejei kenojei. NCBI lineage: Eukaryota > Metazoa > Chordata > Chondrichthyes > Rajiformes > Rajidae > Okamejei > Okamejei kenojei. The sequence continues at coordinate 16,815,080 of CM069148.1, read as the reverse complement.
GATCTTTAAAAATAGTTTAACGAGAATAAAGCTTTCTGTGGCCCTGGGATAAGTTATTCTTTATTCAATTTTAGACTTTTTAAACGCATTTATTTATTTATTTATTTATTTATTTACTTAATTCTTTATTTCGAACAGAAAAAAAAATAAAAAGCAAGTATGAAACAGCATACAAAATAACAAAAAAACAAAACAAGAAAATTTATAATGTGTCATAAACAATATTTATAAATAAATTAGTCATATGTGTCCGAAAAGGAGCAGCTATAAACACCTAGTATCTCTTAGTCATATATACAACCCATCACCCTATAATCACCCTTCCCAATACAATCAGTATACCAAATATCCCACTCAAAATCACCTGTCCTCATCCCAATATCCTTTTAAAAAAGTGTTTTTGTACATCTTTTTAAACTGAATTATGTTTATGCTAAGTTTTATCTCCTGTTCCAAACCATTCCACACATTCACCCCACAGATTGCTATGCACATACTTTTAAGAGTTGTTCAGACATTGAGTTTTTTTTAATTAAGTTCCCATCTCAAATTGTACCCTCCCTGTCTTTCCATAAACAGTTTTGTATGTTTCCCGGAAGTAAATTATTTCTTGCTTTGTACATGATTTTAGAGATGGAAGGAATAGGTGATGTTTCGTGTCTAGACCCGAAAAGTCACCTATTCCTTCGCTTCATAGATGCTGCCTCACCTGCTGAGTTTCTCCAGCATTTTTGTCTACCTTTGCTTCTAAAAGTAATGTACTCAGGAGTTAGTGGTGGACGTTACAAGACCTATCTAAACCTAAATTTTATTAGTCGTTTAAGTTATGACATCGGATGGAAGTTGCAAACCAAATCTCCTTGCACTTATGTGTAATGACATTAAAAGATATTATTATTATTATTATTATTATTATTATTATTATTAGGAGGGGAGGAATACCCCTGACCCCTGTTTCCATCAATGGTGTGGATGTGCAGTATCTTCAGCGACAGATTGGTTCCACCACGATGCAGCACAGAACACCAAAGGAGATCCTTTTTCCCTGTGGCTATCAAACTGTACAACTTCTCCCCCTTCTGACGTGGGGTAAACTGAGAATGTAGACTGACTCCCCCCCCACCCCACCCACCCCATGTCTTTAACTGTACATTTTCCCCTTACATTTTAACCTCCCCAAAGTGCCACACCTCCACTTGCTTGAATTAAACTCCATCACTTCTCCTCTGTCATTTCTCTGCCCAGTTCTCTAACCGATCTATATCCCACTGTATACTTGGAAATCCTTCCTCGTAGTCCACGACCCCAGCAATCTCTTCTTCGTGTCATCTAAAGTCAATTAATTAACCATCCTAAAAGCAGCTGTCAAACGATGACTCAAAGGGCAACATGTTGTAATCATTATTTTTACCTCTATTTGATTTTGGCTGTCAGGTTTTGGTTGCGTCTTACAGTCACGGAGAAAAACAGAGACTCCCTTGAATGCAACAAGCAGTAAAATAATGGTACAAACTTCTGTGATGTTGTGTCAGTAGGTTCACTGTACGCAGTGTGAAAATGCTTTTTTTAATTGGAATACCAACAATCTTTTGCTCACATTAATTAATTAATATTAATGAGGTGTGAGCACAATTTGCTTTCATCAAGGTTCAGGGATGAGTTTTATTTTTGAGTGTTTTTTGTTTAAATAAACCAGGTTCATAATGAAGTTGGCATTTCAGTGGAGCTTGTATGCCCACTACACTGAAACAGAAAACACTTTTGTGCCCCACATCAGGGGCAGGATGTGTTGGCGTTGGAGAGGGACGAGAGGAGGTTTACAAGATTAATCCAGGGGGTGATTGGGTTAACGTATGAGGACCGTTTGAAGGATCTGGGCCGATACTCGCTGGAGTTTAGAAAGATGAGGGAGGATCTGATTGAAACCTATCAGATAATGAAAGACCTAGAGTGGATGTGGAAAGGATGTTCCCAATCATGGGAGAGTGTAGAACCATAGGGGACAGCCTCAAATGAAAAGGAGAATGGAGATGAGGAGGAATTTGTTTGGACAAAGGGTGGTGAATCTGTGGAATTCATTGCTTCAGATGGCCGAGGAGGCTAAAGGGCCTGTCCCACTTTCCCGAGTCCTCTGCCGAGTTGAAAGGACCTTAAAAAAAAAAATCAAGATTTTTCTGATCTACGAACTCCTTCTCCCGACTATCTTTTCACTCGTGGACTTTGTTGTCATGCTGAAAAAAATGTCCCAACTTACCTGAGGCCCCGAGTACCTAGGGCTGGCATAACGAGCCGCTACGATATATATTTACGGACTCCTAAGGCCTCCTACGGACTCACTATGGTCATTCTCCGAGTTTGAATCAAGGGGAAAACTCGGGAGATTTTTGTGAGTAACTCGGGAAAGTGGGACAGGCCCTTAAGTCACAGGTTATTTTTAAAGCGGAGATTGATAGGTCTTGATTAGTAAGGGTATCATAGGTTACAAGGAAAAGGCAGGAAAATGGGATTGAGAGAGAATAATAGATCAGCTGGATCAAATGGCGGAGCAGACTTGATGGGCTGAATGGCCTAATTCTGCTACTAACCTTATGAACTTATCAACTTTAAAATGTAGAAACTGTAGTGGCCATTTGGCTTTTTTTGTGTGTCATTCATTATGGCATTTGTCCTTAAATTTTAGACTGCCCGTTATTATGTGGGTGGGATTTATTATGTAGTCAAGGGCGTGTTTGGTGCTGGGTTTCTTGCTCAGAAGCTTAGTTTTAGTTTAGTTTTCGAGCTGTATGGGGAAGGAATACCCTTCAACCATGTGAAGTTTAACCGAGATACGGGGAGTTTTCTAACGTTTAAAAGCGATATGCTGGAGTTTGACGAAGATTAAAGTGTATGTCAGATAAGAAGATCGGATGTATATCTTATTGTTTTTCTTCAACAATAAAAAAAACTATTAATCAATAGACTGTGTTATGAAGATTTATCTATGAAGAAGCTCTGAAGGTCTCACAGAGAGCTCACACGCGTATTACAACATTCTCCTAAAGCCATGTAGTCTCTTTAGTGGCTAGAGGGAGTAATCTCTTGAACGATATAAAAATCTGCTGCTACAGAAACAAAGCATTGCAGATGCTGGTTTATACCAAAGATAGTTACAGTGCAGGAGTAATTCAACAGGTCAGGTGACATCTCTGGAGTAAAAGGATGCTTGACATTTATAAAACGTCTGAGTCTGAAGAGGGGAAACGTCACCTACTGTAACTGTTGGATTATTCCAGCATTTGTGTCAATGAAGTTTAAAATGCATATTAACAAAATAAAAACACATTTAAAAATCAGCAATAAGAAATAATAACAATAATCATCATCATCATAATAATAAACTTTATTTCGGACTCAAGGTACAGACAAGGGACAACATTACATAAAAATACATTGCATATAAAAACACCATAAAATACATATAAAATCTTAGTATGTCACTTATCAACAACTGAGCGGCAAGCTTTACCCCCTGCGCTCTTGCCCAAACGCAGGCCACGACAGTTGTACGATAGAACCCGAATGGTTATTTAGTGAGACTAGTGTCTCACCTCATGCAGCAGCAGGCACACTCATTCCCCCCGCAGCAGGCGCAGTGCCTGATCCGATGACTACATTCCGCAGATACTTTAAATGAACAGTATCTACTGTGTACAGTGTCAACCTTTTGATAGGTAACCTCACGGGCAAGTTTTTCTTTAAGATATACAAATAACATTTCGGCGTCTAGGTCTGGTGAAAACCTGGAGGCAAAGGCACTCACCAGCTTAGCCTTGATCATTTTGATGTTACCCGCAGCTCCGGTACCAATAATAGGTATCAATAATAAGCATAGCATTACTGGATTTCTTTCTCTTCCCGGTGGTAATAGTGCGCAATCTTGGATTACCAACAGTGTTCTCTGGAGCATGACGTTGACCCTTTTTCACAACATGACTCCACTTTGGAGAGCCTGGCAAAGATGTTGATCCACTGGGACTATCCGTTGTCGTAGCCCTCTCCATAGGCCCTCCACCACAGCCCTCACTCCGACAACCAAGCCAGAGGCTCCTGCCGGTGAAGCTCCCAGTGCTGTGCCTGCCGTCCATCGCCGCCGACGCATCCGGACCACCGCCGTGAGTCAGGTCAGTGGTGCGCTCCAATGCACCCACTCCACAATCAATTTCCACTGTGATGGCACGAAGATTTTTGCTTACATCAGCCTGTAGCTTCATAGAACAGACCTATGAATTATGAAGTGTGAATTTGTCCATTTTTAATCAAATTTACAGGCATTGTGAAACTCCTTTCAAATCAATGGGGTGGCAGCTACTCTGCTCAATCTGCATGAGGTCAGAGAGAGGGGTTCTCCATCGAAATGCTGGTGACTCCACCTGGAACCCAGCGGAGGAGTAAAGGGAAAGATGCATCGCAATCTGTCACTTATCCCATGCAGCAGCTTCATGAGTCTGAAACTCGTTTGCCTGGGAATAGCTAAACACCAGAGGCACCAACAGACACAGCCAGCTCTCATCAGCCCATTGATTGTTTCCTGAAGGGTGTTTCCTTTGGTGCCACTGTTACACATGCGTGGTTTATAGCAGTTTCTGATTCTACATACCCAGTAAATCATTGCGTATAAAAGGAGTGGTGAAGCATAAAACGTACAGTAATGCAAGAGAGATTACCAATATTTCAGTCCAGGAAATAGGAGATCACCAGAAAATTCCTTGCAGTTAACGCATCCCTTACAACCTTTGTTGAAAGGTCGTGCAATGGAATTGAAAGACTTGGAATAATCAAACAAACTGCACCTTTGTCATTTAACCGCGATTTTAAAACCTACATCCTATCCTTAAATATTTGTGTTCATATTTAAAATATAAATTGCTGTTGTACATTTGTATGCTGCATTTATGTTTCACCCGTCCCACCCCCCCTCAAGTTAGCACTTTTATCATAGTAATACAAAGCATCATAATCATAACATTACACAAGCAATGTTCAATTATGAATTACAAAATAAATATATTTAAAAAATAGGCACATAGTGCAACAGAAATGACAAGGTCAAATTAATTTCACAATAAGAGGAAATGTATCAGTTGTAAGATTTTGAACTATGATAAATAATATGACATGTACATGGACATTTTGAAATGCACCAATGAACTTTACCACAAAGGATAGTAATTGTACTTCATTTTCATTATCCATGCACTTTCCTTTCATGCTAAAACAAGACAACATTTCAAAGAAAAGATAGGACATGCTGACAAATATTCTCCCTCAATTTATCAAGAGTTGACTCGCTTTAATTGAGCACAATGGCAATTTATGGCTAATTTTTATCACTTATCAAAGTTGTCCGATCATTTGCAAATTGGCTGCTATGTGACCTACATTTCAAAATAATTTTGTTACCTTCAAAGTACTTTGGTATGTTCCCATAAAAATTGTAGCACAGTGGTAAAATCTGTCATAGTTGTCCATATCCTTTACCTTTGCTTTCTTTCTTAATGGTTCAATGGTCCTTTATTAACGTAACAAATGAATACTATGAATATTCATAATAATAAATAATTATTTTTTGTCCTTTCTAGTCCATTAATCAATTAAATTACATTTTAAATCCGTCTTATTTTATAAAAAAGCAAAGTAGTTTATATTTAAAATCTATGGCACCACCGCCAGGTAAATGTCATTGGAAAGGCAAAGCTCATGTATATACTCTTATATAATGAACATGCCAGCAAAATGGAAAATAACTGTTCAGATATAGTGTGAGCACTACTAAATCCAGTAAAATTTCATTTGAAACTCTGACAAAGGAGTAAGTCAGCTTTGCACAATAATTTCCCCATGATAATAATTTCCTTTGTATTTCCTAAAATCTCATTTTCATTTGGTAATAGAAAGTTCATTTTTAAAAAAAAGGTTATCTCTCTAGTATTTTTACAATCATGTTCTAAGCCAGGTGGAATATGATATAGTCAATAATAATAGTCATGATTTCTTTATGTAAATAATCATCGTATTTGTTCTTGAGGTAAGTTTTAGTGAACATCGATTCTGTGATATTAAACATCATTGAAGCCTTCCGAAATTGGAATCCCTGGTGGAGGGCAATCAGCATCATTGCAACCTTCCTGAGCAATGGTTCAATGAAGCAAATGTTGTTGGGCATTACCAGTGATTGCAAGTAGAACTGATGGAAGGTAACCACCCATATTGGAGTAAGTCCCCGACTTACACTGAGCTTTCAGGGCATGCTGACCGATCCAGGGGACGATTGAACCTAATTTGTCTAGGAGAAGACGAAATGTGTAGGAAGGAACTGCAGATCCTGGTTTACACCGAAGATAGACACAAAATGCTGGAGTAACTCAACGGGGCAGTCAGCATCTCTGGAGGGAAGAAATGGGTGACGTTTCGGGTCGAGACCCTTTTTCAGTCTCGACGCGAAACGTCATCCATTTTTTCCGTCCAGAGATGCTGCCTGTCCCATTTAAATACTCCAGTATTTTGTGTCTATCTTCTGGCTAGGAGAACCCAGCACAAATGCTAGTGGAATCATCCATCAGACCCTACACCTGAGAGTCACATTAGGCATCGGTTCAGAGCCCAGTGGAGACTTTATGCTAATAGAATAATAAGCAAAAGAGCAGTTTAAGTCGTCGGTAAATTATTTTGTTTTAGTTTTTTTTTTAATAATTTTGATTACTTTAATTATTTATTTTTTTAAGTACCTTTTGTTTTTCAAATATTTAAGGCTTTTGCAATTGTTACTTCCCTTTAATGATTCTTAAATGTCCATAATTATAAAATAGGGATAACACAGTGGCACAGCTGTGAGAGCTGCTGTCTCACAGTGCCGGAGACCCGGTTTTGATCTTGATCTCAGATGCTGCCTATGTGGAGTTTGCACTTTCTCTACATGACAGCATGGGTTTCCTCCAGGTGCTCCTTTTTTTCTCCCACATCCCAAAGAAGTACAGGTTAATAGATTTAATGGCCTCTGATTTGCCTCTAGTGTGTAGGGAAAGTGGAATTACATTGAACTAGTATGAACAGTCGGCATGGACTAGTTGAACCAGTTGTCCAACTTAAGTGTACGGAGAGCCAGCATGGCTGCCTCTCTGGCCCTGGTATCAGTAAGCGTGGGCATGCAAGAACCATAGGCAGAGAATCCAGGCAGTACAATCAGACCCAATGGGTTAAGGACCAGAGACATGCATATTACAGTATCTTAAACTCATTAATACTGTGAATTTCCTCTTGCTGCACTTTTGTAAGTAATGACAGCAGTAATTATGTTTATGGACATATTAATGGATAATTCCACACAGTTTCCTTAAACTAATTAATCATTAGGCCTTGCAGAATAAATGCAGCAAAACTGAACTAAGAAATCCTGAAGAATGTTTCAATTCAGTTAATTATTTGGGTAATACTTCCCTAAAGACTTACATGCATAATAATTTTTTTTTAAGTTATTGATTGCAAATTGAAATGATAATGAACTAAGAGAAGAACTTTTCCAGAGTTTATCAGTGGGTTTTTTTGGTACACAGTTGAAATATTTTTACCTGGTGCAATCTCTTACATCTAAAGCTCATCGTATTTTTTTTTTCTCCCCTTTGTGCTTATTGGCATTCACAGGGAATCTTCCATTGCAGCATGCTTGAGTTCCATGCACCACTTTCTAAAAGCATTTTTCTTTCCGAAGCCACTTGCGCCTTTGACTGCCTACGTTGAATAAATCTGAGATACCAAATTCCGCATGAAAAAACGTTCACACGTCTCCATTTTAGTATGCTATCGGGAGTCTTTACAGTTGCTGTCATGCGATTTGCATAGAGGGGAAGTGAAATTCCATTCCATTTAAGAAAATTAATTGTGCAATCTGTCTGTCACTTGATTCCCACTGGTCGGTGTGGACTCTAAATAATGAATGGGTTTTTTATGATGTTGTCTTCAAAATAGATCAATTTCCCGACCCAGCCAAGGACACTGTCATCGACAAGGCCTTAAGATGCCTTGGATGATATTATGTTATCCCATATTGTAGTTTGTAAGAAGATTGGGAGAATATAAATATCATGCAAATATTGTGCAAAGACTGTACATTGTCATTCATCCCTGACTTCCGTCGAATCAGCATAGGAAAAAGGCAGAATTCTGCCACCGACAGCCTCATAAACCATCATACTTAAAAAATGAAGGTGGTTTTATTCTTTTGATTATTTTTGTTTATTTTCATTTAGTTTAGTTTCATTTAGTTATACAGCGTGAAAACAGCCCCTTCGGCCCATCGAGTCCATAGCGACCAACAAGCACCCGTGCACTACTTCTATCTTACACAATAGGGACAGTTTACAGAAGCCAATAAACCTTCAAATCTCTATGTCTTTGGAGTGTGGGAGGAAACCGGAGAAACCGGAGAAAACACATGCGGTCACAAGGAGAACGTACAAACTCGAACGTACAGACAGTACCCGTAGTCAGGATTGAACCCGGGTCTCTGGAGCTGTAAAGCAGCAACTCTACCATTGCACCATTATGACGCCCCATGTCCTCTTCTGTTTCATTCTTCGTCCATTCTGTGGCAAACGGGCAAATTCCACCATAATTCCCAGCCCCCAACTAACCAAAAGAAACATGTCAACCCATAGCATCAATTAGTGTGGTTGATGAGGCCTGTGAATGAAGGCTTCAATTGGATCATTTATGTCAATTTGACTTCAGACCGTAGTCATAGAGTGATATTGTCTGATAACAGGCCCTTCGGCCCAACTTGCCCACACGGGCCAACATGTCCCAGCTGCACGAGCCAGCATTTGGTCCATAACGTTTCAAAACTGTTCTATCCATGAGCCTGTCTAACTGCTTCTTAAATATTGCATTGGTCCCAGCCTCAACTACCCCCCTCTGACAGCTTGTTCTATACACCCACCACCTTTTGTGTGAAAAAGCTACCCCTCAGATTCCCATTGAATCTTTTCCCCTTCACTATAAACCTATGTCCTCTGGACCTCAATTCACCTATTCTGGGCAAGAGACTCTGTGCATCAACCTGATCTATTCCTCTCATGATTTTATGCACCTCACCCTCCTGTGCTCCCAGGGAAGAGTCCCAACCTATTCAACCTCTTCCCATAGCTCACACCCTCTAATCCTGGCCACACCCTCTAATCCTGGCCACACCCTCTAATCCTGGCCACACCCTCATAAAATGTGCACAGCATCCCACTGCTTTGACTCCTATCAGTAATCATGAGAGAAACAGCTTAATAGGTTCATTGATTCCTTTGAAAACATTAATTGCTGCATTTCCCCAGTAATTGCACAATTAAGTGATTGTAAACTACAGACAAAGTCAAAGGATGTTGAACAATCCTTTCTAGAGCCAGATGATTGGAGATGGTAACCAAGGAGAAGTGTTGCTGGTAGAAACTGAAGACAATAGCTGCAGTCTTCCCAATATTTAATTTGATGAAATATCTATTGATAGAGATTCATTCTTGTCATGTGTCCTGCTGTGCAGTAAAAGGCTTTGTTTTACATGATATCCAAACAGATCAGATATACAATATATAGAAACAATGAAGTCAAACTCAAGTACAATAGATAGAGCAAAGAGGACATTTAGAAGAAGGGTTTCGACCCAAAACGTTGCTCATCTCCTTCGCTCCTTAGATGCTGCTGCACCCGCTGAGTTTCTCCAGCTTTTTGTGTACCGAGGACATTTAGAAATTGTGCTATACTTGCAGGTAGAAAAGAGATTTTAAAGTGTAAAGTAGTTGTATAATATGGTAGTAGATCCTTCTCCGGGAACTCTCTGGGACTCCTGCAAGCAGTCGCAACGCTCCATTGCCACCTTGCATACAAATGGATATATGGTGAATTAGACAAGGTTACAATAATGTATATGAGAAAGCTGACCATGGATGATGTTACTGAGATGGAGGTGGGGAGAGAAAGGGGAACAGGGGGTGGCAGCTTTAAGTTGATAAATTGGAAGGGGCCAACTGTAGATCAAATGAACTAGATACCACCCATGGTCATCCCTGCTTCTAATTTTTTATTTGAATACTTAGCTTTATTTTTTTCTGTTCCTTTCCTTGAATTTTATGTAGTTCCCCCCAGACGGTTAGAGTCAGAAAAACGGAATTGTCTCATTTTCATAGGCATCAAGAACTAGGGTGGTCACACAGGGCACTCTCTTTTACATTACTACATAATCAAGCTTGGTTCATGAAAATGGATAAGAAAGCGCTTGCAGTCTGGAAAAAGTGATGAAATAAAGACACCTCAGAAGCAGAACAACATTCCACATTGCCTCCTTACTTTTGACTCAACCAGTGGCATACTAGGTAATACAATTTAAATTAACTCCACTCTTAAATCTTGTTATAAATCTCTTTGCATATGAAATGAAAGTAGAAAGCAATCTGACCCGAAATCTTGAGATGGTTTTATTTCTTAATATCAGAGTAGAGGCAAATGATAAACTGTTTTTCCTGAGCTTTAGAAGGAGCACCTAGCTGATGGGAAAATGTGCATCAGTACAACATACACCATTGTACACTGAAGCAAGAAGAAAAATATGTTGATATTCAGGAACTTACTGTACCTCAGAATAAGAAAAGTCATCCGTAATGGCCAGAAAAATGATACCAGCAGCTCAAATCCCCATAAGATGAGTAAGAAGACATTGCTTTATAAAATGTTTGCCCAAAGCACTTTATAAATTAGTTTGGGTTTATAATGTTCAGACAGGAGTTGGGAAAAGTGAGCTTCAGGGCCAACTACCTGCAAATAAAGAGATTAACTGCAAATTCATGAGCAGCCAGCTCAATCTCTCTGTGGTGATTGTGTTAAATCTTTTTTTCATTATTTAGTGTTATTCACTGCAGGTGTATCTCATCAGCTTGTGTTTCACCTGTTTCACCACAGGTATTTAGGTCATTTAAAACTCATGTTTTGAAAACCCAAAAGTAGCTTGAAATGGAAAAATGAAAACTGTGAAATACTCAAACTGATGAATGCCTCTACATCCAGAATCATAACAGAAATTGCAAGAAACACTTAGCAGGGCAGACAGCAACTATAGAAAAGTTGCTGTCTAAAACGTTGCTGTCAATCATTGATTGTATATAAAGCAGCAATTGATAGAATTTTTGATATTAAGGAAATGGAGGAAATGGAGCAGGAAAATGGCATTGAGACAGAATATCAGCCACAATCGTTTTGAATGACAGAAACAGTGGGATGAATGAGCTCCCTGCATTTATTTTTTATGTTCTATTGCAATTACCCAATGTGTTTGTCATTTCTACCGTCTCGATCCAATATGTTAGGAATATTTTCACCGACCCCCAATCACCTATATACTAGTTCTATCCTACACACTAAGCACAATTTACAGAAGCTAATTAACTGACAAACCTGCACGATTTTGGTTTGTGGGAGGAAACCGGAGCACCTGGAGAAGACCTACGCAGTCACAGGGAGAACGTGCAAACTCCGTACAGACAGCACCCATAGTCAAGATTGAACTCGGGTCTCTGGCGCTGTATAATTCAGGTCCAAAGCTCTTTGGCAAAACTGAGAAAGAGAGAAAACAAGTTAGGCGTCAGTTACAGAGAGGGTGGAAGACGAATGGATAAGACAATGGGATAGGATAAGACCAATAGACTCATGTAGCAGTTAGAAACAGGTTACGCTTCTTTGTCGGCCTTACTTTGGGTTTAAGTTTATAATTGTCCTGTGTACCGAGTTACAGTGAAAAGTTGTGTTTTGCATGATATCCGATCATTCATAAATACCATCAATTCAAACTCAAGCACAATAGTAGAGCAAAGGAAAATAAGCAGAGTGTAGAATATAGTTCTCTGCATGGCAGTGCATCGGTTCCAAAGACAAAGTACCATGTCCGTAATGGGATAGAGGTGAATTGGACAGTACCCTCGCTTTTGCAAAGATGGCAACTAATATGATGTTCTTCATTGCAAGGGGATTTATGTAGTGCCTCAGTGTAGCCATACCTGCAATGTTCCGAATAATGCTGCTAAGAAAGGATGCATTTACTGCAGAGAGAATACAGAGCTGATTCCTGAGGCATAGGTTAGTCATATGAGGAGAGATTGAGCAGGCTGGGCCTTTGTTCTCTGGAATTTTGAAGTTTGAGGGGAGACATCATTTGAAGCACACAAAATTAATAGAATATTGACTGGCTAGAGGGGGGATGTTTCCTTTGATGAGGAATTCAAGTAGGGATTATACTCAGAAAAAGGAGTTGGCCACTCTGCATTGAAATCAGGAGGCTGATGGACATTTGGAACTCTCTACCTAAGTGGCTGTGGACACTCAATCATTGATTGTATATAAAGCAGCAATTGATAGATTTTTCGATATTAAGGAAATCGAGGGAAATGGAGATAGAGCAGGAAAATGGCATTGAGACAGAATATCAGCCACAATCTTTTTGAAAATCAGAAACAGTGGGATGAATGAGCTCCCTGCATTTATATTTTATGTTCTATTGCAATTACCCCAATGTGTTTGTCATTTCTACCGTTTAGATCCAATATGTTAGGAATATTTTGGAGGTATATACAAGAGATTAATTATTACACAGATTATAGGGCAGGGAGCTCAAAGTGTTACTTGTTGTGTTATCAAGATTGGAACTGTCATGGACCTTTGGTAACTGTGAATCGATGCGGTTTTTACACATAGTTCTATTAAGTGATGCTAGGCATACGGACTAATTCTTAATGGACTAACACCCCATGTTAAACAATTCCTGAATGGATTGTCCGAGAAGTAAGACGAGATAGCAATGTCATAGCGAAATCTACAGTATGTCTTAACATTGTCGAGAGTCAAGAGACACTTGTAATTGTAATTGAAATTATAAGGAATTACCTTAAGATAGTGTCTTCACCAACACCAGAACCTCTTAGGTTGTCTCAGAGTCAGTACATGTTGATTTTATAGATGTAAGTGCAGCATTGATACGTTGCTTAGCAGAAATGAAACAATTTGCCAACTAGTCTGCTTCAGCTTTGAGTTTGTAATAAATATTCTATTCATGGGTATGTTCACATTTGTCAATATCAAAATCATTGCAGCATTCTTGGCAACCATCTGCGTCATATGCTACATTCTCCAAATAGGAGAAAACCAGATTAATTACATATTTTAATAAAATGTAAAGAGCTGAATGGAATCAAAATAATTGTTTGGCCACAACTTAATACAAATCATGTTTGACCGACTGTTAATAGTTAAAAACACGATTTGAGGACACTCACCTAAAAAAAGAGTATCTGTCAGTTGTGAAAGGAAAATGATGTATATTACTCCTTGAATCATTCACATAAGGTTCCTGCTGTTATCGGAAATAAACTGAGGCAATCAAGAAAAAAGCGCTGATGTCCTTTATCAGAGAAAGGTTATACTTTGACTTTAGATAACCTTAGTCCCAATGTCCTGCATTAGTTAATGGAAAGATATTTACTACCCTTGGTCATTAAGACTAAATGTCCATATGACATTGCCTCCATCCAAGTGATTGAATACCCATTAGTGGGCAGGGACTTCTCTCCCAGGTGGAAATAAATAAAGCATTTTCTCCATTAGTTCCCTTTTTAAGTTGGTAACACTTACAACAGTTAGTCGCACTCCAGGGGTTGAAGTACTGAAGTCCAGCATTACACTCCAGCGCAGTAATGAGGAATATTTGGCTGGTGGAGATACTGTTTTTCAGATGAAATGTTAAACTAAGGCTCTGTCAGCTCTCTCAAGAGGAAGGGCCAAAACATCCCATGGCAACAGTTTAAAGAACAGCAAGGGAGTTCTCCCATTTGTCTTGGCTTACATTTATCCTCAAGAAGTACAACTAAAGGCTAATGACTCAGTCGTTATCATGTTGCTATTGGTAACAGTTTGCTGTGCTCAAATTTGTTGTATTTCCTCTAATATACCATTGACTGCATCACAAAGGTGTTTCGATGAACTACCTTGGGGCATGCTTATCAACTAAAATGTGAGCCAGCTAAGTCTTAAGGTCAGAGTAGTCAGAAGAACGTGTGTGCGGGACTCCAGAAAAATCATTTATTTTCTTAATTGTCACCTTTTTTTTCTCGTACAATTTGAATAACCTTTCAGCTCCAAGCATTTACTGAAAATCTGAACCCTTTACTTACTGAGATAGCAGTACTGCTGCAGAATCATTTATAACTTATCTTTCTTTCTTCAAATTAGCGGTACCGTAATCTTAAAAAAATATGTGATTGCTTTCATCCACTCCCACTGTCAATGCTTGCCTTAATTAATTTAGCCAAAAGGACGCTTTGAATGATGCTCAGGACTAACATCAGCGCGATCTATGGACCAGTTGCCACTTCCATTGTGCCACAGTCTGTGTAAAAAAATGAGACCCTTCCACATAATAAAATCAATCAGCAAAACATTCCATAGAAAGTTTTATTCTTACAAAAAAAGTATAAATCTTTGTAAATAGCGAGATAAAAATCTTAAATGTGCCCCGATAAAATTACACTTTTGGAGATAGCATCATCGCAAAAGCCTTCCTTCACTGATGAGTAATTTGTTTAAAATCCTACACTACACAGATCTTTGAGACATTTTGTCGAGGGCGATTCTACAGCAGCTTGCATCACTGTCACATAATTCTTGCAGAACACCAGCACATTTGAACAATGTTTGAAGCAAAAACCTATTACACATTCCGTATCTTCCATTTGCATTAGGAAAACAAAACGTTGTTTCTTTAATGTACTGTCAGGTTTTAAACAGATGAGGCTTTTTGGCAAACCATATGCCTATAGGTGCTGTTCACAAAGAATCTTGACAGTTCATTATTTTCCTCCTCATCCACACACATTCTTATCTGTTTCCCCTTGAAGTACATGAAGGCTGGAACAGTGCACTGTTAACTCTTGACCTTATCAAAAACACACTTTAAGACAAATAAGAAACGTATATTCTGTTTATTTTGCTTATTTTCCAAACCATAACTGGCAGAAAAAACCTGATTTCATTTTTTTGCTATCGAATTCAATGTCCTCTTTTTCTTCCGAACATGCTCCTGATACCAAAGCTGATGAATTGCAGAGTGCTGCTCAGGGTGCCATCCTCTTTAATGCACCATCACAGAGGGAAGGCAGAAGCTTCATTGAAAAAAATCACTTTATGTGCCTGCACCCTGTACACCCAATGTCAGATGGGAATATTTATCCCAATCATCAGCTGCCAAAGCATCTTCAGTATCTTTTAAATAGTTCTAAGCTTATAAAAGGGTAGGTTTTACAAACTGACACACTTGGTTCAAAGTCTTATACAGGTGCAAATATGTGTAAGGACATACAGTAAGCAAGGTCTTCAAGATCTTTTTTCTTCGATATGGAGCTTTAGAGTCAAAGAACGTGGAAACAGGCCCTTCGGCACAACTTGCCACGCCGACAAACATGTCCCATCTACACCAGTCCCACCTGCCTACATTTGGCCCATATCCCTCTAAACCTACCCAACCCATGTACCTGCCCAAATGTTCTTAAACGTCGTGATAGTACCTGTCTCAACTCTATCCTCCAGCAGGGTACACAAAAAGCTGGAGAAACTCAGCGGGTGCAGCAGCATCTAAGGAGCGAAGGAGATAGGCGACGTTTCGGGTCGAGACCCTTCTTCAGACTCTATCCTCCAGCAGCTTGTTTCATAATTCAACTACCCTTGGTGTAAAAAAGTTGCCCCTTGGGTTCTTACTAAATCTTTCCTTCCTCACCTTAAACCCGTGTCCGCTGGTTCTTGATTCCCCTACTCTGGGTAAAAGACTCTGTGCATTTACCCTATCTATTTATAATGACAAATAATATTATGATAAAAATGGATAAAACTGGAAGCACTCAGCAGATGTCAGCATCTGTGGAAATGTGTTAATCTTCATTAACACAGTATTTTCTGTATTTATTTCTCATTTCCAGCATCTGCAGAATTTTTTTGATCTCCATGTAATATTGTGAGATTGAGTATTAAAATGTTCCTGTTCCACAGATGACGTTGCAAAGCATCAATTTAAGGCATACAATTAAAATATCCCAATTAGCAATGCAGCAGTGGTACAACAGTTTAGTGCTTCAGATACTGGCCTGTTTACTAACGTTCTGGACCATTGATCCAGAGGTTCAAATCCCAGAACAACTGTGAATTTGGAATGAATGAATATAATCTTGTTTTTTTTCAAATAGCAATTAGGAAAGTAAGCAGAATGTTGGCCTTTATACAAGAAGATTTGGACATACCTAGCTCAAATCCTGCTGGACTCCAGAGAGGATGCAGATGTGCACAGATCCAGTCTCCCCACCCAAAGAGTATTATACTTGCAGCAAATATTTACCAGATTAATTCCTGGTATGTTTGATTAGGTTGCCTGGTCCCTAGCCCTAAACTTAAGCCAAGCCATAACCACAGCCCTAAGACCAGCCCTAACCCCAACCCTAGCTCCAGCCCTAGCCCTAGCTCTAGCCCTAACCCTAGCCCTAGCCCTAAAACCCAACCCCTAACCCCAACTCCAACCCCAACCCTAACCCAAATCCTAACCCTACCCCTAACCCCAACCCTAACCCTATCCCCAACCCCAGCCCTAACCACAGCCCTAACCACAGCCCTAAACCCAGCGCTAGCCCTAACCCTAGTCCTAGCCCTAACTCTAGCCTAGCCCTTACCCTAGCCCTAATCCTAGCCCTAACCATAGTTTTAGTCATCTCTGTCATGCGGCACTCCCGAACTTGATCATCTCCATCACGCTGAGTCATGTCAGACACATGAGTATTTTTATTGTTGTAAGATAATACAACAATTACCATAATTATCAATTGTAATTGATAAATGAACAGTATGCTTCTGCCTATTCATCTGAAGTTAATATTGTTTTAGAGGAAGTTGGTGAAAAAGTTATGTGATGGTAACCATTCTTGCTGAAAATCACCACTTTTTTTCAAGTAAACTGTTACGAAGGTTTAAAATCAATGCGTTAGACTGAAAAAGTATTTTTTTGGTGGTTTATTTGAGGAAGATACTCTATAATTTGAAAGACTGCGATAAAAATTTGATTTTACTTCGGAGTCACGTGAGTGACTACGTGAAGACCCCGCCTCACACTGGCAACGGCATGACGTCAACGCTGACGGCGCGAGGAGGAGCTGCAGTAAGGAGCAGCTCCTCGGCAGCGGTCGGAACGGCCCGCAGGTAAGTGAAGTTACACCGGGGCGTTTTTTAGGTTACGCTGGGTGGCTCCAGCAAAACGAAACTAAAAAGAAAATTTAGAGCCACGTTAACGTGCTGATTGAGCACTGATTTTTAAAGAAAAATGGAAAAATCGGGAAAGAAGTTTTCGCGGGTAAAAAGATGTTCCCGGGGTGAAAGTAAAAATACGGGATGCGAAGTTAGTGCGGACCCGGTTCCGATACCGTTGGCCGCTGATGTACCTGATAGTGAGTTTCCAGATTCTCCAGAAATAATAACCACGGAGGAAAATGTTCCTAAAAAATGCAAAAAGAAATCTGAGAGGCCCGTGGTTTTTGATGACTCTGATATTGAAAGACCTCCAGACAATAAAACTATGTGGCTAAAAATGGAGCATATGGAGAAAGTTCTCCAAACAATAATGAGACAAGGGTCAGAGTACCCAGATGAATCCCAAAAAATCCCTGAGGGGTTTGAATATGATGAATATGGCTGTGGGCCAAGTTGGGAATATGATACTCCGGACCCAGGATTTGGGCTGGAAGAAGTCTCATGGGATGATATCCCAATTGATTTAGGGCTGCAGAAGGCAGACCCTGCTGGTGGCTATATGGCTTTTGAAAGCACACCACAAAGTAAAAAGAAAAGGCCTAATGTGCCTGGGATAGCACAAGAGTTTGCTATACCTGAAGGAAGTGGTGAGGCTATGGAAGAAATCCTAGCTGCAAACATAAATTATATGGTATCTCACCAACTTCACAATTCTGTGATGAATGAAACATCAGAATTATATAAAGCTCCAAGAAATTGTGCCTCATTGGAAGTACCTACGGTGAATCCGAGGATATGGACGTCTATGACTCCAAGTATGAGAGCCCTAGAAGTGAAGTTTCAAAAGGTGCTCAAATTAATTTCTGCCGCCATTACGGCCTATGGCAGGCAAATGGAGAATCTGGAAATGGAAAAGATTCAAAAGGATATTTTGGGCTTATTATGTAATTCATTCTATGAAATTAATTGCATGAGGAAAACGGCGATTCGGCCCATATTTCACCCTTGATTTGCAAGCCTGTGTCAAGAAAGTGGAGTTCAAGCTCCTGGGTATTTGTTTGGAGAAAATTTGCCGAAACAGCTGAAAGAGTTGAATGACGAAGCTAAATATTTTAGCAATGTTAAACCTTTTGTTTTTGGACAAAGAAGGGGTTTTTCGACCCGAAGGGGTTTCGATTTCCATTATAGAAGCAGAAGTTTGTCACGAAAATACTATCGTGCTGTGCAGGCAGGTGCTTCCCTGTATTCGGGAAGAAGGAGACCACCATGCTCATACGGAGAGGTATTAAAGACTTATATACTTAAAGAAACTGTGGATGACCCTCCAGTTGGAGGGAGATTGCAAAAATTTTATAATGCCTGGCTTAACATTACTTCTGATCGATATGTATTACAAGCAGTTTCAGGAGCCATTATTATTTTTAAAGAAGGGGTTAATCCTCCTGTACAGAATAGACCTGCTTATGCTTATGTGTTTTCTGCAGAGGAAAGAATGGAGATTAATGTGGAAATTGACAAATTATCTGGAAAAGGCGTAATTGAAAAAGACTTATGAACATAAGCATCAATTTGTCTCTAATATATTTCGAAGAGATAAAAAAGATGGTGGTTGCAGAATTATTCTGGACCTTACAGATCTGAATAAGTTTGTAGAATACAAACATTTTAAGATGAAGACATTCAGTACTGCAAAATATCTTCTCTCAGCAGGGTGTTATATGGCTAAGATTGATTTGAAGGATGCCTATTATTTCTGTAGCAATTTATCAATGCTTCAGGAGGTATTTTAAAATTTAATTGGCTGGGGCAATTATGGCAGTTTAAAGCTTTACCAAATGGATTGAGTTTGGATCCTAGACTCTTTGCAAAACTGTTGAAACCAGTTTTAGCCCAATTAAGAGCACAGAAACACATTGTTATGGCTTATCTGGATGATATTCTGATCATTAGTGATACTCAAGAGTCAGCTGAGCACTCAGTTTCAGTTACTAAAGCTTTGTTTGAAAAGCTAGGGTTTTGATTCATCCAATTAAGTCCCAGCTGCAGCTAGCACAATCAATTAACTTTTTGGGGTTTGTAATTAACTCAGTGACTATGTTAGTTACTTTGCCAACAGAGAAGGCCAATGACATCTTGATGACTTGTAATTACCTCATTCACAAACCTTATCCCTCCATCCGAGAAGTGGCGAAAACCATTGGGAAACTGGTAGCAGCATTTCCGGCAGTGGAATTTGGTCCATTACATTATCAAAATCTTCAAAGGGACAAAATAAGGGCTCTTAAAGAGAAGGCAGGCAATTAACAAAAGAAGCCGTGTTGGAATTACAATGGTGGGTTGAAAATGTCCCACAAGCTGCTAAGAATATCATGATTAAACAACCTGAAATGGTTTTACAAACGGATGCTAGTGCTCTCGGATGGGGGGGGCTACAGATTCGTCCTCCAGTTGTGGAGGTAGATGGAAAGCTCAAGAAGAAGCGTTTCTTCAAGTTTATGGTATTAACTATTTGGAGTTATTGGGTGCTGTTTATGGACTTAAAGCATATTGTTGTGCTAAACAAGGTCTACATGTGTTAATACAGTTAGACAATAAAACGGCGGTTGCATACATTAATCACATGGGGGGAGTTAGGTCAGTATCATGTGATTGTCTGGCCAATGAGATATGGCAATGGTGTATTGGTCGCCAAATATGGATTTCAGCAAGCTACATTCCGGGTAAGGACAATGTGGTAGCAGATGAAAGGTCCAGGATTTTTAAAGATAATACGGAATGGATGCTTAAAGCCAGCAATATTTAAGAATATTGTAAACCAATTTGGGTTGCCAGAAATAGATTTGTTTGCATCTAGGCTTAATCATCAGTTGCCTACTTATGTGTCTTGGGAACACGATCCAGATGCAGTAGCAGTAGATGCTTTTCATTACACTGGGGAAAGATGTTCTTTTATGCTTTTCCGCCATTTGCTTTGATTCAGAGATGCCTGAAGAAGATAGAACAAGATTCTGCTTCTGGATTGTTGGTAGTTCCAAATTGGCTAACTCAACCTTGGTTCCCAGTAATGCTGAATATGATTAAAGAACCATATATGTCGATTCCTAACTGTAGTGATATCTTGACTAATCCGGTAACTAAAGAGATTTACCCATTGTATGCATATATGAATTTGTTAATCTGCAGGTTTTGACCAGACCACTACAGGAGCTGGGATTGTCGGACCAAACTATGAAAGTTATGGTTGCATCATGGCGCAATAGCACACAAAAGCAATATATGACACATATTAAGAAATGGGAAGACTTTTGCACACAGTCAAATATTTCTTATGATACTGTAAATATTGCAAATGTTTTGGAATTCCTTGCCAATTTGCATTTTCAGCAACATTTAAGTTACAGTGCCATTAACACTGCACGCAGTGCTTTGTCGTCCTATTTAGGGCTTATGACTGATCAGAGATCAATTGGGTCGCATCCATTAATATCTAGATTCATGAAAGGAATCTTTAATATTAATCCACCCAAACCAAGATACACAGAGATTTGGGATGTGAGCATTGTACTTACGCTACTTAGACAATGGACTCCAATTGAAGGGTTGACATTGGAAAGATTGACATTGAAATTAGTCATGTTAATGTCACTGGTCTCAGCTCAAAGAATGCAAACTTTACAAATGTTGCGTTTAGACTGTATGCATGTGACTACAGATAATGTTGTGTTCTATGTTTGCGAGTTGATCAAACAAAGCAGACCAGGGAGATCTGGAACAAAGGTAACCTTTCAAGCTTATCATATTGATCCTACTTTGTGTGTGGTTAAACATTAGAACAAATATATCAAAGTTATTGACACCCTTTGAGGAAATGAAAAAGTGTTAATGGTTACGCACAAAAAACCACACACAAAAGCTTCAGTTCAAACTATCTCAAAATGGTTGAAACAGGTGTTGGTTTTTAGCGGGAGTAGACACTGATGTGTTCAAATCTCACTCCACCAGGGCGGCAGCTACGTCCGCGGCAAAGGGGCGGGACGTACCTCTCGAGCATATTTTAAAAGTCGCAGGGTGGAGTAGAGAAGAAACGTTTTCAAAGTTCTACAATAAACCTGTTCACACTATGACAAGCTTTGGACACGCGGTGTTGGGAGCACTATAATCACCTGCTTTGTTTACTATTAATTGCTATAATCAAGGGTGTAGTCACTTCTATCTTTTATCACTTGTAATCATTTTCCCTCAGATATAAGGAGGGTTATTATATGGTCTTTAAACCATTAAAAAGTTAATTGTGAAATGATCTAACATTAGTCTGGTTTCTCATGTATGTGTTTACTTAGCCGGACTGTCGTACGGATTGATTCTACGACATAAAAAACACAGAAAGCTTTAAAAATCTTCACGTAGTCACTCACGTGACTCCGAAGTAAAATAGTAAGATTAAACAAGAACTTACCAGTTCGAAGTTTGATCGTTATTTTATGAGGAGTTACGATGAGGGATTACGTGCCCTCCGCTCCCACCCTCATAAAATAAATGATCAAATGGTAGTTCTGAGTCTTTTATGAGCCTTACTATGTTACTCCGGCTTTTGGTGTTCTGTGTTTTTCATGCCGCTGCTTTGAAGTATGCCGTTGCCAGCGTGAGGCGGGGTCTTCACGTAATCCCTCATCGTAACTCCTCATAAA
Organism: Okamejei kenojei; assembly: GCA_035221665.1. NCBI lineage: Eukaryota > Metazoa > Chordata > Chondrichthyes > Rajiformes > Rajidae > Okamejei > Okamejei kenojei. The sequence continues at coordinate 16,793,052 of CM069148.1, read as the reverse complement.
ATAACGATCAAACTTCGAACTGGTAAGTTCTTGTTTAATCTTACTATTTTATATACTTGAATCAATTATATTTTACAGTGTTGTTCATCGTATAAATGCAACGGATATGACTGAATGCAATGGGCAACCTAGACAAAGAAGAGAAAAAAATTAATTAAATTCTCTAAAAGATTGCGGCAAACATATTTTTCCCATAGTAGAGATGTTCATCTATGTGAAACAACATTCAAAGTTGCAAAAATGTAAGTTTTATTTTCGGGTTTCCAGAAACTTAAAAGTAAATACTTACTGAAGTATCACCCATTTTGTAAATAAAATAGCCATAAAATTATTATAATCCAAAATATAGATCCACTTTTAATAGCTTCCCTCAACAAATAGCTTCACAGTTGTAATATAATCACCAACTAAAGTTATACAAAATAAAGCTATACAAATCTGAAAAAAATTCAAACAATTAAGCAGACTGATGGAAAGTCCTAATCCAAGAGGTAACAAATCAATGTTCTCCAGAGGTGCTGCCTGGCTCGCTGTGTTACAGCAACTGCAGTTCCTTATGTCTCCAAGCAGTTGTATTGGTGTTCTATGTCTGTGGTAATAAGCAAAATAATATTATAAATAATTAAAAAAAATAAAAATCCAGGTACAATAATGTGTTATGACTGAGCAATTTTGTACAAGCTGCAGTGTGTGATTACTGAGCTGAGGGTACGTGTATGTTTCTGCCTCTAAATTGGCGACATTATAATGTACTATACATGTGCAGTAAAGCTCATACCTGAATATTCAGCACTCATTCTTCCACTGCAATCAGAATAGATGTGGTCTGCATTTCATGAGGCTGTTTAAACCCATTATGCTGTCAGGTTATTCCTTGCACGTCACTTCATCAACATTTGTAAAAGTACAGCGCCACCATACAATGGCTACTTGTTAGTCACAGGTGAGGAACCTGTTCCAATTTTAGTCCAAGCTCTCAAAGGTTCATTAGATTTATGGCTCTGCATCAAAATGCCTTTAACTTAGGCTATTATGGATTGCTGCTGCAATTCAACATTCCAACAGCGTTATAACTGAGCACAAGGAAAGAAATTGCATTGTAATTTGGCAAACTACAAAACACATGTTCTGTATTTTCAAGGTCAGGAAGGAAATGCTATTTTGTTATAAAAGAAACAGAGTAAAACAGAGTTGGAGGTAATCATAAATAAATAATTTGGTTAAACAAATTATTGAACAATAATTGTGACTGTCCTTCCCTTCAGGACAGTGCCACATGACAACAAGCGTTTTCTTTGCCGCAGCAGTGTTGAAAGAACTTTTCACAGGCTCTCCATGGAAAGCACTTGAATAAACCATACACATAATATTTGGGTCCAAGTATGTCATATGTAACATGTACAGTGTGTAATGGATCTTGCTTAGAAGAACAGTCCCAGTTAATTATGGACATTGCAAACAAAAAACCTCTAAATAAATCCATAAAGATACAACATGAATTACAAATCACCAGCAGCCCAGTTCACACTGAATTATATTTCTGCTTCTGGCAGGTGGCAGAAAACTAACTGATTGCCAGACCTTATAAAACATAGCACAATAACATATTTTGGGCAACATATTTGAGGAATGATGTGCAAGACCTGGAGAGAGTCCAGAGGAGGTTTACAAGAATGATCCCCGGAATAAGTGGGTTAGCATATGATGAGTGTTTGATGACGCCGAGCCTGTACTCACTGGAGTTTAGAAGATTGAGGGGGGACCTCATTGAAACATACAGAATAGTGAACGGCTTGGATAGAGTGGATGTGGAGACGATGTTTCCACTAGTGAGAGAGTCTAGGACTAGAATTAACATAGCCTCAGAATTAAAGGACGTTCCTTTAGGAAGGAGATGAGGAGCAATTTCCTTAGTCAGAAGGTGGTAAATCTGTGGACTACTTTGCCACAGAAGGCTATGGGGGCCAAGTCAACGGATATTTTTAAGGCAGTGATAGATAGATTCTTGATCAGTACAGGTGTCCTGGGTTATGGGGAGAAGGCAGGAGAATGTGGTTAGGAGGGAGAGATAGATCAGCCATGATTGAATGGATTAGACTTAATGGGCCGAATGGCCTAATTCTGCTCCTATCACATGACCATATGACCTTATGATAAGATTCATTTAAAGTGAAAAGACCTTGATTTTACATTGCACCATGATGTATCTCTAATATACTCAAAAAATGCACTAGAGTTTCTCATTTATATCAATGATTTGGGTGAGAACATACAAGGCTTAATTAGTAATTAGCAGATGACACTAAAATAGGTAGTTTCGTAGACATTGACTATGGTTGGGAAGTTGAATCAGGGCAGGATCTTCATTGTGAATGGTAGGGCCCTGGCAAATGTGTAGAGCAGAGGCACCTAGAAGTACATGTAATAGTTTCATGAAAGTGACGGTAAAATACAGTAAAATACAGTGGTGAAGAATCCTATTGGCACATTGGCCTTCATCAGTCGGGAAACTGAGTATAGAAGTTGGGATGTTATATTACAGTTGTATAAGACATTGGTGATGCTGCACTTGGACTATTGTGTTCTATTTTGTTCTCATGTGATATGAAAGATGCGATTAAGCTGGAAACGGTGCAGAGAAGACTTACAATGAGGTAAAGGGAGAGATTGGGCTGGCTGGGACTTTATTCCTTAGCACGCAGGAGGTTGCTGATGATCCCTTAGAGAAGAAAAATCATGAATGAATTAGATAAGGGGAATTAACTGAGTTTTTTTCCCAATCAAGAGCTAGAAGACATTGGTTTAAACTGAGAGGGGAAAGAGGGACCCTGAGGGGCAACATCTTCACTGGAAGTGATGCATATATGGAACTAGCTGTTAAATGAAGTAGTTTAAGTAAGTACAATAACAATATTTTGAAGATATTTGAACAGGGACATGGATACGAAAGGACAGTGAGGACAGTCAAGGTTTGGTCAGATGAAGCGGACTCCACACTCCAGCAGCGTTTTGGCAAAACTGACTGGGATGCGTTTGCAGCTCAGGCCACCCTTGACTCCCACACTGACATTGACGCCTATACTTCCTCTGTTGTGGACTTCATCAACTCCTCCATCAACAGTGTCACCACTCTCAAACAAATCACCACATACCCGAGTCAGAAGCCATGGATGAACAGCGAGGTCAGGCTACTGCTGAAAGCACGGGACCCTGCTTTCAGGTCAGGCGATGCCCGTGCCTATAATTAATCGAGGGTCAATCTGAAGAGGGGCATCAAGAACACCAAACACAGATACAAGCTGCAGATCGAGGAGCACTTCGACAGCAACTCCGACCCCCGACGCATGTGGCATGGCATCCAGGCCATCACTGACTACAGAGCCACCAACTCCACCCCCACTTCCAGCGACGCATCCTTCCTCGAGGAACTCAATCACTTTTATGGGCGCTTTGAAAGGGACAACCAAGAGTTGGCCATCAAGGCTGTGCTCCCCGATGACCACCAGCCCCTCACACTCAACACCTACGACGTGCACGTGGCACTGAGTAGGATCAATGTACGTAAGGCTGACGGCATCTCCGGGCGTGTCCTCAGGACCTGTGCTGCACAGCTGACAGACATCTGGACTGGACATCTTCAACCTGTCACTTGCCCAGGCAGTTGTCCCCACGTGCCTTAAAACCACCTCCATCTTGCCAGTCCCCAGATTCTGGTGAACTTCTACCGCTGCACCATCGAGAGCATCCTAACCAACTGCATCACAGTATGGTATGGTAACTGCTCTGTCGCCGACCGGGAAGCTCTGCAGAGGGTGGTGAAGATCGCCCAACGCATCACAGGCTCCTCACTCCCCTCCATTGAGTCTGTCCATAGTAAACGATGCCTGTGCAGGGCGCACAGCATCACCAGGGACAGCTCACACCCCAACCATAGACTGTTTACCCTCCTCCCATCCGGGAGATGCTGCAGGTCTTTCCGCTGCCGTACCAGCAGCTCAAGAACAGCTTCTTCCCTGCGGCTGTCACACTTCACAACGCTGCACCTCAATGACTGCTGTATCCACCCCTCCCCACCCCCCCCACCCCCCCCCCCCCCCAGGACTATCCAATCACCAGCAAATTGCACAGATACCACTGTATATGTATAGATGTATATACTCATACTACTGCGCAATTACTTGTTTATTCGTAAGTTCGCCCTTCGGAGAGACCAACTGCATTTCGCTGTCTGTATTGTACACTGCACAATGACAATTAAAGATTGAATTGAATTGAATTGAATTTAGATGGAGAGGCATCAAATGTATGAAAATGGGACTAGCTCAGATAGAGCATCTTGGTCAACATGGACAAGTTGGGCTGAAGAGCCTGTTTCCATGCTGTAACACTTAAACTCCCTGACTCTAATTAATGAATTGCTGTTATGTTGAAGTGCAGCCATTAATGGTATGTTGAAGACGTAACATTGATGGCTACAAACCCCTTGCAAGATTGCAATTGTGATAAAGGAGCAGTTAATCTGCTTTGGTGGTATTGGCTGAGGAGTAACGTGTCCACGACGTGACAGAAATCTTGATTCTTTGAACAGAACTATGAGACTTTTTTTTTAAAGTGCACCACTCCAGCCCGATAACACATAAAGCCGATGCCTTTAGACTAGAAAAATATTGCTTCCCAGCAACTGTATTTTTCAGCTTTCAATCCAACCAATTCATTCTGTGTCAGGAAAATCCTCAGCTGGAGCCAAAATTACTTTTGATTTTTCCACCTGAGTGCCTGGGTTACTTTTACTGAAATCATTCATCTTTGAACATGCACTATGTTGAAGAAATTGTCTTACCTTGAAGGTAAACTGTTATGAATTGATAAAGGCCCTGGAGTATACAAGACCGGAGGGGCCCAAGAATGTAAGATTTTACTTTGTTTCATTTTCCATATTGAGATGGCAGCAGCCCCCCTCATACTCCAAACTGAAATCTGGCTTTCTTTTTGTCAAAAATGTGCTATTTTCCAACCACCTATTGCAAGGATCGCTATAAGATGTTGCAATGGTACAGCAGTAGAGTTGCTGCCTTACCATGCCAGAAGCCCAGGTTGGATCCTGATTATAGGTGCTGTCTGTATGGAGTTTGTACGTTTCCACCCACACTCCAAAGACACACAAGTTTGTAGGTTTATTGGCTTGTAAAATTGTCCCTAGCATGTAGGATAGTGCTCATGTACGAAGATATCCTAGGGCCCCTCCGGCCTTGTACCACCAGGGGTGCCATTCGATTGGCAGCCCCGCCAACAGTCTTGTTTTTTCATCTTTTTTCTATTTTTAGAAAAATCCTGTGAAATCCCTCGTACATGGACTCAGTGGGCCGAAGGGCCTGTTTCCATGCTTAATCCCTAAAGTTTAAGGTCCACATTGGGAATAGCTAGCAACAGAACGAATGGTACTTTATTGTCACATGTACCTAGGTACAGTGAGATGCTTTGTTTTTGCACACAACCCAGACAGTACAGAAGTGTCTCCACGTGTCTGGTGCTGACAAAGTTACAAAGTACTGAGCTGTCCTATCCACTGCCTGTGCAAATAGCTTGTTCTAAGCTTCCCCCCAGTCTAGTTTCAGTCAAAAATCACTGAATCCAGCACTTGCGCATCTGAACTTTATTTTGACAAAACACAATTACAGTTCCCACTACTGTACCTAACTACCGAGGGTTCGATCCTCCTATCTGCCTGATCAAGCCCTCTTTAGCCTCGCTCAAGCAGAGACACTGCAGAAGGCCACGCAGTCCTAAGCGCTCTCCCAGAGGAATAACACAGGACCTCGTGGGAGCGGTCTTTCATAGGTTCCCGAAACTTGAGGGGCCGAACCACATAAGGGTGGTCTCTATACAGTCTAATAACAGATATCGATTAACACAGTATATGATAGACATTTCCCTAACCCAATGATACAGTGACTAATACAATGTATTCAAACGGTGCTTCTGAGAAGAAGCAAACATAACAACATTTACCCAGATATTCAAGAAACCCAGACAAGGCTCAATACTTAATCCAATCAACATCTAGCAAAGTAAAGCTTTACAACAATATGTACAATGTGTATCTCTGGTTTCCATTCATCCAATCCATTCCATTCAATTTGCACCTAATTGTCAGGATCTGCAGATTCTTCCTTCTCTTCCTACAGGTGTTATCTAGGCTCTAGACAAACTGGCATTATTCTGCAGCTTGTCCTATTTCTGCAGAAGGCACATTTAAATTGACCAAATGGCCTAGCAGCCCAGAAGCCTTTACTCAATTTTAGTGTCCTGGCCTCTCCAATTTGGCCAGAATTAACACCTGCCACCACACGCAACAGTGACTTATCTATTCTTAACCAATGTCAACACATCCCATCTTTAGCTGGTGTGAAGTCAGGCCAGTGCTTGGGATTGTTAGGCATGGGACATCTTCAGGAGTTATGGGATATGGTAGCAGCCAGTTAATAGAATAAGGAGCAAAACACAAAGCGCTGGAGTAACTCAGTGAGTCAGGCAGCAACTGTGGAGGGAATGGAAGAAAGGGGAGGGATAGTGAGAACAAAAGGCATGTTCATGATGGGGTGCGCTTAAGAGGGACAGAATGACACAAAAAAGGGGGGTGTAGTAGGGGGGGGGGAGAAACCTGGAAAAGAGGTGGGGAAGACATGGCAAGTAATAGGTGAGGGGGTGGGGGTTGATTGACAAATGGGTGGAGTAAGTTACAAATACTAAAAATGAAAAGGAGACAAATGGGTGTCTGATAAGGAGAGAAGAGGAGGAAAATGGAAAGCCAGAGGGAGGGATATGGATAGAAGGGAATGGGAAGGAATGAGGTGCAGTATAGTGGGAGAAATGGGTCACACCTGGGGAAGGTACATTGCAACGGGAGAGGGGTAAAAGGGAGCGTTACTTAAAATTGGAGGTTAATGGTCATAACATTGGATTGTAAGCTGCTCAAGCAGAATATGAGGCACAGCTGCTCTAGTTTGAGCGTGGCCTCACTCTGGCAATGGAGGAAAGCCCAGGACAGAAAGGTCAATGTGGCAATGGGAAGTGGATTTAAAATGATTAGCAACTTGGAGATTCAGCATGCCTAGGCAAACCGAGTGCAAGTGTATGGCAGTAATGATCGCCTAGTCTGCGTTTAGTCTTGCGATAGGATTCACATCAGGAGCACTCAATGCAGTAGATGAGGTTAGAGGAGATGCATGTGAACCTGTCTCATTTGGAAGGGCTTCTGTGGTTTGTGGATGGGATGAGGGAGGAGGTGGCGGAACAGGTGTTACATCTCCTGCAGTTGCATTGAAAGTACCTGGGAAGGGGCTCTCTGTGTGAACCAAGGAGTTGGGGAGGGAGTGGTCTCTGCAAAAAGCATAAACGGGTGCAGATGGGAAGATGTGACTGGTGGTGGTATCCCATTAAAGGTGGCTGAAATGTCGGAGAATGATGTGTTGGATGCAGAGGCTGGTGTGGTGGCAGGTGAGGACCGGAGATCTCACAGAAGTGACATTTGTAATTGTGCGGGAGAAGACAATACTTTTTTTTAATGTTAACGGACCCTCATTGAAACTACTTGGATGTGATCAGGGAAGATATTAAGTCACCATCTCCTGCATAACACATAGTTAAAGATATATCCCTGCCATCTAACACATACTTCAAGACATACTTGTTTTGTCCATTTAAATTCTGGCTGTTGATATATCCAAGGATTGCTCAACACTGTTAAGGGCCTGTCCCACTTTCACGACCTAATTCACGACCTTTTTTACTCGTGGACATTTTTCATCATGTTAGAAAAACGCCCCGACCTACTTGATGCCACGAGTACCTACGACTAGCATCACGGCCTGCTACGCCCTACCGACCACCTCCTACGACCTACTACGACCTTGTGACGACCACGCTGCGAGTATGAGTCAAGGGCAAACTCGGCAGAGGTCGTGAATTAGGTCGTGAAAGTGGGACAGGCCCTTCAGAAAAGAGCTACATTTTGGGAGTCTAGTGTTTCATCATAAAGTCGTACAGCATGGAAACGAACCCTTCAGCCCAACTTCCAATGCCAACCAAGTTTCCCCATCTACAGTCGTCCCACCTGCCCGTGTTTGGCCCATATCCCTCTAAACTTGTCCTATCTATGTACCTGTCCAAATGTGCTCAGAATTCTTTTGCATATTTTATCGCATTAAGCCTCACTATTTTTCCAGTTTGCCTCAAAGTGCGATAGATTCTCCAAAGAGCCTGCTTGTCATTCTAATAAAAACCTTTTACATCTTTGGTACCATTTTCCATGTGGCTCAGTCACAGTCACAACAACCAGGATTTAAACGTGAGAAAATATGGAAATAAAGAACTGCAGATGCTGGTTAATACCAAAGATAGACACAAAGTGCTAGAGTTTTGGGTTGGGGCCCTTCTTGAATTGAATTGATTTGAATTGAATACATTTTATTAGCCAAGTTTGTATACATACAAGGAATTTGCCATGGTGCTGTGCTCGCAAGGATAACAACATGCTATACAGTAGACAATTAAAAATAAAACATTATAATTTAAACATGTGAAGGATAAAATAAAATACCAGAGCAAAAGGAGGCTACAGACTTTTGGCTGTTGAGTGGAGCTACTGCTCATGGAAAAAAGCTGTTTTTATGTCTGGCTGTGGCAGCTTTGACAAGCTGGAGTCGCCTCCCAGAGGGAAGTACTTCAAAGAGTTTGTGGCCAGGGTGAGAGGGGTCAGAGATGATCTTACCCACTCACTTCCTTGCCCTTGCAGTGTACAGGTCGTTGATGGGGGGAAGGTTGCAGCCAACCACCTTCTCGGCTGATCGAACGATGAGCTGCAACCTCTGGATGTCGTGCTTGGTGGCCGAGCCAAACCAGACCATGATGGAGAAGGTGAGGACAGACTCCATGATAGAAGTATAAAAACTGGACCATCATTGCCTGTGGCAGATTGTGTAGGAGTACATCCTCTGTTGGGCCATTTTGACTGTGGAGTCAATGAGGCCCTCCCATTTAAGGTCCCTGGAGATGATGATTCCAAGGAACTTAAATGACTCCACAGATGTGACTGTGGTGTTGTTGATGGTGAGTGGGGGAAGGGAAGGGGAGCTCTCTGTAGATTGATGTTTCCATGTTAACCAATCATACACAAGCCAGCATCTCTAACTCCACCCCACTGTAATACTTATACTAACACTTGTTTCCAGCATGAGGAGTCTGAGCAGCCAGGATGGACTGACAACTAACCATCCTTTATGGAGTCTGGTGTCCGTTTACATGGCGTCAGAAGTGGTCTGATCCATTCCTTCTGTATAACGATCATACGACAGTTCCAGCAGACCACTCAAGCCTCTACTGCCGGGCCAGGTCGTTCGTCTACGAACTTCAACTGTATACTTGAGAAGTCGACAACACCTGCTTGCTGTGAGGGAGCCTCGACCACTGCCTGCTGTCCCTATGCTCCACTGCTCCAGTTCCAGCCGAATGTCTCCCCACCCGTCCCCGCATGCCTTGCAATGTCCTCCCACCCGTCCCCGCATGCCTTGCACCCCTCCATGTCCCGCGGTCTCCACTAACCACGGGGCCTCACCTACCGCATTCCCTTTCGGTCACCACAAGCCTCCACAGCGTCATTCATTCTCACCTCCAGGTTCTCCATCTCATCTTTCAGGTGAGGGGGGAGGGTTTGGTCCGCAAGCGCTCAGGCTGTGTTAGTAGACACCAGACAGATATGGCGAGTACGTTTAAACTCCATGGTATGGGTGCTCTTCCACACTCAATCTTTAGGGGGAAAGGATGTAGATTGATGTTGCATGTTAACCAATCACACACAAGCCAGCATATCTAACTCCACCCCACTGTAATACTTATACTAACGCTTGTTTCCAGCACGGGAATCTGAGCAGCCAGGATGTACTGACAACTGACCATCCTTTATGGAGTCTGGTGTCCGTTTACACTCTCGTAAAGTCCACAGTCAATTCCACTGTCTTAAGAGCATTGAGCTCCAGGTGTTGCGATGGCACCAGGACGCCGGCTGTGTCACCTCCTGTCTGTGGGCAGATCCCTCCCATCCTGTATCAGTCCAATCAGAGTTATGTCGTCCGCAAACTTGACAGAGTGTCTGTGGAGATGCAGTTGTTGGTGTAGAGAGTAAAGGAGAGGGGAGAGTACGCAGCCTTGCGGAAATTTAATGTGTTTATAGTCTAATAAGTTTCTTGTTTTTTTTAAAAGCTATGGATGGATAAGAAATTAACTTGGCAACACACGGCACTGCAGTAAAAAATATGAAAATAAATGGTCCTACAAACAACCCCAGTTGGTATGTTCATCCATAATCTGCTCTCAAAACCTACACTGGTTTAAATGGAAGCATTGTAATCAATGCTGCCTTTCATACACAGAAGGATGACATGCAAATTTTCTTCTGTAATTAGTCTGTGATGTTCCTAAAATAGTCATTTATATAGTCTTTGAAATTCCACCTGTCTACCTTCACTTCAAGATACTCATACCCTAAGCATTGTCAACAATGTTACCAAGCCTTTTAACTCAATTACATATGCTACAGCTTTTTATTCAAACAACATTATTTATGTTTGTTCAAAACATCAACTACATGAGTAATTACCCAAGAATAATTTTAATCTACAAAGAGGGCAAAAATATTATTAATGAGTTTTTTATCTTGTGAAAGGTATTCTCACTTTCTAAATTGTTACTTGTCACAAATTGTTATTTGGTAAACGTTTGATATTATGTATGTGGGCAAAGCGTCATGAGAGTTTAGTCCTTTATGAAAGTAAAATGCTCATAAATCAGAACCTTCAACAGTTAAAGATTATTTAGTGAATGATTTATAATGGGTTTATAAGGCAACGAACTTGTGAGTTGCCTCAGAATTGATGCATGTTTTATTTATTACAGAAGTATCTGTACCTCCCACCCACAGGGGGACACAGTGGTGCAGCTGTAAAGTTGCTGCCTTAAGGCACTTGCAGCGCCGGAGACCTGGGTTCGATCCCGACTACAGGTGCTGTTTGTACATTCTCCCCGTGACCTGCGTGGGTTTTCTCCAAGATTTTCGGTTTCCTCCCACACTCCAAAGATGCACAGGTTTGTAGGTTAATTGGCTTGGTATAAGTGTAAATTGTCCCTAGTATGTGTGGGAGAGTGTTAATATGCAGGGGTCGCTGGTCGGTGCGGACTCAGTGGGCTAAAGGGTCTGTTTCCACGCTGTATCTCTAAACTAAACTAAAATAAGTACCTTGAAATATGGTCCTGGACCATAGAATATGATTGAAACACAGTGGCAGTATGCAAGTCTACCACATTTTTTACTGAAGGACGCACTGCGGAGTGGAGTTACTCAGCAGCATCTCTGGAGAGCATGGATAGCTGACGTGTCTGAAGAAGGGTCTCAACCCGAAACGTCACCTATCTATGTTCTCCAGCGATGCTTTTTAACCCATTGAGATACTCCAGCACTTTGTGTCCTTTTGTGTATTAACCAGCATCTGCAGTTCTTTGTTTAAACATGTTTTCACTGATTGGAAGGTGTTTCAATATATTTAAGGGGAAAAAAGTACTCACAAGAGAGTGGAAATCGAAAGTCAAATGATGAAGCCATTGGACAGAGCATAGGGAATGAAGAAGCAATTACTACTGAAGGATAAAGAGAAACATAGCGGAGCTTATGTGCAATTAAAAATAAGTGAGTTTCCTAAAATTTCATTCAGAGGCTCCCTCCATATCATGCCATGCCTAGAAAAACACAAGATGATGTATTCATGCTTCTGAATATTATGGCAATAATGTTGTGCATTTCTTTTTGTTTCTCCTCACAAAGATCTACTTTGTATGAATTCATCTTATCGTATACGTGTCAGTCACAATAAAAACTGAAAAGCTTCCCCCATTACAGTTCCAAAATAGTCACGCCTCTAATGTACATGAGCAATAGCTAAATGGGTCGGAACTCCAAAGTGCATACTTAGAGAAGGGATATTTGATGAGAGTTCACCATTCGCATTATTGGTTTTATGCCTAATTTGATGTTTGAGTTTGGGCTAATAAAACTGTCAGAAATTTAAGTATAACGTGAATTGGACATCATTGGAGTGAGTTGAGTTCTAATTTCAGGTATAACGACAAGGCTATATCTCTGCATACAACCATAGGAGATTTAGTTGCACATTTATAAAGTGAAACAAAACGTTGAACAGATTTGTTCTGGTGGCAAATAAATAAGCAGAACCTTTCTCCATTGTGTTGGAGGTTATATGTTAGAGCAGAGGAGTATCTCTCTTCAAACTCCTACCTGCTTTATCTAGTAACTATGATGAAGTATTTTTATTCATCAAATGATTTCAAGTGACTGTCGCGAAATGAACAAAAAAGAAAATCAAACTAAAGGCTATGGTTTTTGTAATGTTAATATTTGTGCCAGTTATGTATGGAGTATTCATAATGAGAGAATCTTCAATTGTTCATAACAAATGATGAGTATTCAGTCACCAAACTTAGCAAGCTTGTTACTTTCTCGCCATATCTCAGAGGTCATGTGAAATTATATAACCACCTTGAACATTGCTAAAGAATGGAGGGTTAGGTGATTTTATATTCGAAGCAATACGTTGAAGCAGACTGAAGCTGGTTCTCGAGGGATGCTGCTTGACCCGCTGAATTACTCCAGCACTTTGTATCCTTTTTTGTAAACCAGCAGCTACAGTTCCTTGTTTCTACATCATGAGGTCATAAGGAATAGGAGTAGAATTAGGCCATTTGGCGCATCAATCTACTTTGCCATTCAATCATGACTGATCTATCTCTCCCTCCTAATGCCATGCTCCTGCCTTCTCCCCATAACCTCTGACACCTGCAGTAAACAAGAATCTATCTATCTCTGCCTTAACATTATCCACCGGCGGTCTCCAGAGCCTTCTATGGCAAACAATTCCACAGATTCACCACCCTGTGACTAAAGAAATTTCTCCTCATCTCTTTCCTAAAAGAATGTCTTTTAATTCTGAGGCTATGACCTCTATTAGAAACATCTTCTCCACATCCAGTCTATCCAAGCCTTTCACAACATGAAGCCAGTTGTGCTTGGAGTGGTTAAGGCGGGCTTTTTCCCAGTTTGGTAATGTGGGGTCTTCAGCTGAAAAGGCCAACTGCTCCTCTTTCCGCAGATGTTGACCGATCTGTTGAGATTTTGCAGCATTTTCTGTATTTTTTCCCTGTTTTCCACCATCACTATTTAATTATTTAAATTTCCACCAGTTAACAACTGGCCAAGTTATGTTTCGGATGTTGTTTTTACTAGCCTTTTAATATTCTGTCCTTATTTTCCATAGCTGATTTGAATAAAAAATGGTCCATAAGTATTTATACTCTCACATATACACTCCATTTTCATCGCTGTAGAATTAGTCTCTCACCAAAAAATCATTTGATCATCTTGATTGGATAACACTTCATCTTATATGCTAAAGGTACTGTGCCAACTCTAAGCATCATGTTTTCATGGGAATATTACCTTTCTTTCAAGCATGGACTGAAGGATTCAACAGAGACACAAGGAACTGAAGCAGCTGGTATACAAAAAATATTACAAGGTCAGGCAGCTTCTGTAGAGGACATGGATAGGCAACGTGTCTGATCACATCTCTTCTTCAGACTGATTGTGGCAGGGGGGAGAAAGCAGGAAGAGAAGTGGAGGTGGGACAAAGCCTGGCAAGTGATAGGTGTATACAGGTGAGGGGGGGTTGCTTGGTAGATGGGTGAACAAAGGTTAGAGACGCAAAAGGTTCAAGTTAAGGAGAAGAGTGAAACGTGAAGCCAGAAGGAGAGATAAGGGTGGAAGTAGATGGTAGGAATGGATATGGCTACAGGATAGTGGGAGAAATGGGTGCGCACCAGAGTGGGATACAAGGGAGGGGAAAAACAGGGGGTCTTACCTAAAATTTGACAATTAAATGTTTATACCGTACCATTGGGTTGTGAGATACCCAAAATGAAACTTGATTAGATCCCAGATTGGAATCATTATTTAAACAATCATTTGTCTAAGAAATCACAACCTGAGTTTTTGCAACCTGATGGTTCACAAACAAGGCCTCAACACCCTCCCCATTGATTGTGTGCACAGTAAAATGGCTGGGATTCTTGATGTTGCCAAGCACAGATTGATAGGAACCAGAGGGGGCATTAAGTTAATGATGCACTCACTTTAAAACTGCCATGGAGAATGGTCTGACTGAGTGATCAGATATGGGATTCAAGTCGATGCTACAAAAATGTGACTGTACTTCCTTCTGCAAGATCCAGATCTGATGATCTATTCACGAGAATGCTCCAATATTTCCTGCAAACTTCTCCAACAAATTTGCTGCAATTTTTACTTAACTTAAACCGTTACTTAAATGTCCTCCCAGCACAGTTACGGTATACAAGTTTGTTACCATTACACTTGTATTACAAACTTAGCTTCAGTCAATGTCTTTTTAGTACGTCACACAGGCCTGTTCCTATTTGCTTTCAACGCCTCCTTGTCAGTTTATTTTAGTTTAGAGATACAGCGCTGAAACAGGCCCTTCGGCCCACTGAATCCACGCTAGACAGCGATCCCCTTACATTAATACTATCCTACACACTTGGGACAATTTACAATTTTACTAAGCAATTGGCCTATAAACCTGTAGTGTACGACTTTGGTGTATGAGAGGAAACCGGAGCACGCGGAGTTAATCCACACAGGTCACCGAGAGAACGTACAAACTCCGTACAGACAACAACCGTAGTCAGGATCAAACCCGGGTCTCTGGCGCTGTAAGGGAGTAAATCTACCGCTGTGCTGGTATAATGGTAAAATCCCATGATATTTCCACGATGGATAAGTCACAGCAAGCAACCGCCTGCAGAAGCACAGCAACGGAAACCCTTGGCAACACATCTGAAAACTGGTTTAATATTTCAGCAAGAGACTTGGCAGTAAAAAAAATCCTTATACCATTTATTCTATGGAGCATTTATGAGAGCTCCTTGGAGATTGTTCTGTGCAGTAGATTAAAACTGTTGATCTCCCCAGCTCAGAATATCTTGCCAGACTTATCAAACCTCATGGTGCTTCGTCATGTGAGAATCATCTTAGGTGTTTGTGTAAAGACATCACTTTCACTTCACAGGAGATTTCTTACAAAGCCTTCCATAATGTTTGGGACAAAGACCCATCATTTATTTATTTGCCTCTGTACTCCACAATTTGAGATTTGTAATATAAAAAATCACATGTGGTTAAAGTGCACATTATCAGATTTTATTTTACTTCGGAGTCACGTGAGTGACTACGTGAAGAAGGCCGTCAGTCGTCACACGCGTCATTACGTCTGAAGCATGCGCCAACGACGGACTGGCAGGCGCGATTGCGTCTCTCCAGCGGTAAGTTTTAAAAAACCGAGGTAAGTGTTTTAAACTAGTTACTTACGGTCGTTGCTTGGTGGGTTTCACCATGTCGAAGGTGCAGAGACGGTCTGCGAAGCCGGCTATGGAAGACCGCGGTGCTGCTGGTAGCGGACGGCTGTCCGAGTCACCTTCAAGGCCGCCGGTGTTGGAACCAGCGGTAGCAGACTTGGTGCTACAAGAGAGCACCGTGGCTGCCCCACCGGGGTGCAAAGCCTCCCACAAGTCTGCCAGACCCGTAGACTCTGATGCGTCCAGGCCGGAGGAATCACCTCCCACAATGGGAAGCGTCTGTGGACGTCTCACCCAGATGGAGCACCTTTTGGAGAGGTGCCTTCAGAATGATCTGATCCAGAGGAGGGAGAAGTATCACGGCGGATCTCCACGGGAGCTTGCGTTAGCAGCACTTTATACAGGGCTGCGAAGTGTCTCCCAATCCATAGTGTCAGCAGTACCCTGACTCAGAGCAGGGAGGCATATCAGGGGAACACCCTGGGGACCTAGGGGCAACGGTGCCTTTATTGGCGTCCAAGTTTGCCATACCCACCCGAACCGGAGAGGCCTTGGATGAAGAGCTGGCCACCACCATTAACTACCTGGCCTCGCACCAGCTAAAGGACCAGGTAATGGAGGAGACTACCGGCCGCTATAGCACCCCTGTCAACTGTGCCTCCCTCAGTGTGCCGGCCGTTAACCATGCCATCTGGGGCCATATTGGGCCAGGGGTAAGAGCCCAGGAGGTAAAACTTCAGAAAATTCTGAAAAATACTGGCCTCCGGGGTAACGGCTTTTGCCAGGTCTATTGATGGCGGGCCACTAACGGAGACACAACAGGATGCAGTGGGGCTCCTCTGCAATGCCTTGTTTGAAATAAACTGTCTGCGGAAGAGTGCCATACGACCGGCACTGAACCCGAAGTTTGCCGTGCAGTGCAAAGCCAGCAATGTACAGCCGGCAAACTATTTGTTTGGGGCAGACCTGCTGAAGCAGGTGCGAGAGCTGGATGACAAGCCCAAGACTCTTTGCCTCATGAGCCGAACTCCAACTCCACCCAGGGGCTCATCACTATGAGGGCATCCTTATGCCACCTTCCACAACAGGCACAGCCAGCCTAGGGGCTCATGGGCAGGAGGCAGAGTCCAGCAGTCCCAGGGAGGGAGGCAGGAGGCCAGGACCACACAGGCTGTAACACCTAATGTAGGACTTTCTAGTCTCTTGTGGGACAAATCACACTCCTCTAATTTACAAGTTGAAGGAAGGTTAAAACAATTTTTGAATGAATGGATTTGGATTACAACAGACCCGTTCATACTGCACAGTGTAGAAGGATTTAAAATTTAGTTCCTTCTTGGCTCAGCACCACCCACTCAAAATGTACCAAACCGCACATATCTGTTCCCTCAACAGGAAAGGTTTGAGATACAGGTTGCAATTCAGGCTTTAAAAGCAAAAGGGGCGATTCAGATGTCTCGCCCAGAATCACACCAATTCATATCAAATATATTTCCTAAGCAAAAGAAAGATGGAGGGAGTCGTATTATCCTAGACTTGATGGAACTCAATACCCATGTGCAGTATAAACATTTTTAAATGGACAACGTTGGTACAGCTATTCAGCTGGTCTCCAAAGGATGTTATATGGCTTGCATTGACCTAAAAGATGCTTATTACTCCATATCTATACACAGGGAACACAGGAGATATTTGAAATTTAATTGGATGGGGCAGATGTGGTAATTCAAGGCATTGCCAAATGGGCTGACTTCGGCACCCAGGCTTTTTACAAAATTACTAAAACCAGTTCTGGGACTGCTACGAGCTCAGAGCCACATTGTGATGGCTTATTTGGATGATATTCTAATAATTGGCAACACAAAGGAATCAGCAATAGCATCTGTTTCAGCTACCAAACTCATGTTTGAGAAGTTGGGATTTGTAATCCATCCAGTTAAGTCTAAATTGACTCCAATCAAGGTAATTGATTACCTAGGGTTTACAATCAAATTATATGTCAGTGACTCTGCCAGCTGACAAGCAATCAGCCTTGAAGGAAGCCTGCAATAAGCTAATTGCTAATCAGAGGCCAACAATCAGACAAGTAGCAAGCATAATTGGCAAGCTTGTTGCAGCTTTTCCAGGTGTATGTTATGGACCTTTGCATTACCAAAATTTACAAAGAGCAAAGGAACAAGCACTCAAAGCTCACGCATCCAACATCACATATGACACAGTGGGCATCACGGACATATTAGAATTCCTATCAACTTTATATCATGACCAGAAATTTGGCTACAGTGCCATCAACAATGCCAGGAGTGCACTGTCCTCATATATAGTACTGGGAACGGGGGCCTTACCAGTGAGGAAGCATCCTCTTGTCACCAGATTCATGAAAGGCATATATAACAATGCACCCCCTCCCAGGCCACGATATACCAATACATGGGATGTAAGTGTGGTGCTGACGCTACTCCGACAGTGGGGGCCAGCCACCATATTATCCTTACATAAGCTCACCCTCAAGGTGGTCATGCTAATGGCACTCATTACAGTGCAACGAGTCCAGACCCTACACAAACTGCGACTCGACAACATGCATAACACTGCCAACACCATCTTTTATCATTTATGATTTAGTAAAACAGAGCAGGGCCAGGGTGCCAGGGCCCAGGCTTGAGTTCTTGGCATACCACGAAGATCCTCGACTATGTGTGGTAAATCACTTGCACCACTATATTACAGTCACCAGCAGTCTCAGAGGCACAGAGTTAGCTGTCCTAGTCAGCCACAAAAAAACCACACCATAGGGTGTCCACACAAACCATTTCCAGATGGCTAAAAGAGGTACTGGCACTCGCAGGAGTAGATACTGATATTTACAATCTCACTCCACCAGGGCATCATCAATGTCGGCAGCAAGGGCTATAACCATATAACCATATAACAATTACAGCACGGAAACAGGCCCTCTCGGCCCTTCCAGTCCGTGCCGACCATTTGTTTTCCCCTAGTCCCATCTATGGACATGCCCCTCGAGAACCTCCTAGCGGCGGCAGGATGGGCCAATGAGAGGATGTTCAGCTGGTTTTATAACAAACCTATTGCCGGACTGGGGGTGTTTGCATGTACCATTTATAGTTTCCCCCCAGGTTGAGCGGGGTCATTATTGTTTTTGTTTTGCATTAAAGCATCAGTTTTGTTACCTAACTATGTTATGTCTGAATGCTTTAACATTTTTCTCACTCATCCATGGTCAATCCATTCAGAGTGTGACGCATGGATTCGAACCGGCATGAAATCACAGAGCTTTGAAATCTTCACGTAGTCACTCATGTGACTCCGAAGTAAAATAGTAAGATTTAGCGAGAACTTACCAGTTTGAAGTTTGATCTTGATTTTATGAGGAGTTACGATGAGCGATTACATGCCCACCGCTCCCAACCCTCATATTATCAGGTCATCTGGTAGTTCTAGTTTCTCCAAATCTTACTATCTTTAGGTCAACTTCTTTTTATCTGTGATTCCACACCGCTGCTTTGAAGATTGACGCGCATGACGACTGATGGCCTTCTTCACGTAATCGCTCATCGTAACTCCTCAGAAAATCAAGATCAAACTTAAAACTGGTAAGTTCTCATTTAATCTTACTATTAAAGGCCATATTTATACATTGTGGACTTTAGAGAGTGCACAACATCCGAGGACGTACACACCACTGGAGATAAATGGACTACTGTGGATAGGGTGAGCTGCTTTAAATACCTGGGAGTCTGCATCACAGAGGATCTGACATGGACAACACACACTGCAGCACTGGTGAGTAAGGCAAGGCAGCACATTTACCATCTCAGGCAGCTGAGGAAATTCAGAGTCTCTCTGAGGATCCTTCACTGCTTCTAGTCTAGGGCTGTAGAAAGTATCTTGTCTGGCAACATCACAAACTGGTTTGGGAACAACTCTGCCCAGGACAGGAAAGCTCTGCAGAGAGTAGTGCCTTCGACTGAACGCACTATGGGAACTACACTGCCCCCCCCCACCCCCTCCCCCTGCAGGACCTATACACCAGGAGGTGCAGATCTA
Organism: Okamejei kenojei; assembly: GCA_035221665.1. Taxonomy (NCBI): domain Eukaryota; kingdom Metazoa; phylum Chordata; class Chondrichthyes; order Rajiformes; family Rajidae; genus Okamejei; species Okamejei kenojei. Next base: position 16,773,489 of record CM069148.1, on the reverse strand, counting down.
GAGCCAGCAACATTAGGGGGACCATCCGCCCCAGCAACGGGCTGTTCCAGCTGCTACGGTCAAGCAAACGCCTCCGCTGTCATGCTGTGGAAAACAGAGAGGATGAGACCGAGTTTCATCCACAGGCCATTAGGACTGTAAAATCCTATCTCACCAGGGACTAATTTACTGTACTAATTTGCTGTTGTGTCTTTTGTAAACAATTATTTTCTAACATGTAAATACTGATTGTGTTCTGTAGTTTTTGCACAATCTGCAGGCATCGCCACTTTCAATTCACTGCACATCTTGTATGTGTATGTGACAAATAAAATTGACTTGACTTGACTTGACTTTGGTATCACCGTATAGAAATTACAGCTTATTTGCACCATGTAGAAATTACAGTATTTATACATAGTTCTCCCATTTTAGGCTACCATAATATTTGGCACACATGGCTTCACAGGTGTTTGCAATTGCCCAGGTGTGTTTAAATGCCTCCTTAATGCAGGTATAAGAGAGCTCTCACAACCTAGTCTTTCCTCCAGTCTGTCCATCACCTTTGGAAACTTCTATTGCTCCTTATCAACACGAGGACCAAAGATGTGCCAATGAAAGTCAAATAAGCCATTATGAGACAGAGAAACAAGAATAACACTGTTAGAGACGTCAGCCAAACCTGAGGCTTACCAAAATCAACTGTCTGGAACATCATTAAGAAGAAAGAGAGCACTGGGAAGCTTACTAATCGCAAAAGGACTGGCAGGCCAAGGAAGACCACCACAGCTGATGACAGAATTCTCTCTATAATAAAGAAAAACAACTCAAACAACTGTCCGACAGATCAGAAACACTTTTCAGGAGTCAGGTGTGAATTTGTCAATTACCACTGTCTGCAGAAGATTTCATGAACAGAAATACAGAGGCGATACTGCAAGATACAAACCACTGGTCAGCCGCAAAAATTGGATGGCCAGGTTACAGTTTGCCAAGAAGTACGTAAAAGAGCAACCACAGATCTGGAAAAAGGTCTTGTGGACAGCTGAGACGAAGATTAACTTATATCGGAGTGATGGCAGGAGAAAAGTATGGAGGAGAGAAGGAACTGCCCAAGATCCAATGCATACCACCTCATCTGTGAAACACGGTGGTGGGGGTCTTATGGCCTGGGCGTGTATGGCTGCTGAAGGTACTGGCTCACTTATCTTCCTTGATACAACTGCTGATGGTAGTAGCATAATGAATTCTGAAGTGTATAGACACATCCTATCTGCTCAAGTTCAAACAAATGCCTCAAAACTCATTGGCCGGCGGTTCATTCTACTGCAAGACAATGATCCCAAACATACTGCTAAAGCAACAAAGGAGTTTTTCAAAGCTAAAACATGGTCAATTCTTGAATGGCCAAGTCACTCATCTGATCTGAACCCAATTGAGCATGCCTTTTATATGCTGAAGAGAAAACTGAAGGGGACTAATCCCCAAAACAAGCATAAGCTAAGGATGGCTGCAATATAGGCCTGGCAGCGCATCACCAGAGAAGACACCCGGCAACTGGCGATGTCCATGAATCACAGACCATTGCATACAAAGGATATGCACCAAAATACTAAACATGACTATTTTTAATTACCTGACATTGCTGTGTCCCAAACATTATGGTGCCCTGAAATGGGGGGACTATGTATAAACACTGCTGTAATTTCTATGTGATGAAACCAAAATGTAAAAAAAATGCCCTTTATTAAAATCTGACAATGTGCACTTTAACCACGTGATTATTTTCTAGTACAAATCTAAAATTGTGGAGTCCAGAGGCAAATAAATAAATGATGGGTCTTTGTCCCAAACATTATGGAAGGTACTGTATATTCCATTTGATTTACTTCAACTTCCTTAGCTGGACCCATAGTATATTAGAATATGAGCTTTGTGTACTACTTTTTCCTTTGTATTGAAATGAAAAATAAATTTTTAATAACAGATAGGCTCCATGTAGCATTTTGCTGGTTAGAATTTGGCTTTGAATCAGAAGAGGGCGATTGGCACTCATAAAAAAAATAATCCCAACAATTTAGGAACAGATTTCAATTTTTGATTTAATTCCAAAATAAGGGTGAATATGCAGTAAATTCACTTCTGCAGAACTGTAAGGCTTTGCACCTTATGTTAAGAAAATAACCAGTGTTATTTCCAATATGCCACACTTTGGCACATTCTTGTGATAATTCCAAGTGAGGTGGAGCATTAAAAACATTTTACATCAATTCTGAAAGATCAAATTTAATTGCAGATATAACTTAAGGGGTTGTTCCACTGCGGCGACCTAATCCTCAAGTTAAGAAGAGTGTCATCGACCTTCAAGCTTGAGCGCACTCGCAAAGGCGGGGGCCAGGGAAAGCGGGGAATGCTGTCTGAAATTCACACCCACGATAAAGAGGAAGGTAAAAGACGGTGTGTATGTTAAGTCGTTTAGAGAGCGTGGGCGGGGGGGGTGGGAGAGTGGGAGAGAATGAGAGAGAAGCAGAGAGAAGGGGAGGGAAAGGGAGAGAAGGGGGAGAAGGGGGTAGAAGGAGTGGAGACACTTTTAAGAAGTATAATAAAGTTTAGCGGGCATTTTATCTACCGGTCGGTTTTCCCTGGTCCTGAAAACTCCAATGAGCCAATTAAAATGCCCGGTCAGCAAAGGAGACTGCCTACGGCTGCCCTTGACTGCCTGTAACTAAATAGCAACCCCACTCCACTGCACTACGTCAAAAAGAATCATGCCGACCAAATTTTACTCGCGGAAACTTTTTCAACACGCTGAAAAATTTTCTGCGCCCTAGCTGTGGCCGCGAGTATGCGGGAACTTCCCTCGAGCATGAAGGAGAGTTCCAGTGACCTCATAGGACCTCGTGTCGACCATGCTGCGAGTTTGAGTCGAGAGCAAACTCTTCTAACCTCGTAGATCAGGTCACTGCAGTGGGACAGCCCCTTTAAGGTGCAAAACCAACTGTTGTGCTGTTATTGTTTAGCAATCAGGTTTGGTAGTCTTGTAGAATTACCATGTAATTGACAAATAAACTCCGATGTGTGTGAGGTGGTAAATATTAGTAAAACTAAAGAGGCTTTATGTTTGTTGGAGGAGACAGTGTTTCAATAGGATTAAAGAGCAAAAAGCAAACAGTATGTAAATTACTAAAAACTGTAGAAGTAGTAATGCAAAATAATAATGGCCTAATAAAAAAGACAAAGGACTATAGTTCATTTCTAGAATGACAGAATTCTCTTGCTTACCCTTCTCTTCATTTCCCTCCTCCTTCCCGTGGATTATAGCGATCTACATGACTCCAGCATACACTCCAAGCCTGCTGCATCCAACACAATGGCCTTTTAATGCTCCCCAGGCTTGTTTGTCCAGATTCCTTCAAGTCAGCAGTCGGCTTTAAGCATCTACCACACAGATTTGTGTTTGTGTTGATTACCATAGAAGGCACCAGGCAATAATAACTTCATGCAAATGGCTAAGTGGATTCAATCAGAAATTCACCTCCAAGGAATTGGCGATGCTTTTAAATAGCAGTCATGTTTCTCGCTGCTAAACAGGTGTACAGTTGCACAAAGCTGAGAAATGGCATTGATTGAAATATCACACAAAAAAGGCAGTGCTGGTACCAAAGCAGAGTCCCATACCACTATTCACCTACCTTTCCCCTTCCCCCTGCCCCCTTGCACCTTCATCCTTTCTTCTAGCTCTTCATTCATTCCTCTTCTTATCTTTGTCACATTTTCATCTCTAGTTTTTGTCCACCCGCCTTCCAATCAAAAAATAAATCACCTGTTATCCACCTATCACTTACCAGGCTTTGTCCTGCCCCAACCTCTTTTCCACTGTGGAAGATTGCAACCTTCATGTGGTCCACCCTGTTTCGACTAATGCAATCAACCCGACGTGCACAAACAAATAGATCATATAGAACAAGTTGACTTGCAACTTTAGCCTGTGCACGCCATGCGGAAGAAGAAGAAGAAGAAGAAGAAGGTATTTCCGTTCCCCTAATATAATCAATCTGACGAAGAGTCTCGAGCTGAAAAGTCAATGTCCTTTCAATGTCCTCCAGCTGAGGACCTGACCAGCTGAGTTACTCCAGCACCACGATTAAATGGAGTATGATGGGAGAAGGAAGTGTAGAGTATTGACCCATAGAGCTAAAAGGTCTGTATCTTTGTTATAAATACATCATAACTGTATTGAATGGATATGGGTATTCATTGATTCTTTAAGTAGATACTTCCATTAAACAAGACACTTGCTCAAAAAAGATACCTGGAGACTAGTGCAAAAATAAATAACTCTCATACAAATGTTCATCTTATTTTCAATCAAATGTTTGCAATATCCTACAATACATTATTATCGTTTTGTTAAATTCCTAGATAAAATACACAAAGCATGTTATTATAGCATCTAAAATTTATATTTATTGGAGGAGAAAACAAAGGTCCACATTTTTAGGCTAGATGTATTGTCTTTGGACATATACCTTGGTAAATAATTAATTTATGCGACTGTTTCACACAGAGAAAGAAGTGATTTCGAAAACATTTGTTCACTGCTAAGTTAATTAAAATCTATTCAGCTGAATTAATATCATTCTTTGATAGTTCATATTTTATTCTCGATTTTATTTAAAAGGTAACACATGGGCACATCTCAACACATTCTTCTAAGCAAAATAAAAGCATAATTGTCAATTGCAAAATATGAATTACTAGTTGGAGAATTCTGGTTACCTTGGCAACTGAGTAGTCATAGAATTTTCTCCACAGATTACAGTTCTTTTTATCTTGGAATGTTTTCCTCTGCACTTTGTGGAGAGATGATTTTATCGTCTTTTGTTAATATTAAAAAATAAATTGCAAAGTAAACCTTCAATTTTCTAGTATTCCCATTATAATAAATTATTCCTGAGAATATGTGCTCAAAAGTATTGTCCTCAGTTGTGTTTATATCAATACAAGATACTGGAGCCTTGCACAAACCAAACTAATGTGAGTCTTCATTTGATCATTCATGTAAAGAACCTTTCTATAATGTTTTAATGCCAAAAATGCAGTGTCTAAGTATCAGCTCTGGATCAGATGACGAAGCTTTAAAACATTCTGAAAATAAAATGTTTAGCGCTGTACAAACTCCATTCCTTTCTTCCATGAACCTTCAATGGATCATTTAAATTCTCATAGCCCAAAACACTAAGAATGCCAAAATGATTACAGTTATTATCCAACAGTTATTAAGACATGTGTCAGATCATCATGAGATGTGGAGCAAAGTTTTGTAAACAGTAATAAAATCTGGATTAGCCATCATGGCAAATCAAATTCCTTTATGTTTTACATACTTGGCTCATAAATTAATTACAAATACAATTACAATTACAATCTAACTAAATGGCAGAACAAGTCTGAGAGGCTATTCTTGTTGATAATTTCCCTGGGTAGATTGACATAAACGCTTCCTAGCTTTGGTCTCATAGAGCTACAAAGCTGTTACACTTGGTTACCAAGGAAGAGTGGATGAGAAGAGTGGTGGAGTTGAGTCTGTGCGATGAAACTGTGGGGTAGACCAATGTTCGAAAATAGTGCACAAGTTCAAAGAGATTCCACTGATTTAGTCATAGTGTGGAAACAGGCCCTTCGGCCCAACTGGCCCTTACTGGCCAACATGTCCCAGCTGCACTATTCCCACCTGCCTGCGCTTGGTCCATATCCCTCCAAACTTGTCCTATCCATGTACCTTTCTTAAACGATGGGATAGTCCCAGCCTCAACTACCTCTTCTAGCAGTTTGTTCCATACCCCCACCACCCTTTGTGTGAAAAAGTCACCTCTCAGATTCCTATTAAATCTTTTCCCCTTCACCTTGAACCCTATGTCTTCTGGTCCACGATTCCCCTACTCTGGGCAAGAGATTCTGTGCATCTACCTGATCTATTCCTCTCATGATTTTATACACCTCTATAAGATCACCCCTCATCCTCCTGCGATCCATGGAATAGAGACTCAGCTGACTCAACCTCTCCCTATAGCTCACACCCTCTAGTCCTGGCAACATCCTCGTAAATCTTCTCTGAACCATTTCAAGCTTGACAATATCTTTCCTATAACATGGTGCCCAGAACTGAACACAATATTGTAAATGTGGTTTCACCAATGTCTGACATAACTGCAACATGATTTCCCAACTTCTATACTTGTTATTAATAAGGAACACCAAAACAAAGACTATTTGTTTCTTTTAAATAGAGCACATCCTGTACTTTGAATAAGGAGCTCCCTGGCTAGAGGGATTAAAATGAAGTAGCAACAAGTATTTGAAACCAGTGACATCCCACAGGTGTATTTTCCATTCTGATCTCCATTTCCATTCTGGATAGAGGTGGCAGGGAGTAGATTTAGATTAATTTAGATTAGAGATACAGTGCGGAAACAGGTCCTTCCGCCCACCGAGTTGGCACCGACCAGCGATCCACAAGGAACAATTTCTACAATTATACCAAGCCAATTAACATAGAGACCACTACGTCTTTGGAGTGTGGGAGGAAACCGAAGTTCTTGGAGAAAACCCATACAGGTCATGGGGAGAACGTACAAACTCCATACAGACAAACACCATAGCCAGGATCGAACCTGGATCTGTGGCGCTGTAAGCACAGTAAGGCAGCATCTCTACAGCTGCACCACCGTGCCACCCTCATAGATGGTCTGCTCTGAGAAAGGAATAAGTGACAATGGGTTGTAATGAAGAGTCATTAACCGGAAATACAGGCACTCCCTGACTTAGGTAATAGGTGACTTCCGTAAACTTGCATTTACGTTAGCAATTCTTTAAGTCGACTGCTTTATTTCTTGTCCAAAGGATCTGAAGGCCGAAGGACCTTGTGAAAACATATCAAATTCTTAAGGGATTGGACGGGCTATTTGCAGGAAGAATGTTCCCCATGTTAGGGGAGTCCCGAACCAGGGTCACAGTTTAAAAATAAGGGGTCGGCCATGATATAAGGAAAAACCTTTTCACCCAGAGAGTTGTGAATCTGTGGAATTCTCTGCCACAGAAGGCAATTAAGGCCAATTTACTGGATGTTTTCAAGAGAGATTTAGATTTAGATTTAATGTTTAAATTTAGCTCTTAGGGCTAACGGAATCAAGGGATATGGGGAGAAAACAGGGACAGGGTACTGATTTTGGATGATCAGCCATGATCACATTGAATGGCTGTGCTGGCTCGAAGGGCCAAATAGCCTACTCCTGACCATAACTTTCTGAGTTTCTACATTTCTATTTTGAGTTGCGCGTCTCAGTAGTCTCGGTAGCAGTGTGCTACTGCATTGCATGTGGTCGCTTCCACAACCCAGCTGTTCTCGTGGATACTGCCACATAATCTCCATTTTCGAGCTCCCACCCTCCATGCCAAAGTTAAAGCAGATCACTGGCTTTACCAGCTGTCAAAGAGTGCAGGCATAAATTAATATATCTGCCATTCCAATACTATTATACATTAAATCAAACAAATAATGAAGTTTAAAATATTAAATTTACAAAAAATCTCAGTAGCCTGTAATTCACTCCTATCCCTGTAACCATCTATCCATTGATATCATATCAATGACCTGGCGAGAGGGCCAATAGTCAGGTATCCAAGTTTGTCAATGGCACTAGGACAGAACGGAGGACATGTTGCAATAAGCATATTTAGCAGCAGCTTATAAATAGATTGAGTGAGTGGGTTGAATTATTTGAAGTCTCCTTCCAATTAGATCATGGTTTACTGGCAGATCACATGAGATTCACTCAGCTAATGTCTAGGAATATTCTGTATTTGGAATTTAGAAGAATGAGAATTGATCTTATGAAACATGTAATACTCGAAGAAGTCATGACGAGGGAGATGTTGAGATGTTTCCACTCATGAGAGAGTCTCAAATAAGGGGACAGGGCTACTGAATAAGGGGACATTATGAGGTGCATTGATATTCCTTCTCACAGAAGGTACTGAAGCTCTGGCAAAATCTATCTTGAATCGTCTAGATCACAGAGGTATTCAAAGAGGAGAAAGATGCATTTGTAAAAATCAGGGAATTCAGGGCAATGGGAATTGGCACTAAAGGGGAGCTCAGACTCTGCGGCAGATCATCCATGATTATATTTAATGACAGGACAGGCAAGAGAAGCTAAATTAAATATGCAATCCATTGATAAATATTTATAATTTAATGCTAATTTTTATACAACAGTGTTAATGTGCATGGCTGATTTTAAATTTATATTTACTTTTCTCAGTGATTAGGTGCAGGTTGGCTTGGACAGGTTGGGTGAGTAGGCGGATGCATGGCAGCTGCAGTATAATGTGGATAAATGTGAAGTTATCGACTTTGGTGCCAGGAACAAGAAGGTAGATTATTATCTGAATGGTGTCAGATTAGGAAAGGGGAAGTACAACGAGACCTGGGTGTCCTCGTGCGTCAGTCACTGAAAGTAAGAATGCAGGTACAGCAGGCAGTGAAGAAAGCTAATGGTATGTTAGCCTTCATAACGAGAGGAGTTGAGTATATGAGCAAAGAGGTCCTTCTGCAGTTGTGCAGGTGCCTGGCGAGACCACACCTGGTGTATTGTGTGCAGCTTTGGTCTCCTAATTTGAGGAAGGACATTCTTGCTATTGAGGGAGTGCAGCGTAGGTTCACCAGGTTAGTTCCTGGGATGGCGGGACTGTCAAATGATGAAAGAATGGAGCTTATATGGACTAGAATTTAGGATGAGAGGGGATCTTATAAAAACATATAAAATTATTAATGGATTGGACACGCTAGATGCAGGAAACATGTCCCCGATGTTGGGGGAGTCCAGAACCAGAGGTCACAGTTTAAGAATAAGGGGTAGGCCATTTAGAACTGTGATGAGGAAAAACTTTTTCACACAGAGAGTTGTGAATTTGTGGAATTCTCTGCCTCAGAAGGCAGTGGAGGCCAATTCACTGGATGCATTCAAAAGAGAGTTAGATAGAGTTCTTAGGATTAGCTGAATCAAGGGATATGGGGAGAAGGCAGGAACGTGATACTGATTGTGGATTATCAGCCATGATCACATTGAATGGCAGTGCTGGCTCGATGGGCCAAATGGCATACTCCTGTACCTATTGTCTATGCATCTATGGTGCATTAACCCATAATAGCCTTTCTGTTAAAATGTTCTTTTTTTTTACATTAATCTATGATTCATTTGGACTCAATAGTAGAGCTGCCAACATTGGGTGAGAGTTGGGAGTGAGAAATTGCAAGAGACCAAGCCCAAGGGAACATAGCGACCGGGGGGGTTGGGAGGAGGGTGTCCCCCCCCTCCCATTAGTACGCAACGTTTGCATTTTTCAGCTTGAAATTGTGCAATGGTGCATACTGTAGCGAGTCTTATAACTTACACTTGAATGCAATATATATGCTTTAAATTGGATTAGCTATGAATAAGGTTAGAGTAAATTATATTCCTAATTACATTCCACAGTAGAGCCCAGGCTCTGATCAACAGGTGCAGCACATAAATGATCTTAGTATATTCATGTATGGAAATCAGATTATAATCAAGCACTTAGCCAATGTTGACCAACCTGGGTCTCACTGCACACCTGGTACTACTCCTGGCCCTGACTCCAGTTGCATACCTTCACTCATTCCTGAACCCGAATCCAGCCTTACACCTGGCCCCTTATTCTACCCTGATCATACAGTGGCTTGCAAAAGTATTCATACCCCTTGAACTTTTCCACATTTTGTCACGTTACAACCACAAACGTAAATGTATTTTATTGGGATTTTATGTGATAGACCAACACAAAGTGGCGTATAATTGTGAAGTGGAAGGAAAATGATACATGGTTTTCAAATTTTTTTACAAATAAAAAACTGAAAAGTGTGGTGTGCAAAAGTATTCAGCCCCCTTTATTCTGATACCCCTAAATAAAATGCAGTGCAACCAATTGCCTTCAGAAGTCACCTAATTAGTAAATAGAGTCCACTTGTGTGTAATCTAATCTCAGTATAAATACAGCTGTTCTGTGAAGGCCGCAGAGGTTTGTTAGAGAACATTAGTGAACAAACAGCATCATGAAGCCCAAGGAACACACCAGACAGGTCAGGGATAAAGTTGTGGAGAAGTTTAAAACAGGATTAGGTTATAAAAAAATATCCCAAGCTTTGAACATCTCATGGAGCACTGTTCAATCCATCATCCGAAAATGGAAAGAGTATGGCACAACTGCAAACCTACCAAGACATGGCTGTCCACCTAAACTGACAGGCCGGGCAAGGAGAGCATTGATCAGAGAAGCAGCCAAGAAGCCCATGGTAACTCTGGTGGAGCTGCAGAGATCCACAGCTCAAGTGGGAGAATCTGTCCACAGGACAACTATTAGTCGTGCACTCCACAAATCGGGCCTTTATGGAAGAGTGGCAAGAAGAAGGCAATTGTTGAAACAAAGCCATAAGAAGTCCCGTTTGCAGTTTGCCACAAGCCATGTTGGGGACAGCAAACATGTGGAGGAAGATGCTCTGGTCTGATGAGACCAAAATTGAATTTTTTGGACTAAATGTAAAATGCTATGTGTGGCGGAAAACTAACACTGCACATCACCCTGAACACACCATCCCCTCTGTGAAACATGGGGATGCTTTTCTTCAGCAGGGACAGGGAAGCTGGTCAAAGTTGATGGAAAGATGGATGGAGCCAAATACAGGGCAATCTTGGAAGAAAACCTGTTAGAGTCTGCAAAAGACTTGAGACTGGGGGGGAGGTTCATCTTCCAGCAGGACAACAACCCTAAACATACAGCCAGAGCTACAATGGAATGGTTTAGATCAAAGCATATTCATGTGTTTGGCCCAGTCAAAGTCCAGACCTAAATCCAATTGAGAATCTCTGGCAAGACTTTAAAATTGCTGTTCACAGACGCTCTCCATTCAATCTGACTGAGCTTGAGCTATTTTGCCAAGAAGAATGTGTCTCTAGATGTGCAAAGCTGGTAGAGACATACCCCAAAAGACTTGCAGCTGTAATTACAGCGAAAGATGGTTCTACAAAGTATTGAGTCATGGGGGCTGAATACTTTTGCACGCCACACTTTTCAGTTTTTTATTTGTAATAAAATGTGGAAACCATGTATCATTTTCCTTCCACTTCACAATTATGCACCACTTTGTGTTGGTCTATCACATAAAATCCCAATAAAATACATTTACGTTTGTGGTTGTAACGTGACAAAATGTGGAAAAGTTCAAGGGGTACGAATACTTTTGCAAGCCACTGTAGCTTATTACCTGAGGTTCACACCCCTGGTCCCAGCTTTGACTGCACATCTAGTACTATTCCACACCTTGACTCTGGATGCAAACTTGGCCTTGCTCCTAGCCCCTTTGCACTGAAAATATATCTGGCCCACACATATAGCCCCATATCTGACCCCCTGGAGTTAACCTATTACGTTCAAGTCCACAGGCGCTCATCTAATGCAGTAATCCTTTATGGGGCACCTCACAGACCAAATTCTGGATAACAACATTTGCTACACTCATTGGCTTCCTTGTTATCTAACATGCTAGTTACTTTGTCAAAGAAGTCATCAGTTGGTTGAACACAATTCCCATCCATAAAATTATACTTACTCAGCTGTATAAGAATTCTGATACCATTCTATTCATTTTTGTAACAAACTGTCCTGAAGTCATTTTCATCCCCAATATTTTCAGTATTTTGCTGTCTTCCTCTCAGCTGGGACTTTTACAAAATGCAAAGTTCAATAACTATATATTTAAGTAATATTATTCTATTAAATGTGATCTTGAGAGTACATAATATTTTCTGTGGTATTCGTAACACAACATTGATATAAAAAGATCTTGATTGCACCTACCATCATGCATACATTATTATATTACAGTTAATATGTACCGAGGGCAAAGTTTTGTTCCAATGCTCCCCATTCCCAATTACTTTTACATTGAAGGGATTGAAATCCAAGTGAAGTTTAAATGGCATCATAAAAGTAAAACCTCCGGAATGGATGATAATCATTACTTGGTTGTTTGGGGTCAATATCAGCACAATTACTATATTAAACTTTGAATCTTCAGATGTCCTGGTTCAAGCTAAAACTAAAGACAAATAATAATCTCCTCACACATTCCCCTGCAAGTATCTCTGTCACTCCTTTAAAATATGCCCCTTCTTTGAACAAGCTCTTAAACATCGCATGTGAATCAGTTTCCATCTGATTACACTCCTTGAGGATGTTCATCTACGTGTTCAATTAATAAAACAACGAGATTGGGGACATTTCTATTCAACCTGTCAAAGGATTTGGGAGGGGGAGTGGGGTTAGAAATAGTCAGTGAGGTAAACAAACATAATAATTGAATGGCAAATGACAATAGTGCTACCTTCCCAATATTTAACTGAAGGAAATAACGGGTTATCAAGGATGTATGTTGTGACAGACAGCCTGACACCTTGCATGTCATTTAATATTACACTTATCCCATCCCCCTGGATATTCCGGATTAATAAATTAAGGTTTTGTCAACTAATTACAAATCTGGCTAATTACAAATCATTAACATTAGCCAACTCCAAAACATGAAGCGCTGAGCATTGGGATCCAGACATCACGGACAACTGGCCTCAGTTCCCCACTCACATCTGGCAGTGTTCTCCATGGAGCATTTGGGGAGGCTGAGCGATCACTGATCACTGGCCTTAGGAGTACCCGGCGAGGGAGTGGAGCAACCGAGTGGGGGGAGGGTGTGGAAGAAGGGTGCCCCCCCCCTCCCAGGGTAGGAACTTTTTGAAATTTGATGTATTAAAATCATGTTTTAGTGCATTGTAGACGTATGATTTCAATGTTTTTGTATGAGAGGTAAGAGGTAACTTTTTAAGTGGTAACTTTATCCACACAAAGGGTGATGGATTGTATAGAACAAGCTGGCAGAGGAGGTAGTTGAGGCAGGGACCATCCCAACATTTAAGAAAAAGTTAGACTGATACATGGATAGGACAGGTTTGGAGGTATGGACCAAAAGCAGGTAGCTTAGCAGGGACACGTTGGCGGGTGTGAGCAAGTTGGGCCGAAGGGCCTGTTTTCACACTGTATCACTCTATGACTACATTATACCTCCACCATGCATGAATGCTTCAAAACCCAGTGCTTTGTACTTACTCCCCTCCTCTCCTCCCCCCTTCCCACCCCTCCCTCCCCCCCTCCACCCCCCCCCCCCCCCCCTCTGTCTCCCCCCCTCTACTCTCCCCCCTCTCTATCTCCACCTCCCTTTGATAGTCTCTGTCCCTTCGGCACAGAGACTCTCACGGGCAGCGGCGCAATGCTTCTGATGCCTCTGACAGCCCGGGACTCTTGCACTGGAGCTGCTCCATGGTCGGAGCTGCAGTGGGCGACTCGCCAGCCCTGCAAACACTCACCAGACCCGTTCCTGGCATGTGTCCCCGGCAAACACTCGCCAGCCCCGGCTCCCCGCATCTGTTCCCGCCGCTGCTTGTGCTTCCATCCCTCCCTCAGCCCCGGCTCTCCACACCCGCGGACCATGCAGTTTATCTGAGTTTTGACATTTTCGTTGATCACAGCATTTCTCACCACAGAGCGTGAGAAATTTCTGATCAGCGTGAGGGCGTGAGAGTTTCGTCAAATGCGTCATTCTCACACTCAAAGCGTGAGAGCTGGCAGCCCTGCAATAGCAAGCTATGTATCATGTATGTTATGAGAGATTGCTGAAAATGCAGAATGGGTGGCACAGTGGCACAACTGGTAGAGGTGCTACCTCATAACATTAGAGACCCGTGTTCAATCCTGACCTTTGATGCTGTCTGTATGGAGCTCTCACATTCTCGCTGTAACCGCCACGGATGCTCCCATCGAATAGAAACATAGAAACATAGAAACAATAGAAATTAGGTTTGACTGCCTTGCCAGAGAGTTCCAGAGATTAAAGGGACTGGACTTATGGGTCTGTTGATTAATTGGCCTCTGTAAATTCCCCCTAGTGTGTAGGAGTGGTTGCGAAAGTGGGATAACATTTAAAAAAAAGTCTGAAAGGGTAATGCATGGTGGGTTGAATAGCTGTTCACATGCTGTATCTTTCAATCAATCAATTAGAGCCTTTATAATGATGTACAAACAAGCAATAAATATCCAGCAGTCATATTGTGTTAACAATCCATTTGAAGCTGTTTCTCTTTTGTAAAATATCGGAAAACCTATCTCGCTCAGCACTGTGATCACATTATACGTTTTCTATATTACTTCCATTCTATGTATCACTGATAGACGCCGATAGCTTTGACAGGTTCAGCATTTTTCTATTCCATGCAGCAACAGTGACACCTACAGGTGAAGGACACAAAGTGCTGGAATAACTCAGCAGGTCAGGCAGCATCTCTGAAGAACACGGACAGGTGATGTTTCAGGACCCTGCTTCAGACTAATTGTAGGTTGGGAGGGGGAAGGGGAGGGGAGAAAGCTGGAAGATAGGAGAAGCAGGACAAGGCATAGCAGATAATCAGTGGACACAGATCAGGGGGTATTTTGATATGCAGATGGTTGGAACAAAGTCCAGAAATTAAAGCAGAACAGAATTGAAGTGTTGCTTTAGACTTTAGAGATACTGAGTTCGCGGCAACCGCCAATCACCCTGTACACTAACACTATCATACACACTAGGGACAATTTACAATTTTACTAAAGCCATTATCCCACAAATTGCGTACAGTTTTGGTCTCCTAATGTGAGGAAAGACATTCTTGCCATAGAAGGAGTACAGAGAAGGTTCACCAGACTGATTCCTGGGATGTCAGGACTTCCATATGAAGAAAGACTGGATAGACTCGGCTTGTACTCGCTGGAATTTAGAAGATTGAGGGGGGATCTTATAGAGACTTACAAAATTCTTAAGGGATTGGACAGGCTAGATGCAGGAAGATTGTTCCCGATGTTGGGGAAGTCCAGAACAAGGGATCACAGTTTAAGGATAAGGGGGAAGTCTTTTTGGACCGAGATGAGAAAATCTGGGGGGGGGGGGGGGGGGGGGGGGGGGGAGGGAGGTGTGGATAACGGAGAAACCCACAAGTGAAGCCTGATGATGATGCATTTTGACATCTTACTGTGTTTCATCATATGTATTGATCCAACAGATAATAGACACTGATCTTAATGCTCACCTTCACTTCACTGTGGTTAGGTATGAGAAATGCATGACAGAAAATACTTTGAGCAAGATCATCACCTAGAAGAACATTAATAGAAGCAGGAACAATGGCTCCTGGACCCAGCTTTGTCATTCAATAAGATCATGGTCTTTTATCTTGTCTACATTCTCATCGAACGTCCACATTCCTTTGTTATTAAACATCTGAAAATCTATTACCTGACTCTTGAATGTACTCCGCAGTTGAGCATCCACTGCTCTCTGGATTAGAGCATTTGTTTTCCAAAAAATAATATCCTATTGACTGATGAAATACCTCTGTTTCATCCTGAGACTATTCCACTTAATTCTTAGCCCTCCAGCCTGAAGAAACAACCTTTATGGTCTATCCTGATCATCGTTATTATTTTCTCATATGTTTCAATGAGATAATTTCTCATTCTTCTCAATTTCAGTGAGGATGTTCATTTTATACAATCTCTCCTCTTAGCTCCTCATCCCAGAAACCAAGTCCCATATTGTTAGGGAGCAACACAGCGACGCAGCGGTAGAGTCTGAAGTCTGAGTCTGAAGAAGGGTCTCGACCCGAAACGTCACCCATTCCTTCTCTCCAGGGACGCTGCCTGTCTCGCTGAGTTACTCCAACATTTTGTGTCCATCTTTGGCGCAGCAATAGAGTTGCTGCCTGACAGCACACGAGACCCGGGTTTATTTACTTTCACCTCAAGATTCAAGATGCAAGATTCAAGATTCACCTGCCTTTGGATATGCACAGTCCACCACCTCTACTGCTGATGTTTAAGATAGCATGCAACAAAAAGCTTTTCACTGCACCTCAGTACACGTGACAATAAACTAATCTGAACTGAACTGAACTGGATAGCACGGATATTGTTTGTCTTGCTATACCAGTAGATTTTTTTTATTGTGTACTTACATTTTAAGACTGTGCATGGTTCTGAACGTGTACAATATTTTGGGCGTGAAATAAAGAAAAACAGCCATTTGATCTTAGTGAGGAAGTAGTGAGCAAAAAAACAAACTGCTAGAGGAACTCCCACAACTTTCAGAGAGTGGTGGGTGTGTGGAACGAGCTGCCGGAGGAGGTGGTTGCAGCATGTACTATCACAACATTTAAGAAACAATTAGGCAGGTACATGGATAGGACAGGTTTAGAGGGATATGGGCCAAACACAGACTGGTGAGACTAGTGTAGATGGGACATGTTGTTCATCGTGGGCAAGTTGGGCTGAAGGGCCTGTTTCCACGCTGCATGACTCTATGACTTTAACTCAGCGAGTCAGGCAACATATGTTGAAGGAAATGGACAGACAATGTTTCAGGTTGACAACTTTCTTAAGATATGTTGGGTGGGGGAAATGAATGAGGGGAAATGATCTGAGGTCGGGGGAGTGTCACTTGAGCTACTTCCCAACTATATAATAATAATAATAATAATAACTTTATTACGGACTCAAGGTCCAGACAAGGGGCAACATTACATTAAAAAATGCATTGCATATCAAATATCAGAAATATATATAAAATCATGGTAAATCACATAAAAACATCATAATTTATATATTTAAATAAAAACCCACAATACTTAAGTTAAAAATCAAGAGTAAAAATTTATCAATGTCGTACAACGAGACAATGATACCAGTGTCTCCACAACTGGGATTCGTAGCGTGTAGTGCTAACCCTTATGTTTGTCAAGGCCACAATAAGCACATTTTTAGAGTCATTTATCCTGCAAATGAATTTATACATGTGGTGTCTTAGGATAGCTTCTAAAGTACTGACTCCTGCAGCCACAAACATATTACTGGCACTACACCATCTTGGTTGCCTTAGCAGTGTTCTCATGGCATCGTTATATGCCACCTTTAGTCCCTGCATACTTGTCTTTAAATAGTTCGACCACAGGTGCGCAGTGTAGAGGGGTGTGCAGTATGCTCTAAATAGCGACATCTTCACCACATCTGCACACGCACCAAATTTACGCAAAAGGATATTCGCCTGTATATACAGCATGCGTCGTTGCCTATAAATATCCTCATCATCTGTCATTTGTTCTGTAATAATATGCCCTAGATATTTTATCTTATTACAGACACTAAGATTGTTGTCAGACAAGTTAAAATCAGGATATTTTAGGCTTTTATCCTCTTTGGTTCTACAGACCATAACAGCACTATATAATTAATGTCATGTTCCACACCATACATGGAACATGCAGTAAGGAGCTGCTGGAGACCAGCGCTAGATGGACTAAAGACTACAAGATCATCTGCATACATAATATGGTTCACTAAAACATTACCAATCACGCACCCAGTGTTACAGGCTTTCAATTGTTTAGACAGATCATCAATATATAGATTAAAAAGGACTGGGGACAAAAATTCCCCCTTGTCTAACACCATTGCTAACCCCAAATGGGGCTAAGACCCTATTGCCCCATTTTATTTGCATAGTCTGGTGGGCATACCAGTAGGCCAGTATTCTCACAATGTATTTAGGCACCCCACTTTGACGCATTTTACCAAACAGCTTTCTGTGATTAACACGGTCAAAGGCTTTGGAAGCATCAATAAAGCACATAAGGATTGAAGAGTTTTTGCCTATATATTTGTTTACAATCTACTTTAGGGCATATATGCTTAGATTAGATTAAGTCAGTGCCATGTCATACATTTAGCTTTCCACCACAAGTTCACCAAACACCTCCTCACTGTGATGGAAGGCAAAAACTGGTTATCTCAAAGTGGAGTTAACAAACATGTATTCAGGCCACAGCTCCAAGTATCAGCAGAATCGGGCCGCTTGCGCCACAGCTAAGACTATTTGACAATATGCTAGCTAAAGCTATGGGCCTGTAATTATTTAAACTGCCTACTTTACCCGCTTTGTCCTTAATAACCGGCACTAACAGGACAGACAACATTGAGTCTGGTAACATGCCATGAATCATAAAGCCAGTAAAACAAATAGCTAGGAGAGGAGCTATCCTCATACTCGCATACTTAAGATGTTCAGCAGAGATATGATCCAAGCCACTTGCTTTGTTGTTGGACAACTTGTTCATGGCATGATACACCTCATGTGACATAATCACCATCGAGTCATTACTCTCAATATTGTCCACCTTATACAAGTCACCTTGGACACAGTTGAATAAAGTGCTATAATGTTGTCGCCATAACTCCGCGATATTAGCTGTTCCGGAGATTCCATCTACAGTACATGGTAGATAAGTTTTGCAACTGCTAAGAGCTCTCACTTCCTTCCAAAAATCTGTAGCATTGTTACTTAGCAGCTTCTTAGCCATGGAATCAGCCCTCATAGCTTGCACATTTTTACAGATGAAGCGAACAGCATACTTATACCTTGCATTAGTGAGCTTCTTGTGCTCAAACACAGGCCCCTGTCTGGGTCTACCTGCCATAGCCCATGCTTTGGTGGCTTCATGGGCTTCAGGATGATACTCAGCTACATACTTATTCCAGCCAGGTCTGATGTTATGTGTCTTATTTTTATGCTTGCAGTAGGGCTTACTGCCTACATATAAGGCGCTTACTATATAATTATACATGGAGCAGATATCTCCCCTATGCTTCATATCTTTACATATATATTAGTAATCCAGCTCGATATAAATTTGGAGCCATGGATCAGGACCAATAACTAGAGAACAGGTGATCAATGGTCAGCGTGAACTCGTTGAGCTGATGAGCCTGTTTCCATGCTGAAATACCATTGTTGGAAATTGTTTTAATTATAAGGAAGGTGAGTAGTTTATAATTTGTTTAACTGAAGAGCTTACATACCAGGGAGGCATGATGGGGAAAATGACCAACATGGGGAAACCATGAATGTTAGTGACCCATTGAATAGATGTATTGTGATGTTTAGGTTTCACTGCACAGCTAGTTTAATAAAAATAACTTTGGGGGTTGTAGAAAGCTGAGGGTAATAAAACTAATCAGGGTTATTGAAATGTATGGTACCTATTTGTTATATAAATGGGAAGAGTGGTATACTAAATAACCAGGAGCATAAAGTTAAAGATACAGTGGCTTGCAAAAGTATTCATACCCCTTGAACTTTTCCACATTTTGTCACATTACAACCACAAACGTAAATGTATTTTATTGGGATTTTATGTGATAGACCAACACAAAGTGGCGCATAATTGTGAAGTGGAAGGAAAATGATACATGGTTTTTACATTTTTTTAAAAATAAAAAACTGAAAAGTGTGGTGTGCAAAAGTATTCAGCCCCCTTTATTCTGATACCCCTAAATAAAATCCAGTGCAACCAATTGCCTTCAGAGGTTACCTAATTAGTAAATAAAATCCACTTATGTGTAATCTAATCTCAGTATAAATACAGCTGTTCTGCAACGGTCTTAGAGTTTTGTTAGAGAACATTAGTGAACAAACAATGTTCCTTGGGCATCGTGAAGCCCAAGGAACACACCAGATAGGTCAGGGATAAAGTTGTGGAGAAGTTTAAAGCAGGGTTAGGTTAGAAAAAAATATCCCAAGCTTTGAACATCTCACGGAGCACTGTTCAATCCATTATCCAAAAATGGAAAGGGTATGGCACAACTGCAAACCTACCAAGACATGGCCGTCCACCTAAACTGACAGGCCGGGCAAGGCGAGCATTGATCAGAGAAGCAACCAAGAGGCCGATGGCAACTCTGGAGGAGCTGCAGAGATCCACAGCTCAGGTGGGAGAATCTGTCCACAGGACAACTATTCGTCATACACTCCACAAATCGGGCCTTTATGGAAGAGTGGCAAGAAGAAACTCATTGTTGAAACAAAGCCATAAGAAGTCCCATTTGCAGTTTGCCACAGGCCATGTGGGGGACACAGAAAACATGTGGAGGAAGGTGCTCTGGTCTGATGAGACCAAAATGGAAGTTTTTTGGCCTAAATGCAAAACGCTATGTGTGGCGGAACATTAACACTGAACATCACCCTGAACACACCATCCCCACTGTGAAACATGGTGGTGGCAGCATCATGCTGTGGGGATGCTTTTCTTCAGCAGGGACAGGGAAGCTGATCAGAGTTGATGGGAAGATGGATGGAGCCAAAAACAGGGCAATCTTGGAAGAAAACCTGGTAGAGTCTGCAAAAGACTTGAGGCTGGGGCAGAGGTTCACCTTCAAGCAGGACAACGACCCTAAACATACAGCCAGAGCTACAATGGAATAGTTTAGATCAAAGCATATTCATGTGTTAGAATGGCCCAGTCAAAGCCCAGTCCTAAATCCAATTGAGAATCTCTGGCAAGACTTGAAAATTGCTGTTCACAGACGCTCTCCATCCAATCTGACTGAGCTTGAGCTATTTTGCAAAGAAGAATGGGCATAAATTTCAGTCGCTAGATGTGCAAAGCTGGTAGAGACACACTGCAAAAGACTTGAGCTGTAATTGCAGTGAAAGGTGGTTCTACAAAGTATTGACTCAGGGGGGCTGAATACTTTTGCACGCCACACTGTTCAGTTTTTTATTTGTAATAAAATTTGAAAACCATGTATCATTTTCCTTCCACTTCACAATTATGCACCACTTTGTGATGGTCTATCACATAAAATCCCAATAAAACACATTTACGTTTGTGGTTGTAACGTGACAAAATGTGGAAAAGTTCAAGGGGTATGAATACTTTTGCAAGCCACTGTAACTCTGAGGAAAGACAAAGATGTAAGATTACAGAGACAATGATGACTTCTTTCAAAAATGTAGAATTCACAAGTAACCATTGTGTCGTGAGAATATAAAAATGTTGTGGGTACTGTGAATCTTTGAAACACTTAGGGTTCTCTCAGAATATTTTTCAGTGCGCACTGTTAAGGCCTAAAAATAAACCGACTTGTTCGAGAGACCCATCCAAAAGAGGGACCATTGGGACTATATTGAACGCTCTGTGTCTTTGTCGGCACCTTTTAAGTGGCGACTCTTTGTATACTTTGGTTATGGTATGCACAACAAAAATTTCACTGTGACATGTCATATTTGAGAATAAAGTATCATCATTCACTCATTAATTCCTGTTTCTGCCTTAGAAAATAAATAGTGCTACGCAAGTGAAGCCCATGCATGTGCTGAACTCCTCATGATCTGGAGGGCAAATGTTGCAGGCTCAGGACCATCAAAAATAGATCTTTCTTTCTCAAATTCTGCACTGGCTTTGACAGGTGGGACACAAAGAGGGGTTTCCCTGCTCGGAACACGAGCCAAAACAGGGATAAGTTCTGCATAGGAGCCCTGGAGATTACAGCCATGTGCAAAGACATATCCTGTCAGCATACGTCGCATATCAGGAAAACTCATTCAGTTGGAAAACTGAAGGAAAAGAGAAGAAAAAGACTTAATGGAAAATGGAAAAGAATGAGGATCAGAGACCAAACGTTTTCTGTACGGTTATGAGCTCCCGTTTAGAAATGATAATGCTAAGATTTTTTTTAAAATAAGCTTTTGATTAATATATATAACATAGATCTATTGACAGCACCTTAGTAGTTCGTTCTCCCCTTATTACTCTGGGGCAGCACATCTGTCGTATGTGTTTTCCTTTGTTTTTAATGTATCGTGAATACTCACATTCTTCAGTGTAAAAGTACAATATAAATGGAAAAGCCGCTGGCCCTGACGGCCTAAGTGCTGAATTTTATAAGAAGTTTCACGACTTGATTTCCCCACGTTTACAAGCGATATATAAATATGCTTACGAACAAGGAAAGTTACCATAAACTCTAAATGAGTCTACAATTATACTCATTCCTAAAGTAGATAAGGATCTGGAAGATCCTGGATCATATAGAGCAATTGTTCTTCTAAATACTGATCAAAAAATATTAACTAAAATTTTATCCCAAAGGTTAAGTTTAGTGATTAATAAACTAACACATCATGATCAAACAGGCTTTATTCCCAAACGTTACTCCACTTATAACTTGAGACGACTATTCAATATCATATATTCAAAAAGAGTTAATGATATTGAATTAGCTGTCATTTCACTAGATGCGGAAAAAGCATTCGACCAGGTTGAATGGCCTTACTTATTTAAGATAATGCAGAAATTTCAACTGGGCGATAGATTTTGTAAATGGGTTAAAATTTTGTACTCCAACCCTACAGCAAAAATACTAACAAACCAATTGTTATCAGCTAAATTTAATCTTTCTAGGGGTTGTAGACAAGGATGCCCGTTATCACCTTTATTAATTGCTCTTGCAATCGAGCCATTAGCCGAAAGGTTTAGATCAGATCCAGAAATATATGGATACAATACTAATACCACAACGAATAAAATATCTTTATATGCAGACGATGTTTTAATATATATCACAAAACCGGAGATCAGTATTCCTAACTTACTTAACATTATAAATAAGTTCGGTACATTTTCAGGATATAGAATTAATTGGAATAAAAGTGAAATCATGCCTATAACTGGAATAAAAGTAAACTTATTACCACAATTTCCGTTTAAAATAGTTACGGATAAATTTAAATACCTAGGAATTAATGTATCTAAATCTTATAATCTATTATTCAAATTAAATTACCCTCAGTTATTGGATAAACTAAAAAAGAATATTTTATACTGGAAAACACTACCAATATCAATGATTGGCAGAATAAATGCTATAAAAATTGTCTTTTTACCACAATTATTATATTTATTTCAAGCTATCCCTTTATATCTCCCAAAAAAAAATTTCAAAAAAATCGATTCTATTATTAACAGCTTTATTTGGGATTATAAAAATCACAGAATAAGTAAAATACATTTATGTAAATCCAAGATAAATGGAGGATTAGCGTTACCTAATTTTTTATATTATTTTTGGGCGGTTCAGATTAAGAATATGAATTTTTTGGCTGGTAAAAATGGACCAGGAACCAGCTTGGCTAAAGATGGAAATGGAAGAATGTTTACCATTTGATATAAGTTCGATTCGTCCTGTTCCAAGTGAAGTACAAAAAAAAAACCTACGGGGATAACCCTATAATTTATAGCAATATACGTACTTGGAAACAAATAGTTAAGACTTTACATCTGGATAATATGTCACTCTGTTTACCAATTATGAATAATGCTTTATTTAAACCTTCTATAAGGGGTTTAGACATTGAAAAAATTTAGGAATTATAAGGATAGAACATCTTTACAGGAAAGGAAAATTTCTATCATTTCAAGAATTAAAAGATATCTATGGATTACACCCAAATAACCTGTTCAGGTATTTACAAATTAGAGACTATATCAAGTCAAACATGCAAGACTATAAGAATAGAGAACCAGGATTATTGGATGAGTGGCTTAACAAGCACCCAAATACAGAAAAATTAATAGCGTGCATATATAATACTCTTTTGGATAGGGAAGTCCCAACAACAGAATCATACCGACAGATATGGGAAAATGAAATAGGTCTATCTATAATGAAAGACATTTGGGAAGAAAGTTTACAACATATACACCGATGCTCATTAAATGCCAGACATACTTTGGTACAATTTAAAGTATTACATAGATTACACTACTTAAAAACAAAATTAAATAGAATTTTTCCTAACATTTCTTCTATTTGCGATAAATGTCAGAATTTAGAAGTCAACTTAACGCATAGTTTTGTAACATGCATAAAACATAATAGTTATTGGGCTGATATTTTTGGAATCATCTCTGAGGTTCTTAAAACTAAATTGGACCCTGATCTAAAGTTAATAATATTAGGAGTCCTGACTCAAGCTTAAATATTAACAGTAAGTCAAAGAAATTTTCTTGATTACTGTTTGATAATTGGAAAAAAATTAATGTTAAAATTCTGGAAGGGAACATTATCCCCCACAATCAAAATGTGGACTGTGGAAATGTCGGAGACGTTGCATTTGGAGAGAATTGGGTTTGTCCTAATGGACAAATATGAACTTTTTGAACAAATATGGTCTCCATTCATTGATTATTTAAAGGGGTAGCTGAGCTCAGCACCGTAACTCAATAAGTACCCTGGTGTAGGATTAGATGAAAAAAGTATTGGGATCTGTATACATGTCTCAAGAGATATTGTTATATGAAACTGTTCCACTCAATGTAAAGATTCTTTGATTTAATTTTTAATTATATAATAATTGTTTTTATTTTTATTTTTTTTCCTGTTTATCTTTTCTTTTTTCTTTTTTTATAATATAATCATTATTATTTAATCACAACGTCTTGATTATATCTTTTTTATTTTATTTTTTTTATTACATAATCATTATTATTCAATCACAATGTCTTGATTATTGATTTATACTTTTACTTTTTTTCACTCCCTTACCTTCCCAAAAAAAAATCAAAACAGTAGCATATATAAATGATCCCGTAATATCTGTACAATGTTTGTGATAAGTCTGATTTGTATTTGAAGTGATGTTGTACATTAGATAATATGCAATGCTTCCAATAAAAATATTAAACAATAAAAAAGTACAATATAAATAATTTATGGCCTGCCTACCTGTTTATATTTATGACAGCTACACACGATACATTATGCTCTTCTATTATATTTCTATTCTTCTGACGTTTGGCTTATTTGAGGTCTAGATCTAAGGTACTTGTTGTCCATTAACACCATGGTGCTCCAATTTCTTTCCCATTTGCTGTCAAGCTCTGGAGCGATTTCAACACCACTAACACGTGAGGAGTAAGGTAATTTATCTGTTGTGATCTGGGAGAATGGGAGCACGTTGATAACAAGAACAGACTTAATTCATCGTGCAGTCACCAGCAGAGGAAAAAAAACAATTGATTCCTGTCAGGCGCAGGATATTCTCTTACCGGAAGTTTATATAAATGTATTTGTTCATGACTCAAGCAATATATTTTTGGTTTCTACAGACAAGTAAAATTGAGACAGTATTATAGTTTGATTTTTTTGCTGGTTTTATTTGACTCGATTCTTGACTCTTGAAAGCAATCCAAGTCAGTACAACCTCTCCCTGTAGCTGATACCTAATTCAGGCATCATTTGGTAAACTCCTTGTTCCTATTTTATCCTTCATGGCAGCATAACGCACCAAATTTATTGTCAAATGATGATCACAAAACTCAAGGCCTAACACTGTTTAAAGCATTATTGTGTGTATTCTTACTGATGAATACATACATACTTAATTTATTCAGCTATCCACATCAGAAGAGAGTGCCGCTAACCCCAAGATCTTTTCAGTTGATTACTTACACACAATTCTGAAGCCCTACATCGTGGTTTTCTTTTTCACTATGTTCTCTCTTTAATTAACTTTAATTTATGAATAAGTCCCTCTACCCCCATGTTTCGTTTTTTCTAGTTTAGAGATATAACACAGAAACAGGCCCTTCAGCCCACCGTGTCCACGCCGACCAGTGATCCCCGCACACTAACACTACCCTACACATACTAGGGACAATTTACAATTTTACCAAAGCCAATTAACCTACAAACCTGTATGTTTTTGGAGTATGGGAGGAAATCGGAGCACCCGGAGAAAACCCACAGAGGTAAGTGGAAAAACGTGCAAACGCCGCACAAGCAGCACCCATGTTCAGGATCGAACCTGGATCTCTGGCGTTGTAAGGATGCAACTCTACTGCTGTGCCACTGTGCCACCCAGTGCCTGATATATGGCCAGGATCCCTTTCTTTATAGTGTCCTCTTGGATTTCAATTAATGGTGTAAAGGAACAGAAAGAAGAGAAGAGATAAGGAACGGCAGATGCTGGAATCTTCAGCAAAAATCAAAGGGCTGACGGAAATCAATGGGTCAGGCAGCATCAGTGAAGATAAATGGACAGACAACTTTTCAGGTCAGGACTCTTCAGACTGATTGTAGTGCGGTGGGGGGAGAAACTAGAAAAGGGAGGTGGGGGTAGAACAAAACCTGGCAAGTGATAGGTGGATACAGGTTTGGGCAGATTTAATTGGCAGATGAATGGACATGGGTTAGAGGTGGAAAGGAGACAAAATGAGAAAAAAGATGCAACAACCTACAGTGTATTTAACCCACGTGTCCAGCCCCAATGATGCCAACACTACCCAGACCCCGGGTTAGAGTGCAGTGCCGGAACTGTTTATTTCTGACCTAGTGCAGGCCCTGATGATGAGGGACAACCGAGCCGATCTGACCTCCTGGACCTCCCAGAGCACACAACACCGTATCCCCACATGGCCGATAGCCAAACTGCCAGAGCGCCAAATGTTGCAACACAACTCCCAGACCCCCACCGAGTGCATCCACCCTACCTCATGGAGTGGCCGATTCCATTCAACATCTCCTAGGCATTTCAAGGAATAGCCATCCTATGAAACAAGTGAAACATATCAGACTGCAAGTGACATTAAAACAACACATTGTCAAATCTCCCTTCTCTAGCATACTGCTGCCAATTATCCAAAGTATTGCAAACAAACTGGATTCTGAATGGTCATAATCATAGTCATAGAGTCATACAGTGTGAAAGAAGGCCCTTCAGCCCAACTTGCCTACACCGACCAACATGTCCCATCTACACTAGTCGCACATGCCTGCGCTTGGCCCATATCCCTCTAAAACTGTCCTCACTACCCAACTAGATGTTTCTTAAATGTTGCGATATGTCTACCTCAATTACCTCCTCCGGCAGCTTGTTCCATACATTCACTGCCCTTTATGTAAAACAGTTACCTCTCAGGTACCTTTATCCCCCTTCAATTTAAACATACGTCCTCTGGTTCTCGGTTCTCGGTTCTCGAAGGGACTCTGTGCTTTTATCCGATCGATTCCTCTCATGATTTTCTACACATCTGAGATCATCCCTCATCCACCTGTGCTCCAAGGAATAGAGTTGTAGTCTGCTCAACCTCTCCCTGTAGCTCAGGCCCTCAAGTCCTGGCACATCCTCGCAAATCTCCTCTGCACCCTTTCCAACTTGAAAACGTCCTTCCACGAGTTAGGTTACTGTCCTGATTCTCCAACCTACCTCGTTGAAGACGTTGGACGTTTTCTCTGGAACTGTCAAGCTACAATGCTGGAACTTTATATTCTGCACTCTTGATATGTTTATCTTTGCTCTACATTTTGTGCATGAGTGTGGCTTGATTGTCTTCATGTACAGTAGAACAGAAACATAGAAACATAGAAAATAGGTGCAGGAATAGGCCATTTGGCCCTTCGAGCCTGCACCGCCATTCAATATGATCATGGCTGATCATCCAATTCAGTATCCTGTACCTGCCTTCTCTCCATACCCCCTGATCCCTTTAGCCACAAGGGCCACATCTAACTCCCTCTTAAATATAGCCAATGAACTGGCCTCAACTACCTTCTGTGGCAGAGAATTCCACAGATTCACCACTCTCTGTGTGAATTTTATTTTTCTCAACTCGGTTCTAAAAGACTTCCCCCTTATCCTTAAACTGTGACCCCGTGTTCTGGACTTCCCCAACATCGGGAACAATCTTCCTGCATCTAGCCTGTCCAACCCCTTAAGAATTTTGTAAGTTTCTATAAGATTCCCCCTCAATCTTCTAAATTCTAGCAAGATTCTATCTGATTTCTATCTAATTTTGATCTAAATTCGATCTGATTTGATATGATTGGATAGCATGCAAACAAAATCTTTTCACTGTACCTCGGTATCCACGAGAATAATAAACCTAAACCTATTTCACCACACAGCCCACTCATTTTATTGAAGGCATTTCATCTCTGGCTGTTGTGATTGAGCTTAATGCACTCACCCACTCTCATTAAAGTCTCCCGTCTGTACCTCAGCATCCCACTCACTTCCTGAAGGCCCATGAAGTAATATTGCTTGAGATGTACGAGCATATAATGTGACACGCAAAAGCTGACTTTTGCCGTTCTAAGAAGGGTCTCGACCCGAAACGTCGCCTATCTCCTTCGCTCCTTAGATGCTGCTGCACCCGCTGAGTTTCTCCAGCCTTTTGTGTACCCTTTTGCCGTTCATTGTTGACATTGTGATGAAGGACGCCCAGAGTATTCAGTTGCATTTTAAATTGCTGCAAATTTGACGTTAACACAAACAATAATTTCCTGGATGCTCCAATCCAAGAAATGTTTTATATTCTCTTGTAAATCCATGCATGACTCAACATTGAACGCATATTTCAGAAAAAGATTACAGTGTTGCAAAGAGCTGAATTGTGTGAATATGATGGAATTAATGTATTTTTGAAATTGTTATTAAGTGGTTCAGTCATTGGAAATGAAATAGTTTATTACTGAAGACAATTTCCCTTGGTTAGCGAAGTCCATAAGCAACAACGTAATGGCATGAATTTTATTCCAGTCATCCAAGTTGTATATCTTACTAACGTCCCCAGTTGTCTGTTCTGTTTCTGCCATGGCAAGTGTGACTGGTCTGCAAAAGCGAATCCTTGCCCATGAGTCATTTTCGAACATCAGGAGGACGCGAAGATTGCAATTTTGAGCTTTCACAATGCCCAGATGGAAACTCATTGGTTTCTTAATGACAGAAAAATGTGAGACAACCCATTTCAGCTTCATCTCAGTTATTATTTACACTATATAACCATATAACCATGTAACAATTACAGCACGGAAACAGGCCATCTCGGCCCTTCTAGTCCGTGCCGAACACTTACTCTCACCTAGTCCCATCTACCTGCACTCAGACCATAACCCTCCATTTCTTTCCCGTCCATATACCTATCCAATTTATTTTTAACTGATAAAATTGAACCTGCCTTCGCCACTTCCACTGGAAGCTCATTCCACACAGCTACCACTGTCTGAGTAAAGAAGTTCCCCCCTCATGTTACCCCTAAACATTTGTCCCTTAATTCTCAAATCATGTCCTCTTGTTTGAATCTTCCCTACTCTCAATGGAAAAAGCTATCTATCCCTCTCATAATTTTAAAGACCTATATCAGACCCCCTTAACCTTCATTACCACTGCTGTTTATTAAGTATCTGAATGAAATCTTATTGTTTGACCAGTTCGCTCATTTCATTCTGTAAATTTGAAGAATTTCCTTAGGATTCACTGCCTTCACTGCTCTGGTATTTTATTTCATTCTTCACATGTTTAAATTACAATGTATTATTCTTAATTGTTTACAGCATATCATGTTGTTACTTGCGAGCAAAGCACCAAGGCAAATTCATTGTATGTATACATACTTGGCTAATAAAATGTACTCAATTCAATTCAATTCAATTTAACAATTTGAAATAATCAGCAAATTGGCCATTTTGCTTTATGTTTCTGATGCAAGCCATTCATATAATGAAGAGCAAGGCCATCTCATTCAGCATTTATAAACATTTTATCCATTACAAGGGTTTGGATAAGAATCGAGTAATTTATTCTTGACTATTCTTCTCCCAAAATCAAATAGGTTAGGATTTGATTAATGACTTTCCATGTAGGACTTTGACAGCTGCTTTCTAGAAATGGGAATGCAGCTATGCCTTGGGGCTTCTGTAAAAATAAACTGCTGGAGAAACTCTGAGGGTCAGACAGCATCTGAGGAGGGAAATCTACAGTCAATGTTTCAGAGGTAGCCAGTCTTCCCACCAATCTTTCAGTTCAGATTGAAGGTCTCCACCCAAATCGTCGACTGTCTATTTCCCTTTGCAGATGCTGCCTGGTCTGCTGAGGACTTTCTACAGTTGTTTTTACTCTGGACAGCAGCATTTGCATTCTTTTATGTCTCCTTTGGGGCATTCTGAAGTTTTCATCTCAAGTTTTGGTCAGGAACAGTTCTGTGTTTCTGACTTGACGTTAAATTGTGTTTTGTGTCGGAAGGAACTGCAGATGCTGGTTTCATCCGGTAGACACAAAAAGCTGTAGTATCTGGAGAGAAGGAATGGGTGACGTTTTGGGTTGAGACGCTTCATCAGACTGGTGTTTTGTTGATTGCTTTTCCGCAGGTGCTCATAATATTTCCTTCTGATCATCAATCAGATTGTTTCCATCAAATGGTGTAAGACTAATGAATCAGTAACCCTGACTGAGTTATCACGTTATCTGACAATAAAAAGCACATTGGTTGTTCTTATAGAAATTTTTTCACAATGCAGGAAGATGCCATTCAACTTATCATGTCTATACTGGTTGAAAAGGTGATGCAGATAGTTTCTCTTTTTTCACAGACGAGCTGAGATTTTTTCAACATTTTCTGGTTTTATTCCAGATTTCCAACATCTGCAGTTATTTTTTTGATTTTCAACTACGGTTGGAATGAGTCATCATGGGCTGTTTAGAGGGATAACAAAGTTGTGTGACGTGTGGAAGTAGCCTGATTATTTTGTTCTTCATTACATCTTTAAAAATGTGCACAATATTTTACATGATATTCTCTGTATTTTAAATAGTTATCTGTCTTTAGTTATTGTTGTATTTTATTATTGTCTTGAAGTTGATGACATTTAGTTTAGTTTAGAGATACAGCATGAAAAGAATAATCCCCCCCGATTACACGGCAACCGTTGGTCACCCATTCATACGAGGTTGATGTTATCCCACTTTCTCTTCTTCTTCTGTCGTGTGGCGTGCACAGCCTAAAGTTGTAGGACAACTTGTTCTATTTGATCTACTGTTTGTGCACGTCGAGTTGATTGCATTAGTCGAAACAGGGCGGACCACGTGAAGGTTGCAATCTTCCACCCCCCCACTTTCCCGTCCACTCCCTGCACACCACGGGTAATTTACAGAGATCGATTAGTCTACACACTCACATTTCTTTGGGATGTGGGAGGAAACCGGAGCACCCGGAGGAAACCCATCACAGAGAGAACGTTCAAAGTCCACATAGAAGTACCTGCGGACAGAATCGTATCCGGGTCTCTGGGGCAATGAGGCTCTATCAGCTGCGCCACTATGCAGTTTGACGCAGAGTTTCCAATGATGCCATAATTGTAGCAAGTGAAAAAACCAAGTCAATTAATAATTGTGGGGACAAGGACCAAAGCAACATCACGTAACAGATCTCCCTTCGTCAACAGTTACTCTTGGGTAGCTCACAACCCAACGGTATGAACATTGAATTCTCTAACTTTAGTAACTAATCCCCAACAGCCCCTTCACCTTCCCCTTTCTTCCCCCAAGAACCCCCCTCTTACTTTTCTTCCTCCCCCACTCCTCTCCCCTGAAACGTAGCTGACCTTGCACTGGTTTCTCCCCTCACCGGCATCATTTTCAATGGCCACACAATTCACAATTTTTTTCACACAAGCTTAATAATTCGTAACTCTTTATCCTTTTGGGCTCACATCTGTCTTTTCATCTCTGGCCTTTGTCCAACAATCTGCCTGTCCAAACCCCCCCCCCCCCCCCCCCCCCCCCCCCCCCCCCCCCCCCCCACCTATGTTCACCTATTACCAGCTATGCTCTGTCCTGCCCCTCTTCTTGTCCACCCTTCTTTCCTGCAAGAAGTCTGAAAAACAACTCTGACCCTAGGGTGGCATGGTGGCACAGAGGTAGGGTTGTTTCCTTACAATGCTTGCCGCGCGGAGACCTGGGTTCGATCCTGACTATGGGTGCTGGCTGCACAGTGTTGGTACGTTCTCCCCGTGACCGCATGGGTTTTCTCCGAGATCTTCGGTGTCCTCCCACACTCCAAAGACGTACAGATTTGTAGGTTAATTGGCTTGGTATAAGTGTAAATTGTCCCTAGTGTGTAGAGGATAGTGTTGATATGCAGGAATCGCTGGACCAAAGGGCCTGTTTCCACGCTGTATCTCTAAACTAAACTAAACTAAACTAAGACCCAAAACGTCGCCTATCCATGTTCTCCAGGGATGCTGCCTGACCGATTGACTTCCTACAGCATTTTGTATCTTTCTCCCCCCCTCCCCTGTCAATATTTGTTGCCCAAAGCATTTTCTCCTCACATTCAGCAGCACTACAATAGCTGTGCCTTCCCCTGTGTCCCTGCAGCAATAATGATCACACTGCTGACTATTTTACTTCCGTTTGTTTCCTCTTTAGCTGCACTGTACCCGGAATACTGATGTACTTGAGCAAATCTCACATGCATCTCAAAGTAATCCATTCACTTTGAAATGTACTGGCAAATTGATTGTAGGCAATATATCATTTAATTCCATACACGCTAAAACCCCACAGGCAACAATGAACTAATTGAGCAGTCATAACAATATTGATCAGGACAACAGTGAAAGCTTCTGCTCCTCAAAATGGTGGATGGCCAAACGAGCACATTCTGTTTCATATTGACATGACAAAATTCCTCCTCCAGCAGCTCGTTCCATACACCCACCACCCTTTGTGTGTAAAGGTCACCCCTCAGATTCCTATTAAATCTATCCCCACTCACCTTAAGCTTTAAATACTTTGTTCTCTTTTCAGCCCACTTGTTGAGATGGGTCAATTCAATCATTGAAGGTGCGCATTGTGACAGGATCCCTATTTATTCTGAGTCATTATTGAGAATGATGGCAAGCCCTCAACAGCATCACTGAATTACCCGCAGCAGATGCACCACAGTTTTTACAATAGCCAGCCTGTTGGCCATTAGCAGTAATAGGGTGGAATCATAAGTAAACTGCCTCAGTGCAGTGTAACGATGAGAAAGCAGAACCCAATTCACGTATAGACGAAAGTTAATGCATTGACCAAAACTTACAAACCTCGCCCCATGAGGAGGTGTGAGTTTCAGAACAACTAAACCCAGTGACCATGGGAATAGAGAAAAATAAATTGCCTGCTGGATTTTGGTGAATATATGGAATAAACAAACAACATGCTGGTTTAAACCAAAGATAGACACAAAATGCAGGATTAACTCAGCGGGACATTCAGCATCTCTGGAGAAAAGGAATCGGTGACATTTCGGGTCAAGATCTTTCTTCAGGTCTAAAGAGGGGTCTCGACCCGAAACGTCACCCATTCCTTCTCTCCAGAGATGCTGCCTGTCCTGCTGAGTTACTCCAACATGTTGTGTCGATATTCAAAACATCACCTACCCATATTCGCCAAGATGCCGTTTGACCGGCTGAGTTACTCCAGTACTTTGTGTCCTTTAGTATAAACCAGCATCTGCAGTTCCTTCCTACACAGGTGATGTTTCGAGTCAGGACCCAAAACGTCACGTATCCATGTTCTCCAGAGGCGCTGGTTCATCCGCTGATTTACTCCAGCACTTTGTTTGTTGTTTGTTTATTCCATATATTATTCCATATATGCCTCTACACTAAGGATCAATTTGAATTGCATAGCTCTGCTATATACAGGTAACTAACCTGTTTGGTATTTTTGGGATGCTCTGAGATCATGGAAGCTTGAATAGATGAATGAATGAATGAATGAATGAATGAATGAATGAATGTTACTTTGTTGTCTCATGCACCTCAAGTAAAGTGAAATGCTTTACTTTGCAAATAACCTAGGCAGTACACAAGCATCTGGCACCAACAAAGTTACAAAATACCGAACAGTCCTATCTACCGCCTGCCACTGCATGTGGCAGCAGGCCTCCTCCCCCTGCATTTCTTTCAAGATTGCCTGTTACTTTAGAATTCACTCAGCAACTTATTTTTTGAGAGCAGGAAATACGGTGCATTTACACTCTGCAAAATTATACCTCAACTAAATGCATACAATTCTTTGTGGTGGAAACCTGTTTTCAACAAATGTTATGAAATAAGTGAAGGGTTTGACTGCACCAAGAAGAGCTGTAAGAAAATTACAGAATGAAAGACTATACGTGAGCTGGGTAGTAGTGAGGTTTCAAATGAAATTTTAGTTTTAGTTTAGTTTAGAGATACACCGTGGAAACAGGCCCTTCGGTCTACCGTGTCCACGCTGACCAGCAATCCCCGCACACTAACATTATCCTACACACACTAGGGACAATTTACAATTTTACAGAAGCCGATTAACCTACAAGCCTGTACATCTTTGGCTGCACTACCGTGCCGCCCTTTAGTTGTAAATGTTCACGTGGCAAGTATTCTATTTTGATCAAATTAATGCTTGTTTCACAGCAATATGCACAGGATGGCCATATGATTAGTACTTAAGCACAGAAATGCTGTGGGCCCAAATAATTTATACCAATAATTTATGCTTATTGAAGGAGCGTTACGAGTCTTTCAACGGACTACTCACACTAATCGAAGCAAACACACCAGAAGATATTGGTTGGGCTCTGCATGGTGAAAGAGTTACTGATACCCACACTGATAAGGAGCAAGAAATATCATGAAAGAAAGAATAATATAGATGTGTGAACTGAATGATGGAGGAGAGATTAAAGGAGGTGAATTTGACATCAAGTCGATGCATGACAAACTATTGTAGCACTATATTTCAATCAACCTGTCTCTTACTTTTCAACAATGACTGCACTTCAAAAGTGCTTAATCGGTTGTAAAACTCCTTCCAAGGTCAGAAGAAGTGCAACACAAGTGGAAGTTTTCATTGCTCTGCATGAATATTACAGTTTTAGAACCAAACTACTCTTTTAATTTCAATATGGCTTCTTGTTAGGAATCATGATGGACTATGTTTGAGTATTCTCCAGTATAGCTCTGATCTTAAGACAAACATTTTAGATTTGTTGGTTAGTTTAGCTTATTGTCACGTGTACCGAGTTACAGTAGTTCTCATGCCAAACACATCCTTTTGATCAGCTGAGGCCCCGGTAACCATGGTGACACAACCAGGAGCAAGCCCATATACCAGTGTCCAATTACCAAAAATAGACAGAAAATACTGGAGCAGCTCAGCGGGATAGGCAGCATCCCTGAGGAGAAGGAATGGGTGATGTTTTGGGCCGAGACCCTTCTTCAGACTGAAAGTCACAGGAAAGGGAAACAAGAGATATTGTAGAGAGATATAGAACAAATGAGGAGGTAACATTTGCCTTGTTATCTAAGTGTCCTTACATTCACCTGCCTTGCACCATGATAAAATGAACATGCATGTCCTGGACTCTTGCCAGCACACTTTTTAAAACATTCCACTTTCGTGACATCAGTCTGCCTCGACCTACCTGATCTCCTGGGTGCTAAACAATTTAATTCCCCTTCCTATTCCCACACTGACCTTTCTGTCCTAGGCCTCCTCCATTATCAGAGTGAGGCTAATCGCAAATTGGAGGAACAGCATCTCATATTTAGCTTTGTCAGCTTACAGCCCATTGATTTCTCTAACCATAACCTCTGCATTCCCATTCTTTCCATCCCTCCCCCACCCAAGTCACACTGGCGTATCATTCTCACCAAGCAAACAGCTAACAATAGCCTGTTTCCTTTATCATTGTTACTTTTTTGCATATCTTTCATTCATTTTTTCTATATCTCTCTACAGCATCTTCTATATCTCTCATTTCCTTTTTTACCTTTCTCCATAAGTCCCAAAGCTCTTCCAGGGATACATTTCATCCCAACTGTCTATACCTGCCCCATGCCGCCTTCTTACTCGTGACCAGAGCCTCAATTTCCCTCACTATCCAAGTATCCTTACATTCTCCTGCCTTACCCTTCATTCTAACAGGAACATGCAGTTTCTGGACTCTTGTCAGAACACTTTAAAAACATCCCACTTTCCTGATGTTCCGTTTATCTTCAAGTAACCTGCTCCATTCAACTTCAGCAAGTTCCTGTCTAATACCTTCAAAGTTGGCCTTGCCCCAATTTAGAATATTAACTTGTGGGCCCGCCCTGTCTCTATCCATAACTACCATAACTACCTTAAACCAAACAGAACTGTTGTCGCTCGTCCCAAAAGACTCTTCCATGAACACTTCATCCTCTTGCCCCTCCAAATTTCCCAAGACTAGATCAAGTGTTGCCCTCGCCCATGTAGGGCCCTTTACATATTGTTGGAGGAACCTTTCCAGAATATATTTGACAAATTTCACTCCTTCTAAATCTTTCACACTACGACATTCCCAGTCAATATTGGGAAAGTTAAAATTCCCTACTACAACAACCTTACTAGACTGTAAATAGCTCATTCTAAGCTCCCCCCAGTCTAATTTCAGTCAATAAAATACGGAATCAAGCACTTGAGCAACTAAACTTTATTTTGGATAACACAACACAAATTCCCCTATACAATACCTAACCTCCGGGGGTTTGATCCTTGTATCTGCTTGGCCAAGCCCTTCCAGCCTCGTGCAAGCAGAGACACTCCAAAAGGTCACACAGTCCCAAGCGTTCTTCCAGAAGATCGACACAGGACCTCGTGGGAGCTACCTTTTATAGGTCGCCGAACTTTGAGGGGCCGAACCGCATGGAGGTGGTCTCTCTTCAGTCGAATAACACATATCGATTATGACAGTACATGATTGACAGTTCCCTAAACCAATAACATAGTAACTAATACATTGCATTCGAAAGGAGCTTCTAGAAAGAAGCTAACATCGATGAATAATGTAACATGTGCCTTGGGATTCAGACAACCCAGACAAAGCTTAACATTTCAACCAATCAACAACTATCCAAATAAGGATTTGCATCATTATTTACACTAGGTATATCTGGTTTGCATTGACCCAATCAGTTCCATGCATTTTACACCTTATTATAAGACTTCTGCAGATGCCCTATTCTTTCTCTGCAGCTCTTATCTAGGCCACAGACAAACTGGCACAATTCAGCAGCTTGTCTCAGTTCTGCAAAGGCACATTTAACCTGACCAAAATGGCCTAGCAGCGCACAAGCCCTTACTCAATTTTAATACCATGGTTGCTCCAATTTAGCCAGGATTAACGGACCTGCAGCTGCCTGCAAACTCCAGGCACATTTGTTCTTCTAATTCCCATTGACTATTTGAAGGGCAACAGTACATTCCCAACAAGATGATCATCCCTTTCTTGGTCCTCAGTTCCACCCATATAGCCTCACTGGATGTATTGTCCATAATGTCACCACCTCCGTGAAATTTTTCTTAATCAATAACGCAACACCCCCTGCTCTTTTGCCCCTGTCTCTCCAGAAGCACCTGTACCCCAGAACATTGAACTGCCAGTACTGCCCCTCTCTTAACCAATTTTCTGTAATGACTACAACACCCCAGTCACATATACCAATCCACACCATAAGTTAGTAAAGGCATGTGACTCTTTACCAACTTAGCTATATATGTTACAATTTTCAGGGAGTTCAAACCAATAAATATTAATTAGAAGGGTTGAATTGGCATGGTGGAATTACTAGCTGCCATATCAGCAATCAAAGGTAGACACAAAATGCTGGAGTAACTCAGCGGGTGAGGCAGCATCTCTGGAGAGAAGGAATGGCCGACATTTGACCCGAAGACAGTCAGGCAGAAACTGATAACTGTCTCCTGATCTTTCTGAAGCATGAAAGACTCTGAAGGGTTTAACTAGATTGATGGAAAGAGGATGCTTCTTCTCTTTCAGAGGAGAACTATTTTCAGGATAAGGGTTTGGCCGTTTAATGTAAAGATTTGGATGAATATCTTCTTTCAGAGGATTCTACATTTTTGGAATTTACAATGTTGCGATGAACAAAGTTTTGCATGGGAAGGAGAGTCAATGGTTATGAGTGATAGGCAGGAAAACAGTGGACCCAGTATCAGGTGAGCCATGACATTATTGTAGGATCAGCCACAGAAGATTGTGTGGACCATTTCAATGCTGTCTGATTGTTCTCATAATAAAAAAAAGTTTTCAATTAAACTTCATGGTCATAGTTTCATAATGTTTTCATGGTTCATTCCATAGGGGGCGCCGTCCAGTTGGTATGGCTGCCCAGCCTGCAGCTGTCTGTCTTTTAACTTATTTTTTTATTTTTAGTGTGTAAAAAGTGTTTTGTTTGGAGTCTCTTCTTTTTTATGTGGGGGGTGGGGGGGGGGAAGGGGGAAACTGCTTTTCCTGGTCCCTACCTGGTCGGAGAGGCAGCTTTTCTCCGGGCTGCATCTTCGACCCGTCCTTGCTGCCTACCAGCGGGCCTGGAGCGGTGTTTCTTGATGGGACCGGCCGGAACCTCGGCTTCGGCGGCGGCTTGGGACACCTGGAACGGCCGCTGGAGCTCCATCGCGGAGAGGAGCAGGCGATGCCTTTGCCTGGATCGCCGCGCAGGGGCTCCAGTGAGCTGAAGTCCGCCGACAAAAAAACATTGCGGAGCTGCGGGACCGTGGAGTGGCCAGCTGCGGGCGGCGGTGCTGAACTTTTCATCGGGAGCTTCCATCCCAGTGGTGGAGCTCCATCCGGCGTGGCCTTGTTGGCTTCGGAAGCCGCGGACACCAGTAAGAGGCAGCCGTTCCAGGTGTCCCAAGCCAGTGAGAGGGTACTCCCGAAGCCGGAGCACCATCACCCGGCGAGAACGTCCTGGAACATCGGGCCCCGTAGCAGCGACTGCGGAGGCCTCAATAGGCCCGACTATGGGTGAAATGGGGACGCGACTGGACTTTGCTGCCTTCCCCCACAGTGAGAACCATTGTGGGGGGATGTTTTTATGTCCACTGTTAAATCTATGATGTTGTGTCTTATCTTTATTTGTGCGCTGCATGGTAAATCAAATGTCACTACACCAATTGGTGTACGTGACAATTAATGTCCTTTGTCCTTGTCCTTTGTCCTTTGAAACAAAACAATAGATTGACACATTTTTAGTGTGTTTTAAAAATTAGTAAAATTTTTTAGTGGAAAATGCAACTTGAATTTCATGATCTTTTACATAACTTTAAAAAAAACAGTGTCTTGGAAGACATACTCTAAACTGAACATGCTTCTAAATCAAATGATAACTTTTACTCATGACACCTTCAAAGTCATTATTGAACGTTGATTTTTGGAGTCATTGACGGTCTTTGAAAATCAAGTCATTCACATGTCGCGAGTTGGACACTAATTTAAAATGGTTGTTATCATGAAGATGAGATTATTCTGTGTTAGTGAAAGTGAAAAAGATTATCAGTTAAAGATGTCAAGAATTACTCATTACAAATAAAATTCCTACCCTAAAATTACTGCCAGATTGTGCCCATTTATGCAGAATGTCTATTTGACTATGAGTTTGAGGGAAAAACTAATGAGGTAAAAAAAAAGTTCTTGGGACTAGACCAATTTAGTCCACAATCTGTGCCAGATTGTGTTTTGTGCCCAAATGGGAAACTCGCATTCTGGAAGTAAAGCTGCAGCATATTTTGCCAATAAACAGGATGCTGGAGGAACTCAAACCTTAGCTGGGTGTGTAGAATATAGTTACACATTAATGATCCCGAAAAACCACGGATCAAATCCCTGCAAACATCACTCTATACTTAAGATAGGCAGCTGAAAATTTAAGGCAATTTGAAGTAATACTGTTTCTTTTGGACAGAATTTGGCGCATACCTCCAGATTCCAGAACAGTGTCTTCCCAGCTGTTATCAGGCAACTGAACCATACTTTCAACAATTGTGGAGCAGTCCTGAGCTACCATCTACCTCATTGGAGACCCTCAGACCATCTTTAATCGGATTTTCCTGGACTTTATCTTGCACTGTACGTCATTCCCTTTATCCCCTATCTGTTCACTGTGGACGGCTCGATTGTAATCGTGTATTGTCTTTCCGCTAACTGGATAACACACAACAAAAAAGCTTTAAATTGTATCTCTGTACTCGTGACAATAAACTAACTTCTGCTTGAATTATATCTAACACAGATGCTGCCTGACCCGCTGAGTTACTCCAGCGTTTTGTATCTACATCCTGATGATATGAGGCAGTACAAAGTCTGGTGATGATATATGGCTTAGTTTATTCTCCAGATAAACCTTCTCACATTGTTGTCATCTCAACCCAAACTGTTTGCAATCCATTTTTTCCCAGATATATATCAAACTTTCTCTTAACTACACCACTGCTGATAATGTTTTTGTCTAAATATTCCTACCGTTGTTTGTTTAAAGAAAGTCTTCATACCAAATTGTTTATTTAATTGTTTTGTTCATTTGCTTGACCTATTCCTTTTCTACAGAGCTGCTGAATCACTCCAGCATTTTGTGTTTATTTTAACAATTCGTACTAACCAGCAACTGACATATATACTGTACAATCTGCTGCCTGATGCTGCCTGTCCCACTGAGTTACTCCAGCATTGTGTGTCTATATTCGGGTTCAACTAGCATCTGCAGTTCCTTCCTGCACATATATACAATTCTGTTCTGAAGGAATTAAGGCTACGGAACACCTTTTTTCTTTGCAATTATGCAAATTTTCTAAAGAGCTTTATTTGGTAAATAGCAAGGAACTGCAATTATTTTTAGTTGTGATTATTTACTATCAAATAGGTCGTGAAAGGTTTTTTAATATGGTCCTTGATGACAAATATAGATTTTCTCTGCAACAATCATTAATTCAAATTGTATTTCTTTATGCACCATGGTAACGTTTCTGTTTTTCCTACCGGGTATCTCCATGCGGAGCAATGTAATCTGCTGCCAATTAGGAGTGAATTCTAGGCTGCTTTGTAGTCTTGGCTGATATATAATAGAAATTGGATTTCATAATTATTGAACACAGCAGGCATTCATCCTGTTAGCCTGGACTAGATTCAAAACTCCATTAGTCATGCCATACTGTTCTATACCACTGTTCCATACATTGCTTCTATAATACATCTCCTTAATATGGAACTTGGGTGAGTAACAATGCATATCAATTAATTGAATTTGTATGGTGTCTTTTATTTCATTTTGCAAGATAAAATCTTTTAATAATGGTTCTCAACGAGGAACTGGAGATACACATTATTTGAAACAAGCAGTGAGAAATTTGAAGCCAATTCAGCTGAGAATCTATTCTATTGGGTGTCAGCTTTGTTGATGAGCAAAAATAAATTGGATAATAAATCGACTTTTACTTGATCCTAGCAGTTGTTATCACTAAGATGGCAGAGGTAATATAATATATTTTAATTGGCTGAGAAAACAGAAAAAATAGTCTAAAAGGGGGTCTTCCGTGAGAAACGTCACCCATTCCTTCTCTCCAGAGATACTGCCTGTCCCGCTGAGTTACTCCAGCATTTGTGTCTATCTTCGATGCAAACCAGTATCTACAGTTCCTTCCTACAAAATAGTGGCAGGTTCTGATCTTGGTGCTGAATTAACCTTCTCATACACCATTACATAACTACCTGCATTGTTCATGAATGATAAATGCTTGCATGGCATTTACATTGGAGCAAAGTTTGCCAAACATTTCTGTAATAAACTTAATTAGACATCCTTCCATACCTCTCAGTGATGCATTGCTTGACCATGAAATTGCTATCAAAGCCAGCATGACCTACGGTGCTCCTATTGCATCCTCAAAATAAGCACATTCTTTTCAATGAATATTCTGAAGACAGTTCTGAGTTTGGTATCCATTTAATTACCAAAGGAGTCTCAAATATTCTGCCTTTTGATTGATCATCAGAATCCTTAAGAGATTTTTTAGGAGTCTTAAGAGAATCCTTAAGAAGTCCACACAATGGCCCAGTTGGTAAAGCTGTTGCCTCACTGCGATAGAGACCCAGGTTTGATCCTGACCTCGGGTGTTGTTTAATTTCTCAATGGGACAAAGGAACCAAGAGCAATGTGTTATATTTCTTGATTAGAAATACTTAACATTGAGGCTAATCACCTGCGTTTCAAAAAGTTGAGTTGACAACTTTGTAATATATTAGCCATATAACATTAGATTTATATTTCTGCTTTGGTTGATCAAGTTATTAACACTAGTGAATGGTTGGGGTGGCACAGTAATGCAGCGGTAGAGCTGCTGTCTCACACGGGTTCGATCCTGACTACGCAGTTTATACACCAGCAACTATGTTACAGAGAAAGGTGAACAAGTTAGGTCTTTATTCTTTGGAGCGCAGAAGGTTAAGGGGGACTTGATTGAGGTCTTTAAAATGATGAAAGGGATAGACAGAGTTGACGTGGATAAGCTTTTCCCATTGAGGGTAGGGAAGATTCAAACAAGAGGGCATGACATGAGAATTAAGGGACAGAAGCTTAGGGGTAACATGAGGGTGAACTTCTTTACTCAGAGGGTGGTGGCTGTGTGGAATGAGCTTCCAGTAGGAGTGGTGGAGGCAGGATCGATTTTAACATTTAAAAGTAAAGTGGATAGGTATATGGACGTGAAGGGAATGGAGGGGTATAGTCTGAGTGCAGGTAGATGGGACTAGGGGAAAACAAATGGTCGGCATGGACTGGAAAGGCCGAGAGGGCCTGTTTCCGTGCTGTAATTGTTATATGGTTATATGGTTATATCATCCCTGTGACCATGTGGGTTTTCTCTGGGTGTTCCGGTTTCCTCCTACATTCCAAAGAGGTGCAAGTTTGTAGGTTAATTGGCTTCTGTAAATTGCCCCTAGTGTGTAGGGAGCGGATGAGAAAGTGG
The DNA here is from genome assembly GCA_035221665.1 of Okamejei kenojei. Lineage (NCBI taxonomy): Eukaryota > Metazoa > Chordata > Chondrichthyes > Rajiformes > Rajidae > Okamejei > Okamejei kenojei. Next base: position 16,730,870 of record CM069148.1, on the reverse strand, counting down.
GATCACATAGAACTAATGTACGGGTGATCAATGGTCGGGGTGGACTCGGAGGTCCGGATACCTTGTTCCCGCTCTGTATCTCTAAACTAAACAAATCTTTTCTGAATATCGACAAAAATAAGGTAATTTGTTAGGCATCATATATTATATAAATTATGTTAATTCCTTTGTAAATTGGAATTTTAATTTTAATTGGAGCTATTAATTAATTGGACAAGATACACATTGTCACCACATGATGCCTGTGTTTCTTTTTTAGTTTACCGCAAATTAAAGAGATTATAAAATTACTCAGATTTGGTAGTTATGCACTACAAGCCCTTACCTGGAATTTCTCCAGTGCAACTCTTGAAACAGCTTAACCAGCTACAAATAGCTGTTTACAACATTTCTCCTGGGCTTCCAGAGATCATTTGCCAACTTTATGGCAGAAAGTTGGAAAAACACCACAAAAACTCAGCCTCCACGCCACACTGCTACTCTATCCCCCATTAAACATGCCCGTGCTTATGCTCAATATGAAATATTAAGGCAGCAAATAAAAAAATTGAACATTTCTTTAAATCACCTTTCACAGTTTAGTGTACAGTTACAAAACGTAACCCGAATCTAATGGTCAGGGATGAAACAGCCACAGTAATCATTCCTTAATGAGGCATGAAGAGTAGTCTGAATGGTTGAGTCAGCCCAAATGTGAAAAAGTTTCAGAGTTAAGCTAATATTTTTGCACCCTTCCCTGCTTTACATTCCATTGAGTTCAGCGGAAATCATTTACACTCTCTGTGCTTTCTCAGGTGGGTGGCTCTGGCTCTGGGCTGTTCCGTAAAGGAAAGAGTGAATGATAAAATGGAGGAGTAGTGAGAGAGAGAGAGAGAGAGAGAGAGAGAGATGGTTCCACATTGGCTGTCTTACTCCACCTTGGCCTGGGTTGGTTTCTGATGCATGGTACTTTAAGCAACTACTTTCCCCTAGAGAATACTCAGCATAAAACATTTGCACAAAGATCTGAAAAAAGGAAATAAGGGAATTGCTCCCTTGCTGCTCTTCCCACAATGACGCAGCGGTAGAGTTGCTGCCACACAGCACCAGAGACACGAGTTCGATCCTGACTACAGGTGCTGTCTGGACCGAGTTTGTACGTTCTCCCTGTGACCACGTGCGTTTCCTCCGGGTGCTCTGGTTTCTTCCCACTCTTCAAAGTCATACATGTTTGTAGATTAATTAGCATTGGTAAAATTGTCCCTGGTGTGTAGGATAGTGCAGGTGTACAGGGTGATCGCTGGTCGGCGTGGACCCGGTGGGCCAAAGGGCCTGTTTCTATGCTGTAAAGTCTAAAGTTTAATATATTGTCTACTGTCAGTGCAACAAAAGCCTGATGGTGGGAACCCCAGGCTCAGGAGCATTAGTTTAATGCAGCATTCCCAATATAACCTCAAACAATTCCAGTCTCATGTTTCATTCCATACCCATATGTGGTTCAAGCAGGGCCACGGGGATTTCCAGAGAGCAGTGTTCAGTGAAGATAGGTATAAATGGTAATATTTATGAGGAAACACCATTTCCTGAAGTTAATGCAATAAATTCTCCATCTGTATCTTTCAAGAACAAATCACAGGAAAAGTTATGTCATGCCTTCTCCTAGCAACAAAGGAACAATTGAGATGAAACGACCTACAGTAGATGAATTTAGTCTATGGTCAGAGTAAAGAATAACTCAGGTTGGATTGTCCTTCAGGAGTATAAATGCAACAACTTGAATATTTACTGATGCAGAAACCCAACTCCAGGTGCTTCGCTAAGGTTGAGGCAAGAAGGGATATAAAGTAGGCTTGGAAATGGCTGGAAGTTTTGTCTAATGTGGCTGTTAGAAAGGGGATTAATGGGACAAAAGGGATGGAAGCAGAAAGATTCAGGGACAAAATTAAAGAGTATGACATGTGTACAGACACAAAATGCTGGAGTAACTCAGCAGGACAGGCAGCATATCTGGAGAGAAGGAATGGGTGACGTTTCCAAAACGTCATCCATTCCTTCTCTCCAGAGATGCTGCCTGTCCCGCTGACTTACTCCAGCATTGTGTGTCCATCTTCAGTTTAAACCAGCATCTGCAGTCCCTTCCTACACATGACATGTGTACATATGGCTATTATCAGTGAAGAAAGGAGATGGGGGGTAAAGGAAAGGTTAGAACTTAGGAATAGATGCAAGAAATAGGAGATTTACTTTTCTCTCTCTGGTAGGTTTGTAAGTCATTTCATCAACATGTTTTAGAATGATGTTGATAAATTTAAATTCAGTGCACATTTCTGGTTTTCGAGTACAAATGAAGATCCAGTTCCTCTTGTGTAAAAACTAAATGAACAAGTCAGTTCCTTCAGAGAAAATCAAGTCACACAACGGCATCCTCTTGGCTTTTGTTCTGAACAATTCCCGAGAGGAAAACTGTTATTTGTCAGAACATCACTAAAGCTTCAAAGCTATTCTGGTGGAATGCTAATTATCTACTGGAGACGGTTTATTTTCTCGTGTGGGTTCCTTTGTAGTCCTTGCACCAGGTCTGAAGAATCTTTTTTTTAAATGAAGCCAAGGGTCAAAGTTAGCTCTCCCTGAGATGGTGCTGAGAAGAGTCATGATATTTAGAGACAGGAAAAGTGACATTTGTAGAAAGACCATATAAAAAGTGGTCTCACATTATAGGCATCCCAACCCTCGCCTACCGTGTCACTTCACTCTACTATGCCTAATAACAGGTGAAAATCCAGAGCCTCATGACAAAGTAAGCCATGAGGAGAATGGAATGGAGCAACTTCATAAATTCAGAGGTTCTAGGAGCAGAATTAGGCGATTCAGCCCATCACCCCCACACCATCATTCAATCATGGCTGATCTATCTTCCCCTCTCAATCCCATTCTCCTGCCTTCTCCCTACAACCCCTGATACCCGTACTCATCAAGAATCTGTCGATCAGTGCCTTAAAAATATCCATTGAATGGCCTCCATTTCCGTCTATGGCAATGAATTTCATAGATTTACCAACCCAAAACCCCCACAATTAAAATGTGGACTATGAAAATGTCGGACACCCTACATTTGGAAAGATTAAGATTTGTCTTAATGGACAAACAAGAACTATTCACAAGAATATGGTCCCCATTCATTGAATATTTGAAGGGCAAATTGGTTCGGCACGAGAACCTGACTGAAACCTGAATTAAGGAATAGATTAATTCAGATTTTAAAAGTAAAGTGGATAGGTATATGGACGTGAAGGGAATGGAGGGGTATGGAGGGAATGGAGCAGATAGATGGGACTAGGGGAAAACAAATGGTCGGCACGGACTGGAAGGGCTGAGAGGGCCTGTTTCCGTGCTGATATTGTTATATGGTTATATGGTTAGATGAAGAATTACATTTTATAACCCGTGGATATATCTCCAATGATGCATAATCAGTTGAATACTCCATTTTGTTTTGTTTTTTCCCCTCTCTACTATTTTCTATCTATATAAAAATGTAAAAAATATATAGAGAAGTACAATTACTTAAATAATATTAATAATGAATGACTATAACAAACAAAATTCTTTTTTTTCCCTTCTAATTTAAAAAAAAATCAAAATAAATAAATAAATAAATAAAAAGATTTACCAACCCATGACTAAAGAAATTCCGACTAATCCCCTTTATAAAGGTACGTATTCTGAGGCTATGGTTTCTGGTGCTGCGGGTGCTGTCTGTATGGAGTTCATACGTTTGCTCTGTGACCGCGTGGGTTTCCACTGGGTGCGCTGGTTTCCTCCCACACTCCAAAGAAGTGCAGGTTTGTAGGTTAATTGGCTTTGGTAAGTTGTAAAATTGTTCCTTGTGTGTGGGGGGGTTAGTGTACGGGGTTATTGCTGGTCGGCGCAGACTCGGTGGAACGAAGGGACTGGTTCTGTGCTGTATTTGTAATGTCTGAAGTGTTAGAATGATTGACGTTGCTTCTTTTAATCACAAGAAAACACAGCTCCTTATCTTAACAAAGAAAGAACACGCTTTCCCTCCCAAAACGACTGAACAATCCGATGACTGTCCAACCATTTCAAAATGTTTTCTATGCAGTCGAAACATGCTGCGTAATTTTATTCCTGAATGGCTGTCCTTATGTCACTGCACAAATAACGATATGTGTATCTTAATGCTGTGTTTTGTATAACATAAAAGATTTAGATATGAAAATAAAGCTTTGCATGAAACATGATTGTCTATGACTTTTCAAAGTCCTTTCACAACAAGACTCGGGTTCTGAAGCTGCATCCATTAACTAGACTGCCTTTACATTTTATTGCCATGGGAATGAAGAACCATTAACATGTTGTAATCACCATTTCTTCACAGTGTGTTTCCGGCGCTTTGCTGTGCTCAAAGCTTGCATTCTGCTTTATGCCAGAAATAAACATTGTGGGTGTTTTGAATCATTGGTATTTTATTGTTAAAGAGAAATATGTTGATCGTTTTATTTTTTGATATCTGTTTCAAGGTCATCTTCATTGACGAATCAATTCTGACCCCAACAGGTTATTTTATTGGTTTCAGACCAGGGAATAAACCACATTCTAAAACCAGCGTCATGTATCAGCAACTAATTATAGCATAGTTCTACCTCGATAACACCCACTAATGACTTCATTATTGCATCTTAATTATCTTCTTATTCCATTTCTGAATAAGTCACGGTCTAATTGGCACTAATGCTGATCTTCGCTAAAAGCAGGTTTACTTTAAAAGTATATTAACAATAAGTCATTAATAAATGTTTCATCTTATCAATATGTTGTCTTGTAAATCACCTTTGTCTACATATTAGTCATTTACGGTTTCCTTTTCCTTTCACAGCTGTGAGACAATCTCTGGTTACACCCTAATCACCCAGCAGAGATGGCATTCAGTGGCATAGAGCAGGAGAGCATTGTATTAGAAGTCTCTACTTTAGACTTTTGAGATACAGCATGGAAACAGGCCGTTCGGCCCACCAAGTCCACGTCGACCAGCAAGCACCCTGTACAGTAGCATTATCCCACACACTATGGACGATTAACAATTTTATCAAAGGCAATTAACCTACAAACCTGTGCATATTTGAGTGTGGAAGGAAACCAGAGCATCCAGATGAACTCACGTGGTCACAGGGAGAACGCACAAACTCAGTTCAAACAGCAGCCATAGTCAGGATCGAACCCGGATCTCTGGTGCTGTAATTGGTAATTAATTTATTAGCCAAGTATGTAAACATGCAAGGAACATACAAGGTGTAAAGGGCCTGTCCCACTTTTTGGCGACAGCCGGAAAATAGGCTGTCGCCACATCATCGCGGGGTGACTCGGCGTGACGCCTGTATGGTCGTGAACTATTGCCTCAAGTGTCGTGGCCTTTTTCTTGTCGCCGCTTGGTTTTGAAATGTTAGCTTGACGTTGCATGACTTCTCCTGGCATAGGTGCTGTCGTAGGTTGTCGTAGGCTGTCGGCAGTTTGACGCCATCTGACGTTGGCTGTCGCCGGGTGCTGACTTTGGTGAACTCAAGTGGCGGCAGCCTACATCATGCTACGTCAACCGGCGACAGTATCGAGGTCACGAGAAGTCACGTAGCGTCATTTGAAAAAAAAGTGCACCGCTCCACCTGGGTCGGAGCTTGTCGTTGCTTGTCACGGACTGACGTAGGTTGACTTCGGTTGTCGTAGGCTGTCGTCTATATCGTAGTAGGCTGTCGTGGATTGATGTTGTGTGCCGCGAAGAATTAGGATGCCGGTTTACGTAGCTTGTCGCAGCTTGAAGATAGGTGGCAGCCTATCGTAGACATTGTCGTAGGAGGCCGGTTTCTCGGCGTCTCGCCACGACAGTGACTGTCGCCGGCTGTCGCCAAAAAGTGGGACAGGCCCTTTGTATGGCCCTTAAGGCAGGAACTTTTCCTCAACCTTGACTTCAGACCTCAACAATGATTTCAGACTCGGGCCAGACTTCCTTCTGATTACCACATCTCCACCTTATCAGTTGATGAATCAGTCCCTTGCATTTTGAACAAGACTATGGAAAAGCATGGTCATGGGATGTACTCTGGGTGGGGATATCAAGGTCCTTCACCAATAATGTTGTACAACACCACCTTGGGCTGAATTACCCAAGTTTTAAAGGACACAGCTATCAGACAAGGTTTATCACAGGTGATGATTGAACTAAAACAAGGGAAATCCTACTTGACATCATTGGTAAGAATGACCAAGGCACTGTACTTTTTAGTTTAGAGATTGTGTGGAAACTGACACTTCGGCCCACTGAGTCCGTGCTGACCAGCAATCCCCATACACTAACACTATCCTACACATGAGGGACAATTTACAATCTTTACCGAAACCAATTAACCCACATACCTGTACCTCTTTGGAGTGTGGGAGGAAACCGAAGCTCCCGGAGAGAATCCACGCGGTCATGGGGAGAACGTACAAAATCCATAAAGACGGCACCCATACTCAGGATCGAACCTGGGTCTCCGGAGCTGTAAGGCAGCTGCGCTACCGCACCACCCAAAACTTGTGAAGACAAAGTCCTGCCTTCACAACAAGGACTCTCTCCTTGTCGCACAGCCAACATTCTTGATGGGATAGTCTCAGAGCAACTCATGCTACTCGTCCATGAGATACTCTGATCCATCAGCAATAGCAGACATGTTCACCACCATTACCTGTCACCTCACGGCCCTCGTATCCCTTACTTTACCATTTCTAAAAAGCTAGTAATCTAGTCTGGTTAAAATAAGAGAGCAGAAGGATGTACATTCATGTTCACAAGTCATAGGAGCAGAATTAGGCCATTCGGCCTATTAAGTCGACTTCGTCATTCAATTATGGCTGATCTATCTTTCCCTCTCAAATCCATTCTCCTGCCTTCTCCCCATAACCTTTGACCCATACTAATTAAGAACCTATCAATCTCCACCTTAAAATTATCCGTTGACTTGGCCTCCACAATCATCTACAGATTCACTGTGAATTCCACAGATTCACCACCCTCTGACTTAAAAAATTCCTCATCATCTTTCTAAAGGTACGTCCTTTTATTCTGCTGTGCTAGACTCTCCCACTATTGGAAACATCCTCTCCACGTCCACTCTATCCAGGCTTTTCATGATTCAGTAACTTTCAATGAGGTTTCCCTCATCCTTCTAAACTCCATTGAGAACAGGCCCGGTGTTATCAAATGCTCCTCATACCTTCGGACAATCCAGAAACAGAATCAGGTTCTCTTAAAATTGAGGTCCCCATCTGGTGAAACTGATGATCGTGTAATCTATGTGCACAACCAACAGATCAGATTGAACATTGGGCATTGCAGACAGCTGCAGGTCTAATTAGGTTGTAGTAGAAGCAGATTTTAACTTTCCCAATTACATGGATAGAACAGGTTTGGTGGATATGGGCCAAATGCCGGCAGGTGGGACTAGTGGAGATGGGACATGTTTGCCGGTAAGGGCAAGTTGGGCCGAAGGGCCTATGTCCACGCTGTAAGACTCTGTGACTCTGAAGTCTGCCACATCTTGCTATGAATGGCAGACTATTAAAATGTGAACAGGATGAGGAACCCCCAAGAATATTCCCACCCTCAGCAGTGGATAGGCCCAGCACGTGAGGCCTAAAGACTGGTTCCATCGCTAGTGCCGACAGGATAATTAATCCCAACTTATTTCTGCAAAGCCCCCCCCACCCTATCACTGGGTCACTCTTTCGCCAATTCGATCCACTCCACGTGGAATAAACTACCAGCTGAGAGCAATGTATACAGCAAATGTTATAGGTCTAGACAGCATGCCAAATGTAGTACTGAGGTCTTGCTCTCCAGAACACTAGCCAAGCTGTTCCTGTACTGTTACAATGATGGCATCGACCCAAAAATGTGGAAAATTGCTCAAGTAGGTGCTGTTCACAGCATGTAGGACAAAACCAATCTGGCTAATTATTACTCAATCTGTATATTCTCAACCATCAACAATGTAATGGAAGGCATTGTCAATAGTGACATCAAGTGGTATTACTAAAGCCCCGGACTGCCTCACCAATACTCAGTTTAGGTTTTGCCAGGATTTCTTGGCTCCAGCTTTGGTACAGGCATTAAAGAGCCCTGGTAAAAGTGAAAGAAAAGTGGGGCGGCCTGGTATCGCAGCGGTAGAGTTGCTGCCATGCAGCGGCAGAAATACGGGTTTGATTCTGACTATGGGTGCTGTTTGTATGGCATTTGTACGTTCGCTCTGTGACCTGTGGGCTTTCTCCAAGATCTTCGGTTTCCTCCCACATTCCAAAGACGTACAGGTTTGTAGATTAATTGGCTTGGTATAAATGTAAATTGTCCCTGGTGTGTGTGTCAGACACAGACAGGCATTTGAGACAGAGATACTGTAATAAGGAATATTTTTCTTCCAAAGGATTTTGAGATTTTAGAGCTCTCTTCCTCAAGAAGCAATGGAAACAGAAACTTCATTTTCTTTTTTAGGGAAGAAGTAGATACTGTGGGTTTGACAATGACCACGTCGACACTCGCTGTAGGGTGAACTCATGTGATATGATTTATTTACAGTGACAAGACGTTCCAGCAAGGTGCGATCAACAGGTAAAGAATAGGGAAAGCTAACTTCAGCAAGACCCTTCTATTGACTGGGTGTGTGGAGAGTAGTCTTGTCATAACAAATACCTTGGATAACTTAAATAAAATAACAACTGGAGGGCCAAACACAAAACAACATGGCAACGCAAACAGTCCCAGCATTGGCATCTGTTAGATTTTATCACCATTCAAACATGGAAATGAGAAGAAGTCTCCATCACCCATTCCATGGCAGACACAGGTGACCACCACTTAATCTATTCTATTTCCTTCATTGACGATAAAGGTTCCTTCATCAAGGCCAGCATGGTGGTGCAGCGGTAGAATTGCTGCCATACAGCACCAGAGACCGGGTTCGATCCTGACTACAGTTTCAGTCTGTGAGTTTGTACGTTCTCCCTGTGATCACATGGGTTTACTCCGAGATCTTCAGATTCCTCCCACACTCCAAAGACGTATGGGTTTGTAGGTTAATTGGCTTGGTATAAATGTAAATTGTCCGTAGTGTGTGTCGGAGAGTGTTAATGTGCGGTGATCACTGGTCAGTGCAGTCCCGGTGGGCCGAATGGCCTGTTTCCATGCTTGTATCTCTAAACTAAACTGAACTAAATAGCATCAAGTCTAAAACATTCCTGATATTGTTTGTAGTTGTTGAATCATCCCAGCCCCAGGACATTACCACAGGAGATTCTCAGAGTAATGTCCCAATTCCATAAAATCACCATCCCATAAGTGGTGAAAGCAGACATGAACATTTTGATGGTATTATTAATCCTTGTGAACTAAATACTGTTCAATCAATTGCTAAGGAGTAGAGAATGCATGTGTCAGTTAAATTAAATTATTCCTTTGGGTCCTATCACCTGCAAAAATGCACAATAAATGATCAAATAGTAATTGAAATCCTGTTTAAACCAACTCCTACACATTTGGTTATGAAGTTTAAATTGAAGATGGATAGGAAACATAAAATATAAAATAAAATATGTCATAATCCAATAAGTGAGCTGTTAAGTGATTACCTTCCACAGTTTGGACAAATGTTTATATCCTTTAGGTCATATGCTTTTTGAAGAGAATTTTAATATGATGCGTTGCTGGTTCTAATACTACAAAGCAGAAATATATATTCTACAGAAACAGGGAACTGTGGAAACTGGTTTATACCAAGGATAGATGCAACATGCTGGAATAACTCAGCAGGTTAGGCAGCATCTCCAGAGGAAAATAATTCTGCATTTGACATTCTATATTATTCACTCTGTATCTTCCCCTTTGCTCGATCCATTGTACTTGAGTTTGACAATTTCATTTATGTATGGTATATTTGATCTGTTTGGATAGCATGCAAAACAAAGCATTTCACCGTAACTCAGTACATCTGATGATAATAAACCTAAACTTAAAGCTAAGCCTAAAGACAATGAAACAAAAATGTGAAGATTATCCCACAATTGTTTCTCAGAATATCAGGAAGCAAAAGGTCACTTTTTTTTTGGAGGACGTGATTTTTTTTTTCTTGTGACAAGTAGACATTTGGTCCTCTGGACAGTTTCAAGCAGAGGTCAATCTACAAGATTAGTATTAAACAATAACTCTGGAGATACACTCATTACGGTGTTTCAAAAAGTATTGTTACTTGATATTTAAGGTTGTTCAATGGGGCAAAGACAAGACATATTTCACCGTGTATCATTTATAATTGCAGATGGGGCCAAGTGTTGTTAGAAAATACTGTCAACTGACCTGTGTCAACTTTTCTAATGGAAGAGGTCCGTCTTCAAATTCCTCACTGATTGAGCTCCTATTACAGAAAATTCAAAGGCCAGCAAGAAAACATGCCCAATCCAATTCAGACCTGATTGCATCTAATCCAGATTCAGGGACAGTTTCTTCCCAGCTGTTATCAGGCAACTGAACCATCCCATCATCAGCTAGAGAGTGGTCCTGACTTACCATCTACCTCATTGGAGACCTTTGGAATATCTTGTATCAGACTTTACTGGACTTTATCTTGTACTGAACATTATTCCCTTATCCTGTACATTATTCCCTTACACTGTGGACGGCTTGACTGTAATCATGTGGATGTGGAGAGGATGTTTCCACTCGTGGAAGAGTCTAGGACCATTATCTTATGAACTGTGAACTTATGTATAATCTTTTCACTGACTGGATGGCACACAACAAAAAAGCTTTTCACTGTACCTCGGTACATGTGACAATAATAAACTAAACTAAACTGGTGTAACAATAAATGATTCTGCATCCTCTCAAGCTGGTGAGGATTTTTATGTATAAAGGCACCCTGCCTTCCTTCCAATGTACTTTTATCAGATAAGAACATGTCATAAGTGATAGGAGCAGAAATAGGCCATCCTACCCATCAAGTTTACTCCGCCATTCAATCATGGATGATCTATCTCTCTCTCCTAACCCCATTCTCCTGCCTTCTCCCCATAACCCCTGACATCTGTACGAATCAAGAAAAGTTAGTTAGCTTCTATATGTGACTATGCGCCCCTCCACATAAAGGGCCTGTCCCACTTTCACGACCTAATTCACTCGTGGATATGGTTCATCAGGCTAGAAAAATGCCCCGACTTACTTGATGCCATGAGTACCTACGACTAGCATCACGTAAAAGGGCCTGTCCCACTTTCACGACCTAATTCACGACCTCTGCCGAGTTTGCCCTTGACTCATACTCGCATCATACTCGCAGCATGGTCGTAGGAGGTCGTAGGTAGGTCGTAGGTAGGTCGTGATGCTAGTCGTAGATACTCGTGGCATCAAGTAGGTTGGGGCAATTTTCTAGCCTGATGAAAAATGTCCACAAGTAAAGAAGGTCGTGAATTAGGTCGTGAAAGTGGGACAGGCCCACTCTGAATTTTTATTTGTGAGGCTCCGCTCCTGAAATTTCAAAGCTTATGGATCAAAATAACATAGTCAGTAATGGAAAGCATTTCACACATTGTGTTTATGCAAATAGGACACTTACCTTGCTGAAATAAGCATACTGTGCCATTTTAATGTCTCAAAAAGGACAGCTTGCGAAAAGCATCCATACATCAATGATGTCTCAGGCATCTTACGTGAAAGCAGTGATTTTATCTTGGCAGCTCCATCATTCCCTGTGGAGATTTCTTTCTGCAGTTGTCTCTTACATTTGGAAATCTCTTTCCGAGTTACATCTTGAGCTAACATGGTGGAAACTCCGTTTCTCCATGTTCAGTAGCAACTCCATTTTAAAACAATTTAGCACAAATATGATTTACTGCTTTATTGTCATGTACTGTTTCCCTCAACCAATGTTATTTGTTATTTTTCCTAATTAATGCATAATTAGCTATAATGAACAACCATCTCTGGTGAAATGTAACCACTTATAATCCATGAAACTGTTAAGAAACAACATGATGGATGATGGAATTTTAAAACAGTTGTTTCTTGTTAAACTTGAGGTTAATGAATTTCAATGGAGTGTTAAATAAGCAAATACTTAAGTTACTGCAGCCTAGACAATGAATTATACTACAGATATCTGAACTGAATGAGCTGCATGTTAAGGCTGCAATACGGTATCCACCATATTGAATGAGTTCATCAGCGTATATTGATCCAGGCAAGTGGAAGGAAAAAACACTTCTTTCAGGCTCCTCTTTAAAACCATTTTCAAAATGATCTAATTTTTTTGCACTTCATTTGCACTTCAGGGCAGCACAGTGGCACAGTGGTAGAGTTGCTGTCTTACAGTGCCAGAGACCGGGTTCGAACCTGACTACGGGTGCTGTCTGTACGGAGTTTGTACGTTCTCCCTGTGACTGCATGGGTTTTCTCCGGGTGCTCCGGTTTGCTTCCACACTCCAAAGACGTACAGGTTTATAGGTTAATTGGCTTTGATAAAAATTGTAAATTGTCCCTAGTGTATGTAGGATAGTGTTAATGTGCGGGGATCGCTGGTCGGCGCTGACTTGGTGGGCCGAAGGGCCTGTTTCTGCACTATATCTCTAAAATAAAATAAAACTAAATTAAACCCGTGATCTTACAAAGGCTTTCTGGGAGGGAAACATGATTTATGTAAAATCACTTGAATTAATTTGTTGAGGAGCCAGAAAGAACAGGAATCATTCCCCAAGAGAACAGGGCTGCTTCCAATCTTGCACTCTCCCACAGACTGCTGAATATTAGGATGGTCTGACTGAAGATGGTGGCAATTCGATAGTCCCATCACAGCAAGGATTCCAAACCAATAAGCCATCAACCCTGCTGTGGGACACAGCTCCAGCCTGATTCAAGCATGATTCAAAATCCAGGATCATCTTAAAATAAACTGGAATATGTAACATGATAGACACAATAAGCTGGAGTAACTCAGCGGGTCCAACAGCATCTCTGGAGAAAAGGAATAGGTGACGTTTCGGGTCGAGACCATTTTCTGAAAGACAGGGGAAAGGGAAACGAGGGATATAGACTCTGATGTTGAGAGATAGAGTACAAATGAATGAAAGATATGCAAAAAAGTAACGATGATAAAGGATACAGGCCACTGTTAGCTGTTTGCTGGGTAAGAACAAGTACAGACTGAGACTCAACAAGCTGCCTTTGAAGCTGGTACGACTTGGGTGGGGGAGAGATGGAGAAAGAGGGAATGTAACGAGAAAGAGCAAAATATATAACATGATGTTCTTTAACATAGAAAGAATAGCCTTTCAGAAGTTTCCCATTGCTGCATTGCTGCAGGGAAATTACTTCCAATATATATTGCTTTTACTTCATAACTCAACAGCAAATCACATTAAGCCATCAGCACTCAAAGCACAAGGATTGCATCTCTTATCTTCCTATTCTGGACTGCAACAAATCACTGGAGCAGGCATGTTATCATATAGCTCTGTTTTATTCTTCACTTCTTCATAGTAGCATGAAATTTGAAACCAGTTGTTTGTATGTATAGTTAATGGCAAGACCCTTAACAGCATTGATGAGCAGAGGGATTGTGGAGTCCAAGTTCATAGCTCAGTGAAGGTGAGAGAACAAGTCAATAGGATGGTAAAGAAGGTGTAATGTTTTTACATGCCTTCATTGCTAAAGGCATTGTATAAAAGAGCCAGGTAGTCATGAAGAAGGGTCTTGACCTGAAACATCACCTATTCCTTTTCGCTAGAGATGCTACCTGAAATGTTGAATGACTCCAGCATTTTGTGTCTATCTTCAGGATGTCAAGATACAGCTCTGTAGGAGTTTGGTTTGGCCCAATGTTGCGTATTGCGTGCAGTTCTGGTTTCCCCATTACAGGAAAGATGTGGAGACTTTGGAGAGGATGCAGAGGATGTTTACCGGAATGCTGCCTGGATTAGAGGGTTTCTTCTACATGGGGAGGTTGGACAGACTTGGATTGTTTTTCTGGAACAGTGGAGATTGAGGGAAGACGATAAAAGTGTATAAATTTAGGAAAGGCATAGATTGGGTAGACTGTCAGAACCGGTTTTCCGGGGTGGAAATGTCCAACTGGATGGCATGGCTGTAAGGTGAGAGTGGGAACGCTTAATGAAGATGTGCAGGGCACGTGTTTTTACACAGAGGGTGGTGGGGGCCTGGAACGCATTACTAGGGGTGGTGGTGGTGGAGGTAGATGTGATAATGGCATTTAAGAGGCTTTTTAGACAGGCACATGGAAGTGCAGGGAATAGAGGGATATGGATTATGTACAGGCAGATGAGATCTGTTTACCTTGGCATTGTGTGTGGCACAAACATTCCTGTGCTGCACCGGTCTATGCTCTATGTTCTATTTCCTTCCCAAGTGATAAATTATGCTGCATTTTGTGGCTTTTGTGTGCCAACTCCAAATCTGATAGGTACACTCATGAGATGTTTGGTTCGATGTAGTGGCAAAAGGGAAGTAAATATCAATGTGAGAGACCCTGCCTCATGAATTATACAATCAATACAATACAATCAGTTTTATTCGTCACTCGCACATAAAGTGCAAGTGAAATGAATTTGCCAGCAGCAGTACAATGAAAAAGAACACACAAAAACACAATAAAAATTTAACACAAACATCCACCACAGCATTCATCACTGTGGTGGAAGGCACAAAATTTGGCCAGTCCTCCTCCATTTTCCCCCGTGGTCGGGACCTCAACCCTCTGCAGTCGCCGCTGCGGGCATCCAGATGAGTGAAAGTCCAGATAGGTCCTGAATTGTGCATCCCCCACCGGAGACCGCGGCTTCAGGTTGGTGTGGGCCGCAGGCCGGCGGTCGAAGATTTTAAGTTCCCGCCGCGCCACAGCCAGAAGCACCGCAGACCGCAGAGCCGGCGGTCGAAGCTCCCCTCCAGGGGTCCCCGGCGAGGGATCCCGCTCCTGATGGTAAGGCGCTGCAGCGCCCGCGGTAGACGTAGGCCGCGGGCCGGCGGTGATGGCTTCTTTTTCTCCCGGGTCCACAACGAGAGATCCCAGGCTGCAGACGGCGCACCAGCTGGAGCTCTGCAGACCGCGGCTTCAGGCTGCCGCGGCCAGCAAAACGGAGCGCTCCCCTGCAGCGAGCCCCGGCGAGGGCTCGCCCGCTCCACGCCGAGAGTTCGCGCTGCGCCCGCGGCTGAAGCCCCAGGCGCGTCTCCGGGAAAGGCTGCACCGGTCCTCCATGTTAGGCCACGGGGAAGGCAACATGGAAAAAGTCGCCTCTACATGGAGGCGACCAAAACGGTTTCCCCCTTATCCCCCCACACAAGACACACAAAGAAACATTAAAAACATACATTAAAACATACTACAAAAAACAAAAAAAGTAGAGAAAAACGGACACGAGACTAACAGGACTGCCGGCTTGCAGCGCCCCCACAGACGTTGGGGGCGCTACAAGCCAGCAGCAGCGTGTCCGTTTTTTTCTACTTTTTTTGTTTTTTTAGTATGTTTTAATGTATGTTGTTTAATGTTTGTGTGTCTTGTGTGGGGGGTGGTGTGGGGGGATAAGGGGGAAACCGCTTTGGTCGCCTCCTCCACAGAGAGGCGACTTTTTCCATGTCGATTGTTGTTCAACTGATTTGCTTACTCCGAACCCATCTAAATTAACAACATTTTCAAAACAGAAGTTAACAACAGTTTATTCCAAACATTTTCCAATTACATTTTGAAACTAGCAACAGCTAACCACAAATCTTAGTGCATTCACAATATGAATCGGCAACAATTATATTCACCCAAGGAGCTGAAAATTACAGTTATTATTCTCAAGAGATGGAGTCTCAGAGAAGGATTAAAAGGGGCAAAGATAAGAGAATATAAAAAGGGAATATTCATGTTTATATCTTTTTTTAATGCTCAAGAAACAAAAAGATAAATGCTAGAAAACTGAAAGAGAAACAGAGAATGCAGGAAATGCTCAGTCGGTCAGGCAGCATCTGTGAATCAGAGAAAAGGAGGGAATGATTCAGATCAATGAGCTGTTCTGACGAAAGATTACTGAATTATTGGACTTCGCAGTGGTTTTTTTATCAACAAAAAGATGCCTGTATTCATGATCAATAAGCAAATGTGTCATGTAACCAGAAATAATGGTGTTTAACGTTTTAGAAGTGTTTCTTTTATTTTAATTTCACAAAATGATTTTTCTTAATCAGCACTCTACCGTTATACTTAGGTGGTGAAGTGAAGGGTCACTTCAGGCTGAAAGTACCTAATTTTGGTGTACAATTTAGTGTAAGTATTAAGAGATGCTGTGCCACTAAAGCCACCTTCCTTTATCTGTAATATTCATCAAAGGTCCAACTTGCCTTAATCAATACCCCTGATGTATGTGAAGATGTTGGTGAGCTCTCTGGGGGTGCTGCCTAATTTTATTTCATCAATTATCTACATCAGGAGCGGCACGGTGGCACAGCAGTAGAGTTGCTGCCATTATCAAAATGAAATTATCTTACCAGAAACCCGTCCAGGCATTTCTGATATACACAAGCTTAAAAATTACATTTAGGCCAACAATTAGTCAGCTGGACTTGCTTTTGCCCACTTTATATCAATGATATTTTGTGCAGGAGGTGTGAGATGGAAATGGCTTGGCACATTCTACCGAGTATCTGCGAGGAGGCAAGTAACTGCTTAACCTATTGCTTTTAAAATAACAATCTCAACATATGAGGCGGAAACACAATTTAAAACAGTGAATTCAATGTTAGATCCGTTACAGAAAGGTTGGGAGAAAAATAAAACGAGGGTACACAAATTTGGATTAAATGAATAGAAGGAAACTCTTTTCCTTTAGTGTCTTGAGTAAGTAAATCTTAGCACAATAAAGCTTCACATTTCTAGTGTTTAATGTTCTTTGCTAATTGACTCTTGACCCAGGCAGTAATTAACAGCAGATTTTGAAGATGAAATAAAGAATTGAATTGACATGGCTTAGCACACTTTGGCGACTTTCATATCCACAGTCCAAGCATAGTGACTCTCACCTCTCAAAGCACTTTGAGTTAGGAGCCAGGATGCAAGGAGTAATTTTTACAAAGCTAATGGCAGAGCAGCACATCTCCAGGAATAACTTTACAATTTTGCATTTATTTGTGCATTTCCCTCATTTGAAATGGCGATGGAATCTGCACATAAATAATGTTTAATGATATTAGGGTACACAAAAGGCTGGAGAAACTCAGCGGGTGCAGCAACATCTAAGGAGCGAAGGAGATAGGCAACATTTTGGGTCGAGACCCTTCTTCAGACCTTAATGATATTAGGTTTATTGCTATCTCGTCGGCAGCATTTGGGATTGTATGAATACAAGACAACTGTTCTGATACTCTTTACCCCTCTCTTCCCAATGCCCCACCTGTACGCTTCTCCCCGCCCCCCACCACCTTTCTCCTTCCACTTATACTCCTTCCTCTGGCTTCACATTTCATATCTCTTCTATCCTTATCTCACACTATTTGCCTTTTCATCTCTGGCCCTTGTACAACTATTTGTCAATCAAACCTGCGCCCCTCACTTGTATCCACTTATCACTTGCCAGGTTTTGTCCCCCCCCCCCCCCCCATTTCTCCTCCAGCTTTCCCCCCCCCCCACCCCACCACTACAGTCAGTTTAAAGCAGGGTCCCAACCCAAAGCGTCACCTATTCATGTTCTCCTGTGATGTTGCCTGACCTGCTGAGTTTGTCCACCACTTTGAATCTTTCTCTGATACCAGAGATTTGAACATGTTTTAAGATTATTGATGTAATAGCACCTCTTTGTGGAACAAAATGCTAATGCTTACTGGTTTATACTGAGATGTACCATTTGAATTAATAATCATTGACAGTAGAATGGTTACTATGAGAAGTTCATTTCAAAATTACAAGGAATTACACCAGCACCAGTAACTCCAGCACAAAAATAAGCCTTTGGTACCCATCTCCAATTTCTCCAGTGACTTCTCCAATTTCAGGTAGTCTTTGCTTTCTCCCTCCTTCCCCTCCCCTTCCCAGCTCTCCCTCTGCCTACTGTCTCGCCTCTTCCTTTCTTTTTCCTGCCCCCCCGGCATCAGTCTGAAGAAGGGTCTCAACCCGAAATGTCGCCTATTCCTTCGCTCCATAGATGCTGCCTCACCCACTGAGTTTCTCCAGCTTTTATGTCTACCTTCGATTTTTCCAGCATCTGCAGTTCTTTCTTAACACAGCTTGTTTGTGCCAGTGTTTTGGTTCTACATTGCCTTCCCACACCACTCTTCATCTGATACTATAAGCACAATCGTTTTTTGTCCCTTCCTGTCTTTATCTGCTGCGTGGTATAGTAGCTTTAAAAGCATTATCACCTTTCACCCCAACTATTTAATGTAGTAATGAGTCCTTATTACAACCAGTCTCCGAATAAAGCAAATTCTGCTTAATTCCTATTGCTTTTATTAATAAAAAATTTTTACTTACTGTCACTATTTTTTTACCTTTTTAAAAGCTTTTTCAAACGAGCAAATTCCCTCAGGGCTAAGATTAAAATCTACTCCACTTTGCAACTTCCCAGAACAGGGACCATTCAACCAGTAAATGCCTTGTTTAAAGTTTAGTTCCGTTTAGTTTAGTTTTTAGATAGAGCGTGGAAACAGGCCTTTCGGCCCACGGAGTCGGTGTCATACAGCGATCCCCACACACTAGCACTATCCTACACACTAGGGACAATTCACTATTTTACCAAACTGCGTGCGGCAGCACCCGTAGTTCGCATACAACTGCTGTGCCCCCCTGTACAGCTTTGGAATGTGGGGGAAACAGCAGAACACCGAGAGGAAGCCCACTCGTAGAAATAGCAGGAGCTATGACAGAAAGCATACAAACTGCGTGTTCCGTTCAAAGACAGCAATTATAGACCCGTAGTCAGAATCGAACCTGGATCTCTGGCGCTGGGAGGCAAGCAGTGGATGTTGTCTATATGGATTTCAGTAGGCCTTTGACAAGGTTCCCCATGGAAGGTTGGTTGTCCCCCAGTTGCTCGAGTAAATGGATTGTGCTTACCATGTATATCCATTGCGTACATGAAAATGGCAGTGAACGATGGAGAACTAAGCCAGGAACTGTGGTTCAATGTTAGGGTTCTGCGCCTTTATTCCATTGAATTAGGAGTGAAGTAATGTTAAAATTTACAAGGCATTTCCCATGAACCAAAACACCTGTTGGCAGAAGGTTCAGACATGACGACCTGACATACATGAGAATTAAGGGACATTGACTAGAGTTCAGAAGTGGTGGAGGCAGGATCGATTTTAACATTTAAGAGTAAAGTGGATAGGTATATGGACGTGAAGGGAATGGAGGGTATGGTCTGAGTGCAGGTAGATGGGACTAGGGAAAACAAATGGTCGGCACGGACTGGAAGGGCCGAGAGGGCCTGTTTCCGTGCTGTAATTGTTATATGGTTATATGGTTATATGGTTAAAGTGCTGGAGTACTTCAGCGGGTCAGGCAGCTTCTCTGGAGAAAAAGCATGGGTGACGTTTTGGGTGGAGACCCTTCTTCAGACTGAAAGTGGGGGGGGGGGGGGGAGGTGAAAAGCTGGAGGTGAGAAAAGATCAGGGCCAGCCACAAATGACCTCAGGCAGGGCGGTGCCTGGTTGGCTCATTGTTGGCTAGGAAAGGTGAGAAATAACAAGAGAAATAACATGGAAATTTGTGGAACTGGTAAAATGACTTGGGTGAAGGAAGGGGGAAAGGAGGGAGGGTGGGAGGAAGGGGCATGCAAGACAAAGTTACTTGAAATTAGTAAATTCAATGTTCATACTGCTGGGTTGTAAGCTACCCAAGCAAAATATGAGGTGCTATTCCTTCAATTTGTGTGTAGCCTCACTTCTGGCAATGGTGGAGGCCCAGGACAGAAAGGTCAGAATAGAAATGAGAAGGGGAGTTGAAATGGTTGGCAACTGGGAAATCCTGTAGGCCTTGGCGGACTGAGGGTAAGGGTTCAGGGAAAGCAGTCACCAAGTCTACATTTGGTCTCAACGATGTACCTCAAAGGGTACACAAAAAGCTGGAGAAACTCAGCGGGTGCAGCAGCATCTAAGGAGCGAAGGAGATAGGCGACGTTTCGGGTCGAGACCCTTCTTCAGATGTACCTCAAATCTTGTTCTCATCTGCTATGTGGTATATTAGCAGCAATCAGTTATATTCACACAGCTTTGTGTACAATCCTGGCAGGTAAATTAATTCAACAAGCATGGATGTCATGACCTTTCGAAACATATTGCTGTCGTTAGTATATTCAGTTTACATGTCAATCAATATGTTTTGCTCTAAAATTCACTCTGTACATACTAAATTGCTTTTTGATAACAGTGTTCCTAAATGCTGTGTTTTGTTCATAAATATTATATTGGGGATATTGCCTGGCTTGGGGGTATTAGCTATAGGAGAGGTTGGACAAATTTGGACTGTTTTCCCTGGAATGCCAGGTGCTGACGGGAGACCTGATAGAAGTATATACATTTAGATACTGTTTTCCCTGGAATGCCAGGTGCTGAGGGGAGACCTGATAGAAGTATAAACATTTAGATACTTAGGCAGAGATAGTTTAGACAGTCTGAACCTTTTTTCCAGGATGGAAAGATCAAATACTAGAGAACATGGCTTTATAGTGAGAGGAGCAAAGTTTAAAGATGGGTGGGGCAAGTTTTTTTAAACAGAGGGTAGTGAATGCCTGGAACACGCAACGGGTGGTGGTGGTGGAGGCAGATACGAGAATGGCATTTTTAAGAGACGTTTGAATACGCACAAGAATGTACAGTGAATGGAAGATATGAATTATGTACAGGCAGATAAGAGTTGGTCTTGGCATCATGTTTGGCGCAGATATCATGGGCCAAAGGGCCTGTTCCTGTGCTGTACCTTTCTGTGTTCTCTGTCCTATGATACAGAAAAAAACACATTTTTCCTTTATAAGAAATAGTTGCGAGTAGATTCAGATCTTTTATGTTTCTCTTTGAGCAACAATGCAGTTTTCCTAAAATCCATTTAGTTGTGATCCATGTCCCAATCCATAAATTTATCAGATAAAGAGAAATTGATTGTAATATCTGGCAAGCCAAGGACAAACCTCAGTATATTGTGCACAACTTCAACACAATTTACAAAGATTATTTAGATCATTATCTACAATAGCATACTGCATGATCCCAATATGTTCAGTTCATTTTTCTTAGCTCTCCCTTTAAATGCAACTTTATAAACTATGAAAACTAGAACGTGCACAACAAGCAAGGCAGTGGGATTAACTGAATGGCCAAAATAAATTGTATTACATCAATTATTGTTCTCTGAAAGCGAGCATGTTTGTCTAAACAAAATGTCTGCCTAGATCATTGAGAGCTTTCAACTGAATGTTATCATTTGTCTTGAGGTGCAATATCACTGCTAATCAGCCTCATTTGAAGTGGTGTAAAAGGGTGATTGCAAATGGAAATAGCAGCTTTGCTGAAAGTCTTTGAAATTGGCTTGGTATAAATATAAATTGTCCCTAGTGTAGGATAGTGTTAACGTGCTTGGATCATTGGTCGGTGCAGACTCGATGGGCCAAAGGGCCTGTTTCCGGACTGTATCTCGAAACTAAACTAAACTAAAGCTAAAGATCCTGTCCATCAGCAAAAATCTCATATTAGAAATAGCATGATCTTGAACGTATGGGGAACATTCGTTAATCAGAAAATTCTATCAGACTCTAAGACTTTTGCATAGTCAAATAATTGTGATTTGCCTAGCCCCTTCCCTCTTCCAGCTTTCTTTCCTGCTCAGCCTGCAATCAGTCTGAAGAAGGGGCCAGACCCGTAACGTCACCTATCCATGATCTCCAGAGATGCTCCCTGATCTGTTGAGTTACCGGCATTTTGAATCTATTTTTTCAAATGCTGTTGAAATGCTCTGTGAATTTCCATCTTGTTAGAGGTTCACTTCCTGGGAGTACTGTAACAAACTATTTACATTGACACGTGGAGGTTGGATTTTAGCACAGTAATCTCTCAACCAACACAAACCAAACTCCCTTTCATTGACTCCATTTGCGTTTCACGCTGCTTCAGCAAGGCCCGCCAGCATATTCAAGGACGAGTTTCACCCCGGTCACACCCTCTTCTTCCCTCTCCCATCAGGCAAGAGGTACAGAAGTGTGAAAACGCACATCTCCAGATTCAGAGACAGTTTCTTTCCAACTATTATCAGACAACTGAACCATTCTCTCACCAAAGAGAGAGTGGTCCTGAGCTACACTCTACCTCAGTGAAGACAATCGGACTATCTTTAATTGGTCTTTACCGTTATTCCCTTTATCATGTATCTGTACACTGCGGACGTCTCGATTTTAATCATGTATAGTCTTCCCGCTGACTGGTTAACACACAACTAAAAAAGATTTTCATTGTACTTCCATACATGTGACAATAAATTAAACTATAGCTATAACTCTAGCTGACAGCAGAGAAAAAAGAAAGGTGAAAGCTATCATAAAGCTGAGAAGCTTCTTCTTAGGCCCCCCTCAGTCATGGCTGACCATGGGTTTCTCCAGGGTGTTATTCCCTTATGGAGGACGCCTGTGCATGACTTTGTTTAACATGTGGAGACTGATGCACAGACAGCCACCCCATGGTCCTTGACAGATCTGGGTCAGGATCCAATGGCATGCAGTCCAAGATGACCGGAGACCCTTTTCCGCTGCAGCCTTCATCCGCCTTCCCAGCCGGTGTGACTCTCCACTAAGGTCAGCCATCATCCTCCGCCTGTGCCACTGCTGAGGTCTTGGTTGGATTGCTCTTTGTCAGAGACCTCTCCCTCGACCTCACCGGCAAGGGTGACCCTACCAGGAGCGTAGCTCCAGACGGCATCTCTCTCAGGATCTCAGGTCCACACAAGCGTCTCCACCACGACAAGGTGACAATCCACGGAGAAGGGCTGAGAAGTATTACCATTGAAATACCCTTTAACTGCAGCTAAGAGAAAGACGTGTCTCCTTTGTAATGTTGCAGTGTGTTTTCCATGGAGTTGTGTAGTCACAGCCGCTGGTTCTGACCGTCTGGAAAGACATGCACTGCTCTGACCAGTTTTCTTCATTGCCTGCTCAGTGAAGGAGATGAAGGCCTCTTTCATCTGCAAAAGGAACACGGTTGGAAAATCTGGTGGGAACAAAGGGCTGGAAATTTGACCAATATTCCCCTTTGAGCAGCAGTGAAGTTTCCTTAAAATCCACTTTGTCTTCCTTTTAGTTTATGGGAATCTGTAGCACTTTACATCTGCAATTTCCTGATTGCCCTTTAAAAAGGTCTGGTGAGCAACTCGCTTGTATCAAGATAGACTCAAAATGCTGGAGTAACTTAACAGACCAGGCAGCATCTCTGGAGAAAGGAATAGGTGATGTTTCGGTTCGTCGATGATGAACTGACGACTGATGATGGGTCTCGACCCGAAACGTCACCTATTTCTTTCTCCAGAGATGCTGCCTGACCTGCTGAGTTGCTCCAGCAATTCCTGTCTATCTTCAGTGTAAACCAGCATCTGCAGTTCCTTCTTACTCCCTTGCATCAAGAAGCATTTTTATAAACATAATTCAAGTACAATTGGACTGGCTACCCAATAAACCCAGACTCTGCGCTGATTCAACCTCAGAGTGAAATCCTGACGAATGTCAGAGGGCAGCTCTTCCACTCACCACAACATCCCTTAGACTTGGATCGTGATGCTTCCTCTAGCATTGTCCTGGATACACTCTCCTGCCAACTGGCTGCACAATGCTCAAGACAGTGCAATACCTCACATGATCTTCCCAGTCAAAGTTGTGACTGTCTCTCAGAATGCTTTTGACAGCCAGTGACGCCACACAAAGTTCTCACTCAAATAAAAGATCTGCCGGTGTCACAGATATCCAGAAACCCCCTGGAAATATTAAAATGTAAAAATACTTTGTATTTTAAATTATTGGAAAAACTAAGATAAAGGTACCAAAGAGCACTCATAAACAAACACATAAAATCAACATTTTAAATAACCTAAGTGAATTGGATAAACCAATTAATTTCAATTAATTAGGGCAGCACGGCGGCGCAGCGGTAGAGTTGCTGCCTTACAGCGCTCTAGACCCGGGTTCAATCCTGACTACAGGTGCTGTTTGTATGGAGTTTGTACATTTTCCCCGTGACCACGAGGGTTTTCACCTAGATTTTCGGTTTCCTCCCACACGCCAAAGATTTACAGGTTTGTCGGTTAATTGGCGGTGCAAATGTAAATTGTCCCTAGTATGTGTAGGATATGGTAACGTGCGGGGATCGCTGGTCGGTGCGGACTTAGTGGGCCAAGAGGGCCTGTTTCCGCGCTGTATCTCTAAAACTAAAAAAACTAAAAATTAAAATAGGCGGTCTACCTTTCTCTAGTAGCTGGTTCTTCTTGTTCTTTGCCTGGCGTTTGCTCAATTTACCATGCACCTGTCTGCTCCCAATGATGGAGCCAAACATGTGTGCATTAAAGATACAGCTGAACCATTTGCAAAATCTTTGCCCTGTACCTTGTACCTGATCCTCCTAGGTGTCCTTCCGAGGTCCCCACCGACAGAAAGACAACCACAGAAAGGCAAAGATCAATTCCACAAGATATAGAGGAATACTTGAGTGGAAAACACCGCATTGAGTAGAAAAGTAGTTAAATTACTGGACTATCAACAAGAGTTCTGGAAATATTGATCCAGATGAATGAGTTTAAATCCCACTAGGGTAGCTGGAATACCTAAATGACTTAAAACAGGTCTGGTTCGCTATTGTCTATCACGGAAAAACGAATCTGTCATCATTACCATTCTGACCAATATGTGGTCCTTGATCCATCAATGTGATTGATCCATAACTGCAACCTGAGTTAAGGGATACAGAGGGATCATCAATAAATACTGACATTTCCTGCAATGCTGTGAGTGAATAAAAAAATGCAATAACAAGATTCATTACAATGACTATAATACTGCAGATTTGTGCTCTGAGACTAATCATATCTGTAGGCCAGCTGTCCCAGCATAACCACAATGTCATCACCTGCTCAACAGTGTGGGACATTGCCAAAGTAAGACCTGTCTACACAAACAGGACAAATACAATTGGGTTCATTACTGCCCAATCAAGCTACTCTTGGTCATTAAAATTGAGTTATTGAACAACGCCTACCCATTGGACCAGGACCACATAATACTGGATGTAATTATCAGCTTTCACAGACATGGCCAATAAAACTGAATTCCAGAGAACAGCTAAAACCAACTTTCTTTGATATCAGGGCACTGTTTAACCAAGAATCAAGGTTTTTCTTGGTAACTCTGAAGTCAATTGGAATTAAAGAGACAATGCTTCACTGACATAACTCAAATGAAGCACAAAGGGCGATAAGGGCACACTGACACAGTGGTAGAATTGCTGCCTAGCAGTGCCAGACACCCGGATTTGATTCTGACTACGGGTGCTGTCTGTATGGAGTTTGTCCGTTGTCCCTGTGACCTGTGTGAGTTTTCTCCAGGTGCCCCAGCTTCCTCCCACACTCCCACACAGGTTTGTAGGTTAATTGGCTTGGTGTAAGTGTAAATTGTCCCTAGTGTGGGTGTCGGATAATGCCGGAGTGTGGGAATCACTGGTCGGTGCAGACTCGGTGGGTTTCCGCACTGTATCTCTAGACTAAACTGTAGAGGCTTTGGAAAGCTGCAAAGGAGGTTTACCAGATTAGCGAGTATTTGGGGATATTAGCTACAGGGAGAGGTTGGACAGACTTGGATTGTTTTCTCTGGAGCACTGGAGGTTGAGGGGAGATCTATAGATCTATAAAATTATGGGAGGCATAGATAGGATAGCATCTGTAACGAGTCGAGTCGTACACTTGTCAAGATACAACACATGTTTATTAAAGTTCACTTACAGCATTGGTCTGCAGGACATTACAGTAACTAACAGCTACTCAGACTGAATTACGTGAGCAGGCTCTTGGTAATATAGATCGCATATTAGGCGGAGCAACTACTAACAAGCACTACAATTGGTTAGAAGGAAATAACCAATCTACATCTATCCTTGTAGAAACAAAATAAAGCATAGATACGTAGAAACAAGGTGGCTAAACAATATAGTAGCCGGAACATTAATAACGCATATGGGGAAGAATAGATAGTTACACAAAATAACTGTATCTAATGGGTGGCCTGCTGACCCATCCTCCAGCACATGTGCGGTACAAATCCGCATCTCCTCCTTTCACCGGTGAAGTGAGCGGGGAGGGAACCGGGGATATGACCAGGGACCCGCCGGGTGCAGGTGGTGAAATAGGCGAGCTAGGCGCTGAACGCCATGGAGAGGCCACGGGGGACACAGTCTCTGATAGTGGAGCAGTCGGCCCGGTATTGGGAGGGTATACAAAACGCGAAACCTCTGGATGCGGAGTCGCAGGATGCGGTTCCTTGACTGGAAGGAGATGTTGACGGTTGCGTCTGTAAATGGCCCCGTCCGCGCTAACCAGGTAAGAGCGTGATTCTTTGGCAGGGCTGTGGATGTGACCCAGACGGCCATAGCCCTTGTTGGTCTGGAGGCGAACAATCTGTCCACTGGAGAGAGGTTTAAGTGGCTTACTGGATTTGTCGAAAAAACGTTTTTTGTGCATCGCACTTGAATTGTAGTTGTTTCTGGACCGCAGGCAGGGAACGAACCTGTGGCTGCAAGAGCTGCTAGGGTACAGGCAGGGCAGCACGGGTTTGGCGAGACAACAGTCGTTGGGCTGGGGTAGCCAGTATGGGATCCCTGGCAATGTTCCTTAAATTGAGTAGGTCCAGGTAGACGTCAGATTTGGCAAGGTAAGAACGCTCCATTAGATGTTTTGCGCTTCGGACGGCTCGTTCGGCGAGTCCGTTGGACTGCGGAAATTCTGGGCAGCTGGTGACATGTCGAAATTCCCATCGTTGTGCAAAATGTTTGAAAAGCTGGCTGGTGAACTGGCTGCCTTAGTCGGATAAAAGGCGTGCAGGGGAGCCGTGCACGGAGAAATGGCATTGCAATTTCTGGATAACTGCTTCAGATGTGACTTGGAGTAGATCGAATTCAAACCAGCCCAAATAAGAGTCGACAAGAACCCGATAGTGTTTCCCATGCCATTGGAATATGTTGGTGGCTACAGTGGACCACGGTAGAGGAGGAACCGGGTGCAGCAGTAAGGGCTGCTTCTGCTGGTGTGGCGTCAGGCTTTTGCAGATGGCGCAGACTTCAGTTTTGTCACGTATGTACTTGGTCATACCAGGCCAGTAAAACAGGCTCTGTGCCCGTTGTAAGGTTGCCTCCATGCTGGCTGGCCCCTGTGGACAGCGTCGAAGTACTTGTCCCGGAGGACAGCTAGGACAGCTGGGACAACTGCCTTGAGAGCCTTGACTACAATCCCGTCCTGTAACACCAGTTCGTCGCGAACCAGGAAGTATGGGCGGATAGCGAGCGGGATGCTGTGTTGTTTATCTGGCCAGCCACGCCAGATGACTGCAGACAGCAATTGTAATGTCTCGTCAGCAGCCGTGTGCTCTGCCAGGCTGCTTAGGCAATCAGTACGAACATACGATACCTTAATTACTGAGAACTGGTCCTGTTCAGAGAGTTGTTGTTTGCTGGTTTTGTGTGGGGCCCTTGATAGCGTGTCAGCTATGTGCATGTCCTTGCCTTTTTTATAGACAATGTTGAAATTAAACTGCTGCAGCTGCATCATCATCCGTTGCAGGTGAGCCGGAACAGCGTGAATGGGTTTATTCAAGATGGTGACCAGCGGCTGGTGGTCTGTTTCTATAATCACAGACTTCACAAAAATAAACTCTTTAAATTTCGTGCAGGCGAAAACCACTGCAAGTAATTATTTTTCAATCTGGGCGTAACGTTGTTCAGTATCAGTTAGTGTGTGAGAGGCACATGAAACAGGCTTGCAATCGCCATGGGCAGTGGGCTGCAGGAAAGCGGCGCCAAGTCTGTACAGGGACGCATCACATGTGAGCGTTACTGGTAGCTCCAAAGCGAAATAGGCGAGGATAGGTGCGCTGGCCAGCTGCAACTTGAGGATATCAAAAGTTCTTTGGTGCTGTGGATACCAGGACCATGCAGCGTCTTTGTTTGTCAGTTCCCGCAGGGGGGCAGATATGTCACTGAGGTTGGGAATAAATTTCCTCAGGTAGTTGACCATTCCAAGGATCCTTTGTAGACTCGTAATGTCAGTAGGAACTGCCATCTCGTTGATAGCAGCAGTTTTTGATGGGTCTGGTCTGAGACCATCACTTGTGAAAACTTGTCCAACTTTGGTAACTTCTGGGACTCGAAACTTGCACTTCAGGGGATTGAGTTTGAGCTGAATGTCTTTGGCACGGTCCAGCACTTTCCTTAGATTAGCGTCATGCTCAGCCAAGTTGCGCCTGTAGACGGGAATGTCATCAATGCATGGAAACCCCGCAAACAGTTGATCCAACGTGCACTGGAAAACCTCGCTGGCAGAGTTGATGCGAAAGGGCATTCTCAGGAATTTGTAACGGCCGAAGGGGGTGCCGAACGTAGTCTGGGTCCAGCGGAATCTGCCAAATGAGCTTTTGCCGTCCAGAATGGAGAACACTGATGCGTTGCCTATTTGAACAGCAACTTCCTCTACCGTCCGCATAGGGTAGTGGTGGTGTTTGATAGCTGTGTTGAGATCCCTGGGGTTTATGCAAATACGGATTTCCTCCTTGTTTTTTTCCATTGCAACCACCATGGTGAAACCCAGTCAGATGGGTCAGTAACTTCAGCAATGACACCCAGGGAGACCATCCGCTTTAGTTCATTGTGTACTCTGTCACACATGGCAGGCGGAACACGATGTGGTGCTTGAACCACAGGAGTGATGTTGGAATCAACGGCAATGTGGTACTTGAGGGGCAGCTTGCGCGGGTACTTGAGGATATCAAAAGCTCTTTGGTGCTGCGGATACCAGGACCATGCTCAGAACAGATGTTGTGGGCCTGTTCCTGTGCTGTACAGTTCGATGTTCCATGTTCACATCTTCAATCTAAAGGCTGCCTCTCACCCAAATAATCCCTTCTCACTAATTTCTGGAGAGGCCCTTACCATGAATTGCCGCACCCACACCCTCACAACTGACACCCACCTACAAATCTCTCAACCCAACACTTCTTCCAATCCTCAGTCAAGGATACGGTTTACTGTACTTAAGACACAAAGTGCTGGAGAAATCTAATCTGAATCAGTCTGAAGAAGGGTCACAACCCAAAATGTCATCTATCCATTTGCTTCACAATTGCTGCCTGACCCTCCGAGTTCCTCCAGCACTTTGTAATTAGCTTAACATCTAGCATCTGCATTTCCTTGTGTCTCTACAGGGCTTAATTACCTCTTTTCTGTACATCCCACCTTGATTAATAACCAAAAATAGACAGACAATAGACATATAGATAATATATCAATATATTCTTTGAATATAATGACAAAGCCTCTATTGTCTGCTTGGATAGAGAATTCCAAAGATCTACTCCTCTATAGCCAAAGACTATCATCTTTGTTATGAATGGCTGTGCAACTGTGATTCCTTATTCTCGTCTTGAGAGAAATTTGGGATAAATTGTTGCTTTGCGTACAGTGTGGTTGGCAGTATGAACTGCGAGAAGGGAGAAATTAAAGTGACATCCCCTTCAGTGGTGCAGAAAGCTTTCGTGAATAGGGGAGTGGATAATTATGGAAATGGGCCTGGGCATCAGTGCCTCAGAATGCACGGTCCCTTAAGAATGCTGAAAGCAAGGGAAGAAGAAGATGTGCCTTGGAAGTACAGAAAATTATGGAGGATTATTTGTAGCACGTGTACGGAAGGGAGATTAATCCCAGGAAAACAAACATAAACTGTTTGGGGAAAAAAAAGGTCATGCAATGTTTGCAAGTGCAGGAATGGTGTCATGAGTGATATTGTTGATGCCACAGATTCAGTGAACAACACACAATTAAGTGAAGTTGAGTCGGCCCCACCATCTGGTGCCGTGTGTTACTGTTGCGTCTGATCCAGCCTGTGTTGGAAGATGGCATCTGTTGCCTCCGCGATGCAGCATGGAAACTCCCCATGCTCACTTTCATTTTCACCGCTTGCTTTCCAGACTTTACTCTGTGCCCGCAGCTGACGCCGGCTTGAAATCTACTGATGATCAGCCTCCATGTACCAAGTACCTCTGTGGATTTGGCTATGTGGTAAGTCAGCAATGCTCCCCCTACACTGGGCAGTAGAAAGGGCTGTAAAGCCACCCACTGAGTACAATCCATCCTGTTCCCTCTTCGTCCCTTCCATTGCCAAAGTACCCAGCATCAGCATAAACCCTCCGTCGGCAGTGACTCGTCCTGTGCTACTCTCGCTAATGTTTTACTGCCACCTCTAATGGAAGAAATTAGCGCAACGGGAAGTAAATCCAAGTAATTGTTGCCTCTCCTGACAGATAACTGTTAAACAGACAAAATGAAAGCATTAGTACATCAGTATGTGCACTTACAAATGTTAGAACTACTTACTCTTGAGGATAGCTACAAACGATGGGCAGAAGTTGGTTCATGCTAACTCATAAAATGAAACCCAACTAGTACATTCCTTATCTCCAGCATAAAAAACATTCAAATCACATGAAAATCTTTATGAAAGTAGATTTTTATTTAACTTACAGGTATTGGTTAAAATAAAACATATTTTTATACCCACGTTAATTGTATTAGTGGATATTAATGCGCATTAGTCGCAAATCCACTGTTCAATAGATAATTAAAAAGGCCATGGTAATCTCATCATCCTCAAACAAGCTTATAAAATGCTAATGTTGATAAACTAAAATATTGCATTTTGTGATGGTCATAGAAAAGCACAATGCAGAAGATTAGCCATATTTATTTTAAATAGAAGTTTTCAGCAAAAATATGAATATCAAATGGAGAAACTGCATTTTCTATGTTCATAAGTTACTCGTTATATTCTTTAATTTTCTGCAATTCCACGTTTATTAAATTGAAGAATGGTACAGAATCCAAATTGAGTCATAGAGTCTTACAGTGTGGAAACAAGCCCTTTGGCCCAACTTGCCCATACTGGCCAACATGTCCAATCTACACTAGTCGCACCTGCCTGTGTTTGGCCCACATCTCTCTAACCATGTCCTGTCCATGTATCTGTCTAAATGTTTCTTAAATGTTGTGATAGTACCTGCCTCAACTACCTCCTCCCAGTGCAGGATTTGTTGGTTGAAACTTCCATTGCGCAACCAGGATACAACATGATAAGATTTTCTCTGTCCAAGGGCTGCATATTATTTCATATCACCAAAAACACAAAATAAATGTCCCTAAGGAGCCACTGTATGAAAACAACAGAACGATATGAACATTGAATCATTCAATTTTAGGTAGCCTCTAACAACCACCCCTCCCCTCCCTTTTCTCCCCCACATGCCCCACCTTTCTTTACCCCATCCCTGCACCCAAACATGACTCAGACATTTCTCCCCTTCCTGTCCTCCAACATTATTTCCTCCGGCTCCACAATTTACAACTCTTCAATCCTTCAATCCTTCTGTCTCAAACCTTCTGCTTTTGGGCAGCACGCTGCTGTAGCATTAGAATTGCTGCCTTACAGCATCAGTACACCCGGGTTCGATCCTAACTATGGGTATTGGCTGTACGGTGTTTGTATGTTCTCCCCGTGAATGCGTGGGTTTGCTCCGAGATCTTCGGTATCTTCCCATATTCTAAAGACTGACAGGTTTAAGGGAACTTGGCTTGGTATAAGTGTAAATTGTCCCTAGTGTGTGTAGGATAGTGTTAATATGCGGGGATCGCTGGTCGATGCCACCTTGGTGGGCCGAAGGACCTGTTTTTGTGCTGCATCTCTGAACTAAACTAAACTTAACCTCTGTTCCAACTATCAGCCTATCAGAAACCACCCACACCTGTGTCCTCCTTTTACCTCCCACACTTTGTCCTGTATCTCCTCTCTCTCAGCTTTATTTCCCACCCTGCCTATAATTAGACTGAAAAAGGGTCCCAATCAGAAACGTCACCTATCCATGTTCTCCAGAGATGCTGCCGGACCCGTTGAGTTACTCCAGCACTTTGTGTCCTGTTAAAAAACAACAAATTAGGTTCAGATATCAGAATAGAAACCGGTATGAGTGGAATGAAGGAGACATAATAAACTGCAGATGCTGCAATCTTGATCAAAATAGAAAGTGCTGGAGGAACTCAGCGTTTGGGCAGCATCTGAAGAGGGAATGGACTGTGACGTTTTGGGTCAGAACCCATTCTTCACACTGATTGGAGTTGGGGAGAAAGCTTGAAATGGGAGGTGGTTGCAGGAGAAACCCTGGTAAATAATAGGCAGATTCAGGTGAAGGAGCAGGTGCTGATTGGCAGATAGGCAGAGTAAGTGACAATGGCTAGAAGTGAAAAGAAGACTAAAGGATGTCAGATAAGGGGAGGAAAGAAGTGAAATGTAAAGCCAGAGGAAGCCTCTGTCGTGTTAATGAGTGGTACAATCTGGGGGGAACTGATGGAAATATAGGGGAACAAAATGAGATTTATGTAAAATGTAAAACGTAAAACATTAAATGTAAAAATAACAAAATAAAATTAGTGTAAAATGGGAACTTGATGGTCGGAGTGAACTCAGAGGGCCAAAGTCCCGACTGAAACGTCACCTATCCATGTTATCCAGAGATGCTGCCTGACCAACTGAGTTACTCCAGCACTTTGTGTCCTTTTATGTAAACCAATATCTGCAGTTCCTTGTCTCCCTAATTCCATGCTGTATGACTTTATCACTCTCAGTTTTCAATTAGAAAGTACCTAAATATACAAGATTTTGTATACTGCTATTTTCCACTTCTACCCATCACTTTACTAATTTTAAAATGTTTACCGCATGCTATAGGTAAAAATATGATAAATGTAAATCTGAAAGATAAACAATAATCACATTTCTATCTCTCAACTGGCCCAGTTTGTATATTCTTATGGTTTGTGACAAAGCAAGAATTTGCAATTATATTTGATAAAACTGGTTTCTGATTCATCACGATGGAAACTATTTCAGATGCGCCATAGAAAGCATTTCATCGGGATGCATCACAGCTTGGTTTGGGAACAGCTCCATCCAACACCGTAAGAAATTGCAGCGAATTGTGGACGCAGCCCAGACCATCACACAAACCAATCTCCTTTCCATTGACTCCATTTACACCTCACGCTGCCTCAGCAAAGACAACGGCATAATCAAGGACAAGTCACACTCCGGCCACTCCCTCTTCTCAACTTTCCCATCGGGCAAAAGGTACAGAAGTGCGAAAATGCACACCTCAGGCAACTGAACCATCTTACCAACAACTAGAGAGGAATGCTGAGCTACTAGCTAACCATTGGACACCCTTGGACTATCTTTGATCAGACATTACTGGACTTTATCTTGCTCTAAACGTTATTCACGTAATTCCCTCTATGATGTATCTGTACACTATAGATGGTTCGATTGTAATCATTTATTGTCTTTTCACTGACAGGTCAGCACTCAACAAAGGTTTTTCACTCAATAGACAATAGGTGCAGGAGTAGGCCATTCGGCCCTTCGAGCCAACACCGCCATTCAATGTGATCATGGCTGATCATCCCCAATCAGTACCCCATTCCTGCCTTCTCCCCATATCCCCTGACTCCGCTATCTTTAAGAGCCCTATCTAGCTCTCTCTTAAAAGTATCCAAAGAACAGGCCTCCACCGCCCTCTGAGGCAGAGAATTCCACAGACTCACAACTCTCTGTGAGAAAAAGTGTTTCCTCGTCTACGTTCTGAATGGCTTACCACTTATTCTTAAACTGTGGCCCCTGGTTCTGGACTCCCGCACGTCGGGAACATATTTCCTGCCTCTAGCGTGTCCAAACCCTTAACAATCTTACATGTTTCAATAAGATCCCCTCTCATCCTTCTAAGCTCCAGAGTGTACAAGACCAGCCGATCCACTCTCTCAGCATATGACAGTCCCGCCATCCCGGTAATTAACCTTGTAAACCTACGCTGCACTCCCTCAATAGCAAGAATGTCCTACCTCAAATTAGGGGACCAAAACTGCACACAATACTCCAGGTGTGGTCTCACTAGGGCCCTGTACAACTGCAGAAGGACCTGTTTGTTCCTATATTCGACTCCTCTTGTTATAAAGGCCAACATGCCATTTGCTTTCTTCACTGTCTGCTGTACCTGCATGCTTCCTTTCATAGACTGATGAACAAGGACCCCCAGATCCCGTTGTACTTTTTTCCCAACTTGACGCCATTTAGATAGTAATCTGCCTTCCTGTTTTTTATACCAAAGTGGATAACCTCACATTTATCCACATTAAACTTCATCTGCCATGCACTCAGTACGCTTGATAATAAACCAAACTCAATTAGAGGATGCTGAATACACTAAGTGAATCTTGTCAGCATAGGGCAAACTTATGGAATATCCTCTCAGAGTGAACTTCATGGAAAGAATCATCCCCGGCAAAATTAGAAATTGTTTCCTTCTGTGTTTGATGTGCAGGTTCTCTTATTCGAGTATATGGCTGCATCAGAAAAGCATTAATATTTTCGCAGATGACATGAATCTTCATCATTTTTGGAAGAAATCTATCAGAAAACCATAAATATCCAGCAAAATGGGATAGAGTAGTTATTGTCAGATTTTTACGAGCTTTGAGCTGCACTGGTACTTATACCTTTACAACTAGGTGCAACAGTGATAGATTCTAGCAATCATATTCAGTGCAGATATATTTTTCCTTCTATCATAAACATTATTATGTCAAAAGTTTTATTTTTCATTCATTATTCTAATAACAACATGGTATTATCATAGCCAGAACCAGTATGATTAAGTTTCATTTTTAAATCTTCACAATCTCCTTTTTCCATTATGTTGGTAGATATTTAGAAATAGATTATATTATCGTGTTTGTGATTTTCCCATAAAAATGATAATTCCATAATATAGAGAGCACTATAAACTGCAACAGAATTGGGAAATTGTCCTGAGTGGATTTACCACAGCTGCAGTTTCGATAAACCAAATCTTAATCCTGGTATTCCCTCCCCAATTACCACTTCACACCTACTCATAGCCTGACTCTAGTCTGCAAAGACTGGACTGAGGAAACACAATCAGCTACAGGCAATGATGGTCCAATTCTATACTGCCATTGTAGAGGCTGTCCACACCTTCTCCGTCATGGTCTGGATTGGCTCAGCCACCAAGCATAACATCCGGAAGCTGCAGCAAATCGTTCGATCAGCTGAGAAGGTTGTTGGCTGCAACCTTCCCCCCATTGACGAACTGTACACTGCAAGGGCCAGGAAGCGAGCTGGTAAGATCAGCTCTGAGCCCTTTCACCCTGGCCACAAACACTTTGAAGCACTTCCCCCTGGAAGGCGACTCCGGACTGTCAAAGCCGCCGGAGCCAGACATAAAAACAGCAGTAGCTCTACTCAATAACCAAAAGTCTGTAGCATCCTTTTGCTCTGGTATTTTATTTCGTTCATATGTTTAAACTATAATGGTTTATTCTTAATGTTTTAATGTTTTATGTTTTATTCTTAATGATTTACTGTATGTCGTGCTGTTACTCGTGAGCGGAGCACCAAGGCAAATTCCTTGTATGTGTACATACTTGGCCAATAAACTTATTCATTATTTCAGTTCATCTTTCTGACATTTACATTTTATTTTTGGATTCTTTTAGGAAATTTCACAAAACTGGTTCTACCATTCATATCTGGGTTAAATGAGCTCTTATTATCAACTCCTATTAGTGCATCCACTATCTAATTTCATATTTATATTTCACAACTAGTAGTAGTAGTAGTAGTAGCAGTAAATGCCTACTATGTTCTGTGTGCTGAAGCAAAGCAATAATTTAATTGTCCTATCAGGGACACATGACAATAAACTCACTTGAACTTGAACATGAACAACTCACATTTTCTTATAAAGTTGATGGAGGCCATTCAGGCCATCTAGTCTATACCCGATATAAGCACATTCCAATCAGTCCTATTAGTCACATATTTCTGTGCATCAACTATCTAATTTCATATTTATATTTCAGAACTCACATTTCCTTATGAGGTTGAAGAAGGCCATTCAGACCATCTAGTCTATACCAGATATCAGGACATTCCCATCAATCCAATTTCTCACTTAGTTCCTGTACCCTACTTCGATGGAAATCTCAATGGCTGTCTCAATGTGCTTTACAAGTCTTTATTAAAGAGTGTTCCTTGTCTCAACGGTGTTGATTTTATATCCTCAATAGTATTATAAAAAGTCTGATTTGAGAATATTCCTTTATCAGATAGATGAAACATAACACAATATTCTTTGTAGTAAACACAACCCTTTTGAGCTATATTCTCCGTGTATATGAGGAAAATAGTCTACTTTAATTTTACAAGTGGAAGAGTTTTATATATTTTTTTAACTTTTAGCGCTATAGCCAATAAGTTACGCTGTTTTCTACTGCCATCTTGTGTATACAATAATCCTTGCATCAGATTACATTACAAAATCTGATATTTGATTTGAAAATATAGATCAATGGAGATACATTAAAATAAGAAACTTTCTTCACTTTGTTAGCAAGCCTTTAAAGGGGCTCTAAAAA
The DNA here is from genome assembly GCA_035221665.1 of Okamejei kenojei. Lineage (NCBI taxonomy): Eukaryota > Metazoa > Chordata > Chondrichthyes > Rajiformes > Rajidae > Okamejei > Okamejei kenojei. The sequence continues at coordinate 16,694,053 of CM069148.1, read as the reverse complement.
CTAAGTTCTCGTATCTTGTGTAAACAAATTTAAAAATATTTTTAGACAATTTTTCTTAATTCTAAGCAACCTGACTAGTGCACCCAATAGAGTCAATAAATGATTCTGTATATAGACACAAAATGCTGGAGTAACTCAGCGGGTCAGGCAGCATCTCTAGAGAAAAGAAATAGGGTTGAGACCCTTCATCAGACTGAGGGGAGGGAGGGAGGGGGACACAGGCGATATGGGAAGGTAGGCAGAGGTTACCTGAAGTTAGAAATCATTATTCATGCCGTTGAGTTGGAAGCTGCCCAAGTGAACTATGAGGTGCTGTTCCTCCAAGTTGCATGTGGCCTCGCTCAGATAGTGGAAGAGGTTCAGAAAGGTCAGTGTGGGAGTGGGAAGGGGAGTTAAAATGTTTGGCGACTGGGAGATCGCATAGGCCAAGGCAGACCGAGTGCTTGGTCGCCCTTCTCCCAGTCACCATACATTTTAACTCCTCTTCTATATGAATTTCAGCAAGGCCTTTGATAAGGTTCTGCATGGTAGGCTGCTCTGGAAGGTTAGATCACGTGGAATCCGGGAAACAGAATGGTAGGAAGCAGAGGATGGTGGTGAAAGATTGTTTTTCGGACTGGAGGCCGATGATGAGTGGTGTGCCTCAGAGATCGGTGCTGGGCCCATTGCTGTTTGACAACTTTATCAACGATTTGGATGAAAATGTAAAAGCCATGATAAGTAAGTTTGCAAATGGCACTGTGAAGACAGTTATCAAGAATTATAACGGGATCCTGACCAGCTGGGCAAGTAGGCCAAGGAATTTCCAATAGAGTTAAATTGTGATAAGTGTGAGGTGTTGCATTTGGGGAAGTCAAACCAGGGCAGGTCCTTTACAGTGAACAGTAAGGCGTGGGAGAGAATTGTAGAGCAGTGGAATCTAGGAGTACAGGTACATAGTTCCCTGAAAATGGCATCACAGGAAGATAGATTGGTGATGAAGGCTTTTGTCACATTGGCCTACATCAGTTAGAGAATTAAGTATAAAAGTTAGGATATTATATTACAGTTGTACAAGATGTTGGTGAGGCACTTTGAGTGTTGTATTTGGCTTTGGTCACACTGCTACAGGAAATAAACCTTTAAACTAGCAATCATGCAGAGAAGAAAAAATGTATGATGAGTATATAAGCCAGAGCTTAAGTTGTGAACTATACAGAGATGTTGGACAGGATAGGACCTTATTTCTTGAAAAGCAAGAGGCCGGGGAATGATCTTATTGAGGTATATAAAATCATGAGGGGAATAGATAGGGTGAACACACAGTCTTTTTCCCAGGGTAGGGAAATCAAAAACTAGAGCACAATGGTTTAATCTGAGAGGGGAAAGATTTAATAGGAACCTGGATGGAAACATTTTCACACAGAGGCAGCTGGGTAGATGGGACGAGCTGCCAGAGAAAGTAGTTGAGGCAGGCAGAACATTGAAATGACATTTGGACAGGAGAATGGATGGGAAAGGCTTAGTGGGATATGTGCCAAGCACAATCAAATGGGACTTGCTTAGATGGGGCATCTTGTTCGGTATGGACAAGTTGGACTGAAGGGCCTATTTCTGTGTTGCATATATAACTCTATCACTCTAAGGGCAGCACAGTGGCAGAGTTACTGCCTTACAGCACCAGAGACCCGAGCGATCCAGACTATGGGTACTGTCTGTGCAGAGCTTGTACGTTCTCCCTGTGACTGCATGGGGTTTCTCCGGGGGCACTGGATCCTTCCCAGACTTCAAAGATGTAGATTCATTGGCTTTGGTAAAATTGTAAATTGTCCCTATTGTGTAGGATAGCGTTAGTGTATGGGGTGATCTTTGGTCTGCTCGTATTCGGTAGACCAAAGGGTCTGTTTCCATGCTGCATCTCTAAAGTCTAAAGTCCAACTGAAGCAGGCTTGATGACTGACCTTAGCGGAAGTGGGATCCAACCATGCCAACATAGGACCGAGAACAAATTTGGCAACATGAAAAATCTGAAAACATTAATTCATTTTCTTTCTTTAGGGTGGCACAATGGCACATCTGGTAGAATGTACCCCTCTATTTCCACAGCTTTCCAGCATTTTCTGCTTTTACTTTAGATTTCCAGCATCTGCAGTTTTTTTTGATGACTAACTTGATGACTTTGCAAAGTCTTGCTAAGTACAGTTTTATTGTGCAGTAGACATAAATGTTACACATTATAGCAATACAAGGTCAAACAATTGCAAGTAAGGCATTTGATAAGGTCTTCCAAGGTAGACCAATACAGAAGATTATTATGTTTAAGAAAGAACTGCAGATGCTGGAAAAATCGCAGGTAGAAAAAATGCTGGAGATACTCAGCGGGTGAGGCAGCATCTATGGAGCGAAAGTATAGGTGATGTTTCGGGTCGAGACCCTTCATCAGAAGATTGTTATGCATGGCATTAACAGTGAATTGGTCATATGGATCCTTAACTAACTTACTGATGGTTGTGGTGGAAGAATGATATTCAGGCTGGAGGTCTGTGACCAGTGGAATTCAGCAGGGATCTGTGCTGGGACTTCTTATATTTGTGACATATATAAATGACTTGGATGTAAATATAGCTGGGTTGACACAGGCAACTGCAGATGCTGGAATCATGAACAAAAAATAAAGTGCTGGAGTAACAGGCGGGTCCGGCAGAATCGATGAAAAACATGGATAGGCGATGTTTCGGGTCATGTCTCATCTTCAGACTGATTGTAGTAGTGGAAGAAAGCTAGTGGGGGCGGGACAAAGCATGACAAATGAGAGGTGTATACAGGTGAAGGGGGTTGATTTGCACTTAGGTCAAAGGCCAAAGATGAAAAGGAGACAAAAATTTGGGAGATACGGGGAGAGAGAGAGAGAGAGAGAGGTTCATTTTAGTAATGGACAAATGTGGTAAGAATCATTCATCTCTTTACAGAAGGTCAATTGAATTCTATTGAACAATCAATAACAATTCTGAACTATTGTGACAAATAGCTGTATCATAAATACATCCTTAGCAGGAAGAGAGATATAAATATGGCAAGGGAGTAAAGGATATCAGTATATTGCCATGTCCCTTTGACAAGCACTATCTGTGTAAAAAAAAACCCAAAGGATTCAATCAATTTTTCTTGCTTTGCATGTGTAATACAGAATGTAAGGAAAGAAAAATTAAAATAGGAATATGTTATGAGATTCACTTGCCCGTCCTAAAGTTAGAATAAGTTTTATTTCATAACTCATAGATTTCTCTAGCTATCCTTTGTTGATAATATGGCATATATTATGTGGGATTAACAGTGATGTTTTCCATTGTCATTTAACCCGTTCCTTACAACTCTAAGGACCTATGTTTGATCCTGATCTTTGTGGCTGGATGTATTGTTTGTATACTCTCTGCGTGACGGCAAGATATTTCCCACATTTCCTACCCCAACACATTTAATACATTGGCTACTGTAAATTATCCTTGGTTGCGGTGAAAGATTGGAACTGCGGCTGGATTCATACTGGAGCATCCACGATGCGGAGAAAGTCGTGGATAGCACGTACAGTGAGTTGGTCACACCGCAGGCAAAAGGTAGGAGGACAAGAAGGGAACGGGTGGCCAATAGCCAGCAAAGCAGTAGGCAGGTAGTGCAGGAGTCCCCTGCGGTCATCTCCCTCCTAAACAGGTATACCATTTTGGATACTGTTGAGGGAGATGGCTCATCAGGGGAATGCAGCAGCAGCCAGGTTCATGGCACCATGGGTGGCTCTGCAGCACATGAGGGGGGAAAAAAGAGGGGAAGGGCAATAGTAATAGGGGATTCAATTGTCAGGGGAATAGATAGGCGTTTCTGCGGCCGCAAACGAGACTCCAGGATGGTATGTTGCCTCCCTGGTGCAAAGGTCAGGGATGTCACTGAACGGCTGCAGAACATTCTGGAGGGGGAGGGTGAACAGCCAGTTGTCGTGGTGCATGTTGGCACCAACGATATAGGTAAAAAAAGGGATGAGGTCCTACAAGGTGAATTTAGGGAGCTAGGAGATAAACTTAAAAGTAGGACCTCAAAGGTAGTAATCTCCGGATTACTACCAGTACCACGGGCCAGTCAGAGTAGAAATAGGAGGATAATGCAAATGAATACGTGGCTTGAAAAGTGGTGCAAGGGGGAGGGATTCAAATTTTTAGGGCACTGGGACCAGTTCTGGGGGAGGTGGGACCGGTACAAACAGGACGGTTTGCACCTGGAATGGAATGGAACCAATGTTCTTGGGGGAGTGTTTGCTAGTGCTGTCGGGGAGGATTTAAACTAATGTGGCAGGGGGATGGGTACAAGAGCAGAGAGGCAGGAGGGTGTAAAATGAGGGTAGAAGCATTAGGTAGCAAGGTGAAAGGTAAAAGTGGCAGGCAGACAAAACCAGGGCAAAAATCAAAAAGGGCCACTTTTCAGCAAAACTGTATAAGGGGTAAATGCGTTGTAAAGACAAGCCTGAAGGCTTTGTGTCTCAATGCAAGGAGTATTCGTAATAAGGTGGACGAGTTGAACGTGCAGATAGATATTAATGATTATGATATAGTTGGGATCACGGAGACATGGCTCCAGGGTGACGTAGGCTGGGAGCTGAACATCCAGGGATATTCAATATTCAGGAGGGATAGAGAGAAAGGAAAAGGAGGTGGGGTAGCGTTGCTGGTTAGAGAGGAGATTAAAGCAATGGAAAGGAAGGACATTAGCTTGGAGGATGTGGAATCGGTATGGGTAGAGCTACAAAACACTAAGGGGCAGAAAACGCTGGTAGGTGTTGTGTACAGGCCACCTAACAGTAGCAGAGAAGTTGGCGATGGTATCAAACAGGAAATTAGAAATGCGTGCGACAAAGGCAAAACAGTTATAATGGGTGACTTCAATCTACATATAGATTGGGTTAATCAAATTGGCAGGGGTGCTGAGGAAGAGGATTTTTTGGAATGTATGCGGGATAGTTATCTAAATCAACATGTAGAGGAACCAACGAGAGAGCAGGCTATTTTAGACTGGGTTTTGAGTAATGAGGAAGGGGTAATTAGCCGTCTTGTTGTACGTGCCCCCTTGGGCAAGAGTGACCATAATATGGTTGAGTTCTTCATTAGGATGGAGAGTGACATTGTTAATTCAGAAACAATGGTTCTGAACTTAAAGAAAGGTAACTTTGAGGGTATGAGACGTGAATTGGCCAAGATTGACTGGCAATTAATTCTAAAAGGGTTGACGGTGGATATACAATGGAAGACATTTAAAGACTGCATGGATGAACTACAAAAATTGTTCATCCCAGTTTGGCAAAAGAATAAATCGGGGAAGGTAGTGCATCCGTGGATAACAAGGGAAATCAGGGATAGTATCAAAGCAAAGGATGATGCGTACAAAGTAGCCAGAAAAAGCAGCATACCAGAGGACTGGGAGAAATTCAGAGACCAGCAGAGGAGGACAAAGGGCTTAATTAGGAAAGGAAAAATAGATTATGAAAGAAAACTGGCAGGGAACATAAAAACTGACTGCAAAAGTTTTTATAGATATGTGAAGAGAAAGAGGTTAGTTAAAACAAATGTAGGTCCCTTGCAGTCAGAAACGGGTGAGTTGATCATGGGGAACAAGGATATGGCGGACCAATTGAATAACTACTTTGGTTCCGTCTTCACTAAGGAAGACATAAATAATCTACCTGAAATAGCAGGGGACTGTGGGTCAAAGGAGGAATTGAGTGAAATCCAGGTCAGTCGGGAAGTGGTGTTGGGTAAATTGAATAGATTAAAGGCCGATAAATCCCCAGGGCCAGATAGGCTGCATCCCAGAGTACTTAAGGAAGTAGCTCAGGAAATAGTGGATGCATTAGTGATAATCTTTCAAAACTCTTTAGATTCTGGAGTAGTTCCTGAGGATTGGCGGGTAGCAAATGTAACCCCTCTTTTTAAGAAGGGAGGGAGAGAGAAAACGGGGAATTACAGACCAGTTAGTCTAACATCGGTAGTGGGGAAACTGCTAGAGTCAGTTATTAAAGATGGGATAGCAGCACATTTGGAAAGTGGTGAAATCATTGGACAAAGTCAGCATGGATTTACAAAAGGTAAATCATGTCTGACGAATCTTGTGGAATTTTTCGAGGATGTAACTAGTAGCGTGGATAAGGGAGAACCAGTGGATGTGGTATATCTGGACTTCCAGAAGGCTTTCGACAAGGTCCCACATAAGAGATTAGTATACAAACTTAAAGCATACGGTATTAGGGGTTCAGTATTGATGTGGATAGAGAACTGGCTGGCAAACAGGAAGCAAAGAGTAGGAGTAAACGGGTCCTTTTCACAATGGCAGGCAGTAACTAGTGGGGTACCGCAGGGCTCAGTGCTGGGACCCCAGCTATTTACAATATATATTAATGATCTGGATGAGGGAATTGAAGGCAATATCTCCAAGTTTGCGGATGACACTAAGCTGGGGGGCAGTGTTCGCTGTGAGGAGGATGCTAGGAGACTGCAAGGTGACTTGGATAGGCTGGGTGAGTGGGCAAATGTTTGGCAGATGCAGTATAATGTGGATAAATGTGAGGTTATCCACTTTGGTGGCAAAAACAGGAAAGCAGACTATTATTTAAATGGTGGCCGATTAGGAAAAGGGGAGATGCAGCGAGACCTGGGTGTCATGGTACACCAGTCATTGAAAGTAGGCATGCAGGTGCAGCAGGCAGTGAAAAAAGCGAATGGTATGTTAGCTTTCATAGCAAAAGGATTTGAGTACAGGAGCAGGGAGGTTCTACTTCAGTTGTACAGGGTCTTGGTGAGACCACACCTGGAGTATTGCGTGCAGTTTTGGTCTCCAAATCTGAGGAAGGACATTATTGCCATAGAGGGAGTGCAGAGAAGGTTCACCAGACTGATTCCTGGGATGTCAGGACTGTCTTATGAAGAAAGACTGGATAGACTCGGTTTATACTCTCTGGAATTTAGGAGATTAAGAGGGGATCTTATAGAAACTTACAAAATTCTTAAGGGGTTGGACAGGCTAGATGCAGGAAGATTGTTCCCGATGTTGGGGAAGTCCAGGACAAGGGGTCACAGCTTAAGGATAAGGGGGAAATCCTTTAAGACCGAGATGAGAAAGACTTTCTTCACACAGAGAGTGGTGAGTCTCTGGAACTCTCTGCCACAGAGGGTAGTTGAGGCCAGTTCATTGGCTATATATTTAAGAGTGAGTTGGATGTGGCCCTTGTGGCTAAGGGGATCAGAGGGTATGGAGAGAAAGCAGGTACGGGATACTGAGTTGGATGATCAGCCATGATCATATTGAATGGCGGTGCAGGCTCGAAGGGCTGAATGGCCTACTCCTGCACCTAATTTCTATGTTTCTATGTCTATGTTTCTGTGAAAGGCAAAAGTAGGGGCTGCACAGTGGCACAGTGGTAGAGTTGCTACCTTACAGCACCAGACACCCAGGTTCGACCCTGACAACAGATACTGTATGTATAGAGTTGTATGTTATCCATGTGACCACATGAGTTTTCTTTGGGTGCTCCAGTTTCCGCCCACACTCCAAAGACGTAGTCAGGTTTGTACATTAATTTGGTTAGCGAGTCTGTTAAAACGTGGTCGTAGAGCTGAAGAGTAGGTGGAATCACAGAGGGGGAGGGAGTGGGAGATTGCAACCTTCGCGTGGTCCGCCCTGTTTCGATGAATGCAATCAACCTGGCGTGTATAATCAAATAAGATCAAATAGAACAAGTTGTCCTGCAACTTTAGGCTGTGCACGCCATACGCAAGAAGAAGACAGAGGGGGAGCAGCAAAAGAGGGTGTTGCAAAACTCTCGTCGGAGAGAGATCTTCAAAGTAGGTATACCTTGAGGTGATTTTGCAGTGGGGCAAATAAAATGTGTAGGAAGAAACTGCAGTTGCTGGTTTACACCGAAATAGACGCAAAATGCTGGTGTAACTTGGCGGGACAGGCAGCATCTCTGGAGAGAAGGAAACGGGTCGAGACCCTTCTTCAGAATGAGAGTAAGGGGAGAGGGAGACTAGGGATATGGAAGGGTAAGGTGCGAAAACGACAGGTCAAAGCAGATATTTCGAATTGGGACCAAATGCTTATGATCTTATAGGTTATGGGGAGAAGGCAGGAGAATGGGGTTAGGAGGGAGAGATAGATCCGCCGTGATTGAATGGCGGAGCAGACTTGAAGAGCCGAATGGCCTAACTCTTCGCCTATCACTTATGACCCTCGTCCAGCCTGATGTTGAGGGCATGGGTACACGTTGCATGGGCTGAGCGCCTGCTGCCTGTCCTCCAGGCCTGCGGTGGGCGCTGCTGAGCGGGGTCAGTGCCGCGCATCGCGAGGCTTGGCGGGGAGGCTGTGCGGTGCCAGTGACCCAGGATCAGCAGAGTCGGTGTTCGGCGGCACAGTCGTGTCGACTCGCCCTTGACGGACAAAATGACCACGGTGGAGGAGCTGTACCGCAACTATGGGATACTGGCCGACGCCACGGATAACCTGGGCCAGGTGAGTGCGGCGGGAGGGGGGAGGAAAGCGGCGAAGACTCAGCGGCGGTGGTGGTGGCTGGGCCGAGCCGATGGAGGCCTCAGATAGGCCTGGGTCGCGCCGGCCGCCCGGGGAGAAGAGTGAAGGAGCGGTGTCCGACTAGACGGGGGTGGCGGCTTGTTTATTGAGGGTGGCCGCTGCTCGCTGGCCCACCCTTCTCCCCATCTGCGATAAACACAAAATGCTGGAGTAACTCAGCGGGACAAGCAGCATCTCTGGAGAGAAGAAACCGGCGACGTTTCGGGTCGAGACCCTTCTTCGGACACAGAAGGTTCTTCATTCCCTCCAGAGATGCTCCCTGTCCCGCTAAGTTTTTCCAGTATTCTGTGTCTATCTTCGGTGTAAACCAACACCCTTCCTACGCATTTCGTCTTCCCCCTCCTGTTTTTACCGGAGTAACTCAGCGGGTCAGGCAACATCTCTGGACAAAATTGATATGTGACGTTTCTGGTTGGGACCCTTCTTCAGACGTACTTGAATGTTCGTACTAAGGCTTTGAAGAGAATAAGACAAATTGCATGGAATGAGGAAAGTTAAATCTGAATATAAATATGAATAATTTGAACAGATTATGGATATATCAAATGATAGGATGGAGGCGAACACAATGGGGCTGCATCTAAATAAGTATTTTTCTTTGAGATGTCTGGTTAGATAATTGAGGCCATAACATTGGGATGGACTGTTAGAGTAGCCTCGGCAAATAACTGCAGTGTATCTTGTAGATGATACAGTGCTCTCCATAATGTTTGGGACAAATACCCATCATTTATTTGACTCCATAATTTGAGATTTGTAATAGAAAAAAAATCACATGTGATTAAAGTGCACATTGTCAGATTTTAATAAAGGCAATTTGTATGCATGTTGGTTTCACCATGTAGAAATTACAGCAGTCTTTATACATAATACCCCCCCCCCACCATCCCCCATTTTCAGGGCACCATAATGTTTGGGACACAGCAATGTCATGTAAATGAAAGTAGTCATGTTTAGTATTTTGTTGCATAACCTTTGCATGCAATGACTGCTTGAAGTCTGTGATTCATGGACATCACCAGTTGTTGGGTGTCTTCTCTGGTGATGCTCTGCCAGGCCTGTATTGCAGCCATCTTTACCTTAAGCTTGTTTTGGGGGCTAGTCCCCTTAAGTTTTCTCTCCAGCTTATAAAAGGCATGCTCAATTGGGTTTTAGATTGGGTGATTCACTTGGCCACTCAAGAATTCACAATTTTATAGCTTTGAAAAACTCCTTTGTTGCTTTAGCAGTATATTTGGGTTCATTGTCTTGCTGTAGAATGAACTGCCCGCCTATGACTTTTGAGGCATTTGTTTGAACTTGAGCAGATAGGACGTGTCTATACACTTCAGAATTCATTATGCATCAGCAGTTGTATCATTAATGAAGATAAGTGAGCCAGTACCTTCAGCAGCCATACATGCCTCCCCCCTTAGAATAAAAGGGAAGCCAGGTGAGAAAAACGTTTTCACCCAGAGAGTTGTGAATTTGTGGAATTCCCTGTCACAGAGTGCAGTGGAGGCCAAGTCACTGGATGGATTTAAGAGAGAGTTAGATAGAGCTCTTGGGGCTAGTGGAATCAAGGGATATGGGGAGAAGCAGGCATGGGTTATTGATTGGGAACGATCAGCCATGGTCACAATAAATGGTGGTGTTGGTTCGAAGGGCCAAATGGCCTCCACCTGCACCTATTTTCTATGTTTCTATGCCCAGTCCATAACACCCCCACCACCGTGTTTCACAAGTGACGTAGTATGCTTTGGATCTTGGGCAGTTCTTTCTCTCCTTCATACTTTGTTCTTGCCATCACTCTGATATGTTAATCTTCGTCTCATCTGTCCACAACATTTTCCAGAACTGTGGTTGCTTTTTTAAGTACTTCCTGGCAAACTGTAACCCGGCCATCTTCTTCTTCTTCTTCTTACGTGCACAGCCTAAAGTTGTAGGGCAACTTGATCTATTTGATTGTGCATGCCTGGTTGATTGCATTTGTCGAAACAGGGCGGACCACGTGAAGGTTTCGATCTTCCACCCCACCCGACCATCCTATTTATGCGGCTAACCAGTGGTTTGCATCTTGCAGTGTAGCCTCTGTATTTCTGTTCATGAAGTCTTCTGCGGATAGTGGTCATTGACAAATCCACACCTGACTCCTGATCTGTCGGACATGTGTTTGGGTATTTTTCTTTATTATAGAGAGAATTCTTCTGTCATAAACTGCAGGTCTTCTTTGGCCTGCCAGTCCCTTTGCAAGCTCACCAGTGCTCTCTCTTCTTAATGGTGTTCCAAACAGTTGATTTTGGTAAGCCTAAGGTTTGACTGATGTCTCTAACAGTTTTATTTTTGTTTCTCAGTCTCATAATGGCTTCTTTGACTTTCATTGGCACAACTTTGGTCCTCATGTTGATAAACAGCATTAAAAGTTTCCAAAGGAAATGATGGAAAGACTGGAGGAAAGACTAGGTGCTAAGAGCTCTCTTATACCTGCATTAAGGAGGCAATTAAACACACCTGAGCAATTACAAACACCTGTGAAGCAATGTCCCAAACATTGTGGAGGGCACTGTACATACTGCAGCTGCTGCATGTGGTCCATGAAGAGAATGAATGTTTAATGAAAAGCCAAATAAACGGGCAGCTTTGCTATGAATGGGTCAAGCCTTTAGAGAATTACTGAAGGTACACTCATTGGGAGAATTGCATGTTGCTGGCTTGTGCCTTGCAAATGTTGGAAAGGCCATGGGGTATCAGGTGGTGATTTGCTTGTTAGAGGAAACATAAGCTTTTGTCTTCCTTGCATAGTAATTAAAGTTCTGCATTGTAGTTTCATTTGGCCTGCACCTCTTTATTTTGTAGGTAATCTTGGTGTTGCTCCTGTATGCTATCTACATTCCTTATTTAGCTTGAGTTGATCCTCTGGCTTGATAGTAATGAAGCAGCAAGTGATTGGCTACACCATGAATTTAATGATTGTGGTAGCAATGAAGTCCGGTGACCGTCAACAGCAGCAAAAAAAATTGGTTGCCATTCTTTAAACACATGGCTTGGCAAATCTCTTGTTCCAAGGGTTTGAGCTGCCAGATCTCTTATAAACCTATCCCAATTAACAGATTTGCAATGCAATATGGCATGGTGGAGGGTCAGCTCGGTGTTCAAACAGGACTTCACAATAGGAGGATTCGTGGTAGTCACTTCTATCAGAGATACTCATGAAGCAGTAGATTGAGGATGAAGTTTTCCCTTCTATTCACTCAGTACTGCACCAATCTGGCAACTATATTTTCCAGTGCTTGGCCAGTTGAATGTGGGGTTGCTAACGCTTTTTTAAATCATGGACATCAACTTTTCCCACCCTGACTACATGCTGTGCTATTGCTATTTTTCGTGCTTCTGTGAACTTACTGTGGAGGGGCTCTGATTCATCAGCTGATGGAGTAATCAGGAGATAGTTACTTGCTTGTGATTGACCTGATTCCTTCAAACTTTTGGGAGTCTGGAGACGATGTTAGTGCCTTTCAGGGCCACTTACTTCTGCCTCTTAACTACTGTATGACCCCACCTGGAGGGTCTGTGCTTTGGTGAGAAGATACTAAGTAATTGTGATGGAGGAGAATTAGCACAATGTTTACATCTGGCTGCTGGCTTGATGTTTGTGAGATATTATTTTGCAAAGTTGACTGAGCTGAGAGCAACTTTGCTGTTTCTTAAATCGGTGCCAAAGTCGCAACCAAGCAGTCAGTCTAGTTTTATACTTTTACTGTTGAATGTTAATGTAATGGTTCAACTGAATGGCTTGACGGGCCACTTCGGAAAACCTTTGAGGCAACCATGTGGGGTAAATCTAGAATTATGTAGGCTAAACTAATTAAGGGTTGCAGATTCCCCCCCCCTCCCCCAACCCCAAATAATACTAATTAACTAGATGGGGTTTCAGAACAACCTCGGAGCTTACATGGTCATCATGACTCAAATTAATAGTTTGTTTGCAAATCACAAATTATTAACTGAGTTTTAATAGACATAGATGTCTCTTTAAAATGAAGTAAAATGTTAACAGTGAACATGGAGAAAATGCTTCCACGTCAGGAAGAGTATAACGAGTGACCATAAATATAGGATGAACATTGAGATATCAATCAGGAATTCGGGTGACATCACCTTAACCAGTGAAAATTTCAAAGGATATTCCAAGTTCAAGGAATCTTAAGAAGAAAGGGAAGTTGGAGATTTAGAAATGTCTAAAAATTGGTGATGGGGTAGGGAGTTCAAGGGTTCAGGTTTTTTGGATAGGTTTTAACAATATAAGTGATGGTGGTGAAGGAGTGGGGTGGAGAGCATTAAATAATATTAGCTAATGAGAGCAGGAAGGAAATTTAAGTGCTCAACAGATCATGGGAGAGGTGTATGTTAGATGAGCTTGATGAGGGAGTGGAAGATAGCAGAGGAGTGAGAGAAAATATAATTTCAGAAACTGTGGATGGCAAATTCTTGGAAGTTTGGTCCTGTGTACAATGGACCAGAGAATGGAGGTAAGCAGCAAAGGAAGCTGACTGCTTCTAATATTGGTGATCAGTTCCATGAACTCCTTGCACTTGGTGACAGAGTATTTGGAGACACTTTGCCATTTCAGAATGTCTGGAATGATGAATAATTTTGTCGGGTGAAAACAGGGCCCAGTAATACTTCCAGAATAAACCAGATTCCAACATTTTGATCAGAAAGCAGATGTATTTCAATATCTTCAACAATTTGGAAACAATTGATTGGAATATACCTCCGAACATTTGAACTAAATAGAATAGACTATTTTATTGCTGGAATATGAGCCAAATTTTCACATCGACCATCAGACTAAAGATGACCCATCCTGCGCCTTCATCTCCAGTTCAATGGCTTCTGGCAGCTTATGGTTCTTGTGCAGTTTTGACTTAGAACAGTAGTACGGTGAACTTTATGAAACTGAATTATCTGTATATTTTTGTGAGGCTTCGTGAGTAAATTCTAACCATAATTTTTATTTTTGCAGTACAAGGATTCGTATCAGGCTATTCTAGATGGTGTGAAGAGTGGAGCCAAGGAGAAAAGATTGGCAGCACAATTTATTCCAAAGTTCTTCAAACATTTTCCAGAGTTGGCAGATAGTGCCATCAATGCTCAGTTGGATCTCTGTGAGGATGAAGATCTTTCGGTAAGGGTTATCATTTATTTTTGTTAGTCTGATCTCGGCTTGGTGGGGAGGCATAGATTTGATTAAGAAGTATTTTTTTGAAGAGAGGAAAGAAGAAATTGATTGTTCTTTTCTAAACTGATTTTCAATAGTCTTGAATGGTAAAGTTCCAATGTATTATGTTTTAATTGTTGATTATAAATGAGGAAATGTTTAAAGTATATCAGAATATTTAAGAATGAATGCAACGTATCATTTAATTAAACTTAACATAATAAATAAGTATAACAAAGTGATGTATTTTTTTAGATTCGCCGTCAAGCCATTAAAGAATTGCCTCAGTTTGCAACAGGTGACAATCTTCCAAGAGTTGCAGATATATTAACACAGCTCTTACAGACTGGTATGTGAATATTTTGACATGAGTGTTTTAATACTCTCAGTTAAACTTTTATTCTGCCTACATTGCTGTTCAATTTTATCACATTAATAGGTAAAACTTCAAAGAAATTGACATTCAAATTATTTTACTTCAAGACTTCACGTAAGAACTATTGCTATGGTAGAGCTAAAATATTATTTTTATTAAGCTCCGCTATGGGTTTTAACTGGAAATATATTTGTGAAGAGTGATCATTTGAAGGCCACTTGCTAGCATATTTTGCTGACCATGTAGAGCAATATTCTGCCAGTTGCACGGTGGTTGGTCAAATTCACAACTGGATTTTCAGTAATAAAAGTTACTTTAGAACAACAGCGATGCTTCTAATAATAAAGAATCATCGTTTTAGCGCAAAATTGAAGGAGATTTGTAACCCATCATATAGTACAAAGACTGGTTATCTACTGGACTTTAAATGTCTATGCAGTATATTGATAAGTTGATTTGATTACTGTTCACCAGTACGTGTAGGTTAATTGCAATGTTAAAATAGTTTGTTACTGGATGCCTTCTATTGCGGATGATACGAAGATAGATGGCGGGGCGGGTAGTGTTCAGAAAGCAGGCAGAAGGACTTTGACAGGTTAGGTGAGTGACCAATAAAGTGGCAGATGGAATACAGTGTAGCAAATTGTGCACTTTGGTAGGAATAAAGGTGTGGGCTGTTTTTTAAATGGGAAGATGATTCAACAATTGGAGGTGTAAAAGGACAAGGGAATGCTGTGTGCAGGATTCCCAAAAAAATAATTTACAAGTTGAAATGGTAGTAAGAATGATAAATGCGATGTTAGCATTCGTTTCAAGAGGACGAGAATATAAAAGCAGGGATGTAACGCTGAGACTTTATAAGGTGCTGAAGCATTGTGAGCAATTTTAGGCCCCATATTTGAGGAGGGATGTGCTGACATTGTAGAGTCCAGAGGAGATTTACAAGAATGATCCCAGGGATGATTGGGTTTACATGATGAGCATTTGAAGGCTCAGTTAAGGGCAGTGAAAATTTAGGTAATCTTTCTACAATGTGTTCTAAGCAAATAATATTAACAGATTAAATCTAATTATCATTACATAACCAAATTCTGGATTGCATTGTCCCCATTTTTTTTCCAGATGATAATGCCGAGTTCAACTTGGTAAATAATGCATTAATATGTATATTCAAAATTGATGCTAAAGGTAATTGCTATTTTCTTATTGTTGATGCATATTTTGTGAATGCATATTTTGACAAGCTTTAGTATATGCCATGAAAGTACTATTTTGAACTGTATTGTAAAGAAGTTACATAAATTTAGTACATTTTACTTGTGTAGTATCATTCATTTGACATACCAATAGGTGAACATGTATTTCATTTACTTTTAAGAGACAATTTTGGAAAAACCTACGTAAAATATAGTTTATTTAAACGTTACAATTATTGCGTTTAATTTGCTCTGTAAAATGCTGTGCAATAGTATTATTCTGTAAAGACTTGCAGATTATTAACCTGTGATGAATCAGGGTATCACTTGGGAGTCTGAGAGAAAAAGGTGGAGAACCTACATAGTAACAAAGAACAAGGAGTAAAAATGTCAAATTAGGGGGAAAAAGTAAAAAGAATTCAGACAATAACACTTTTACAAAAATTAAGTTTGGAAATGTGGAGGAAGAGTGGTATAAAAATAAATAGCATCATATGTAGATATAATCAAGTTCTGGTTGATGAATAAAATTGATTTGTAAATATCAGCAGGGATATGTGGGGAGGATGTGTATTGATTATTAAAGGCTGTCAATGTAGAAGTTAAGGCCATCTGGAAATATAGCTCTATAGTTGTGCTTTTTAATGCTTTTTGCATTATACCTCTTGCAAACTTTCATACAATGTGCATATTACATTTAAAAAAAAAACATTTAATTTCTTTCTTTGGAAAGGAACCTTGGGTGGTCTTTTCACACAGATAATCCAAGGGGAAGACATTGTGCGAGAACGTGCCATAAAGTTTCTTTCTACAAAACTGAAGGCACTACCAGAAGAAGTAATGAACAAAGAAGTGGAAGAATACATTTTTGTTGAATCTAAAAAGGCAAGTAAATTCAAATAATTCTGTAAATTCTTTTTTTTTTTCAAATTTAAGTAGTTGATGAGTACCTCTAGTAGGTCTGAAATATTCTACAGTATTATTGAAAGACAATCAGTGAGTCAGAAGAATATATGTGTGAGATATTGATTAAAATGAGAATAGTTATCATACTTCGTTGTGAGCTACAAAAACGGAGAAATAAGTATTATGGAATGTTCTTGGATTACAAATGGAAGCAGTTAGAAATCATTTATAAATTTGTGTGGATTCATATTCCAGTATGGTCCTGCTTTATTCTGTGTTAAGTTTTATTTCACAACCACTTGCCTTTTAAATTGAGAATAATTATCTTTGGGATAAATGTTGTTTGAAACTAATTAGCTGTTAACTGCATTACACAAAAAAAATAGAGCATTTTTTTCCGAGCAGCTCCCACTTTAATGGCACACTAGCCACGTTCTAATTTCTGCATATAGGCAACTGTGTTTCACTCCAACAAAGGTTTGTAAACATAGAAACATAGAAAATAGGTGCAGGAGGAGGCCATTTGACCCTTCGAGCCAGCACCGCCATTCATTGTGATCATGGCTGATCGTTCCCTATCAATAACCCGTGCCTGCCTTCTCCCCATATCCCTTGACTCCACTCCACTAGCCCCTAGAGCTCCATCTAACTCTCTCTTAAACTCATCCAGTGATTTGGCCTCCTCTGCCCTCTGTGGCAGGGAATTCCATAAATTGACAACTCTCTGGGAGAAAAAGGGTTTTTTTGTTTATGAAATGGGAATATCTCTCGGAATGTCCCGATCCATATTTCTATTTCTCCATCTTCTCTTAAATGTGCTCTGAATTTAACTGATGCCAGCTTGATAGATTTTTCAAGCCAAGATATAATCTAAAATAAGTAGTATCACAGTGGTTCATTTCAGATTTGAGATTTTATATAAACCCAGCTCAAGGTTTGTGGACAAATGTACATGAAGCTGGCATATTTTATTTTATAAATTTAGAAATGTCACCAGCAAGTGTTGGTAAGCAACATTTGCAACTGCAGAACAGGACAGTGTTTTGTGGATTTGCTAATATGACATCATTAAATAATAGAACATTTTCATTGCGGTTGTTTGTTGCCAGCATAGAAAGAATTGTTAAACCAAACTTGAAAGGGTTATTTTTCTTGTCTACCCATTTCTTCACCATGCACCGTGAACAACTGTGGAACCGTGGTTTTCACCTAGTTTAAATCAAAATTGCCCAAGATGCAAGCTAAACATTTTCAGTGTTGGTTAAATGCTTTTTACAAATGATAGCAACTTTTTTTTTTTTAATGAGCATAACCAAAAATAATCAAATATAAAGATGCTTACTTTCTGGAGCGTGCCGGTGCCTGAATTTTTATTTTGCTCTTTTTAAACAGCACTCAAAGGACAAAAGTATTTTTAAATTTATTCCCATTCCTCCATCCCCACCATTTTAAAAGAAAGGAATTGGGGAGGAACATAATTTTTTAAGGAGCAATATTTATGTCAAATATTTTGTTTTTTAGGTACTTGATGATGTTACAGGAGAGGAGTTTGTTTTATTCATGAAAATTCTGTCTAACCTGAAGAACCTTCAGACAGTGAGTGGTCGACAACAGTTGGTCGAGTTGGTGGCCGAACAGGCAGATTTAGAGCAAGTGTTCAATCCTGCAGATCCCGATTCCGTGGACAGATTACTACAATGCACAAGACAGGCTGTGCCGCTTTTCTCGGTGAGGATAAATTTCAATAAATTAATAGATGTCTTATCCTTTGCAATGTAACTATTTAATTTGCCAGATATTTTGAAAATATTAAGTTTTGTTTTTGCTTTTAATAGTTACACTAGCCAGTATAATAGGATGATTTTTGCTTCAAATAGTCACATCTGAAAGTTGGTGGACATATTTAATTATATTGTAATTATAGACATTGTGAACAATCTTAAAAATAAACCTTGTGCAAGTTTTTGTGCGGGTTTGAGGCTCAATATTAATTACATTTTAAATGCACTTATTTAGTTAAATTAAAGAAACAGTCCCTTCCTCCCAAAATGGCACCTTCCCATCAAAATGAATTGATCTGCTGCATTTCGAGCGATACAGCAGCTCGAAATGTACCAATTGTTGTTCAAAGAAATCAGTAGAACAATGTGGTCTTCTGCTGGGAGGCTTGAGGAGTTCAGTGACAGATTACAATAATGGGATTGGTAATCAGCAGGTATAAATTCAGGCTTTTGCAAGAACTGTTGGTTTTTAATTGTACATTCTGGATAGGTTTCTTGAAATACATCACTTAAGCTTTAAGAGATTGACTTGAGTATTTCACTATGGACTTAAAGTAGTATTGGGAATATCAAGATGGATAGTATAAAACCCAACAAATACTTTGGAGCATATATGTAATCAGGAAGTTCTTTGAAACTCTTTAAACGTTTGTAAAATGGGGAGCTCCGGTCATAATAAAATAGAGGCACAAGAGATTGCAGATGCTGAAATCTGGAGGAAAAATACAAACGACCGGAGGAACTCAGCAGGTCAGGCAGCATCTGTGGAAGTCAATGGATGGCTGATGGGAGGGATCGGGGCCTTTATATCTGAAAAAAGTTCTGACCTGAAGCTTCGTCTGTCCATTTTCTTATACAGATAATGCTTGAAAGGCTGAGTTCTTCCAGCACTTTACCTTTTGCTTGATAACAGAAGAACACTGATGAAGGTTTCAATGTTCATACGGTTGGGCAGTACTGGGCTTTGTCCTCAGCTTAGCAAGAGAGCAACAATGTGAACATTTGGACAAAGACCCATCGTTTATTTGCCTCTGTACTCCACAATTTGAGATTTGCAATAGGAAAAAAATCACATGTGGTAAAAGTGCACATTGTCAGATTTGAATAAAGGCATTTTTTATACATTTTGATTTCACCATGTAGAAATTACAGCAGTATTTATAATAGTTCCCCCCCCCCCCCCCCCCCCCAACCACCATTTTGTTTTGTTGAATGACTTGTTGATGCAAAATGGGCTTTGGACTCGAGTGGCAAACTTGTCAATAACACAATGACTTCGTTCTTGCCAGTAGTTGTTGAAACTTGGCGCGTGCCAAAAATGTAACTGCCATTGTCTGGCTATGTACTGACATGAAATTAAGCACGGGGTAGAGATGCATTGTTAAGAACTTCAATGTGAATCATCTTTTATATTTTGTATATAATGTTTATTGATGCCAGCTGATTTACCAAAATTAAAAGCACTAGTTGGGTGTCCACTTGTATCAAATAACACCAACAAAGTGGGATATTGAAAATTCTATCATCAGTCATAAATTTGTAAGATGATTGACTTGGCCACTCAAGAATTGACCATAGCAGTATGTTTGGGATCGTTGTCTTGTTGTACAATGAACTGCTGGCCAATGAGGTTTGAGGCATTTGTTTAAACTCGAGCCAATCAGGTGTGTCTATGCCCTTTAGAATTCATAATGCTACTACCATCAGCAAATGTATCATCAATGAAGAAAAGTGAGCCAGTACCTTCAGCAGCCATACAGGCCCAGGCCATAACACCTCACCACCGTGTTTCACAGATGAGGTGGTATGCTTGGATCATGGGCAGTTCCTTTTCTCCTCCATACTTTGCTCTTGCCATCACTCTTATATAAGTTAATCTTCGTCTCATCTGTCCACAAGACCTTTTTCCAGAACTATGGTTGCCCTTTTAAGTACTTCTTGGCAAACTGTAACCTGGCCATCGTATTTTGTAGCTAACCAGTGGTTTGCATCTTGCAGTGTAGCCTCTGTATTTCAGTTCATGAAGTCTTCTGTGGACAGTGGTCATTGACAAATTCGCACCTGACTCCTGAAGAGTGTTTCTGATCTGTCGGACAGGTGTTTGGGGATTTTTCTTTCTTATAGAGAGAATTTTTCTGTCATCAGCTGTGGAGGTCTTCCTTGGCCTGCCAGTCCCTTTGCAATTAGTAAGCTCATCAGTGCTCTATTTCTTCTTAATGGTGTTCCAAACATTTGATTTTGGTAAGCCTACAGTTTTATTGTTTCTCAGTCTCATAATGGCTTCATTAGCACATCGTGTTGATAAACAGCAATAAAGGTTTCCAAAGGTGATGGAAAGACTGGAGGAAATACTAGGTTGCTGAGAGCTCTCTTATACCTGCATTCAGGAGGCAATTAAATACACCTGAGCAATTACAAACACCTGCAAAGCCATGTGTCCCAAACATTATGGTGCCCTGAAATGAGGGGGACTAAGTATAAACACAGCTGTGATTTCTACACGGTGCAACCGAAATGTATAAAAATGGCCTTTAATAAAATCTGACAATGTGCACTTTAACCACATGTGATTTTTTTTTTTTCTATTACAAATCTCAAATTGTGAAGTACAGAGGCAAATAAATAAATGATGGGTCTTTGTCCAACCAGATTGGAAGATAATTTTTGAAAATTAGAAAATCTGTTCTAAATGAAACAGTGGATTATGCCGAAAGGAGCAGTTTGATCTTAATTTATTGAGATTAAATCCAGGAAATGTACTAAATATAGTGAGACGTGATGCCTCATACAGTCCTATTTATATTTATCTTTCAGAAAAATGTTCATTCAACCAGGTTTGTCACATACTTCTGTGAGCAAGTATTACCAAATCTGAGCTCCCTTACTAGTCCGGTAGAAGGACTTGACATTCAGTTGGAGGTGAGAATTGGATTACCTTAATTATTGTTCCTTACTTTGTGCAATATTTCCTACTTCTAGTAAACTGACATAGTAGCATAATTTGTGAACCACGAGTTACAAGTAGATGTAAACTTAACATTTTTTGTTTTATTGCCAGATCAATTTTATTAAAATACTGTCAGGCAAAAAAATACTTTGTTCTTCATTTTATAGGTTTTAAAGTTGCTGGGAGAAATGACACCTTTCTGTGGTGATATGGAAAAGTTGGAAAGTAATTTGAAGCAATTATTTGAAAAATTGCTGGTAAGCCTGAAATCTTTGCTGGCATCTACATCTCATATTCCATTATAATCCCAGGAGAAAATCAGGAAGGCAAAAACGAGGCATGAGATAGCTTTGGCAGAGAAGAGTTGGGGAAAATCCAAATATGTTTGAAGTATATTAAGGGACAAGGAGTAAGTTGGGAGCAAATGGGGGCCTCTCAAACGGCAATGTACATGATTGTGTAGAGTGACAGGAGATAGCCAAGATCCTCAATTAATGTTTCTCTCGTTTTTACCATGGGGAACGACATGAAGACCATCAAACTCAGGAAAGTTAATGGGGATATCCTACAATTCAGTAAAGAATATGTTGGATGTGTAAAGAAGTTATGATAAATACATCTCTGGGGCTTGATCGGGTAGTGTGGGGAACGAGAGAAGGAATTCTGGAGCCCTATCTGAGCCCTATGCATCCCCTTTAGCCACAGATAAAGTTCCAGACAACTGGGGAGTGGCTAATGTTGTACTGTTATTTATGAAGAACAGCAAAAACAAGCACAGGAAATACAGGTAGATTAGCTTAATTTCAGTGGTGAGGGACGGGATATACCAACATTTGGAAAGGCAGGGACTGATAAGAGATGGTCAGCATGGCTTTGTGCATTGGAAATTGTGCCTCGCGAATCAGATAGAGATTGATGAGGATAGAGCAGAGGATGTATTTTTCAACTTTGCAAGGACTTTGACAAGGTTTCACATGGAAAACTTATCTGGAAGATTGGATCACATGGAGTCCAAGATGAGCAAGCTAATTGGATTCAAAAATTGGCATGGAGGAGGGGGTTAAAAGGTAGTTGTGGAAGAATTTGATGATTTGGATGACAATGACATTGTTAGTACATTTACAGATGACACCAAAATTACGTGGATCAAATGGCATGGAAGGATATGGGCCAATGTGGATGTATAGGACCAGCTTAGATGGGCATCTTTGACAGTGTGATTAGTTTGGCCAAACTGCCTGTTTCTCTGCCACATGTCTATGACTAAGATTATTTTCAAACAATCCTAAAACCTTAAAAAAAAACTAAATTGTTTACATTCAACCAATGAATCTACTATAGACAAAAAGCTGGAATAACTCAGCGGGACAGGCAGCATCTCTGAAGAGAAGGAATGGGTGACGTTACAGGTCAAGAACCTTTACCTGAAACATCACCGATTCCTTCTCCAGAGATGCTGCCTGTCCCGCTGAAATACTCCACTTTTTGTGTGTATCTTCAGTTTAAACCAGCACCTGCAGTTCCTTCGTACACATTCTACTATTGTCTACTTTCAGAATTGGGTAGGTTTTTCTTTTAATATCGTGATTTTATTGTAATTGCAGAATACACTAACTATTCTTTAAAAGTTTGGTATCTTGCAATCTACGACAAAAAGCCATAAATGAAACATTTCTTTGTTGTTTTCTTCCATTGCAAATCACTTTATTTTGAATTGATGCAGTTTTCAGGGATTGATTTAATGTGCATACAGCTTTATCAAAGCCTATATGTGTCAACTCAGTGCCTTTTCAGGTTACATTAATCAAATATCTGTACTTGTGAGTAACCTAGCATTTCTGAACTATGTAGGAATATATGCCATTGCCCCCAGAGGAAGCAGAAAATGGAGAAAATGCAGGCAATGAGGAGCCTAAACTGCAGTTTAGTTATGTTGAATGTCTACTGTTTGGCTTTCATCAACTTGGAAAGAAACTCCCAGATTTCCTTACAGCAAAACTTAATGCAGAACGACTCAAGGACTTCAAAATCAGGTGAGGTGAATGTTATTTGACTATACACTGAAATTTGCTTCTCTTTGTTAAAATGTTAGGTCTTTATTCTTTGGAGCGCAGAAGGTTAAGGGGGGACTTGATTGAGGTCTTTAAAATGATGAAAGGGATAGACAGAGTTGACGTGGATACGTTTTTCCCATTGAGGGTAGGGAAGATTCAAACAAGAGGGCATGACATGAGAATTAAGGGACAGAGGTTTCGGGGTAACGTGAGGGGGAACTTCTTTACTCAGAGGGTGGTGGCTGTGTGGAATCAGCTTCCAGCAGAAGTGGTGGAGGCAGGATCGATTTTAACATTTAAGAGTAAAGTGGATAGGTATATGGACGCGAAGGGAATGGAGGGGTATGGTCTGAGTGCAGGTAGATGGGACTAGGGGAAAACAAATGGTCGGCACGGACTGGAAGGGCCGAGAGGGCCTGTTTCCGTGCTGTAATTGTTATATGGTTATTGTACTTCTAAGATCTTCTCGACCTTTCATAGACTCTAATTTAACAAACTACATATGAATTCTAGTTTTATTAAAACATTTTGAATCACAGCAAGCTGTGATCAGTGCACCCTGCCTGAAATGGTGATGCATGCTGATTCACTGGTAACTACTTAAAAGATAAATATTTACTGGGTTGTAAGGAAAGAACAACAGATATCTCCACCAAAGTACCAACTAACATCCTGCCAGATATTATTCAAAAATCTCCATTTATTTCTGTGTACAAGATACTTGGCTCTGGAAACAGCATGTGAAGCAGCACCCGTGGAAATGATGTCAAAGCATTTTAGGTTGACGACCCTCCATGTCTGGGCAGTTGAGAAAACAAATTTGCTTTCAGTTAAATGAGTGGTTTATGTTCGTATCCAGCCTCGTAGGAGCAACTGGTTCAGCTTGGATTTGTGACATTTGTACCTTGTCTCAAAATATCTTCCTGTTTGAAATAATATTAGTATATGTGTTTTTCTCTCGCTCACCATAATACCATTGGTGACTTTGTTCACTTTCATTGGACCTGTTTTTTTTTGGAGCTCCCTGCTTTCTAACTTGGCTTACAACTTTTGTACATTTCTTTGCAATGCTTCTTCAGATGATTAATCACTGATAAATATCAGTTGTTGTTAACACGTGACAGGCTTTTTTCAACTTCAGTCACAAACTATCCAAACTCCATTTGTTGAAGATCAATTCAGTGATAGCAACCTAGGTTGCTCTTATGAAAGTATTACATAAACTTTCATACGTTTAAACTCCAAATAACTATGATGGAGTTAATGTCGCTGAAACACAAAAGGAATGCATTTGCATTTACATCCAAGATCTGAAAATAATATTTTCCTTGTCTCGTTGTTTTAACACTACAATGTTATGTTTAGGTTACAGTATTTTGCAAGAGGTTTACAGGTCTATATCAGACAACTGCGGCTTGCTTTGCAAGGGAAAACGGGTGAAGCCTTGAAAACGGATGAGGTATGTATTCCAGTGGGTTGGTTGTTGAGCTTATGGAAAGTAAGAGGCAGATGGAAATTGCTGGATGTTCTAATTATAGATGTTGCTATGACTGTCTTGGAGGCACAATTACTTAATATGGATATTCCTCGATTTATGAATGGGTTGCAGTCTTGGAGAATGTTTCATTAAGTGAAAATTTGTAAATTGGATACCACTCCCCATTAGTTTCAAACTTAAAAAATCCAACTGCACATGTGCATGATGTATCAGAGTTCAAGTTTGATCAAAAAACCCAAAGATGCATCAACACGTGTATAAATAATGAAGTATCATCTAGGAACAATTAAATCTTAAATTAATGTCATAAAAACAAACTCTTCCCATTATATTATACTATCCCCAAAGTGACACATGAAATCCTGAGACATGTTCACAGGTTGGACATATTTACATGTAGGAACATTTAGAACAAGAGGTCTTGGTTCCGATAGGTTGCCCATTTTAAGACTCGGATGAGATTAATACCGTGTTGAAATCTGTAAAGCACTGGGTAATTGTCCAAAAGGTTGCAAACAGTAGAGGGCAGCACGATGGCGCAGCATTGAAGTTACTGCCACACAGCGCCAGATACCATGGTTCATTCCTGACTAAGGGTGATACCTGTACGGAGTTTGTACATTCTCCCCATGACCGCATGGGTTTTCTCCGGGTGCTCTGGTTTCCTGTCTGGTTTGTAGGTTAGGGTCTCGGCCCAAAACCTCACCTATTCCTTCTCTCCAGAGATGCTTCCTTTCCCGCTGAGTTACTCCAGCATTTTTAGTCCATCTTTGGTTTAAACCAGCATCTGCAGTACCTTCCTACACAGGTTTGTAGGTTAATTGGCTTAATAAAATTGTAAGTTGTCCTTGGTGTGTGTAGGATGGTGTTAGCGTACATGGATCGCTGGTCGGCATGGAATCGGTGGGTCGAAGAGTTGTTTCCGCGGTGTATCTCTAAACTGAACAAACCTTTAGTCCTGATCCACATGCTACAGGACCTGATAAAGGAAATACACTGGCTTGTCTCGAGTCTCAAAGGAGGTGGAATTGTGCTCACCTTCTGTTATTCTTACCAAATGGAAATTTGGATAACATGCCTGTGTGGAGGGTACCAATTTGGGTTCAAGCTGTGCTGTCCCACAATGAGAAAGCTCTCAGTATGTAAATACTGAATGTCTCAGAAGTAATTGTGTTTCTGTCGTGTATTGCAGATGTTTTAATTTACTGTTGCAAAAGAGCTAAGAGCACAGTTTTGTCAAAGATTGGTATTGATATACTGAATATGAATGAATGAATAAGTTTATTGGCCAAGTATTCATATACAGGAATTTGCCTTGGTGATCTGCCCACAAGTGGCAACATGACATACAGTGACAGTTCAGAATGATATATAAAACATTAAACAATAACAAAACATTATTGATTAAACATGTGAATAAAATACCAGAGCAAAAGGAGGCAACAGATTATTAGAGCTACTACTCGTGGGGAAAAAAAGGTGTTTTTTTGCCTGGCTGTGCAGCTTTGACAGTCCGGAGTCGCCTTCCAGAGGGAAGTGATTCAAAGAGTTAATTGGCTTGATAAAAATGAATATAGCAATCTGCAGTCATTGTGGACAAGACTACGCTTGTAATCACTATTGTAGCAGTAAAATAATTATGCCACGGACAACAGAATCACTTTGGAGAGTAGTGCACAGTCATACTGGTATTACTAATGGCTCCAGGACTCCATCAATTCTCTCTGCCAAAGCTTTAACAGTGCACTTTCTGCGACAAAAGTAAATTCTTAAATCAAACCCTTGTGCCTTAGAGTTAATGGTGTTACAGCAAAAGTTCACAAATCAAGGAACATTATGTATTTAGGAGGATATTGAAGTAAAAATTTCACACTTTAAATATAATACTGTTTCTATTCCACAGAACAAAATTAAGGTTGTTGCACTGAAGATAACCAATAACATTAATGTTCTTATCAAGGTAATTAATTTTTAACCATTGATTATAACGTGTGTAGGGAATGGGTGTGTTTGTTATATGCAGATTATGCAGCTAAATATATATTCTGTCATGGATACCTGCATTCTTCGGTACTGCTTAATAAACGTTCATAATATTTACATGTAAGTTATGTTTGAAAACATAAATTTAGGATAGAAAAGCTAGGGTGGATAGGCTTAATGGTCTACTACTTTCTGTATTCTGTTCATAAAATAAGTGCTACCTTCACTTTTGTTCGTAAAATAGACTCCTTCCGTATCTGAGTGAAGTAGGCTGGACTTAAACAATGTATAACCTGCACATTTCTGTTCGTTAGGATCTGTTCCACAATCCTCCCTCTTATAAAAGTACAGTCACCCTTTCTTGGAAGCCGGTACAGAAAGTTGAAGGAGGGTAAGTTTTTACTTGGTATCTTGCATTATACACAGTTATCGTACCCCTCTTAGAAGCTAGCACCCATTTAAAATAAAATGAATGTTGATGCCTTAATTTATAACACAGCCCGATAGTCACTCTTGTAGATGGTGAGATTGATTTGTGATATCATTGCGCAATACCATCGTCTGACCAGTTCTTGCAACCACAATTCGTCCAATTAAGCTTCGTCGTTAAATCATCAGGGAATTTGAACCTTTGGTTTTCACTTTATTCAACTCTGGAAATCCGGTTCAGATAATTCTATCCATGGGACTCGCTGTCTGACATAGATGTTTTTATGCATCTCTGTAAGATCAACCCTCAGCCTGCTGCACCTGAAGGAGTAAATCTTAGCCTGCCCAACCTTTCCCTGTAGCTCGTGTCCCGACAAAATCCTCGTAAATCTTCTCCATATTCTTTCCAACTTAACAATGTCCTTCATAAAGCAGGGTGACCAAGACTGAACACAACCTCACCAATACCTTGTACAACTGTAGCATAACATCCCAAAATCTATACACAATACCATGACTAAGGCCAAAGTACTGAAATACTTGATCACCCTAACTACCTGTGACACCACTTTCAGGGATGGGCTTCAGTTTCATTTTTGCTGTGATTCTATCTTTGATGAGCTGAAAACAGGCAATCAAACTAAAGTGATTGATATAAAGGGAACATGGAAAGAAAAGGGGCAATGTTGTAAGACAAATAGCTTTTTGCAAGACTCCCTGTGCATGTACATTGTTTAGCATGACCTGTCTGGTACACAGCTTCCACTGTTAATGATATCTTCTTGTCATTCTAAATATGACAGTGGTTACATTGCACAAGGATATCACAATTTTCTTGATATAATCGGACTCAAAAGGTTAAGTTAAAAGACACCTCTGTCACCAAATTTAAAAAATCTACAGTGTAGGAAGGAACTGCAAATGCTGGTTTAAACTGAAGATAGACACAAAATGCTAGAATAACTCAGCGGGACAGACAGCATCTCTGGAGAAAAGGAATGGGTGACGTTTCGGGTTGAGACCCTTCTTCAGACTTTAAATCTATAGACTACGTTGAATCATGCAGGCTATTCTGTCACATCTCCTTATTACCGCTATTTCAAAATTGGAAAATGGTTTCGGGTAGAGAAAATGTTGCATTTGTACCAAGTAATTTTGAGTAGGGCTAATGATGTTGGTTTGTTCCTCCACCCCTCCCTAGAAGTTTGTACTTTTTTTGTTGCATATAGTGATGTTAAAATTAATTATGCAATATTTCCTTGGAAAATTGTGATTGTTACTGAATACCGATTGTTGGGTTATTTAGGAGATGGTGAGAACAATTAGGATGATTTTATGGTGTTCCTGCTGGGAGGGTTTCCCCCAAGCAGTCAATGAATGTTATTTTAGCATACTATGAACTTTTTGTGTGTGTGTATATATATATAATTCAAGCTAGTTGCAGTTATCTCATCCAATATCTATCTTTTTCCTTTCATTTGGTTTTGTTAGTTTGACACTGTGGGCACAACACAAAACCTTTAGATTTGTTTTCAATTTAGGTTAGTTTAGATTGCTTTTGAATTGCATGAGACATAATTTGAAGGAAGTAACAGCTATAAATAACTGAAGGGAGCAAGACAGTAAAGTACTTTATAAATTGTGCCCTAATCTGATGTGTTAATTTATTTAAAACAAACCTTATTGATGATCTTAATAGGCAAAAACGAACGGCTGAGGAAAACACTTCATCCCCTCCCAAGAAACAACCTCCAGCACAAAAACGAGATACCAGGCAAATCTATAATCCACCTAGTGGTAAATACAGTGGCAATCTTGGTAACTTCTCTTACGGTAAGCATTATCAACAAATTGTAGATTTGGATTAATTTCTGTTAATCATCCACAATACAGTAAACACTTGATTTAACAGACTTCTTTATAATGGATTTTGGTTATAGCAGACCCAATCTGTTGTAGACCAAGTTCATTGTTTCATGGAATGACTATTAGGTGTTTCGAATAATTTTAGCTTAGTTTAGAGATACAGCATTGAAGCACCAAGTCCGTGCCGACCTGTACATTAGTTCTACGCTTAACACGAGGAACAATTCAGTGTGTAGAATAGAACTACTGTTGTAGTTCTATCTTTCCTCCCACATTACAAAGAAAAGACATTGTAACAGTGCAAGTTTCTTCCGCGCGCACCCACCTCCCACCCCTCCCCCAACGCTGCAAAGATATGCAGGCCTGCAACTCACCTGGCCTCTTAACATGTGAGAACTGCTGGCAGAGCCACTACCCCAGAGACCCGGGCCCCCAACCCGTAGTGCGTAAGACAATTTGGTGTGTGTAGTATAGAACCACTGCATTAGAGCACCCGGAAGAAACCCACTCTGCTGCATAGCGCGCCCGAGGACAGGATCAAACTCTGGTCTCTGACGTTGTACAATAGCAACACTATCGCAATGACACTGCTCTCTCAAGGTATTGTGTATTTTGTGTCCTTTGCCGTTTATTGTATTGTGTTTGTTTATGGGCTGTTTTTCCAATAGTACAGTACATAGTAGCAGACAATCAGTAATAAAGGACACCATCTCCCCCTGTGTGGTCTGTTAATGTGAGGGTTTACTGTAATATAATGTGTTGGAGCAGAGAAGTTTCTCTTATCAACTCTCTTGCAGTGGGGAAAATACCTGAGGTCTTGGTGCTCCACTCTTAGGCTGGAAAGGCATTGTCATGTGGTGCTCATTAATCACCTGGAAAGTGGATCAAAGCAACATTAATTAGATTCAATCTGTAGGAAGGAACTGCAGATGCTGGTATAAACTGAAGATAGACACAAAACGTTGGGAGTAACTCAGTGGGTCAGTCTGGAGAAAAGGAATTGGTGACGTTTTGGGTCAAGCCCCTACAGACTGAGAGTCGGGGGAATGGGAAATGAGAGATATAGACTGATCGATAGAGAGATATAGAACAAATGCATATCTTATATTCATTTGTTCTATATCACTGTCTATATATCACTTTTCCCTCTTCCCTGACTCTCGGTCTGAAGAAGGCTCAACCCGAAAATTCACCTATTCATTTTCTCCAGAGATGCTGTCTGGCATGGTGAGTTACTCCAGCTTTTTGTGTCTGTCTTAATTAGATTAAATATTTAATGTCTGTCCTGAGCGTATTCATGTACTGCAGAGCTGCCAAGTAGTACAGATTTTCCATATTTTGTACGGAAATGTGATAAGAATACGAATGTGCGGTTTTGAGTTGTTAAATATGGATTTTTTAGAAGTCCGTATTTAACAACGCAAAATCGACCATAGATGATCGTAACAAGGAGGTGCAGCGGGCAGGTGGGAGCGGCCGGGATCGGCTCGACTTCCTGTTTCGTTGCCATATGCCACTCGCCAATGGAGGGGTGGTGGTCCAGTGGGGTTGACTTGGGATCTTGCTGCTTGGTAAATGTTGGGGGGGGGTGGGGGGAGTCATGCTGTCCCTCTGGGGATTGTAACAGTTTATTACAGATTATATCTATTGGTGTTTTGGGTTTCAAGATCTGGATGATTATTTTTGTGGGCGTTAGTCTGCCGCCGTGCTTGGGTTGGGGTCTCTCTGATTCGTTCTTTCTCGCTCTCCCTCCCTCTCTACCCTCTCTGTCCCTCCATCCGTTGCTTTCTCTCCTTCTCTCGCTGTGTCTTTCGCCCTCTCTCTCTCTCTCTCACGCGCTCTCTCTCCCGTTCCCCCTCGTCTCACTCCCTCTCTCGCTTCAGCATCCCCGGAATAATTTGGCGTTTCGCAGGAACGGCTGCATCTGCGGTTCCGTCATGAGTTCCTCCAGCACTCTGTTTTTTGTTTGGCTCTGGAGCTGAAGGTGGACGGGGGGGGGGGGGGCTGGGGTGGCTCAACGGGACGGGCGGCGGCTCTGAGGAGAGGGAGTGGGTGGTGTTTCGGGTCGAGACCCTTCTTCAGACAATCACAAGTACTCTCACTGACGAGAGTTCAGTTTAGTCTGAAGAACGGTCTTCTCTCCAGAGTTGCTGCCTGTCCCGTTGAGTTGCTCCAGATTTATGTCTATCTTCAATTTCAGAGTGCTGGAGGAACTCAGCGGGCTAGGCGGCATCTGTGGAGAGAATGGATTAGGAGTTGTTTCGGGCCAGGGTTCTTTTTCAGTGGGAAGGAACTGCAGATCGGGCATGATATTCTTCCAATTTAAATCGGAATTCCGATTTTTGTTGTTGTTTGTTTTTCTGTTTGTCAACCTTTGTGCCCGATTATTTGGCGGCCAATCAACCGGTGCCTCTGGGGGTTGCGTCCAATCACCAACCAGCACCCCTTAAAATTCCCATCCAATCATCAAATCGTTGTCCTCCCGTCCAATCAGCCGCTGTCTCCAAGGGAATTGTGACTAATCACATAATGCGCTGGTCTGCCTCTGCTTCCCTTACTGAAGCAGTCGATGACTGCAGCCAACACAGAGAGAGAGATGCAAGAAAGCAGCACACACAACATATAATACACACAACATATACACAATAAACTATTACAAACACACAATAAACAAGCTATGCATTCTTGTACTCTTACATGGGTATGACCGCACATTAAAAAAAAAATTTTAATTCTGCAAAATGGCTCCGCGTAAAAATACTGATTTCCTCAGCAAAATACTGATTTACAGGTGCTAGAATGCTGAAATGTTCTGCAAAACTTGGCTGCTCTGGTAAAGGAAGGAAATAATTTGAAATACTTGAAATTGAGTTAATATCTTAAGGAGGGAGTGAGGGTAACTGTTTTTAGATTGTACAATATAATTCATTTGGGAAAAGTGCAATTCGTGTAACTTTCAGTATTGCGATTAGGTCAGTTCTGTAGAATATTTATACTCTGGTCATTTTACAAGTAGATACCTACATAATATGTTGTTTATCTACAAATATATTAAAATTGCACAAGGATAAGTAAATAATTTGAAAGTAATTTTCTTTTGCTTCAGAACAAAGAGGTGGTTTCCGTGGAGGCAGAGGTCGAGGATGGGGCGGCCGAGGAAATCGTACCAGGGGACGCCTCTATTAGAGATAAAAATTCCTTCACCATTGCGTGTTGTGCAGTAGTTACTGTGTACTGTATTATTGGGATTGCTGCTGAGCACCCACAAGAACTGCGAATAGCTTCAAAAAAGAATTCTGTATTTAAACCTAATTTCTAAAAGATAATTTGTACAATTCAGTCTTTGTTTATATTTCAGTATGTGTAGCTGTTTTTTTCCAAATCCACACTTATTCTAAATTTTTTTAATTTCCTTTTTTATTTTATACTGCTCTTATGACATTTGGAAGAAATTTTCAAAATGCAAAGCAACAGTATTTGACATTCCTAAGTCCATCTTTCTAAGGCACCATGGTAAAGTTAATAGGAGAGAAATTAATGGACAACGTTCTTTCGATGTAATCTGTTGTTCTCATGGTCATGTCCCAGCAATGTGATATATTACAGGATTGAGATCACACTTAAAATTATACGAGTGATCCATGGCCAAATATAGGACCTTCCAAGGTGTTCTGGCATATTTTCCAAATGAACATGTGCCATCAGAAAAAATATCATTACTACAAAGCATGTGCTTAGGAATACTAGCACTGGCAATTCAAAGATTTGGGTCTGATACTTTCCTAATTGAAATACCTGTTTAACGTTTTAACCTGTTTAGTGCCATACCCCCACGAGTATACTCGTTTTGGCTTAGTGACGTTTTATGACTGCGTGATGAGTTGTCCTTGACCTAGAAAAAACCTGGCACATGCCATGAATGAAAAGAATCTTGGTAGTGAACAGGTTAATCCTGTTCAAGAGCAGATAAGTAATGTTACTCTAGCCCCTTTGGTGAAGTTTTACTAACAAATCTGGGTGTCTCCATACCCCTTTTCTACCTGAAGTTTTTCTCAGTGGCCACTATTTTTCCAGTTGGAATGAGGGGACTTAATTTTTTTAATTGAAGACAGAAATGTGCATATTTGGTGTGGACCAAATGTTTGAAGCTCTGAACCTGCAATTCAATATTTTCCCATTCAGTAAGTAAATGCCACTATTCCTATGGATGAACACCTGGTAAATGCAGTGATAAACCTACTAGTGATATGTGCAGTATTTATGCTGTTTGTTTCATCTTTATGGTCTGTACTTATTTACTAGAGTGTTTAAGAACTAACGTACTACATTTGAGGAATACTTACAGTTAAAAGAATAATTTGTTAGATTCCATAACATGTCTGCATTTTTGCTTTGATCCCTGCTTCATTGTCCATCTTCATGGCCAGTCTTGATGTCAAATGTCATCTCACTGTGCCTTTGCAGTGCACAATGGGCTTCATTTGGATATCAAAAGCGAGCTGTCAATAATGATTTACTGAACTATAATCATCACTTCCTTAGTTTGTATCCCTGCCCTCAATAAACCATTAGTTAATAACTTGTACGTGTTAATGTTTTAGCTGGTCATCTAAATTTAAAGTTGATTTTGAAGATTGTCGTGCTGTTGGGCTATATACGAATTTACATTACAAAATTACATACTGTGACTAAGTACGTGCGAACAAGCTGTAACCCAGCAGTAACTTGATCCTTAATACATTTAATGTTCAAGTAAAAATATTAAGTATAGCTACTTTCAGTGCTAGAGTAGGTTTTAAGGAATTGCTGTAGATTTGGACACCAAATTTTGATTCCAGTTAAAATGCTGAAGAAATACTACATTAACCAGTACTGCTGGATAACCCATACTGGCCTTGAAATATGTCTGTTCTGGATAACTGCTGAAATATTTCTGGTGATATATTTATTCCTCTGTGCCAAAATTTGGGAATGTCTTCATGGAATATGCACTGCTTTGAAGCCACAGTGGCGATATTAAATGTCGATTAAAATTTGAATAATTTCCTGATATCTAAAGTTGAAGAAATGGTCTTGGAAAACGCAGATAACTATATTAATGGGGTTTTTTTGGACCAAATACCACTGTTAAGTACTTCAGAATATGTGAGCAAAACTTACCAGTTTGGATTGCTGTTTAACTACCAAAATCTTAAATTTACCATTGTGCAAATTAATTTATTAAGGTGTATTTTGGAAGAATGCTGTTGGAGGTTAATGAATACATGCAATGACTGTCAGCATGCAGTGAATAGGGGCATGCTCAACGTTTATGTATTCATTTTCTGAAATCCGGTCATTGTAGTCTTTGCTTGAAAGCTAACTAATGCAGTAATTATGAAGATATGTGGGGAAAGGTGATTGCCCCCCCCCCCTTTGTACGTTATACAGAAGAACCTATTTCTTTAGTTTTTGTCTGCAATATAACAGTGCTGGAGCATTTTTAAGCTATCTGCAAAAGTTACGTTTGTATTGTACAAAAGGATTTATTTCAATATTTGGATTTAATAGTTAAAACCTAGCAGTTGAAAGTATATATCTTAAACTGATTTAGAAAATCTATAACTGTGCATGTGATTTTTATAGGGGTGTCTGTACATATTTGAAATAGCTTTTTGTAGGTATTTGCTGGTGTTAACAATATCATTGTAGCTTCTGTTTACAAAAGCAACAAAGTTTGCAGCCTCATTTTATTTTGGTAAAAGGAAGTATAAGTCCTACCCCTTTGGAGTATGTATGTTTTATATGGTAACGGTGCACACTGAATAATATTTTTGTATTGTGCACTAATCAGTAAACATTGATGAAAAATAGCTACATTGTCAACAGGTTTTCAATAACTTGTCATAACCAATAACCATTGAAGAGATTTAAATATTTTTATAGGGCTATTAATTTCAATCTTGTGCAGAGGCGGCATGTTTCCCCCCCCCCCAGATTTTTTTAAATAGCAGTTTTGAGAGCACCATTCAGGGTGGCAGGAATTGCAGGAGCTTACGATCTGGAAGATAGAGAAATTTAATGTATAATGCAGGTTATAAACATTAAATATTCGATTATGCAACAACAATCAAAATTTAGGCACTGACACTCAATGAATTGGAAAGAAATCTATCTGCTTAGTTGCATAATCGGCCTGGAATGTGAAGTTGTGTGTGTGCAGTGGTAGGGAAAATATAATTTATAGATGTGAGGATTTGATAAAATAGTGTTAAAATATAGACACACTACTGAAACAGTGTGGAGAGCTAATTTCTTCCTTTGTAATTTTCATAAATATATTGGCAGTGAATCTTCTCATCTGGAATTAATGGTTCTTGCCTACTTTTGTTTTTGTTCTGTTTAACTGTCAGTTCATTTAAAAATACTGACCAGACTGCCATATTAAATCTGGTGTCCTCTCAAAATCTTCTGTTGTGAAAGACTGACATAACTTACCAGTATGATATGCTGGTTGCATCTTGATTATGAAGGCATGATTGTTGGGAGACTCATTTTCCATTTATGGTCAAAGCAACAGGTCTGTGTACTTTAATGGTAGTTGGATTAGCTTTTCTCTCTGTTTTGGGTGTTGCAAATATGACAGAAGCCTATATTGAGGGTATTATTGGAATATCCCAAGAGAGAAGGTGATATAGCAAATCACTATGCCCAATTAAAACATCCAATTTTGAGCTTCTAATGTCTGAGCAACTGAGAGGGCAGTTATATAGAAGACTTTAAAAGGCAAAACTGGAAAACTGCCTCCATTTCCTTTCAAAGCAGGAAAAAATGAAGTTATTTTTCTTCTGTTCATACCTCTGGCGCTTAATATCAGTATTGTAATTCTTGCAGCTGACAGTTAATGTTTTAATGGCAATTCTAAGCAAATACTGTGATTCCCTCTGATTTACATTCCTATATTCTAGATTTTTTGTTCAAAATCTTTTGGATGCCTATTGCACTGTTTCAACTAAGACATTATTTATACGTCTCAACATCATTCTTATCTATATTAACACTTGTGTGTATTGCCCAGTTTTACACTGATTGAATAATTCCTCATCTTTATCACATTAAATCCCATTGAATTTCCAGCTTATCTACCATTTCACCCAGAGGGATGTGGGCATCACTGGAAATTCCGAGTTATTGCCCATCCCTGACAGCCTTTAAAAAGGTGTCAGTGAGCCTCCACCTTGACCCACTGATATCTGCCTGGTGAAAATATTCCCAAAGGTCTGAGGGTACGGAGTTTGAAGATTTAGACTTTAACCATAGTGCCCAAAGGGAAGTCACGCAAACAATTGTATTCCTGTTGGCAAAATTGGTGGCAAGGGAATCACCGAAAGTGAAAATTAAAAATTAGGATTATTTGTCCCTACTTCCTCTTGGATGGCACCACTACTGGGCTTTATTATTAGCTTGATTGGTATATAATTTCCTATATCAGAATTAGAAATAATCTTTTTGTCAGGATGAAACATTACTTCAAAAAAGTCATTTATTTTCCTGTTAAATCTTGTTCTCTGTTCAAATTCTCTTTGCCTCTTAATATTACTATTTCCCATCTGAATTTATTTCACAAATTTCTGCATTTCATGTATTAATCTCAATAAATGCCTTTTTGTTTTCTTCCTGTGGATTATGATTTTTTTTTCCCCTCATTCTTTGTTTACCAGTTCATTTTTGTTCATACTGCTTTTCTGATCCTTTGTATCAGCATTGATCCCAAAAGGTATTTGCTGTGTTCCCTTGCATAATTGTTTTTGTCAGTTGATGTAACTCGTTTCAAGGTTGTAAAATATGATTTGAAATTCAGAAACTCTAATGACATTAAACAATCCAGTTCTGGCTATCTCAGGTGGTACGGTGGCTATTTGTATTGCTTTGGAATCATTAATGTATAGAGGTCAAGATGAGAATAACGTGACATATTAAAGTACACTTGCAGTGCTCTGCATAATGTTTGGGACAAAGACCAATCAATTATTTATTTGCCTCTGTACACAATTTGAGATTTGTAATAGAAAAAATCACATGTGGTTAAAGTGCACATTCCAATGTCATGGAAATGAATGCAATCATGTTTAGTGTTTTGTTACATATCCTTTGCATGCAATGACTGCTTGAAGTCTGCAATTCATGGACATCAACAGTTGCTGGGTGTCTTCTCTGGTGATGCTCTGCCAGGCCTGTATTGCAGCCATCTTTAGCTTATGCTTGTTTTGAAGCTAGCCCGTCAGTATTTAAAAGGCATACTCAATTGGATGCAGATCGGATGATTTACTTGGCCACTCAAGAATTTACTTTTTTTTTTTTTGCAAACTCGTATGTAGCTTCAGCAGTATGTTTGGGATCATTGTCTTACTGTAGAATGAACCACCAGCCAATGAGTTTTGAGGCATTTGTTTGAACTTGAGCTGATAGGATGTTCTATACACTTCAGAATTCATTATGCTACTCTCTCTCTCTTGCGTATGGTGTGCACAGCCTAAAGTTGTAGGACAACTTGTTCTATTTGATCTTATTTGATTGTGCACGCCAGGTTGATTGCATTCGTCGAAACAGGGCGGACCACGTGAAGGTTGCAATCTTCCACCCCATTATGCTACTACCATCAATAGTTGTATCATCAATGAAGATAAGTGAGCCAGTACTTTCAGCTGCCATACATGCCCAGGCCATAACACCCCCACCACTGTGTTTCACAGATGAGGTGGTATGCTTTGGATCATGAATGAATGAATGTTTATTGGCCAAGTATTCACATACAAGGAATTTGCCTTGGTGCTCTGCCCGCAAGTGACATGACATACAGTGACAGTTAAAAATGATACATTAAACATTAATAATAAAACATTATTGATTAAACATGTGAATTAAATAAAATACCAGAGCAAAATGAGGCTACAGATCATGGGCAGTTCCTTCTCGCCGCCATACTTTGCCTTTGCCATCATTCTGATATAAGTAAATCTTCGTCTCATCTGTCCACAAGACCTTTTTTCAGAACGGCGGTTGCTCTTTTAAGAACTTCTTGGCAAACTGTAACCCGGCCATTTTTGCGGCTAAGCAGTTGTTTGCATCTTGCAGTGTAGCCTCTGTATTTCTGTTCATGAAGTCTTCTGCAGACAGTGGTCATTGACAAATCCACACCTGACTCCTGAAGAGTGTTTCTGATTATCGTACAGGTGTTTGGAGATTTCTCTTTATTATAGAGAGAATTCTTCTGTCATCAGCTGTGGAGGTCTTCCTTGGCCTGCCAGTCCCTTTGCGATTAGTAAGCTCACCAGTGCTCTCTTCTTAATAATGTTCCAAACAGTTGATTTTGGTAAGCCTAAGGTTTGGCTGATGTCTCTAACAGTTTTATTCTTGTTTCTCTGTCTTATAATAGCTTCTTTGACTTTCATTGGCACAACTTTGGTCCTAATGTTGATAAACAGCAATAAAAGTTTCCAAAGGTGATGGAAAGACAAGGAGCTGAGCATTCTCTTATACCCGCATTAAGGGGGCAATGAAACACACCTGAGCAATTACAAACGCATGTGAAGGCATGTGTCCCAAACATTATGGTGCCCTGAAAAGGGGCTATGCATAAACACTACTGTCATTTCTACATGGTGAAACCAAAATGTATAAAAATGGCCTTTATTAAAATCTGTCAATGTGCACTTTAACCACATGTGATTTTTTTTTTTCTATTATAAATCTCAAATTGTGGAGAAGAGAGGCAAATTAATAAATGATGGGTCTTTGTCCCAAACATTATGGAGAGCACTGTACATTTACACACCCCAAACCTGATGCATTGAGAGGTCTCAAAAGTGAATGCAGGCAAACTGTTAAACGGGGGAACTAAAATTATAAACAGTTTATCTGTGAGCATAAAATTAAGGGAGAACTTATTTGAATCAACTAAAATTGAGGATTCAAGAAGCGTGTGGTGTTTACAAATAGATCAAGGTATAACAAAAGTGAAAACCTAGGACTGTCATGGAAAAAGCTGACAGTACGGTACACAAACTTCCAGAATAAGTAAGTGAGGGGGGCTTTAAGGCTGAGTGGATTGGAATAATAAATTGATTTTATGTGTAAATTTAAAAATAGTGGCCAGAAAGCCTGCTGTGCAAATTGGAATAAATTAAACTTGGTCTTCCTGAAATCATTCATTTTACATGTTGATAAATTTAGTGAATGCATATAATTCCTATTTTCAAATAACTCCATGCACTGGTAATTATTTCAATACATTCTGATGAAATGCATTCGGAGAATCATTGACATTTATTTAAAAAATGTATACAAGGTTGCTTTTACTATCGATTTCAGAAGTTCATTGCATTGCAACCAATGTGAACAGGACGCCAAACAAGTGTAAATTGTGTGTAGTTTGCTGTCTTGGTCAAAAATAGTTTTGTATAGGAAATAAAAGAATTTAAAGTAGTTTCTATGGTTGATAGTTTCATATTGTATGGAGTTTAATCTATGCAATGTGCCATTGAATTGCTGATGTACAATAAACTGTATCTCTTAATATATTAAAATTGCGTTTGCACATGTTCACTCTATAAAATGTTATTTTACTAACATTTGCCATTCCAAATTCAGTTGCATGTTTATGTTGGAGACTGCTGTAGCAAATAAGTCCCATTGTAATCATGCTTGCTTGACACTGGTGACAAATATATGACAAATGCAATTGCATTCTCGAAAGTTGTCTATTCCAAATAGCTTTCCTCTTCCAGAATTGATGTGTTTTTCTATTTAAGCAAAGAAAAGGTCAAAATATATAAAGACATTTGAATTGCATTCTGGCAATCTGATAGCCTCCACTTCAGTCCACGACTGAACATTTATGACCCTTCATATTCGCAGAACAGGAAATGGACTGGTATATATCTCATTCTACTGTTGGCATATAAAGTACTCTGCATTCAGAAGATCTTCAAAATATCTAATGACTGCTGTGCAATCCTTATGTTCGGACTGCAATGTAAATTCCATTATTACCGCCTTTGCTCCATGACAGTCCTATTGTAGGTTGGTGTTTATAAAGCACATTGTAACCAAAAACTAAATGGCAGTTGCTGCTACTCGTCAATGCTCCAATATAATGGTGCTATAATTCTCTGCTTTACTATTGCTCCATTCATTGGTTCCTTCTTTAATCAAATGTCAGCCCACCTCCATATTAGGGTTTCTTAGGACTCGTGCCACAGATGACACACAACCTTCCTACTCAACCTGCAAAAACCTTGAACTGATCCTCACCTGTTCCTTATGCGCGGACCCTTGCTCCCACCCTTCCCTGCGCCCATCTTTACTACTGTTTAAATACTCAATCTTAGAATGGATGTTGGAATCTTATTTAGAACCAATAGGACGATATAAATTGTTCCTTTTCACGGATGGTAGATTTTTTGAGCGATTGATTGTACGGCAATAAAAGAGTAATGAACCAGTTCTTTGATACCAAAGTTGCACCAAAATTAAAAGTAAAGACTTTTTCTGTTGTCTTCTGGACTGATACTTATGGGTGGGATTAGAAAATAATCTTCAATTGAGTCTGGCAATGATTGATAGTGGAGAGAAGGATCAAGGTACAGTTGGTCTTTTCCTTGCCATCAGTTTAGTACCTTTTCTTTGCATCTTGTTTTGATTTGTATGGGCTTTTTCCATGTTGCCTTCCTCTCCAAATGACATGAAAATGCCAACTTCCTTTTATAGGAACTTCAGCTTTTGTTAGAATATGAACACAGAAATTCATACCAAACAGTATTAAACAAACGTGTTTTCAAGCTGATACTTCAATGGATAAGATGAAATGTTCAAATTAAAACCAATGACATATTTTGGTACTTTACCTTCCCTTGCCAACATTGCATAAGATGCCATATTTCTTATAGCAAATGAAGTTAGCTCACCTGACAAGTTCAGATTACAAATTAAATCAATGATAAAAACAATGAGAAGTTGTTCCACTTTAACTGCAGGGAGTGACTGCGACACACCTTAATTTTTAATGTGATCAATGAACATTAGCATGGCTATGGATGTTAATGTATGTGATAAAATGTGTTTAAAATGTACCTGATAGCACTGACTGAATATTTAGACTAAAGATAGAAACAACCCTTTCCACATCGCTAGTCTTACTCTCCCTTGACTCTCTGTCTGATGAAGGGTCTCGAAGCGAAACGTCAACCATTCGTACGTGATGGGCTGAATGGCCTAATTCTGTTCCTATCAACTCTGCCATGACTGATCTATCTCTTCCCTTCTCACCTAACTATTGACATTAGTACTAATCGCGAAGATCTCGACCTGAAACCTTACCCATTCCTTCTCTCCTGAGATGCTGCCTCCTGTCCCGCCGAGTTACTCCAGCACGTTGTGTCTATCTGCGGTGTAAACCAGCATCCACAGTTCCTTCCTACACAAGAATTTAGCCATCAACTTGGCCTCCGCAGCCTTCCGTCGCATTGAAGTCCACAGATTCACCCCGCCCCCCGTCTGACTAAAGAAGGTCCATGTCTCTAGAGATGCTGCTTGTTCCGCCGAGTTAAACTCCAGCATTTTGCGTCTATCTTGTCTATCCCGACGGGTCGCCTGAGGGGAACCGAGCTGAGCTGAGCTGCCCCGTTCGGTGGTGGTTGCCGCCCCGGCCCCGCACAATGATGGCGGTTGTTCCGGTGTCGGGCGACGCGTTTCCGGTTGGCGGTGAGGGCGGTTGAGAGGTGGGAGCAGTGATTAAACATGGCGGTGCGTAGCGAGGGAGAGCGCGGTGATTGTTGCCGCCGCCGCCGCCTTTTACTGGCAGTCCTGTTCTCCGCTTTGAGGAGCTCGACGGCCACCACGCACTGGATTGTGACTGAAGATGGAAAGATTCAGCAGCAGGTGGGCCCGAGCGATGGGTTTTTTAGCGGTGGAGGAGGAGGAGGAGGAGGAGGAGGGGTGGTTCAGTTGTCGGTGGTGAATGGGGTCCGCAGACTGAAGGGCTGTTCAAGCGGACATTGTGGCCACCCGAGACCGCCAGCGTCGGCTCGGTTGGGTGTGGAAAACTTTGCGGCCGGAGTCGGATATCCAGGCCTGTGGGTTGTTTTATTTTTTTTGGGGGGGGAGGGGGGGTTGACAGACTGGTTCGTTGGGAGGGAGTGATTTCGCAATGTAGCCCGTGACTGGTTGCCAGCCTCTCCCACGGGGCGGTTCCGGTCCTGATCCATACGAACGCTTGGCGTTTCCAAACATAACAAGTACCCTGTTCCCACCAAGCCGTGGCTTCCCCCGTTCCCGCGACACCCCCCCCCCCCCCTCTCCCCGCTTAAATAGAAACATAAAAACCCGTGAAGTTAAAGCGGCACCTCATGTTCCCTCTGCTATTCACTAAGATCACGGATGTTCTATCATCTCAGCACGACTTTTTATGTATTAACTCCGTATTACTTGAATAGACTTCGATTCCTCAGCCGTCTTTGCTGCAGAATTGCAGAGATTCGCAATCGGCTCGTGAAGGAATTTCTTCTGATGTACCCTGAATGTTCGTACCCTTTTCGAGATTTCGATCCCCGTTTCGTTGAGGGAAACCCTATACCTGAGACTACCTCTTAGAGTCCTTTAGAATTGAGATCACTACTTATTCGTCCAAATTGGATAGAATTAAAGTCCAATCTGTTAATCCTCCTCAAGCGACATATCTACTACCATTTTAGAGATCCAACTAGTAAATAAATGCTGCACCCCTTTTGTCACAAATGTATTCTTTAGATATGAGGAAGGGCTCTGTGCACAATATTCCAAATATATTCTTATGATATCATTATTGTTACGTGTAAAGTTTTGTTTTACACGCTATCCAAATAGATCAGACATGCCTCTACCTTTGTAAGGAAATCGCCTGCAACAAAGGACAATATTTGCTTTTCTACATGCTTGGAGTAATCAAATGTTAATTTTGTGATTCAAGAACACTAACACCATTTAATCTCTCACCAATTAAAAACATGTCGTTTGAGGTATTCACTTTTGAGCAGGTACCTGTTATGATGAATTATTTTGAAGATTTGGGAGCATGTGCTGCCAAAAGATCATGACAGGTGTGTAGGAAAGAACTGCAGATCATGACAGGTTATTCTTCTCAATACTTCCTTTTAAGAATTACCTGAACATGCATGTATATATTATAAAATATAAAATGAAGACTCTCATACACAAAATGATCATATTTTAATTTTGGCCAAGCATCTGTGTGGCTCATAGAAGGAAATTCCATTCCTGGTGTTATCCAGCAATCTGGTTGAGGCTGAATTGTTTCCTCAATTTCACTATCTAATCCTCCACTCCTCCTCTCATTCTCCCCAGTCCAATCTTGCCATTGTGACAAGCAGAGGAGGGCACCACTAAACACTGTGCTTGAGTTTTAGACAGCATTTGAGGTTGTTGTCAAAGCTGAAAATTACACTTTGATTTTTGTACTCTTTTGTGGATTATGGAACTCAGGGGTGAGGCTGGCATTTATTTCTATAAATATTTGTCGCTAACACAGAAAAATTAATAACTTATATTTACAACACCCTTTTAGATAGTGAGATACCATCAACGGAATCATATAGACACACATGGGAAAATGAAATAAATCAATCCATATAACCATATAACAATTACAGCACGGAAACAGGCCCTCTCGGCCCTTCCAGTCCGTGCCGACCATTTGTTTTCCTCCAGTCCCATCTACCTGCACTCAGACCATACCCCTCCATTCCCTTCACGTCCATATACCTATCCACTTTACTTTTAAATGTTAAAATCGATCTTGCCTCCACCACTTCTGCTGGAAGCTCATTCCACACAGCCACCACCCTCTGAGTAAATAAGTTCCCCCTCGCGTTACCCCTAAACTTCTGTCCCTTAATTCTCATGTCATGCCCTCTTGTTTGAATCTTCCCTACCCTCAATGGGAAAAACGTATCCACGTCAACTCTGTCTATCCCTTTCATCATTTTAAAGACCTCAATCAAGTCCCCCCTTAACCGTCTGCGCTCCAAAGAATAAAGACCTAACTTGTTCAACCTTTCTCTGTAACAGAGTTGCTGGAACCCTGGCAACATTCTAGTAAATCTCCTCTACTCTCTCTATTTTGATGACATCCTTCCTATAACTAGGCGACCAAAATTGTACACCATACTCCAGAATTGGTCTTACCAATGCCTTGTACAATTTTAACATTACTTCCCTACTCCTATATTCAATGCTCTGATTTATAAAGGCCAGCACACCAAAGGCTTTCTTTACCACCCTATCTACATGCGATTCCACCTTCAGGGAACTATGCACAGTTATTCCTAGATCCCTCTGTTCCACAGCATTCCTCAATTCCCTACCATTTACCATGTACCGTCCTATTTTGATTTGTCCTGCCAAGATGTAGCACTTCACACTTAACAGCAT
This sequence comes from Okamejei kenojei, assembly GCA_035221665.1. Taxonomy (NCBI): domain Eukaryota; kingdom Metazoa; phylum Chordata; class Chondrichthyes; order Rajiformes; family Rajidae; genus Okamejei; species Okamejei kenojei. The sequence continues at coordinate 16,649,751 of CM069148.1, read as the reverse complement.
TAAACTCCATCTGCCATCTTTCAGCCCACTTTTCCAAATGGCCCAAATCTCTCTGTAGACTTTGAAAATCTACTTCATTATCCACAACACTACCTATCTTAGTATCATCTGCATACTTACTTATCCAATTTTCCACCCCATCATCCAAATCATTGATGTACATGACAAACAACAGTGGACCCAACACAGATCCCTGAGGCACCCCACTGGTCACCGGCTTCCAACCTGACAAACAGCCATCCACCATTACTCTCTGACATCTCCCATTCAGCCACTGTTGAATCCATCTTGCTACTCCGCCATTAACACCCAAAGATTGAACCTTCTTAACCAACCTTCCATGGGGAACCTTGTCAAAGGCCTTACTGAAATCCATATAGACAACATCCACTGCTTTACCCTCATCAATTTCCCTAGTTACCGCTTCAAAAAATTCAAGAATGGTTTGTCAAACATGACCTTCCAGGCACAAATCCATGTTGACTGTTCCTGATCAGACCCTGTTTATCCAGATGCTTATATATATTATCTCTAAGTATACTTTCCATTAATTTGCCCACCACTGACGTCAAACTAATAGGTCTATAATTGCTAGGTTTATTCTTTGAACCCTTTTTAAACAATGGAACAACATGCGCAGTACGCCAATCCTCCGGCACTATTCCCGTTTCTAATGACATTTGAAATATTTCTGTCATAGCTCCTGCTATTTCTACACTAACTTCCCTCAATGTCCTAGGGAATATCCTGTCAGGACCTGGAGACTTATCCACTTTTATATTTTTCAAAAGTGTCAGTGTCAAATATTGCTATCATAACATATGTTTGCTAAATCACTGTCTAAATACTCTAATAAAAATATATATTTCAAAAAATATATATATATATTTGTCGCTGTAGCTGGAGTGCGTCGACCAGATTGTTTGATCTTCAAGAGGAGTTTAACTAAATCTTTTTGTCATGGAATTGGAGTGGAAGTTCACATGTTCCACGTGGAACCGTCCCATGCATTAAATTTTCCTTTATGCATGAGACAAAACTCATGAGAGAGGAGTCAACCGCGTGACCCGGGAACTTGGCGGCTTCAGTACAGGGCCCGACTTGCTCGTTCTTTCTGCGTCTTTTGGATTGGGGGGTGGGCAGAGATGGAGCGGCGGGCAGACGGCCAACCGGCGACCATAGGACTGCGAGTTTGGCGGCTTCAGTGCAGGGCCCGACTTCATCTCCGGCTGTGTCTTTTGAATAACGGGAGGGAGGTGGGGGGCGACATCACTCGCAATGCGAGGAAGAAGGACACGCGGACCCATTGTGACATCATCAGCGATAGACAGTCGTTTTTAAATTCAATGTTTTGTCTGATTTTTGAACATTTTCAGTAATAACCCGAGAAATAAAGCATGACATTTTCAGATAATGCGATTTCGGACTCCACAGGAAAAATCTCTACCGGAATATGTAAAGATTTTACCGTTGGCGCGTCGTTTTTCGCGAAGATGTGATTATACACAAACAAACAAACATTACATAAACACACATCCAAGATCAGACTTTTAACAGTTGCAGGTGGGGGGGGGAGGGGGCTGTGGCGTCACACACACACACTAACCCCCCCCCCCCCCCCCCCCCCACGCACACAGTCATTAACCACCCCCCTTGATATTATATTCATATGCTCCTTTTATCCCACCCCCGCCCTATCTACCCACGAATAGCCCTTAACGTGCAGGCACGGCTAGAGAGGGCGGGGCAGAGGGAGGACAGTGGCAGTGACAGAGGGCAAGGGCAGAGGGGTCAGGGCGATGCAGAGAGGGAGCTGGAGGGGAGCGGGGGAGATAGAGTTTATGGGGTGAGGGGGCGCACGGGGGAGGGCTGTCACGGGGGAGGGCTGGTTCCCGAAAGCAATACTCCCTCACTCCATGCTCTGCTGCCCAGGTCCAGTTGCCGAGCTCGGATTGCGGCAGCAACCTCCCCGCCATACGCTGACCCGGGGCCTGGCCTACTAGTTCTTTCTGTGTCTTTTGAATAACCGGGGGGGGGGGGGGGGGGGGTGGAGTGGTCGGGGAGGTGATGTCACTCGCAGCGCGAAGAAGACGGCATGCCTCGCAGACCCCTTGTGACATCAGTGAAAGACAGTCGTTTTTAAATTCAAATTGTCAGATTTTTGAACATTTCCATTCATAACTCGAGCAATAAAGGATGAAATTTTCAGATAAGGCGATTGGGACTCCAGGGGAAAAATGTCTACCGGAATATGTTAAAAAAAAATTGCCGTTAACGCGTAGTTTTTTCGCAAAGATGTGATTACATCAACGGAATCACAAACACACAAATAACGTTCAAGATCAGAGTTTTATAAATAAGTGTGTGTGTGCGCTTATTTATTTATTTTTGCCTTTTGATGCTGGCACATCTGGCTCCTCTATACTGAAATTCTCAACTTTTAAGAAAAAAGAATTAGTGGAAGATTTCACTAAGGAAAATACATTATGAATATTATTGTATTTCAGTCAGTATTAGTTCAAAGGTTTGTCACCTTTGGGTCTGATTTTCCCTTGGCCACATCTGCCATTGCCCAATAAAGAACCAGTTAGCTTGTGCTTTAATTATTCAAGTAGCTTCATGGCAGTTTCAATATGTGTGGTGATGGTTTGTTCAAGATCTTTAAGAAATGAACTGTCCATCCATTGTCTGATTTTGTAGCTCAGAGCAATATTATAGTTGGGAACATTTCTATCAATGTGGATACTGGATTAATATGACCACTACCCCTTAACATAAAACAACTTAATATAAATTCTTATCTTGTATCATAAACGTTTATATTTTATGGTTTTCACTTCCAGTACTCTTGAATTGCTTGTTTCTCTTATGGCTGGTCCTAATGCTTCTCTTAATTCTTCCGTTGCCAACACGGAGCAAGTTATCTAGTCATTACTGCAAAATGCTTGATGAGATTCAATTGGCTGCATTAATTACATTTCTTTTTTTTAAATTGTAAAATAGAATAGGGTCACATAAGGTCACGCACAATTATAAATGTTTTTCTTTACCATCAAATATGAAGTTGCATACAAGATGGCAATATTACTTAATATTTTCACTTATTGAATTGCATAATTATTTATCTTGGGAAAATATGGTAAGTTCTAAGTGCTAAAATTTCATTACCTGAAAAGGACAATTTAAACGTGACATTAGTAGTCACTGTTTTCATGTGGCAGATTACAAACTTTTAAATTGGACGTTTAAGCTTTCTGGACAAAGATGAAGATGCACAATACTGATTAACAGATAAAGGATCTGTTTTTGTATGGCAGTTAATTATGAGTTGAACGTACAATTATTATTGAATTAAAGTTTGTAAATGGATTACCCATACCAGTAAAGTGCATGTGTTTTGTTTGGCCATATTGAAGGTAACCCCATAAATTTTGATTCCATTCACATAAATATATTGCAAGTGTATTCCCTAAAGCCAAGCAGATAAGCACCTAATTGGCAGGGTGCTTTAAAATCATAGGAATATTCAGTGCTTTTACAGAATCAGGAACATACATGGTTTGATTGTGTACTTTGATTTTTCTGAAGTCGTTTTAATTTAAAAAAAAAAATCATGAAAAATGACCATAACAACATTGTGGAAACATTTTAGGATCTACTGTGCATCAAAGATATATATCTGTAGTCTTTAAAATATGTATTACTAGTTCATTAATACATTCTTATGTTTAATTCAATTTTAATAGTCATGCAGTATGGAAATAAGCTCTTCGGACAAACTCATTCATACCCCATCTAAGTTAGGCCCAGTTGGCCCATGTCCCATTAAACCTTTCCTGCCCAAGTATCTGTTCAAATGTTTTTTAAATGTTGCTATTGTACCTGTCTCAGCTACATCCTCTGGCAGCTCGTTCCATTTACCCACCACCCTTTTTGGAAACAAAAAATCCCTCGGGTTCTTATTAAATCTTTTCCCTCTCACCTTAAACCTGTGCCCTCTTTGATTTCCCTACTCATCTTATCTATTCCCCATGATTTTTTTACACCTCTATAAGATCACTCCAAAGCCTCCTGTGTTCCAAGGCTACACGGAGTATCTGGCCGCACTAAAGGTATTATGCATTTTTGGTCACCATGCTGTAGGGAAAATGCCATTTAGATGGAAAGAATGCAGAGAAGAATTTTGACGGTGTTGCCAGAATTTAAGGGCCTATGCTATATGAAAGTGTTGGCCTGTCTAGGACACTTTTCCTTGGACATTTGGAGGCCGGGGGTGAGTTTGACCAAAACTGAACATAATACTCCAAATGAAGCCAAGAACAATATCTTGTACAACTGCAACATAAGTACCAAACATTCCCCTAACTGATGAAGACCAGCATGCCAAAATCCTCCTTTACCACTCTATCTACCTGAAATGCTATTTTCAAGGAACTATGTACTTGCGCAGCTTGATCCCTCCACTCTACAACACTCCCCAGGGCCCTGCCATTTACTGTGAAGGTCCTTCTCTGGTTTGACTTACCAAAATGCAGCACCTTGCACTTATTTGAATTAAACTCTATTAACCAATTATCTTCCCACTTGGCCAGTTGATCACGATCCCTCTGTAATTCTTGATAACATTTTCACGAAGAAGATAGACACAAAAAGCTCGAGAAACTGCAGGTCAGGCAACATCTCTGGAGAGAAGGAATGGGTACATTCTCATCCAAAAGATGTATCGCAGGTCAAAACTGAAGCAGGATGCTTTCTTGTACTTACTGCATATATGTAACATTCTAGTTTCATTAATTACTCGACTACCCTACAGAATGTACAACATTGTTTGGATGACAGTTTATAAAAAATGGTTTGCATATTGGAGCTAAAAGACTAAGGAAGTGAAGTACAGAATTTTATTTTGCTACAGCTTGTATGCAAATCTTCAGTTCAACAAGGTAAAGTGAGAACTTAAATCTATCCGAATAAAGATTATGCATCCTTCTAGTACCAAGTTATAATGCATCCTGATGGATTTCATCTATAGAAATGGATAAGCATCGTAGGAGATATGCTGAATGTCCCTAGTCTTCTGATGAAAAATGTGGCCCAGAATATTTCTTGATGTCTTTTAATGTCAGCTTCCAACATTGTTATACTTTAGCACTGTGAAGTTAATAGGACCAGTAATGCCTGCTTCCTGCTTGGTCAAGGAGATGGGATAATGGTTTGTCCTTCTGATTTCATATGGTACATATTAACTGTGTGCCAAACCTTTTGAGTTATATTGAGAGAAAAAGATAAAGCACTAAAATTGATATTTGTGTATTAAAAAAGTGATAATGTGACTGCTAGCTATGAAAGTATATTTTGAACATGTTATAATATTTTTGTTTTTGGCAGGTGGACTCTCCCCTTAATTTGAAACATCCCCATGATTTGGTGGTGTTTATGAGACAAGAAGCTACAGTTGACTATCTGAAAGAGTTGGAAGTAGGTTGAAAAATAATCTTATCTAATATGTATGAAATTACGGAAGGTGAATTTGTAAAAAGACAGATTAAGATGTTAAAACACATCTGTAAACAGGGTTTATTGTATTATACCATAGGATAAAGAGAAATAATGAAGCAAATTAATATCTGGTTAGCAGGCTAAATAATCTTGTAAACCTATCCATTGCAACTTTTATTGAAAGCAAAATACAATATACTTGGTACAAGTAGCCTTTTGTCCTGGAATGAGAAACTGTTAATTTGTTGGATTATATATAAACCAGCAACTGCAGTTCCTTCCTATACATCATCAGATGGATTGTTGGTCTTCTTTTAGAATTTGGAAAATTTATAAGAAAATTGGCTCTAACTTTATTCTTTTGATAAAAGATCACACACCTGCAGTGTCACATCTGTTTCTCTCTCCATGAATGCTGCCTGAGTTGCTGAGTGCAGTAAATCTCTGATTATCCACCAGACGATTGTTTAGAAATCTTGATAACATGAAATCTGGCTAACCCGAGCCCTATTTCGAACACTCCTTTTACACCCACAGGGACTGCATTTCCCATGCTCCTTTTAAACCCACCAGAGCATTGTTTCCCATGCCTTTCAAATGTATCTGGTCCACTGCTAAATTTATTAACTAGTATATAACGTCTTATAAAAAGAACTAAATTAAAGATAAGATGGGTTATTCATAATCAGGAAAAACCATAAGTCGAGCACCACTGAAGTCTCAAATGTGCAGGATTATCAGTTTGGTGTATTTTCAGCATTTCCTTGTTTTAATTTCTGATCTCTAACAGCTGCAGTATTTTTCTTCTTTTGTATTTTTTTTTTACAAATAATATCTCTAAACGTGTTTTCTTGTCAATTTTGAATAGTTGAAATCATGTTTGATTGATGCCCCGGTTAAAACTGTACCATCAACTGCTCAAATTGTAGATCCATTTGCTCTGCAGATTTCGATTTGCATAGCTGAAATTCAAATTCATGATATATAGGATAGATATTCTGCTAAACCTGACAAACCTGTATCAAATTACAGACTTTGACACATAAATTCCATAATTTCAATGTTCTTCCAGGAAGGAGACAAGAGAACCTACTGTGAGACTTGAATGCATGCTTTTTGGTGTATTAGCTGCCTTTTAACTGCATCATCTCACAGCAAGAGATGGAAGTACTTTTCAGTGAAGTTGCTGGTTTTAAAAAAGATTAGCAAGGTCAACACAAATTCTCGTGGTTTCAGTAACCACATTAAAAATGGGAGGATATGTCTTACAAACAGTGGGTCAATTGAGCAATCTTGAGTGCATGATGTTCATTTGAAACTAGAATGCCACCTTTAATGTGCAATTTCAGAGATCAAAATCGGTGTTCCTTTTAATAGTTACTGATGTGACTTTCATAAACAAAGTAATTGAGTAAAAAAAAAAGATTAGTACAAGCACAAATTAAAAATAATAGATTTTAAATATTAGCATTACTTTGTTTAAATAACTTAGGCAAAGATTGTTTGATTAAAAATAAAAGATTTTTCATATTTTGGAATAAAGTTGACATTGCCGATATATCTCTTGGCTACAGTTTAGTTTATGTAAGTTGCAACCTAAAATGTTTATTACTAATTTTGCTGATTCTTCTTCCCTTAAGGCTTTTGAAGTAAATTGTTATACTCTTAATCCACATCTAAAATTATCCCCCTGTATTCCTCTAAACCACATCTAAAAACGACCTTATTTACCGAGGAAACGTGGAATAATGTTGTAATTGTTTAAAAGGTAAGCTGTGTAAAGCTCAGTGTTTAACTATTGAAACTAATCATTCACCTTCTCTGTACACAGAAACATTTAGTAGCTCAGAAAATTCATATAGAAGAAAATGAAGATCGGGACACAGGTTTGGAACAGAGACATTACAAAGAAGATTCCGACTGCATTAAAGCTAAAGTGCCTCTTGGGGACCTTGACCTTTATGATGGAACGTATATTTCCTTGGAGAGCAAGGATATCAGGTTTTTGTTCTTTTTTTTTTATATAGGAAAATATGTTTTAAAAATACTCTTAGTTTAGCTTGAGTCTCTTGAGGTGGACCATTTGCCAGCACAAAGGCGATCTGTCCCCAAGCTGCTGCTGACTAAAAAGGATTCACCTCCGCTCGGTCCGCAAAAACCAACCCGACCTCCCGGTCGCTCAGCACTTCAACTCCCCCTCCCATTCCGTGTCCGACCTCTCGGTCCTGGGCCTCCTCCATGGCCAGAGTGAGCAACACCGCAAGTTGGAGGAACAGCACCTCATATTCCGCTTGGGGAGTCTGCATCCTTTGGGCTTGAACATTGAATTTTCTCAATTCTGTTAACCCCTGCTGTCTCCTCCCCCTCCCACCTCTCCTCAGCCCTCGGGCCCTGGCATTCCCTCTATCTCTATCTCCCTCCCCCACCCTAGTCGCACTGGCTTCTCATTTTCACACCACAAACAGCTTACAATGGCTTGTTCCCTTTATCATCGATACTTTTTTGCATATCTTTCACTCATTGTTCTTTATCTCTCCACATCACCGTCTATATCTCTCGTTTCCCTGATCCCTGACCAGTCTGAAGAAGGGTCTCGACCCGAAACGTCGTCTATCTCCTTCGCTCCTTAGATGCTGCTGCACCCGCTGAGTTTCTCCCGCTTTTTGTGTAACCCTTGATTCTCCAGCATCTGCAGTTTCTTCGTTAACACAGGATTCAAGTCTAGCTAGCATTGACTAGTGTTTGATATCTCTGGTCTCTGGTCCTGGACTCTCCCACAAGTGGAAACATGCTACCTGCATTCACTCTATCCAGGCCTGTGGTCTTCTTCTTTCATGTCCATCTTCCATGTTTCAAATGTTGACATCGCTGTAATCGTCCGTCCTGAAAGGATGCAAGCTTCTGGCGACAATCAGTGGGAGCCATCACTTGTTGCAAAAGATGATGGTGATAACAGAATTAGCTCGGGATATTTCCAGTTTCCAGCCCCGCGACGTGGACGCTTCTGCTGTGGGGCCAGGCCTGTGGTGTGGATAGGTTGTCTGACTAATAGGAAATGTAGAATGGTGGAAGCAGTGTCTTTAAATATTTTTTTTTTGTGTAATAATATTTTTATTAAAAGGAATCCATCATAACAACGGTGTAACGACTTTTCAAATACACAACCAACTTATTTCAATAAGTATACGAATGTTATGAATAGTTCTTATAAACTTCTATTTTTTTGAAAGTAGAAAAAGAAAAGAATAGATTTTAATCAATAAGAATGGTGATTAAATAATAATTTTGATTATAAAGAAAGAGAAAGAGAAAAGAGAGAAGAAAATATATATATATATATATATATATATATATATATATATATATATATATGTATATATTCTTGTTATATGTATTTAATTAAAATAAAGTATTATATAGAAAAAAAGAGAGATTATAGTATACATCTTAATAGTGAGTAACACAATTTCAAATAGTGATATCAATGGAGACATGTATACAAATCAAAAAGAAAAACAGAGAGTTATTTTCATCTAATCCTGCCGGGTACCCATTGAGTTGTGATGCCAAGAACAGCTACCCCTTCAAATATTCTGTATATGGAGACCATATCTGTTCAAAGAGTTTGTATTTGTCCATTAGGACAAATCTGATTCTTTCCAAATGTAACGTCTCCAACATTTCCACTGTCCACATTTTAATTGTGGGGGATAATGTTCCCTTCCAAAATTTCAATATTAATTTTTTCCCTATTATCAAACAGTAATCCAAGAAATTTCTTTGGTTTACTGTTAATATTAGATTTGAAGCTGTAATTTCTACATGATGAAACTGAAATGTATAAAAATGGCCTTTATTAAAATCTGACAACGTGCACTTTAACCACAGGTTTTTTTTTTTCCTATTACATATCTCAAATTGTAGAGTACAGAGGTAAATAAATAAATGATGGGTCTTAGTCCCAAAACATTATGGAGGGCACTGTATGTCATTTAGTTAACTGTTCTTTCTCAGTGGCATGTTTGGATTAGATAATGGCTTTGCTGCTTTGTTCACAATCATGTTCCGGTCTAGTTTTTGCATTCTGGACATTCTGAAATGTCCTAAAGATTTTTTTGGATCCCATCTAGCCAAACTGTGATTGCCTGTATTTATTAATACAGTCGTGTGCATGTACAGGTCAAACCTTTTTGTACTTATTCACAGATACCCTGCATAAGTAAGCACAAAAATAAATTCTAACGTTAAAATGTATTTTGCAAAATTTGAAATGGTGTAAATCACGTAGGTGCCAGATTTTGGACATCGGATCTGTAAGTACATTGCAAAACAAACAAAACCTGGTGCCCAAATGCTCCAGGTGTCAATTGCTAAAATGGTTGTTGTCAATTTTTTCATACATTGAATTTTTGTGTCTCTTAAAACCAACTTTGTTTCCAATAACTTTTATTTTAATGTTTCTTCAGTTTATTTAAAAAAATGAGTTTGATAAATTATTCTGTTCTTCCAGCCCTGAAGAGTATATTGACTCCAAGACCCCATTACCTACAGATCTACAAATGCCAGATTGTACAAAAATAATAGAGCTTCCATTTAGTATTCATGCCTTTCAGCACTTACGGGTAAATTATTTTTTTAAATCACCTGGAGTATTTTAGAGATGGCATATCCTTTTTATTTCCTGATGATTGTAAACTAAAATTATACATGATTACATTTGTACAGTATTTTTCATGTAATTTCTAATTATTCACAAAATAGTTAATATGAATTTTTGTATTGGCGGAAGTTGAAGATGGTATTTTTTGTAAGGATAGAAAGATGTTGAAGATGAAGTGACATTCAGGATCTAAGTATAAAGTTATATTTCATGTACAGGTTTTGCAAAACAAATATTTTATATGCATCTTTGAAACCATATTTTCTCTGAATGTCTGAAAAGGGGTCTCGACCCAAAACATCACCTATCCATGTTCTCCAGATATGCTGCTTGACCTGCTGTGTTGCTCTAGCACTTTATGTATTAACCAGCATCTCCATTTCTTTGTTTATACTCTTCTCTGTAAAGACCAGAGTTCCTTGGAAGAGTTTGTATTTGTTATTGGCAATGTAATTGTATGTTTTGAGTTGGAAAATAGCAAAATATTTACCACTTAAAAGTTTAGGATTTCAAAATTAAGGTGACTAGTAATAAATAAAAACTTTTGATTCCAGGGTATTCAAGAGCGTATTAACCTCACAGCGCCAGTATTATCAAAAGAGGATCCTATCTTCGTCAGCTTATCAAGAAGATTAGGTAGAAGTATTGAAGAAATGGGACATAGAATTAATGCAGCTTTGCTGAAGGTATGGCTTTTATTTTAATCTTTAACTATTGTATCGGATGGTTACATTTGGGATAACCTGTTTATATATTCCTTTGTAACATCCCCATATTTCCTTGAAAAATGCAACTATTTTGGTTCATGGTCCTTATTGAAAAAGCTGCAGTGCCCTCCGTAATATTTGGGACAAAGACCCATTTTATTTGCCTCTGTACTCCACAATTTAAGATTGGTAATAGAAAAAAAATCACGTGTGGTTAAAGTGTACATTGTCAGAGTTTATTAAAGGCCATTTTTATACATTTTGGTTTCACCATGTAGACATTACAGCCGTGTTTATACATAGTCCCCCCCATTTCAGGGCACCATAATGTTTGGGACACATGGCTTCACAGGCATTTGTAATTACTCAATTGCCTCCTTAATGCAGGTATAAGAGAGCTCTCAGCACCTAGACCTCCAGCCTTTTCATCATCTTTGGAAACTTTTATTGCTGTTTATCAACATAGGACCAAAGTTGTGCCAATGAAAGTCAAAAAAGCCATTATGAGACTGAGAAACAAGAATAAAACTGTTAGACACATCAGCCAACCCTTAGGCGTTCCAAAATCAACTGTTTGGATCATCATTAAGAAGAAAGAGCACTGGTGAGCTTAGTAATCGCTAAGTGACTGGCAGGCCAAGGAAAAGCTCCACAGCTGATGACAGAAGAATTCTCTCTATAATAAAGAAAAATCCCCAAACACCTGTCTGACAGATCAGAAACATTCTTCAGGGGTTAGGTGTGAATTTGTCAATGACCACTGTCCGTCAAAGATTTCAAAATTAGGATGGCCAGGTTACAGTTTGCCAAGAAATACTTAAAAGTGCAACCACAGTTCTGGAAAAAGGTCTTGTGGACAAATGAGACGAAGATTAAATTATATCAGAGTGGTGGCAAGAGCAAAGTATGGAGGAGAGAAGGAACTGCCCAAAGCGTACCACCTCATTTGTGAAACACGGTGTTGGGGTGTTATGGCCTGGGCATGTATGGCTGCTGAAGGTACTGGCTCACTTATCTTCATTGATGATACAATTGCCGATGATGGTAGCATAATGAATTCTGAAGTATATAGACACAGTCTATCTGCTCGGGTTCAAACAAATGCCTCAAAACTCATTGGCCAGCGGTTCAATCTACAGCAAGACAATGATCCCAAACATACTGCTAAAGCAACAAAGGAGTTTTTCAAAGCTAAAAAATGTTAAATTCTTGAGAGGCCAAGTCAATCACCCGATCGGAACCCAATTGAGCATGCCTTTTGTATGCTGAAGAGAAAACTGAAGGGGACTAGCCTCCAAAAGATGGCTGTAATACAGGCAGAGCATCACCAGAGAAGACACCCAGCAACTTGTAATGTCCATGAATCACAGACTTCAAGCAGTCATTGCATGCAAAGGATATGCAATAAAATACTAAACATGACTACTTTTATTTACATGACATTACCATATAACAATTACAGCACGGAAACAGGCCCTCTCGGCCCTTCCAGTCCGTGCCGACCATTTGTTTTCCCCTAGTCCCATCTACCTGCACTCAGACCATACCCCTCCATTCCCTTCCCGTCCATATACCTATCCACTTTACTTTTAAATGTTAAAATCGATCCTGCCTCCACCACTTCTGCTGGAAGCTCATTCCACACAGCCACCACCCTCTGAGTAAAGAAGTTCCCCCTCACGTTACCCCTAAACTTCCGTCCCTTAATTTGCATGTCATGCCCTCTTGTTTGAATCTTCCCTATCCTTAATGGGAAAAGCTTATTCACGTCAACTCTGTCTATCCCTTTCATAATTTTAAAGACCTCAATCAAGTCCCCCCTTAACCTTCTGCGCTCCAAAGAATAAAGACCTAACTTGTTCAACCTTTCTCTGTAACATAGTTGCTGGATCCCAGGCAACATTCGAGTAAATCTCCTCTGTACGCTCTCTATTTTGTTGACATCCTTCCTATAATTAGGCGACCAAAATTGTACACCATACTCCAGAATTGGTCTCACCAATGCCTTGTACAATTTTAACATTAAAAATTTTAACATTGCTGTGTCCCAGACACTATGGTGCCCTGAAATGAGGTTACTATGTATAAACACTGCTGTAATTTCTACATGGTGAAACCAAAATGTATAAATTATTATTTTATTATTATCGTTGAAAACATTAGCGACGCAGTGGTGCTGATTTCGGACGGACACGATGACGGACGCACCACACATCTCCATTCTCCATGCAGCTGGCAAGCTCCTCTTATCTCTACACATGCGTCTTCCATCAACGTCTTCAGCATCTTCTTGATTGGCCATCCTGGGTCATGTCTTCCATGGGTGGGTTCCCACAGCACAACCATGTTTGCTGGTATTTCAGTGGCGGTGACCAGCAAGACTTGTCCTTCTCGACCTGATCTTCTCGGTCAGAGGTGGAATTTCCCCATAGCGTTGGTGATGTGTTCCCTCCAACTGACATTTTGAACTTTTCTGAGCATTCGGGTATAGGTACCATCGAGAGACTTGGACAGTGCACGAGTGAGAGTCCATGCCTCGCACCCTTGCAATAATATCTCTACAGTTGCATGGAAGAATCTCAGTTGGAGACGCTTAGACATCCGAGGCTTCCAGATTTTCACCATGTTATCGAGGACATTCCATGCAAGCACTTTCCGGACCTTGATGTCATTCTCCGAGTTCTGCATTCTTGCTCGCAGATACTTGAAGACCTCCACTTTTTTGAGAGATGCACTGCCACTGGTTTTGAGAGGCTCATGGTCACCAACGTTGAACGCCATGTACTCCGTCTTCTTGGCATTGAGGTGGAGGTCCACTTTCTCGCATTCCGTCTTGACCCTGCCGAGCAGCTTCTGTGCCTCCCTAATCTGGTCAGACAGCAGGACGATGTCATCAGCGAAGTCGTGGTCTGACAAGTTGACTGGCCCAATTCTTCTCGAATGCCTTGGGGTGATTGTGAAGCCGAGGTCCTCATGTTCCTCGAGCGCCTGCCTCATGGCATAATCAAGGACAATGACGAAGAGAAAGGGAGCCAGCGTGCCTCCCTGTAAGACCCCCGCGAGGATCTCAGACACTTTGCTCTTGCCATCCGGGGTGACAACCTTGGCCGTGGTGCCCAAGTGCATATCCTCAATGGCTCTCAGGAGACGAGGAGGGATACCGTAAGCCTTCAAAATCCTCATCATTCTGCATCGATGAATCGAGTCTAACGCCTTCTGGAAGTCTATGAAGGTTATGCTGGTAGTTGTTATCCTTCACCTCAATTATTCTTCGGAGGGCAAGAATCTGTGTGACCTTGTTCCTCTTCTCTTTGAAGCCGTTCTGATTGTAACGTAGCTTCGGGTCGATAGCAGCCCTAATCCGGTTGAGAGTCAAGCGGTTGTATACCTTGGCCAAGACACGTGTCAGGCTGATGCCACGATAGTTGTCAGTCTTGTTCTGGCCCAGTTTTGGGGACGGGGATAATGTTGGATTGTGACCACTGTGTTGACTTGTCATTTGCCATTAGCGCTGTGTTGCAGAACTTGAGCATGATGTCGTCGAGCTCACAGTTTTTCCAACACCTCTGGAGGGATGTTATCAGGGCCTGGACTCTTCCCTTGCTACAGGTCTTCACTTTTCGCAGCCCCTCCATGGTGAAGGGGCTGTCGTGAATCTGTACATCCATGAGGACAGTATAAAAATGTCCTTTATTAAAATCTGACAATGTGCACTTTAACCACATGTGATTTTTTATCTATTACAACTCAAATTGTTGAATACAGAGGCAAATAAACTAATTACGGGTTTTTGTCCCAAACATTATGGAGGGCACTTAATATAATTAGTCATATTCCACGTGTTTATCCCAATTGCTTTGCCAATTTTTTCAATTCACCTTATCCAATTCCCTTTTGAAACTCCCTGACATCAGTCTGAAGAAGGGTCCCGACCCAAAACGTCACCCATTCCTTCTCTCCAGAGACACTGCCAGTCCCGCTGAGTTACTCCAGCATTTTGTGTCTGCCAGCGATTTAAACCAGCATCTGCAGTTCTTTCCTACACCTTTCTGAAACTTGTTATTCAACCCGTTTCCAGCACAATTTCAAGCGGTGGAAATGAGATTTGTAGTAAATGAATTTTTGGAACATACCCCATCCTCTGGTTATTTAATAATGCATATAAAATCTCTGCCATTTGTTAGTCACGCTACTCAGTATGGAACTATTTTTCATTATTATGTTACCAAGACTATTCATGATTTTGAAGGGCTGGATCAGGTCTTAATCTTGTGCTCGAAGGAGAACAACCAGCTTTACCCAGTCTCTCCACTTACATTTTGTACCCTAGTGCCATTCCCACAACTCGTCTCTTTTTTAAATAATTGGTAAAAGGATTAGAAGGGTGAGTTGGAAGAGATATGTTCACATATGGTGTGTGCGGGGGAAGGGTGAAATGGGTGTAAAAGGCAAATCCTATGACATCTTAAGAATTTGGATCTGTTTTTAAACTTGTTATTTGCGAGCTGAAGTACTAAAAAGTGTTAATAGGCCAGATAGCCGTTTTGCAGCTAATGTGGCTTCATGGCTCTCTTTTCAATGATTGATTGACCCTTTCTATCCTTTTTATCAAAAACGTCAATCAAATTGTAGGTTACAGAAATTCGCCCTTACAGAATTCACAAATCATTACCCTAAAATTCACTTTAATAGAATTTGTGTAGAATATATAAATTGCCACTTTTTTCAACGCCTATTTTTGCATCCCTTAAGTGTTGAAGTATGCTTCGGAAGATAGGGGGACAAGGAGAACATGAAATAGTGTTGATAGCTAAGGTAAAGGACAATCCAAAGAGATTCTGCAAGTATATTACGGACAAAGGAATACCTGGAGAGAATAGGCCGTATTAAATTTCGTTTGAACCTCAATGAGGTTCAAATGACAATAAACGGTATTGTATTGTAAAGATCAATGAGATCATCTATTTATGGAGCCAAAGGAAATAGGTGAGGTGTTAGTGAATATTTCTCATCTGTATTTACTGTGGAGAAAGTCATGAATGCTGGGGAACTCTGAAGTCTTGATGAGAGACCACATGACAGAAGAACAGGTCTGAAGACTAAGAAAGGAAGATAAATCCCCAGGTCCTGATCAAGTGTATCCTAAAACATTTTGGGAAGCGAGGGAAGATATTGCAGGACATTAGCATGGCCTTTGATAAAGTACTGTGTAGTAGGCTGAGCTGGAGTGTTAGATCATATGAGATCCAGCATGAGCAAGGCAAGTGGATACAAAAATAGCTTGAAGGTAAGAGAGAGAAGGTGGTGAGAGAGGTTTGTTTTTCTTACTGGAGGTCTGTAACAGTGACCCTGTGCCCTGAGGATCGGTGCAGGGTCCACTGTTGTTTGTTATTTATATTAATAATTAATGTGAATATGAGTGGCATAGTTAGTAAGTTGGTGGATGACACTAAAATTGATAGAATAGTGAACAGTAAGAAAGTTATCCAAGACTTCAATGAGATCTTGATCAATATTGCCAATGGGCCAAAGAATATTGCCAATGGGCCAAGGAATGGCAGAATGGCAGATTTTAATGCAGATAAATGCAAGTTGTTGCATTTTTGGCAAAATAAACCAGTGTGGAACTAGCACAGTAAATGTTACGGCCCTGGGGAGTGTTGCAGAATAGAGCGACCAAGTGATTCAAGTAGGGGGTACACAAAAGGCTGGAGAAACTCAGCGGGTGCAGCAGCATCTAAGGAGCGAAGGAGATAGGCGACGTTTCGGGTCGAGACCCTTCTTCAGACTGGTTAGGGATCGGGGAAACGAGAGATATAGACGGTGACAGTTGTACAGGGTCTTGACTGTTGTACAGGGTCTTGGTGAGACCACACTTGGAGTATTGCGTACAGTTTTGGTCTCCAAATCTGAGGAAGGACATTATTGCCATAGAGGGAGTGCAGAGAAAGTTCACCAGACTGATTCCTGGGATGTCAGGACTGTCTTATGAAGAAAGACTGGATGGACTTGGTTTATACTCTCTAGAATTTAGGAGATTGAGAGGGGATCTTATAGAAACTTACAAAATTCTTAAGGGGTTGGACAGGCTAGATGCAGGAAGATTGTTCCCGATGTTGGGGAAGTCCAGGACAAGGGGTCACAGCTTAAGGATAAGGGGGAAATCCTTTAAGACCGAGATGAGAAAGACTTTTTTCACACAGAGTGGTGAGTCTCTGGAACTCTCATCCACAGAGGGTAGTTGAGGCCAGTTCATTGGCTATATTTAAGAGGGAGTTATATGTGGCCCTTGTGGCTAAGGGGATCAGAGGGTATGGAGAGAAGGCTGGTACGGGATACTGAGTTGGATGATCAGCCATGATCATATTGAATGGCGGTGCAGGCTCGAAGGGCCGAATGGCCTACTCCTGCACCTAATTTCTATGTTTCTATGATGTGGAGAGATAAAGAACAATGAATGAAAGATATGCAAAAAAGTAACGATGATAATGGAAACAGGCCATCGTAAGCTGTTTGTAGTGTGAAAATGAGAAGCTAGTGCGACTTGGGTGGGGGAAATATAGAGAGAGAGGGAATGCCAGGGTCCGAGGGCTGAGGGAGAGGTGGGAAGGGGGGGAGACAGCAAGGGTTAACAGAATTGAGAAAATTCAATGTTCAAGCCCAGAGGATGCAGACTCCCCAAGCGGAATATGAGGTGCTGTTCCTCCAACTTGCGGTGTTGCTCACTCTGGCCGTGGAGGAGGCCCAGGATCGAGAGGTCGGATATGGAATGGGAGGGGGAGTTGAAGTGCTGAGCCACCGGGAGGTCAGGTTGGTTATTGCGGACCGAGCAAAGGTGTTCGGAGAAACAATCGCGAAGCCTCCGCTTGGTCTCACCGATATAGATCAGCTGGCATCTGGAGCAGTAGATGAGGTTGGAGGAGGTGCAGGTGAACCTCTGTCGGACCTGGAAGGACTGCTTGGGTCCCTGAAAGGAGTAGAGGGGGGCAGGTGAAGGGACAAGTGTAGCATCTCTTGCGGTTGCAAGGGAAAGTGCCCGGGGAAGGGGTGGAGCGGAAGGGAAGAATTGACAAGGGAGTTGCGGAGGGAGTGGTCTTTGCGGAAGGCAGACGGGGGGGAGATGGGAAGATGTGACGAGTGGAGGGGTCACATTGGAGGTGGCGAAACTGGCGGAGGACTATCTGTTGTATGTGCCGGCTGGTGGGGTGAAAGGTGAGGACCAGGGGGACTCTGCCCTTGTTGCGAGTGGGGGAATGGGGAGAGAGAGCATTGTTGCGGGGTGTGGAGGAGACCCTGGTGCGAGCCTCATCTATAGTGGGGGAGGGGAATCCCCGTTCTCTGAAGAATGAGGCCATTTGTGATGACCTGGTGTGGAACACCTCATCCTGGGAGCAGATGTGGCATAGACGGAGGAATTGGGAATAGGGGATGGAGTCCTTACAGGAAGCAGGGTGGGAGGAAGAGTAGTCCAGGTAGCTGTGGGAGTCAATGGTTTGTAGTGGATGTCGGTCAGGAGTGTATCACCTGCAATAGAGATGGTGAGATCAAGGAATGGTAGGGAAATGTGGGAAATGGTCCAAGTGTATTTCAGTGCCGGATGGAAGTTGGTGGCGAAATGGATGAAGTGATTCAAGTACATAGTTCCACGAAAGTGGCAAAACAGATGGACAGGATAATGAAAGAGTGAAAACGCAGATGTCCAAGACATTGGTAAAGACATATGTACTGCACACAGTTCTGATTGTCGTGGTATGGAAAGAATGTCATTGATTGATGATATGGCTTCTCGTTATGTAAAATCGTGTTATGGACCGTTTTCTGGGAATGCAAACCCCAGCGGTGTAACCTGGGGTCATTTGGTGTTTCAGGTCTTTCAACATCAGACACCCTCACCCAGGTGAACCAGACCACGATTTGTGTTCAGGTGCCATTCACTCCTCCATGGACCTACTCTCCTGATCCAGAGCCATCTCAAGGCTTTATCCGCTGCCTCTATGGTGTTCTTGATAGCTCTTCTCCTCTCCATTCCATTGATGCCCAATGCAGTTAAAGCTTTGTCGAGCGATTGCTCTTCAAAACCTCTGCGGCCAACCTCGATGGGAATACACCTTGCCTTCCAGCCCTGCTTACAGCAGTCTATGACCAGCTCTTCATACCTGGTCATCTTCCTCTCGTGCGCCTCCTCCAGACAGTCTTCCCAATGTTGAGAGGGATATGGGTAAAAAATGAGACGAGTGCAGATAGGCATCTTGGTCGGCATGGGCAGGTTGGGCCTAATGGCCTGTTTTTGTGGCGTATTACTGTCATTCGCTATTGCATTTTCCAAACTCAAATTACTTTAGAAAACTATTGTACTTATCGATTGAGACATTTCAAATGTTTTGCTTATTTTTCCACTATCTGATGTCTGTTGTGTATGAGGTGGCAGCCGTTGTAATAAATTATACACAATTGAATATACTATTTTAAAACTTGTTCTTTCATATTTCCTCCTACTTGTTGAATTAGTAAAGTACCTGAAATTTTGGTACACCATTTATGACCGTTATTCGGAAACGGATCCAATTATGAATCTGTGTGCAAAGAAAACATCTCAAGTCACCTCTAGTCATATTGTTTTCTATCTAATTAAATGTTTGGTTATTTCTCCATTAATGTGTTGGGCCCAAGGATAAGACTTAGACTGGATTTCTCCCCTGCAACCTATCACTATATAGATTTACATCATATGGAAAAGAAGAGATTTTGTTGGAAGGTTTTGATGTGTTTGTTAGATTTGTCGAAAATGGTGGTTAAAGCAGTTTAATTTGGATTTTGGCATTTTCCAAGGGAACGTTTCATAAATATTTGTGGGGTTTTTTAAACACATTCCCTAATTTGACTGACATTTTGCAAACATAGTTTTATGGCTAAGTGCATATCAAATATTTTCTCACAGTCTCTTCAATCACGTTGTCACACAGTTTTCTTAAAGACAAAATGCCAAAGAGGAATAAATTACTTTCTGCTGAATTTTATGTGACCACTTACCTTAAAACGATTCTAAATCTATCATTTGAATATTATCACTAATTATGTCATCAGCTTTTAACATTCTACCCAATTTATATCAAGTTTAATGCTTTAATATGTTTTTCCTGAATTTGCGAAAACATTTTAGAATTATCTATCTGAATTTTTTTTTTTTGTTGCATACATCTTTGCAAGTTTTAATGATCAGGATTTTAATTGGAATAAAGTGAAAGGAATTGTATTGTCAGATTTCAAATATCCAGATTTATACAAAACAGTAATTTTTATCTGTTGCTGTTACTTTAATGCTGCGTCCATTTTTCATTTTTTTTAGAATACATCTTCGTGGGTGTTATATAACTTGGCTTCTTTTTATTGGAGGATGAAAAATGAGCCATATCATGTAGTAGAATGTGTTATTCGGGCACTACACTTTTCTCCACGGTAAGTTTCCAAAATACATTGAGAAAAGATTCTATTAGATCTTTGCTACCTACAGTGAAATCTTCTTAATTTCTCCCTCAGCTAACATGACCAAGGGATGTAATGATCACTTGCATGCCTCTTGTGCTTTCTGTAGAATGGCCAATAACGACTGCCTTTTTAAAACAAAAGTAAATGGCATATTGGCTGTTATGGCAAATGGTATTCAAAAATAGACAAGTATCATTGCTAAGTTGTTGGTTAGCCACAACCTGAATAATATGTACAGTTTTGGTTTCCTTAACTAAAAACAGATAGAGTGGCATTGTAAGAAACATAAAAGAGATTACCTTAGCAAATTCCTAGTATGAGATAATTGTTTTCTTTGTAGTTGAGAAGAATGATAGGTCATGCTATTGAAATACATATGATCCCAAGGACGTAGGACAGACTAGATGTTGCGATGTTTCCACTCGTGAGAGGGTCAGTTAACAAGGGCATGTGATTACGAGATGAGGGAGCAGACATGAGGTGTGGGAATTTCTCACAGGGTAGTGAATCTCTGCAATTCTATCCTGAAGCTTTGGCGGCTGGACCTCTAGATGTATTAAGCAAGAAGGTAGATCAAGAAGAGGTCATGAAATTGAAGGCTACGTGAAACTAGCAGAGAAGAACAACTGAGGCCTGAGATAGATCAGCTATATTTGTATTAAATGTCTGGACAGACCTGGGGAGTAATTGTTCTTGTCTACACCACATACATAGAAGTTATTTTGTTTATGGTTCTAGAAGGACGGCAGGTTATGAGAAATGTTACCGTTGCTATTTGACTTTAATATTCTGTTGATGATTCTTTTGTATAGCAGAGGCCCATCATCAGTTTTGTACCAATTTGATTGTCTACTTGAGGTTTGGAGCATGTATTTGATTTTAGTAGCAGTTCTACCTGTGGCAGGAGGGAGGTGTACTATGTGCCATGAGTCAAGAATGTAGGTCTTATCTTTCTCAGAAGAAAGATGCAAGTTATAAACACAGGTAGGGCTTTAACGAGCTAGATATGCGGTGTTTTAAGACTTTTCGTGTTTTTGTGTGCCCAGTATACCAGCTGACAGAAGTGATAAAATGCATAATATTATAATTAGCTGCATAAAGAGTTATCTTGTGCTCCAGTGCTTTATGTTTACTGGAAACCATGAACCCATCATATCTATTCTGTCCTCAGAATGTGTGCCAAAACAAATGGTTAGAACTATTTTCAATCTTAAGTATACCAGAATTACAAAACTGTAATTTTATAAATATGGCTGAATGTACAGATCCATAATTGAACCTATCAAAATAAGTTATGTTTGCGCCAAATGCTACTGTACGCAATAATACAGGTCTTCATATTTGAGAAAATTTGTATTGATGTGTTGAAAGCAGCAGCTGTATTATTTTGTTTCTATCTCCTGAAGCAAAGTGTGACAAAATGTGTTGATTGAAAGTACAGAGAAATTAATTTCATTTGAGTTATATAATATGCAATATCTAAATTAAATTGATTGATTGTGTACATTTTCTTTAACAGGCAACATAAAGATATAGCATTAATGAATTTGGCCAACGTTTTGCACCGGGCCCATTTCTCAGCAGATGCAGCCATATTGGTTCATGCAGCACTTGATGTATCCACTGACTTTCTTACAAGTCATTATACTCTTGGAAACATTTATGCTGTAAGTACACTGAATATTTTAGCAATTTGCTTTCCATTCATTTCAAATACTTTCACAGTTCTGTGCAGCACTTTTCATTATTTTATTATATTAATGTTTATATGAATCATGTTGTGAGAGCGATGGGATATACTACAGTTATATGGGTTTGTTTGATTTTTATTGGAATTGTGCATTGTTTTTGTAGATTTATTGTTAAGTACCCAAACACACAATCAGTTTGATCACCTATAACTAATCAGTATTTATGGTGTTGCCACAAAAAATTCTGAAGCGCTTTATTTACTATGTCATTTTAAATGGAGTATTCCAAGAAGGATAGTGGTCAAATTGCCATTAGTTTGCGTGTGCTGGTTATGACATACGTATAGGATGCAATAGAACTTTATTCATCCCAGGAGGGAAATTGATCTGCCAGCAGTCATAAAAACATAAAAACATGAAACATGAAATTAAAGTGACGAGTGGAAAGGATTGGGGATGTGCAAAGATTTGGGGGGGTGCGGGGGGAAGGGAGGGGAGTCAGTCACTGTCTACCATACGACAGAAGGGTATGGTTTGATAGCCAAATGGGAAGAAGGATCTCCTGTGGCGTTCTGTGCTGCATTTTGGTGCAACCAGTCTGTTGCTGTCTTGTATAAGTTAGAAGTCACAGGTTGAGGGGGAATGGGGAGATTCTGTGAAGGCACATAATTGTAGTGTATCTCATAAATGGTGTACATTGTAGCTATTAGGCAAAATGATGTTAGGTGTAAGAATGCGTAAGATAATGAAGCTGTGTTTAATTTTAAATGAAAGTTTAAAATTTGTGTTTTTCCTTTCCAGATGTTGGGAGAGTATAATCATTCGGTACTCTGTTATGATCAGGCATTGCTAATAACTCCTGGCTTTGAACATGCATTGAAGCGGAAGCATGCTGTTTTGTGCCAGCAGAAGCTGGAGCAAAAATTAGAGGCACAGCACAGGTGTGGTAGAATGGAGAAGTAAAAATACTAATTTGTTTTAACGGTAGAATATAACCGTAGATTTTCTGATGAACATTCCTATTCATCCATAAATCCTTTAAATTTTCTGTGTATCTGATTTTTTTTGTGAACAGCTGTTATCCAGCTACTGTTGAATATATTTAACTCTTTGAAGTGTGGTTCTTCTCTGACATTGGCTTGCTGCAATTACTTTTGTGGGGGATTCTGGTGAAAACTTAATTTTCTGTTTTAACATTGAGCATGTAACTAATTCCAATCAATACATTTTACACTTTTCTAACAATTGTACGTAAAATATATTTTTAGGATAGAAGCACTGTTCCCAATCCTGCTTAAAATATTGTGAAAAGCTGCAATTTAAAAGGTTAATATGGTACAAAAGTAAATTCACACCTTTGTGTGTGTGTGTGCCTGTGCGTGTATGTCAGTTTTACCCCATTTACATTTTGCCGTTGTGAGTAGTTCTATTACGTTGTTTCATATATTTAGATCTCTCCAGCGAACGTTAAATGAACTGAAGGAGTACCAGAGGCAACATGATAATTATTTGAGACAGCAGGAATTGTTGGAGAAGCACAAAGTCATGCAAGACCAGCAGCTGCTGAGAAACATAATCCATGAAACACAAATGGCGAAAGAGACTCAGCTAGGTAAATTCAATCTTTTTGTTTGAATAGTGCAATATTTCAATGGGTTGTGCCGAAACCCAGAATTAGTAAATCCCTATAGCAAACCTAATCTGAGGAAAGACATTCTTGCCATAGAGGGAGTACAGTGAAGGTTCGCCAGACTGATTCCTGGGATGGCAGGACTTCCATATGAAGAAAGACTGGATAGACTCGGCTTGTACTCGCTGGAATTTAGAAGATTGAGAGGGGATCTCATAGAGACTTACAAAATTCTTAAGGGGTTGGACAGGCTAGATGCAGGACGATTGTTCCCGATGTTGGGGAAGTCCAGGACAAGGGGTCACAGTTTAAGGATAAGGGGGAAGTCTTTTAGGACCAAGATGAGAAAATCATTTTTCACACAGAGCGTGGTGAATCTGGAATTCTCTGCCACAGAAGGTAGTTGAGGCCAGTTCGTTGGCTATATTTAAGAGTGAGTTAGATGTGGCTAAAGGGATCAGGGGGTATGGAGAGAAGGCAGGTACAGGATACTGAGTTGGATGATCATATTGAATGGTGGTGCAGGCTCGAAGGGCCGAATGGCCTACTCCTGCACCTATTTTCTATGTTTCTATATTCTGAGAAATGTTTTAAATTTCGTTATTCTGTACCTGTAATGTGATTATCACTGACAAGGCTGACAACTGTTACCTTGATAACCTTTAAATCTCTGCAGGGTCCTTTCAAGGTACTTTCAAACCATGTAAAAAAAGAAACCGCAGATATTGGTTTACAAAAAAAAAGACACAGCATGCTGGAGTAATTCAGCGGGCCAGGCAGTATCTCTGGAGAACATGGATATGTAATGTTTTGGGCCATGTCCCTTCTTCAGACATTGTGTGGGGAGGGGAGGGAGAAGCTGAAAGAGAGGAGAGGCAGGAAAAAGCCTGGCAGATAAACGATAGATTGAGGGATGGGATGGGGGGTTGGGGGGGGGTTGTTGATAGGCAGATGGTACTCCAACACTTTGTGTATTTTTCAACTTTCAAACCATTCCTAGGTAGGGAGTTCCAGTATGTAGATTCAGCTGTGATGGAACGGTGATATGTTTCCAAATGGCCTTGATATCATAATCATAATAATCATAATCATACTTTATTATCCAAGTATGTTTTGCAACATACGAGGAATTTAACTTGCCATACAGTCATACCAATAAAAAGCAACAACACGCAAAATGCATTTTAACATAAACATCCACCACAGTGACTCCTCCACATTCCTCACTGTGAAGGAAGGCGAAAAAAAAGTTCAGTCTCTTCCCTTCTTTGTTCTACCGTGGTCGGGGACCTCAAGCCTTCCGTTGTTGGGACGATCTTGGCTCCCGTAGCCGGCGATCGGTCCCTCAGCATCTGGGCGATCAAACTCCCGCATGGGGTGGTCTCAGCTCCCAGCGCCGGGCGATCGGACCCAGGTCGGGACTAGTCGAACCTCTTGCGACTTTGGAACTTCCCGACATCAGCCTCTACCCGAGACTGTGAGCTCCTCAATGGTGAAATCCGCAGGCTCCATGCAGTTGGAGCGTCAAACCCAGGCAAGGGATCAAAGGCTCCAATGGTAAGTCCACGGCCCCGCGGTGCGGCTCAAAGTCAGTCTCGAGCAAGGCTGCCAGCTCCATGATGTTAGGCCGCAGAGCAACCGGAGATACGATCCGGAAAACAATCGTATCTCCGGCAAGGTAAGAGATTGAACACATAAAACAAACCAGAGAACATTAACACAAACTTTTAAAATACACCAAAAATAACAAAATACGACGCCACCCGGTGGAATACAGTGTGACACAGTGTTCCAGGTGGTATTCCAGTTGCACCTGCTGCCTTTGCCTTCTTAACTAGTAGAACATTCCTTGTCTCAATGCTTCTTTAAATGCAATTTTGAACTTTCAGATTCCCTCTTCAAATGCCTTTTGGTACAAGTTGTAAAACAAAGTAGTCCATTTTAATATTGTCAGGTTGATTTATCTTTGGAGGGAAACATTTCAAAAAATGTGGAGGGATCGAATTTAAACAAAAGAACTTCTGTAATCCTTTTTTTTTAATAACTTCAAAGTATAATGCCATTTGAGATGATTAGCAATATAAAGAGTGAACTACTGCAACACAAACAGAATTAATTTTTAAACTTTATAGATTTACATTTATCTTAAATCGTACAGATTTAAATTTATCGATTGCTTTGCCATAATAGGTAATAAACTATCTTGGAGACAATATATAGATGCCTATTTAAAAAATAGGACACACGGTGCTGGAGTAACTCAGCAGGCCAGGCAGTACCTCTGGGGAAAATGGACAGGTAACCCAAAACATCACCTGCCCATGGTCTCCAGAGGTACTTCCTGACCTGCTGAGTTACTCCAGCACTTTGTGTTCTTTTTTTGTGAACCAGCATCTGCAATTCATTGTTTCTATTTTCTAGGGAAAAATCAGATGAGAAATGTACATCGTAAAATATGTAAAATGTGATACTTCAAAATATAAGATTAGTAAAGTTATTCAAAAATGAAAAGAAAACTAGGTCAGATTTTTTTATTTTCTAGGAAACCATCAGATTTGTCGTTGGATTAACAAGCAACAAATGTTATACTGCCAATGGGATCGTCCTGTGCGCTACACCAGAGGAGACCTATTTGACGCAGTTGAATATGTACAGGTATAACATTTAAAATATATATACTTTGATATTGATATTGACAGTGCTGCTATATTGGGAATAATCTCCTGCCTTTCCCACTGTAATGAATTGCATTTTTGTTTGGTGAGGAGAGCTGTATGAGGAAAAATATTGGTTAGGGCATGTGAGTGGTGCAGCCACTCAATGCTGAGGTGGGGAGCTCAGGGATGCATCTTGTTCAGCACTGTGCGTATGTTTGTGTGTGTGTGACCAATTGTCGGTAAGTGCGGCACTTCTTTCACGTGTTGACAGAGTGGCCAGAACCTCGTCTTTCTCATCTGTTGAATTTTATGAAAACTGCTGTCTCTCCAAACCTGAAAAGTCATTTGTCTGCAGCCTTCCACAGGTTCTGCTGAACCCACTCAGTCCCTCCAGCAGTTTCTAGTTAGCTTATTTGGTCCTAACTCCAAATTAAATGTTAATTCCCAACCATGTTTTCCTTTATTTTTCCGCTTTAATAAATCTAATTTGGCATCTTTCCTGGAAAGCTTACCAGAAATTTGTGATGTCAGAGGAGGTACATTATTGTACCATTCGGTGATTATTTTAGAGCATTAGGCTGTCTCAATTTTTGTTTTTAACATGAAGAGTTAAAAATGATATATTGCCTCTTTTAGTTTGGTGACGATAGTTCTACCTCCAATATGATGCCTGTTGAGATGAGATTTGCAGCCAACGTAACGTGGAGCAGCATGAAGCAGCAGTATCCAACACCACCAGCAATTCGGTCTGTGCTGAATGTGTGGGGGAAGGATTTCTCAAATTACAGTGTAAGTGGAGGTGGGGGAAGTGCATGACAGTGCATGTCGTCATTTTTTGTTTCTTCCCATATCATGTACTTATGTCGATGGGGTGTTTATTATGAAGGACCCATGTTCATAACCAAAAAAACACATTTCGGTAATATCGATTTCCAGGATTTTTGTTTCTGCGTCAATTCAAGTAAATATCCATTCATTTTCTTTTCCATTGGAATCTGAATTACTTTTTTTACAATCTGACGTAGATTTTATTTTTTATTAAAATTGAAACAATCTTTTTTTTTAAATGAAGGGTTACAGGATAAATGTGGAGCTTGCTTCGGCTCCAAGGTATGAAAGCTTGGTGTACACCAGCAGTAAGTCTGCCGGCCCCTTGATATATAGTATTCTGCATCGGTATAATCAACGCAAATGACTCATCGTGGTCTTTTTTATGAACCCCAAGGTAGAGAATTGCTTTCGTATATGCTGCTGTGCAGAATAATAAGCCATTTTCAGTATTTTTGTTCAATCTGTAGGGCACTAGATTTCATTTATGTATTTTCCTTCTTGCATTCATAGAAGGAAAAAACAATTATACGGAAGTCTCTGCAGCTTGCGTTGGTATACCTGGTCATGCCTATTACAAAATGGTGAAACAGGATGATTACACAATTTAGTTCGGATTAGAGAGACAGCGTGGAAAAAGGCCCTTTGGCCTACCGAGTCCGCACCAACCATTGATCACCCGTACACTGGTACCGTCCTATGTGCCTGAGACAATTTACAGCAGCCAATTAACCTACAAACCTGCACAATGTAGCACCCAGAGAAACCCAACACAGTCACAGGGAGAACGTACAAACTCTGTACTGACAGCATGTATCAAATCAGGGTT
This sequence comes from Okamejei kenojei, assembly GCA_035221665.1. NCBI lineage: Eukaryota > Metazoa > Chordata > Chondrichthyes > Rajiformes > Rajidae > Okamejei > Okamejei kenojei. The sequence goes on along the minus strand of CM069148.1, from coordinate 16,621,767 downwards.
TTGCCGCTGTAACGCAGCAACTCTACTACTGCGCCATTGTTGTATGGAAATGGGGAAAGATATTAATAAATAATGCTCGTAGGTTAATTAGACTTTTATTTGTACAGAAATTTTTGTTTTTTTCTTCTATGTAGAAACTTAATGGAAAAAGAATTGGTTGTTTTCAGCAAAAAAGGTGAAATTACAGGCCAAATACTGTATTAAAGAATGCAATATTTGTATGTTGTTTATAATGGCAGGAGGTATTATGGCCGAAAAGACTGGACTGTATGCGCACATATCCCACACTTCCCACTGCAGCTGATCTACCAACATACTTTCTACCTCCAGAATACAAAGGTTTTAGGTAAAGAAGTGGATGAATGTTGAACGTCCTGTTTGATTATAAATAGTATTTTGTAAAATACTGGGGTTACACAAAATTGAAAGTAGTTTTCAAGAAGGCATATATGCTTTCTTGATCTTTTGTCAGTAAATGATTGGGCAAAATGAGCCAAAGAATAATATTAATATAATATCAAGGGGGGTGGTTAATGTGTGTGGGGGGTGGTTAGTGTGTGTGTGATGCCGCAGGCCCCCCTCCCCTAACCGCCCCCTCAAACCGTGTGTGTGGGGTGTTAGTGTGTGTGTGTGAAGCCGCAGACCCCCCCCCCCCACGCAACTTGGTCTAATCTATATACTTTTAAAACTGCGTGTGTGTGGGTGTATGTCATTTTGCCTTTGAAACGTATTTTCTCAAAAACCAGACACAAATGCAGATGCACTCAAAGCGCAGGCGCACTTACCACCCACCCCCCCCACCAGTCATTTTTTCGGCTTCCGCTGTGCTACAGACCATAGATCCAGAGGGAGTAATGGCCGCCAGGGCCACATTCTCATCGTGTCCCCCGCACGACGATAAGGGCCGCTGCCATGTTCTACGATCGGGTGGGATAGACGGAGAGGGTTCAGAAGCAAGCCGATGACCGGCGGTGACCTCCGGATCCGCAGAAGTTGCTCGTACTTTCTGTGCCTTTTGAAGAAGGGGGGAGGAAGGGAGTGGGAACGCAACTGGCTGCGCTTGGAAAATCTGCGCAGCTGGTCGCGAGAAACAAAGGCATTGTGACATCAGCAGTTGTCCAGCGGCGATATTTGAAAAATAATATCTGTTTGGTGAACAATTTTAGTGAGTATATCGGGAAATATTTGACCAAATTTACAAAGGAGTGGATTTCTAAAATCATAAGATAAATCGCTACTGAAATATGTAAACATGTCCCCGTTTTGGCGTCTGGTTTTCGAGGAGATACGTTTCAAATGCAAAATAACACACACACACACACTCAGAGTTTTCATATATGAGAAAGATAGATATCTTAAGCTGCATTAAAGGCGTTTGATGCGTTCTATCCCGCGCAATTTAACCTCTTCGATTCAGATTGGCAGCCAGTTGAGTTAATTTGTTTTTTTCCAGTGTCCAATCACTTTTGACACCTTCAGAAAACCAAGAGAGAGATGTGACTGATCACCCTCCAGACTGTTCTTCTGTGGTAGATATCCATAATAATGAAAAACTCTACCAGATAGTGAATGAATTGGAAAACAGGTCAGATTTGAAATCTGGAGTACCAGACCACCATGCCAAGCAGGTAATATTCTCACCTGCACATCACATTGTGGACGAATGTAAAAAAAAAACTGTAGATGCTGAAAAAAATGATAAAAACAGAAAATGCTAGAAAGACTCAGCAGGTTTGGTGACATACATGCAGAAAATGAAACACAGTTTGCTTCGGGTAAAAGGTCTGTAGAAAGCTGTTTGGCCTGAAATGCAACCACTGATTCTCTTTCCCTGGTTGCTGCCTGGCATGCTGAGTGTTTCTAGCATTTTCTGTTAATTCTGTCTTGTTTTACCCTGAACCACTTGTAAAGCAATAGCAAGGTATTATTGCAGCATGTTTAATTGAAAGAGAATCTGATGTCGTCTGCAAAAGAGCTAGAATCCTGTGAGTGACCATGAAATGAACTTGACTAAACGTGCAGACAATTACACTGAACTTGTTTAAGTTTCAGATATAAGCAAAAGTTCAGGCTTTTTCAGTTCATGTTCCGAAATACCACCCCCGTTGGGGAAAAAAAAACTCAGTGCAAAGATATGCATCAATGCATTTATGTTTAAACTGACCTGTTATTATTAAATCTTCAATTTAAAAAAAAATGAATGGATTCTCTATTGAGTTGGTTTTGTGCAAGCTGAAAAAGCCTGGTAGGATGTTGGACAAAAACCTAATGATTGCGCTCAAATCTCATTGAACAAGATTAAAGTAATTGATAGATACAGTGAAAATATTATAAAAATATTTGTGATTGTCAATTACAGTCAATTAAAAAGTTTGTGCTATATACATCAAGTTAAATAAAGCCATTCAAGATTTTTTGCAGTTGACTGCCTTAATGAAAAGAACTGGCACAGCTAAGGAAAATACTTAATAGCTGTAAAATATTTCGTACTTCCAAATTATTGATTTGCTGTCCATGGCTCACTTTTTATCAAATTTGCTGCTATCTGTTAAATATTTTAACGTTTATTTATCATAGTTATTTCAGAGTGATTGAGATATATTGAGCTATAGTGAGTGACAATGCCAGTTTTATTTTGCTTATATTCAATAATGAAACATTCAGTGTGCAAAAGGTGTACAATATGATTATATAGTGTGTGGTTATTTTGGATATTATAATTACAACTTCAATTTGTTTGTATTTGAATAGGCTCTTTCCTCTCACTTAAATATTATTGAGGATCAAATTGGAAAAGTGATTTCTCAAGCTATTGAAAAGGTGAGAAAATAATTATGTCTGATGAGAGATGTGTAAAAAATCGATACAATCTTCAGTATTTTCAAAATGTATTTGCAAAAATATGTAGAATGTGGTCATCCGTTCACAATTCAGTTTGTTTCTGGTAAAAGGAAAAGTTTTTGTATTAATTCCATGCTTTGCAAACAAAGAACTGAGCATACATTAGAATGCTGATTTAACACAACTGAGCAGTTTCATAAAGGGTTATTACATAGAATTGATTTGTCTCCTATGTAAATTCTTTCAGATTTGAAGAAATGCTATAAACCATCATTAATTCTTGTATGTTCCCTTTTTACTGCATGTAAAATGAAAGGTGAATTTTGACCAAAGTGCACCATCTATGTGGAATAATATGCAACTATGTAACATGTTGTTTGACTTTCTATTAAAATTTTTGTAAACAAGTTCAACAAATCAGTAAATTACCTTGTTAGCATACTTATTGCATTCATAAATTGGCTTCAATGGCACTTACAACTAATTCTAAGTTATGCTCTGTAATATGGAAAGAGTACTTAGTAAAATTATTTTTGCAAGCTCTTTATAGTTCTTAACAATTGTCTGCATAACAAATAATAAGGGTAGGTACTACAAACTATATCATATTGCACCTGCTAGAAATCTGAAATAAGAAATCTTGACAGATACTAGAGCACATTGACCATAAAATTATTTTATTAACCTCAGATACATACTTTTCTTCAATAAAAGGCACAAAGTGCTGGGATAATTCAGCCATCACTCCAGCACTTTGTGCCTTTTTTTGGTAAACCAGCATCTGCATTTTCCTGTGTCTATATATTTTCTGCAATTCTGCCTCTGGAATAGGGATATTAATGTTTTAAAATGGTATGAGGTTTGAGAGAGTACAAAGTCAATATTTAGGATGATTGTATTGCTGTAATCTGGCATACACTCAAAGGAACATTTGGAGGGTATTGCATACAAACTTAATTTGGAGGGTATTGCCCACAAACACAAAATTATGTGCATTTCTCCTGCCAATTATTCTGTTATAATGTTACTGCAAACTCTTGGGTCCATATTATAGAATTCCTTATCATATGGGGAAATGATTATGCCCATTGTGACAGTCGGGACTCTTTGGATGAACTACATAATTAGTTTCTTTATGCTCTCCTTTCCGAATAATCCCTATCCTATTCTCCAAATGGAGCATACAAACATTGGAACAGCTCTTTGGCTCATCGAGTTTGCGCCTGCTATCAGCAGGCCACTTATACCAATTCTGAATTGAACCCATTCGTTTAGTCTCCCAACATTCTAATCAACTGTAAATATATATACACTCAGGGCAATTTACAGTTGTAAATGTATACACTAAGGGCAATTTACAGTGATCCGTCCTTTACTTCAGATTACTACTTTAGAGACATAGAGGGGAAACAATCCCTTTGGCCCACCGAGTCCACGCCAACCAGCGATCACCCCGTACACACTTGGGACAATTTGCAATTTGACCAATGCCAATTAACCTACAAACCTGCATGTCATTGGAGTGTGGAAGGAAACTGGAACACTCAGAGAAAACTCAAGCAGTCACAGGAAGAATGTACAAGCTCCATACTGACAGCACCCGTAGTAAGCATCGAACCTGGGACCCTGGCGCTGTAAGGCCGCAACTCTACCGCTGCACCAGGTGCTGCCCTAGCAGTCTGACTCACATGGGTTTGGGATGTTGGAGGAAACTGGTGAATCCAAAGGAATCCCAAGTGGTCTCGGAGAGAATGTGCAAACTCCACACTCAAACATTTTGTGAAGAGTTGTTCAATTCTCCTTTGGGTAAATTAAATGAATCTGTTCCCATTATCCTTTCAGTGTATTCCTGTTGGCAGGTGCTATGTTGGGGACTGGAGAGCTGGCCTCTATCTTTTCTATCAACCATCTTGGAACTGCTTCCTGATCCTCCTGCCACTGGAAACGACCCCAAAATCTTGCAGAACTGATCATTCTCTACATGAGACCTAATCTATGATTTACAGAGGCTTGGACTAAATTCCTTTCTTTCATAAGCTATTCTAAAAATCCCATTTGTTTTGATCTTAACATATCAGTCCTTCAAAAATTCAAACCCACATCCAATCCTCCCTATTCCGAAATGGCCTTAAAAATTGTACCCCTTTAATTCATATTGCTCATTCTTCCTTCAAAATAAATCTGAATAGCTGAATCTAAGTTACTGTTCAGTGGACAGTATATAACCATGAAATGCAGATGAAGGTAATTAGTTTATTTCACAGTCAGAGTAATTGTGAAAGAGCTGTGCTTTGAAAAGAACGAACAATATTTTTTTCAATAGCATTGTGTTTATGGCAAGCTGCACTGTACACTTATGCTCCAACAAGATAGCACATGTTATTTTCCTACCTATAATATATTAGATTATAATATGGACAAACTCGATAGGTCAGGCAATGTTTGTGGTGGGAAATGGCCAGTCGATAGTTTGCGTCAGTTTCCTCTTTCAAAACATGCTGAGTTCTGACAGCAGTTTATTTTTTACTGTATAATATAGACTTAACTGGGTAGAAATATTTGAATTCTTATAACTGTGACTTAATGTTATTTCTTGATTAATATGAACATTGATTTTGATGGCCAAATGCACTCTTGTTTTATTTCTAGCAAATTGCTCCGATGTGGTTACTGTTGAATGAAGCAGGACTTTATTGGCGAGCAGTTGGGAACACAACTTCTGCTCTTGCCTGTTTGAAAAGAGCACTAAATGTGGTTCCTGAACATTACATGGACATTCCACTGGTCAACCTGGCTAACCTACTCATTCATATTCACCTACATCAGGACGCTGCTGCTCTTTTGCAAAAAGCACTTACTATTAACAGCACAGAGGTGAGTTAGACATGACATCAATTATTTATGCTACATTCAACCAGTAAATGGTGAAAAGTTGTGTACATTCTCTATATATCGCAAAGGATTTGATTCAATATCTTAAAAATTGGCATGCAACAGTAGATCTGCAAAAGATAATCTTAAAATATATATTCTTAACATTATTAAGCCTTGTTATAATGAATATTAGCTCTGCACATTACATGTAAAGTTACATTGCAGTAATAATTTTAGGGAAGTGGCTTTCATACTTCATAATAGTGCCAAGTGACCACTGGTTGACCTGTTGAACTTGTAGATAATGGGATAAGTTTTGATTTGCTCCTGAAATGTCTGGTGCAGAGGATGTAAACCCTGCATCAGTCTGAAGAAGGATTTCGGCCCGAAACGTTGCCTATTTCCTTCGCTCTATAGATCTAAAGCCCAAATCTTGTTGCAATAAATACTCACAATGTACACACCTATAGATCCTTCCGCATTCTTCAGAGCATAATTATGTTTGGTTCAAGAGATTGTTTATGGACTAGTGAGACTGAGAATCTTTGGGGAGTTGGGGGGGGGGGGAGGGGAGGGGGGGAGCCCTAAGTGTACCTTTTCAATCAATGAGATTTTAGGATTAAGAAGGGAAGAAGACCTTCGGGTGATAAAGGCAAATAGGTGAATGAAAGAAAATATTGCACTACACGACCTTCTTTTGAAATGGGCTTTACACATTTACGCAGGAAATGCAGTAGTCAGTTTCCACAGGTAGTGATAAGGATCAGAAACTGTTTTTGTGATGTGATGATGGATAAATATTGGTTAGGACTGCTCTTTGAAATTAATAAAATTATAAAATAATGCAGTATCTTACTAATGGAAAAACATGATTCCAAATCATGGCAATTCTAATCATTGGTGACCTTACTTGAAGAAAGTAATAATTTATTTTCAATCAAATAAAAGAACATTCCTAAAAATAAAGAAGTGGGAGAAGATTTATACACCAATGCTATTTGCACACTGATCTATGGAGTTTTTTTTGGTGGGGGGGGGGAGTAATGCGATGGTGGTAATAAATATCTGTTGTCAGATGTTCGGTTCAGCTTTTGAGATTACATTTTCTGCCAAAATTTGCGTCTTTTTTAAATTGTGGCACCAGTAACAGCAATTTTTTTTTTTTCTTCCTTTCTCCCGCACACCCTTCCTCCCCACTTCTCCAATCACACACACACTTCCTCACCTACAGCCACTCACCTTATTAAGCTTGGGAAATGCCTACCTAGCCCTGAAGAATGTTAGTGCTGCTCTTCAGGCATTCAGAACAGCAATGGAAAGAACAACTAGTTGCCCTGATTGCGACAACAACCTGAAGTTAATCCGTTGCCTACAGTTCTATCCTTTTCTATACAACATTACATCTTCGAAATGTGCAGGTAAGCAAAGATACGAGTCTTGAAGGTAAGAGGACATGTAGGATCATTCCAACAAAATTAATATGTACCCAATGTGCAGCAGGTTAAGGCACCATATGATGTCCTACTGAAATCTTGTTAATCAGATCTGCCTACATAGAACTGGAAATTTAAATGGTGTCAAATTCTGTAAAGATTGAATTTACATGAAAACGTAGTGATTTTGAATTAATTCACACAATCTGAGGAAGATGGTTTCTCAGTACTCTAATGGAAAGAGTATCCAGTCCATAGGCATCTTTGTGCATTAAATTTCAAATTAGTTATGGTATTCCTCATGCACTGTAGGATGACTTCTTATAATGTGATTGGATGTGTCTGTGAAGTACTTTGATAACTATTTATTATAATTTATGATGTTTGTCTAATATGAATGTGCAACGTGAGTCGAAAATGATTAGAATTATATAAAATTGTACAAGACTGCCTGTTATTTTCAAAATGTCAATTCGGTGCCCCTATCACTTTGAAAGTATCTTAAAAACTTTATTTAACCATACTGCAGCACATCTATCTATTAACGGCCTTCCTCTTGGCAATTAATTGGCATGCAGTTCAGATTACAGCTCTGCCTCATCACATTTATTCATGAAAGAGAATTTTTACAAAAATAAAATCTATGTCGAGCATTGATGTTTTATTGTTTCTTTGTTTGTTTATATTATTTTTAAACAGGGAAAGTGCATATTAATAAACATTTACATGTAAATATGCAAGATTATAGCCAGTAGCTAATTTCCATCTTTAGTCCCTTTGGCAGGTTGATGTTAAATAAACAACTTAAACACATCACAACACAATCAATAAGAAAAAAAAACAATAAAATAAGAAAAATAACAATAAAGAGTACAATAAACAAACAGACAAACAATGCTGCTTATGACAGACCAGATAGCGGTGGATAATTTTAAGGCAAATTATGAGTGCAGTATTGATTTTCCAGCAACTATGTTTTTAGATATTTGGTAAATTAGGTAAAAGTTGGCAGATCCCGTATGACGCCTGGTATCGTGTTCCAGGTCTGCGACGCTCGATATGAAAACACTGACTACCCAAAAACACTTCCTAAATGGGACTAGACAATCACCTCTGGAGCCTGCTCCAGTTGACCTATTTGTGTTTTTCTTTATAAAGTCCTTTAACGGAGGTGGGGCTAGTCCATGGAAGATTTTGTAAATCAAAATAGAATCTGCATATTTTATTCCGTTTTCCCAGCTCCGCAGATCGTATTTTTTCAGGATACTACAGTGATGGTACATTCTGGACTTTTTGTCATGAATTTTTAGGGCTTGTAAAAGGAAAGAATGAAAGAAATGCATTAATTGTGCGCTTGTATTGACTGGTATACTTGCCATTTGTTTGCAACCTACCAATGGAGAATGTGGGATAACACGGAGTTAGTGTGAATGGGTGATCAAGGGTTTGCATGGACTTTTGTGGGCCAAAATACCTGTGTACATGCTGTATCTCTGAACCAAGTTTTGAAATTGGATTCTGAGTACATCAGCCAGCTCCGTATTCTGACACATCCAATCATAAAAACTGTTCCTTGTGCCCCTCTTAATACTGCATTGGGTGAATGAAGCATTAGGTTAGAGTTTCTATTTTTGGTTGATACTTTTTTAAATTTAACTGATCATAGCTAGACGGGAAGAAACGAGGCCAGACATCTGTTCATGGTTACAGAGATTATTCAAAACCTATTGCCCAAGCAAATTTACTCAAAGTCAGCTGTTCCACGTACGTTTGAAATGGCAGCAATATTAAACTTAAGATATAGTTCTACCATTGGAAGTCCTACAGGGCTAAAATCACAAAACGTTATTATTATTATTATTATTATTATTATTGGCTTTCATGGGAATCCCTGTTTGATTTTCCATTGAACAATTATTGTAGGGTTTCTTTTTTGAATGAACTAAAAATATTTTTCCATATAGTTGTTTTCAATTTAATATCTATTGAACATACAGTATTATAGATAATACACTACTTTGTCAGTATATTGTAAATAAGTTGGCCTAAATTGTGCTCCAGAATGAGACATGAGGGCATTTGTTGTGTCACAGAGATGATCAATTAGCCCTGGCAACTTCTTAAAGGTGCAACTCCACTGCATCAATTGCATATAAAGACAATTTATATATCCTAGGTTTTGAATCAGTTATTTGTTCAAGTCCACTCCATAAAACCATCGATATGCTATTCTAAGACTTCCAGACGGCATTTAATTATGTGCCACATCACAGATTATTACAGAATATAAAACCTGTTGACTTAGAAGGTATCAAATTACATGGATAGGGAATTGACTGACAGTCAAGAATCCGAGAGTAAGCATAAGTGAATCATCTTCTAGTTGGCAAGTTGCAACAAGTAGTTACGGCAATGGGTGTGTGACCTCAACTTTCTACAATTTATCATTGACTTGTATGAAGGAACCAAAGGTGGTGTTGCCAAATTTGCTGATAAGACAGATATGAGGGAACATAGAAACATAGAAAATAGGTGCTGGAGTAGGCCATTCGTCCCTTAGAGTCAGCACCGCCATTCATCCAAAATCAGTAACCCCGTTCCTGCTTTCTTCCCATATCCCTTGATTCCGTTTGCGAACGTAAATTGTGAACATAAGCGAGTGGGCAAAGATCTGTCTGATCAAGTATAGTATGGGCAAATGACTTTTTCTTTTTAAGTTAGTTTAAACATACAGTGTGGAAACGGGCCCCTTAGCTGACTGACTGAACACTAACTAGCGATTACCCATACACTAGGGCGGCACTGCGACGCAGCGGTACAGTTGCTGCCTTACAGCGATTGCAGCGCCAGATACCCGGGTTCGATCCCGACTACGGGTGCTGTCTGTTCGGAGTTTGTACGTTCTCCCTGTGACAGTTTACAGAGGCCAATTAACCTGCAATGTGGGAGGAAATTGGAGCACCCAGAGAAAACCCACGCAGTTACAGGGCATACATACAAACTCCGTACAAACAGCATCCGTAGTCAGGATTGAACCCGGGTATCTGGTGGTGTAAGGCAGCATCTCTATTGCTGCACCACTGTGTTTTGAGGGGGGGGGGGGGGAAGGAGGGTAATAAAAAAATACATCTACATAGTGTGGGAGATTGTAGAGCTTTACGATATCCAGAGATCTTGGTGTCCTCGTACATAATTTTCAAAAGGCATGCATCAGAGTATTGCTGTTTATTGAAAGAGGAATTGAATGCAAAGATTGGGGGATGATACTTTATTGGTGAGCAGTGGAGAACCATGTACAGTATTTTTTCCCTTATTTACGAGAGGATGTAAATGTGTTAGACACTCACTCATCAGATAAATTTATTAGAATACCTGTAATGGACAGCATTGGATTTGGTAGGACATTCAGAGTACAAAGGGAAGAATTTTTTGTTCCTTAAATAGGTATCGGTTTATTATTGTCACCTGTACAACGATACAATGAAAAGCTTTTTGTGTGCTGTTCAGTCAAACCATAGCATGCATGAGTACAATAAAGCCTTGGAAAAGTAAACCAACTAATGCAAAGAGAAAATTACAAGGGTACAGAATATAATGTTAAAGCATTGTAGCATTACAATTACAGAGAAAAAGTGCAAGGTCCACAATGAGGTAGGTTGGAAGATCAGGACTACAGCCTAGAAGAGGGAATGACTGGATAAAAAAAGGTCAATGATGATGTTGGCTGCGTCGAGTGTAGATGGAGTCGATGGTGGGGAGGCTGGTCTGTGTTAAATGCATAACTGCAATTTCTTGTGGTCTTGGGAAAGAGATGTTGCCAAACCAAGGTGGGATGCATCCAGATATGATCCTTTCTACAATGCATCTGTAGAAATTCATAAGAATTATTGGAGTCATGTTGGCCCATGTTGGACCGGACTGAGTTCGCCATGCTCTGCAACCTCTTGCATTCCTGTGCTTTAGAATTGCCATGACGCAACCAGTCAGGATACTTTCTAGAGTACATCTGTAAAAGTGTATTGGAGTATTCAGAGACATGCCGAATCTCTTATCTTTAAGCTGGGCCTAGAATAGGTCATCTGAGATGTTAATGTCCCAAAATTTGACGCTGCTAATTCAATCCACAGATGAAAACTGGCATATGGTTTCCTAACTTCGCTTTCAACTCAATGATTAGTTCCTTAGTTTTGTTGACATTGAGGGAAAGATTGTTGTTGTGTTCTATCTTTATCCTGTGCACTAACTCATCGTTGGTGATTCGGCCAACCTCATTGGTGTCGTTGGTGACATTTTCAACCTCTCACCTTCTGAGGTCTGAGGTTCCCACCTGCTTTAAAAGGGCATCAATTATACCGGTGCCCAAGAAGAGCAAGGTGACGTCTGTGGTGATGAAGTGCTTTGAGAGGTTGATCTTGGTACAAATCGACTCCTACCTCGACAAAAACCTGGACCCTCTGCAGTTTGCTTACGCCACAACAGATCAACGGTGGATGCGATCTCGCTGGCTCTCCACTCCGCACTGGACCACTTGGACAACAAAAACTCATATGTCAGGCTGTTATTCATTGATTACAGCTCGGCATTTAATACAATCATCCCCTCCAAGCTGGTTACCAAACTCGCAGAACTGGGTCTCTGCGCATCCCTCTGCAATTGGATCCTCGACTTCCGCATTCACAGACCACAGTCAGTTCGCATTGGTGGAAATGTGACAGCCTCGATAACAATCAGCACGTGAGCACCTCAAGGCTGCGTGCTTAGCCCCCTGCTGTACTCCCTCTATACGCATGACTACGTAGCTAGTCATAGTGTGAACTCCATCATCAAGTTCGCTGACGATACCACTGTTGTGGGACATATCAGTGATGGGGCCGAGTCAGAGTACAGAAGTGAGATTGACCAAATGGTGCCAGCACAATAACCTGGCCCTCAACACCAGCAAAACCAAGGAACAAATTGTGGACTTTGGATGGGGACCATCCAAATGGGGATGGTGGAAAGGGTCAAGAGCTTCAAATTCGGCGTGCATATCTCAGAAGATCTTTCCTGATCGAGAACACTGATGCAATCATAAAGAAAGCACATCAGCGCCTCTACTTCCTGAGAAGATTACGGAGTTGGTATGTCAAGGAGGACTCTCTCTAACTTCTACAGGTGCACAGTAGAGAGCATGCTGACTGATTGCATCGTGGCTTGGTTCGGAAACTTGAGTACCCTGGAGCGGAAAAGACTTAAAAAAGTAGTAAACACTGCCCTGTCCATCATCGGCTCTGACCTCCCATCCATCGAGGGGATCTATCATGGTCACTGCCTCAAAAAGGCTGGCAGCATCATCAAGGACCCACACCATCCTGGCCACTACCTTCAGGTAGAAGGTACAGGAGCCTGAAGACTACAACAGCCAGGTTCAGAAATAGCTACTACTCCACAGCAATCAGGCTATTAAGCTCGGTTCAGACACAACTCTGAACATTAATAGCCCATAATCTGTTCATTTGCACTTTATCAGTTTATTTATTCATGTGTGTGTATATTTATACAATGGTATATGGACACACTGATCTGTTTGTATTCGTGCCTACTATGTTCTGGTGTGCTAAAGCAAAGCAAGAATTTCATTGTCCTATCAGGGACACATGACAATAAACTCTCTTGAGCTTGAACTTGGTGGATTTTCTGATGGAATTGGAGCTGTGTTTAGCCACACAATCATGGATGTAAAGAGATGCAACCTTGAGGTGCTCCTGTGTTGATAGTCAGTAAGGAGATGTTGTTACTGATCCGCACTAATTGAGGTCTGTTGATGAAGAAGTCAAGGATCAAGTTACAAAGGAAAATATGTGGACCAAGGTCTTGGAACTTGATGATGAATTTGGTGGAGATGATGGTGTTGAACAATGAGCTGCGTCAATGACAGGACCATGTTTTCTTGTTATCCCAATGTTGTAGAGTAGAGTGGAAAGCCAGTGAGATAGCATCTGGTGTTGACCTTTTGAGGCAATAGGCAAATTAAAGTGAAGATCATTTTTGAGTGAGCGATTGAATCACAGCAGCCCCAATGTCACCCACTTCATTATGATGGATGCAAGTGCTACTCTTAGTGGGCACTGGTACAATAGATGCCCTCTTGAACCAAATGGAAACTTCAGACTGCAAAAGCAAGAGGTTGAAAATGTCCTTAAATTCTCTGGCCCCAAGTTATCACTGAGTAAGCTCTCCAATGTGTTGTGCAAACTCTCAAATATGTGAAATATGAACAGATTTGGGACTTACCTAACTACTTAAAACTGGTACTATGGGATATTAGCAGTAGAATTGCTTCTGATGCATTGTAATCTCATGGCCATACATGCCCTAGTCTCCCACTTCTGTCAAGCTCAAGAACTCGTGCTGATGATAAGGTTGAATTGCAATCCAGGAAACACAACCAAACTTTTTTTTTTAATGATAAAATAACGTAATACAACAAATGCAGCAGACTCAAATGCCAGCTCAACTGTAGTGCTGAAATGATTTGTACCAAACTACTAGATCACTAGCCAAGTTGGTCCAGTCGGGCAACAATTGTCAGAGATAGATAGATTCATGATTAGTACGGGTGTCGGGATTATGTGGAGAAGGCAGGAGAGTGGGATTAAGAGAGAAGGAGAAGGCATATAACATTGCAAAGATTAGTCAGAATCCAGAAGATTGGGATGTTTTTAAAGAACAGCAAAAGTTAACTAAAAGGACGAATACTAAACGAAACACGGAGAGAAAAGTTGAAGTACGAATGTAAGTTAGCCAATAACATAAAACGGGATAGCTAGAGTTTCTACAGATATGTAAAGAATAAAAAAAGAGGTACGAGTGGACTTTGGATCACTGGAGAATGATGCAGGAGAAGTGATAATGGGAATTCAAGAAATGGCAGAGGAATTGAATAACTTTTTTGCATCAGTCTTCACAGTGGAAGACACCAGCAGTGTGTCTGCCTTCCTAGAGAGTCAGGGGGTTGAAGTTAGTGGAGTGGCAATTACTAAGGAGAAGGTGCGAGGAAAAATGAAAGGCCTGGGGGTGGATAAGTCACCTGGACTGCACCACATGGTGCTGAAGGAGAAAGACTCCGAGATTGTGGAGGCATTCGTTGTGATAGTTCAAGAATCACTAGAGTTAGGCATGGTTCCTGAAGATTGGAAAATTGCAAATATCACCCCGCTGTACAAGGGAGCAAACCAGAAGAGCAGAAACTATAGGCCGATTAGCCTGACTTAGGTGGTTGGTTGGGTTTTAGAGCAATTATAAAGGATGTGGTTACACAGTACTTAGAAGTTCACGATAAAATAGGCCGGTCAACATGGTTTTGTGAAGGGAAGATCTTGCCTGATGAATCTGCTGGAGTTCTTTGACGAAGTTAATAGCAGGACAGATGGAGGGGAGGCTGTAAATGGTTTTTACCTAGATGTTCAGAAGGCCTTTGATAATGTGCCGCAAGTTAGGCTGCTAGGGGAATTGAGAGCCCTTGGTATTAAAGGGAAGATACTAGCATGCATAGCGGGTTGGCTGGATGGCAGCAGGCAAAAAGTTGCAATATAAGGCGCATTTTCAGGTTGGCTGCCAGTTGCTAGTGGAGTTCCGCAAGGGTTGGTGCTGGAGCCACTTCTCTTCGTGTTGTATATTAATGATTTGGATTAGGGTATTGAATGCTTTATGGCCATAGCATAGATGATGTTAAGATAGGTGGTGAGGCAGGCAGTGTAGAGGAAGCAAGGACTCTGCAGAAGGACTTGGACAAGTAATCCAGATAGTGTGCGATGATGATATGGTGTTTCCCTTTTGCTCTTAGATTTTGTCATTGTATTTAAATACTTTAAGTAACTTCCATGGAAATAGCTCGTTCTAAGCTTCCCCCCAGTCTAGTTTCAGTCAGTAAAATACTGAGTCAAGCACTTGTACATCTAAATTTTATTTTGGAAAAACACAATAACAGTTCCCACCACTATACCTAACCACCGCGGGATCGATCCTCGTATCTGCCTGGCCAAGCCCTCCTAGCCTCGTTCAAGCAGCCACAACCACGAACCACAAGGGGGTGGTCTCTATACAGTCCAATAACAGATATCAATTAACACAGTACATGATAGACATTTCCCTAACCCAATAATACAGTGACTAATACAATGTATCTGACACAGTTTCTTGATGCAAGTTAACAGAGATGAATTATGTAACATGTGCCTGGATATCCAAGAAACCCAGACAAGGCTCAACACTTAACCCAATCAACATCTAGCAAAGCAAAGCTTTGCAACAATATTTACAATGTGTATGTCTGGTTTGCAGTCACCCAATCCATTCCATGTAATTTACACCTATTTGTCAGAATCTTCAGATGTTCCATTCTCTTCCTGCAACTTTTATCTAGGCTCTAGACAAGCTAGCACCATTTTTCAGCTTGTCCCATTTCTGCAGAAGGCACATTTAAATTGACCAAATGGCCTAGCAGCCCAGAAGCCTTTACTCAATTTTAGTGTCCTGGCATCTCCAATTTGGCCAGAATTAACAGTGTGCGATGGTGTTTCCCTTTTGATCTTAGATTTTGTCATTGTATTTGAATACTTTAAGTGACTTCCATTGCATAGACAGATACAAAATATTTACGCGCGATCTCTATTTCTCACTGTTAGTAATTCATCTGTCTCTCTCAGAATATTTAACTTGGCTGCTTTCCTTTTTAATACTTGAAGCTCTTACTGATTATTATATTTCTTACTAACTTACCCTTAATCTACTTTTCACCCTTTATAGATTTTTCAGCATTTGGTTCTGATTTTAGAAATGTGTTTAGTCTTCTAACACTAATTTTCATAACATTGTATGCCTTCTTTTAAAATTTGACACCATTCTTAACTTCTTTAGTATGGATGTATACCTCTTTTTGTAGAGTCTCTCTCAATATACCACATCTTTGTTAGGAACTATGAAGTATCTCCTTAAACATCTTTCTCTGTTTCTTCATTACCTTACTTAATCTGTTTTCTCGGAATACTATTCATTCCTACTTGCATGCCTTTAAGTTTGGTATGTCAAACCTATGAAATTCTACCATGTTATGATCACTCTTTACTCTTACTTAGTGTTTTCTCAAAACTTCAGCATGAAAGAGAAAACCATTGTTTGGTCTTCTACTCGTGTCTTTCTAAGTAGTGAAGAATTTCTACATCTTGCAGATTTACTCAAAACTGTATAACATAATGAATAATTTGTTTCAAAATTAATTGTGCTAATGTTTTTAATCATTTTTGTAAGTAATATTGGCATTTGTTTTCCAAATGTAATACAAAATATACATGTTTTTTTGTTGTCTTTATTCCTAGAAAGCCATTGTTACAGCAGTCAGAAGGATGTATTAGCTCATGAGCATCAGAAGTATTATGCTGATCCAGAGGGAATAGTCAAGTCCTCAGAGGAAAGAGTCATCAAAGAACCTGAATCACCTGGAGACTCAACTGTGGATTCTTCAACATCTGATGTTAAAAGTGAATTCCTTTACTAGTATACCCAGTTTATCTGATGGATATGATAACATTATTTTTTACATTGACCATACCTTTTCATGTGCAGGCTTATTAAACCCAAAAGTCATATTTGTGTATTAATTAAAATTTTGCAATGCACTCTGATGTCATTTGGCTCAAAACGACTATCTTAAAATAACGTTCAGATCAGGAATGTACATAATGAATGAAAGCAGCAAAATAATCCTCAAGTGAATAGAGAACATTGCATTCAAACATACAGAAATAATTGAATCCCATTACATTGCTTTGATTTTACACTCAATGGCTGCATGAACCCACTTTTAGTTAGATTTGATAAGAGTCACAACTCATGTAAATCAATTACTGCAAATCTCTGACGTAAA
The DNA here is from genome assembly GCA_035221665.1 of Okamejei kenojei. Lineage (NCBI taxonomy): Eukaryota > Metazoa > Chordata > Chondrichthyes > Rajiformes > Rajidae > Okamejei > Okamejei kenojei. Next base: position 16,604,715 of record CM069148.1, on the reverse strand, counting down.
ACATAAGAAATAGAATCAATTTAACCATTTGAACTCTCGTGCCTGCTCTATCATTCGATATCATGCCTGCTCTTTCACCTCAGTATCACTTTCAGCACCAATTCTAAATTCAGCCCTAAACTCTTGAAAATTCAAAACACACCACATTTCCTTGAGTAGATCTGGTGTGTGAGTTGCAATTTATTGGGCAGCAAATTTCAACGGTTTACCATTTTCAGAGTGGCAAATGTTCTTCTCATCTCTGCCCTGAAGGGGCACCTTGCTTAGTTCTTGACAGGGAAGAAATTGTCATCTCTGCATCTCTCCTGTAACCTTAATCTTAAGGATTATATATTTTTCATTCAGATCCCATGACTAATTCATAAAAAGTTTAGAACTTTCTGCTTTATTTTTTTAGGGCTGTCTGCTTTATTTTTCCTCAGGACAAATATCCAGGAATCAATCTGATGAATATTGTTTGAATTCCCCCAATTACAAGAATATCCTTGTTTAGATAGGGAGGCAAGACCTTGTTGAGACAGTTCCCTGGCGAGTCTCAACAAAATCCAGTATGATTCCTGCACAGCATTATTTAATGTTGTTGTCAAATCCATTTGCAATAAAGGCTGTTCACCTTTCTCGATATCAATTCTGCCAGAACACTACAGATCATGAATGTTCCCGTCAAGCCCGTTCTTATCCTGCTATCCATGAATTGATCTTCAATCATGTCTGAATTAAACACCGATTGGTCACTCATACCATATACAGTTGCCTATCACTTTAATTTTGATGCCACTCCTCTCTGATCTATCTGTATTTATAATCCTACACAGTTCCAATACTATCCTATATACATTATCACATATCTCATACTTTTTGTCTTTTCAGCTCTACCATTTGTCCAACCATCTGCCAATCTAACCCCCCCCCTCACCTGTATCCACCTATCACATGCCAGACTTTGTCCTACCCACCTGTCTTCCAGCTTTCTCCCTCCAGCACCACAATCAGTCTGAAGAAGGGTCCGCACCCCAAATGTCACTTATTGATGTTCTCCTGAGATGCTGCCTGACCAGCTGAGTTACCCCAGAACTTTTTGTCTTTTTGTTAGTAAACCTGCATCTGCAATGGTCGTGTCCACAATGTTGTTTCTAACTTGTCTCATTCCTTCAGTTTGCCAATTTTAGTGTTGGTTCCCTGAAGCCCCTTTAATCACCAGATTATTAACTAACCCATACTCATTTGTACAATACTTGATCTGACAGTATGCTTGTTCTGATAAGAGGCAAAGAATGAATTCGGTTTTGCATTCTGGTGCAATATATTGTGAAGAACTTGCCTGGAAAATTGGTAATCTACTGAGGAGGCAATACCGTTCAAACACTTGATAGTGGCATTAACTTGATAGTGGTAATACCAAGAGCTGTCAGGAAAAAAAACAAGTTTCTATTGACATTTTTGGGTTAAATACGTGTCCGTTTTTTATTAGTCTCATGACTAGGTTGTTCATCCCTCATTGGAGATTTTCCATTAATGAGATTATTACTCATCAGGAAAACATGTTGGGCAAAACAACTTGTTTTTTTTAATGATCTTTTTGTTTCCTTGTGGCGACATCCGTATTATAATCATAGTAAGCTCCCAATAACTTGATATTAAACAAATTCTCTACTTTTTCCACGATTGATTAGAGCATAGAAACATTCCAAAAATGAATGGCATGCCCATTGCATTGCTGTCTGTTCTCATTGAAACATTTTGTAAAGCAGTTATTTTGGAATTCATCTGAAAAGACACTATAAATTTAAGACTGGAAAATAAAAGTAACGAACAATCACAAAAATAAAATAATTCTGAGCAAAAAACAACAAGGTTAACATTAAATCTCAAAGAGAGTTTGCAGTTGTCATGAAAATTGGTGACATTGTTGATAGAAAAAATGTCTTACATTACAGAATGATATTGACCTGCTGGTAAATTGTGTGCAGCAGTGGCAGATGGAATTTAATCTCGGTAAATGTGATATGGTGCATTTTGGGAGTTCTAATAAGGAACCTTAAGTGCACAAATCCCTAAAGTTGACAGGGCAGATAGATGTGGTGAAGAATGCTGGACTTCATTAGCGAGACACATAATATAAGAGCAGGGAAATCAGGGAATACCACTTAATAAAATATTGGTTTGGCCTCAGCTGGAGTATTGTATGCAGTTCTATGTTGTCACACTAGAGACGTTGCAGAGGAACTTTACTAGAATATGGCCAGGGGTGGAGTGTTTCAATTATTAGGAAAGACCAGGTGGCTGGGTTTGTTTTCCTTGGAACTGACAAAGCTATGAGTCCAAAACTGGCTTTGCAAGTTCTTTGACATTCAGGACAGGTAATTCCAGGTGGCAGATCGGGCTTTGGTTGTTGCTGCCTCTCTTTCTTCTCTTTTCTTCTAATTCTGCGCATCGCTTTGCTTCGAAGGTCGCTCTTCCTTCTTGGATGATGGTTCGCCAGAGTTTCCTGTCCTTGGCATTGGTTTCCCAATTGTCGATGTCGATTTCACATTTCTTCATGCTGGCATTTAAGGCGTCTTTGAATCTCTTCTTTTGTTCGCCTCTTTTCCGTTTGCCTTCTTTAAGCTGAGAGTAGAAGGTTTGCTTTGGTAGATGCTCGTCTTCCATCCAAACAACAAGACCGACCCATGACATTGGGTCTTGATGACGAAGGCTTCCATGCTAGATATTTTTGCTTCATTCAGTACGCTGACATTGGTTCTTCTGCCTTCCCAACTGATATTTAAGCTGCTTCGAAGACATTGTTAATGAAACGTTTCAAGTGTTTCAGATGGCGTCAGTATGGTGTCCAGGTTTCTGATGCATACAGGAGCGTTGGAATCACCACTGCCTTGTACACTAACATTTTAGGTCTGTTCGGATGTCACTATTTTGAAAGACTCTCGTTCAACGACGTCCAAAAGTTGTTCCAGCACTTAAGACGATGTTGGATCTCGTCATCAAGGTTGACATTGGAGGAGAGGTGACTTCCAAGGTACGGAAAGTGATCCACATTTTCCAGCGTTGTTTCACCGAGTTGAGTTGATGGTTCTTTCCGATTTGTCTCAGCTGGTGACAATTGGTAAATAACCTGAGCTTCTTGAAGTTGATGGTAAGTCCAAGTTTTGTGTATGCACTGTTGAAGGCAGTCAGGATCTGTTGCAGATGATTTTCTGAGAGAGCTGCAACACAGTTGTCTGCGTATTGGAACTCGATGAGGGAGCTCATAGATGTCTTAGTTTTGGACTTGAAACGGGCAAGATTGAAAAGTCTGCCATTTGTTCTGTAGACAATTTCGATTCCTGGGGGTAGGTCTTCCTGGATGATGTGGATGGTTGTCGCAATGAAGATGGTGAACAGTGTTGGGGCAATCATGCATCCCTGCTTCACTTCTGACCTGACTTGAAGCGGCTCACAGTTGCTGTTGCTGGCCATGACTGGCAAGAATGTCATCGTGGAGGAGTCTCAGGATTCAAATGTACTTTTCAGGACATCCAACGTCCCATAAGAGTTCCCTTGATACCGAATTGAAGGCCTTAGTGAGGTTGATTAATGCCATGTACAAAGGTTGAAGTTGTTCACAACATTTTTCTTGTAGTTGATGCTTTGTGAAGATCATGTCGGCTGTTCCACGTGATGGTCTAAACCCGGCTTGTGTCTCTGGAAGGATCTTCTCGGCTAAAGGCTTGGTCGGTTGTTCATGATGCGGGCAAGGACTTTGCCTGCTGTTGCTAATAGGGAAATTCCAAGATAGTTTCCGCAGTCAGATCGATCACCTTTCCTTTTGTAGATGGTAACGATTGCTGAGTCTCTAAAGTCTCTTAGTCCGTCTTAATTTATCCAGATCTTGATGAGAAGTTGATGCAGATGGTAATGGACCAGATTACCTCCAATTTTGTAGACCTCGGCTGGTATTCCATCAAGTCCCGCTGCCTTGTTGGTTTACAAGGTTTTGATGGCTACCTTGACTGCTTTAAGTGATGGTATTCTGCTTAGGAGTCGTCAACAGGCTGCGTTGGAATGTTGTTGATCACATTCCTTTCCAATGAGAACATTCCTTTCCAATGAGAGGGTTTGATTGGATAATGGCGTTGGTGAGAAAAAGCCTCAAATGTCATTGGCGTCTGCTAGATGTTGGATTTCACCTCCCTCCAAAGATGAAAGCTTTTCTCTTTTCATCGATGAGTTGTTGGAGTTGTTTGCTATTATTGTCAAACCAATCCTGATGGGTTTTTTTTACTTGAACCCAATTGTTTTCTTTCAGGAGGCGATGATAGCATTCTTCAATAGATTCCAGTGTTTTTCGACAGATGTTGGGATTTGTTGAGGCAGGTTTTTCTTGAAGTTTTTGTTGAAACTTCTGTACATGGTTGATGTCTTGAAGGACGTCAGTATTGAATATCTTGATGGTGTTCTGATTTTGATGTTTCCTTTTGGGCCAAATCTTCATTCTTCATGGTAGATGAGATGAGACGATGGTCTGTCCAGCACTCGTCGGGACCAGTAACAGCTCTTGTTTTCAGTACATCTTGTTGGTCACGGGATTGTACGATGATGTAGTCGATGAGGTGCCGGTGTTTGGAACGTGGATGCTGCCAGGAGGCTTTGTGCCTGTTTTTCTGGTGAAATAAGGTGTTTGTAATCACCAGGTTGTGTGCACATTTGGTGAGGAGGAGTGTTCCATTGGCATTAACCTTGCCAACTCCTTCCTTGCCGATTGTTCCGGTCCAGAGCCTGTGATCTTTCCCGACTCTAGCATTGAAGTCTCCTAAGAGAATGATCTTGTCGTCATTGGGAACAGAGGAAAGGACGTCGTCAAGTTCTCATTTTACTTCACCTTCAGCGTCCAGAGTTGGAGCATAGGCGCTGATGATGGTGGTGTGTTGGTTCTTGACGAGCTGGATACGTAGAGTCATAAGATGTTCGTTGATTCCCGGTGGTTGTTCTGTCAGCTTCTGAAGTAGGCTGTTTCGGATGGCAAAACCTACTCTGTGGATCCTTGGTTGTTTAGGATCAAGACCTTTCCAGAAAAAGGTGTATTGACCTTGTTCTTCCTTTATTTGCCCTTCTCCAGTTCTGTGGGTCTCACACAGCAATGATGTCAAAGTTGCATTTTCGGACTTCCCGAGCAACAAAGGCGGTTCTTCTCTCTGGTCGGTCTGAATTTGGGTTGTCCATCAGAGTTCGTATATTCCAAGTTCCGAGATTCATAGTTTCGCTTCTTGATGGTTTACGACCGCATGATGGTGGTCCCTCTGGATGCAGCTTTCCAAAGCAGACTAGCCCCTTTCCAGTTCAGGGTGAGCAGAGTGGATCCTAAATAGGGCTGCTCAGGCATGAATACTGCTACCGAACAACTTTCCTGCTTCTGCCCAAAGTTGAGCGATTGAATCAAGTGTTCAGCGTTTCCGTGCCGGTTCTTGACTAGGAGCTTCCTGCCATCACGTGGCCTGCTCCCGTCGTGGAAAGTCTTGAGAAGTTTTGTGCTGCTCACAGAACGAAGACACCTGTGCGTGTGTTTGTTTAACGTGTACTTGACGTTACACTCAAAGAAGCACACGGTGCTTCACAAATCAATCAACTCATTCCAATGGCAAGGGAACCAAGACGATTGGAGCTGATAGATCTGTTGCAGCCTTCATCCGCCTTCACAGCCGTTGAGTTCAAGATAACTTTGTCCACCTGGTCCGCCGTTAAGGTCTTGTAGGTTGGATCGTTTTTAGTCTGAACCCTCATCCTCGACCTTACCGCCATGGATGGCCCTAACAGAAGCTGGTGCTTCCGACAGCATCACTCTCGGAATCATGGGGACGTGCAAGCCTCTTCACCACGACAAGATAACCAATCCAAAGAGGAGATACAGTTTGCATGTGCTTCCTTTTCAGTGTTGTATGAGTTTGCTCTTGGAGACAAGCTGTTCAGGAAAGCAAGTTGAAAAACATAGGATTGCTTTGGTCACTGTAATAAAATTAAGAGTTATTGGATAAATCGGGGTTTCTTTACAGGCAATAATCAGAGCAATTCTTCCCAAATTGAATTTTAAAAATAAACCTCACGTTTAACAATCTCAGTTCTAGTTCACTAAATATCAGTGTAAGATAATGACTAATTTTGATTATAATTCACCTTTAGATGTACTAACCTTAACAATACACCTGGACCAAAAAGATAAACCTGAAAATGTTTGATGGCTTTTACCTGTGCTTTTTCATTTTTGTTGAACGTTGCGCTTAGTATTCTGTCAGTTGAGTACTCCAATTTAGTTTTTTGAGTATTATTAGGAAGATCTTAAATAAATCCAGCACAGTGGCACAATGATGGAGCTGGTTGGCACACAGCCAGAGACCCAGATTCAATCTGCACTTTGGGTGCTATCAGTGCGAGTTTCCTCCGGGTGCACCATTTTTTCCCCACATCCCAAAAAGGTGCATGTTTGTAGGTTAATTGGCTAATGTAAATTGCCCCTTGTGTGTGTGTGGAATGGATTCAAAAGTGGGATAACATAGAACTAATGTGAATTGATCATTGATGGATGGTGTGGACTTGGTGGACTAAAAGGCCTATTCCATGCTGTATCTTTCAATCAAATGAAACCACATCTAGGCTGTCTTGTTAGACCTAAAATCACCAAATATGGTTAGGTCCTAGAGATCTTCTTTTATTGATAGAAACTCACTGGGTCAATGCATCTGACCGTGCTATTTCTTAACCGTGTATATTTTCTCCATGGTGTAGCAGGTGCTAAATTTCAAAGTTGTCAAAAATTAGTTTTTCATGTGAAAGCCATAAGTAAAATCCGGACATTTTAACCGTCTGAAATCAAAACTCATATGTAGATGTCATTAACATTGACTATATTTCAGAAGAATGCCTTTACAGTTGCAATATCAATGATGTGGTGATGCAATGTAGATTTTGTTTGTACAGGATATTGTTCCCAAATGACTGTCAAACTTTTAAAAAAATATCTAAGGGGCATTACCAATATTAATATGCTATTCTTGGCAACAGAATTGGATACACGCAAAATCCTGAATCTGTTTGACAGGTTATTTTTAAGTGTTCAATTCCATTTCTATCAAACTTATACTTTATATGCTTTAGAAACAGTAGTAGACTATTCAACCCCTCTTGTACATAATGCCATTTAGCGAGATTAGCACTGAACAAATGAGTATGTTTGACTGCACAGCCTTTTATTTTTATGTTCTTACAATTCTTGTTGTGGCAACTGTGAACTCTATTGCTCGATCTGGCTGGAAACCTGTTGAGTCCTGTCTAGTTTAACAGCTATGATTGGCTAGATAGTAGAGTCAATAAGCAAAGAGGAAATAGCTAATCATTTCGGTAAGCTGAATATAATTAAACATAGTCGATATGGTTTCATGAAAGTTAAATCATGTTTAATAAATTTGAGGGTGGAGCAGGGAGAGTAAATAGAAGAGAACCTGGAGATGTAGTGTATTTAGATTTCCAAGAGATGTTTGACAAGGTGCCACATAGGAAGATGTGCATGGATTCAAGAGAGTTGAGAGTGTTTAATTGTCATTTGTAGCGGGACCCTAACCAGACAATTCTTCGTTGCTGCTTATTTACAGACATATTAACTGCAGCAACAACATTGAATAAATATACAATGTCAGTAATCAAGTAAACCAAATAATGACAGTGCAAGCCAACGTACATAGTACAACCTTAGCAAAGTCTATAGTGGTTCTGTTCTAAGAAAGAGTTATGTTGGGATGGTTTATGAGTCTAATGATTGATGGGAAGAAGCTATTCTTGAAGCCGTAGTTAATGGTTTGCAGTCTCCTATACCTTCTTCCTGATTGGAACTGTGGATGAGGGTGATATGGGTCTTTGATATTGGCTGCCATTTTGAGGCAGTGCTTCCTGTAGATCCCTTTGATGGGGAGCTCAATACCTGTGTTGGACAAGGTAATGTCCACCACTTTCTGCAGCCTCCTTCATTTTTGATGGTTTGAATTATCAAACCAGGCCGTGGTACAACAAGTCCGTATGCTCTCCTCTGAACACGGGTATTCGGTATTTGAAGCTTTGGAGGGAGTTTGTTAGATTGTATTGATCGTCTTGGAGAAAACAGAATTGGAATAAATGGGACATTTTCAGACAAGAAAGCGGTAACTCGTGGAGTACTGTGGGCCTGTAGTTCCCTGCCTGCAATTACAATTGTATTTACATTAATGACATAAAGGAAGGAGCAGTATGTAAGGTTTCCAATGCTGTGATAAGGATACTCTAATTTTGAAGCAAGTACAGTGCCCTACATAATGTTTGGGACAAAGACCCATCATTTATTTATTTGCCTTTGTACTCCATAATTTGAGATTTGTAATAGAAAAAAATCACATGTGGTTAAAGTGCACATTGTCAGATTTTAATAAAGGCCATTTTTATACATTTTGATTTCAGCATGTTGAAATTACAGCAGTGTTTATACATAGTCCCTCCATTTCACGGCACCATAATGTTTGGAACACTGCAATATCATGTAAAGTAAAGTGGTCATGTTTAGTATTTTGTTGCACATCCTTTGCACGCAATGGCAAAACAATTTGGGCCTGTATTTCGTGGAGTTCAGAGGAGTTGCGGCTGAATTTATTCAAACATGTAATGTAAGGGGGCTTGACAGGGTAGATGATGGGATTTTTTCCACGCATGGGTGTTTCTCAAACAAAGGCACCATACCACAAAGTCTGTGGGCCAGTCATTTAAACCGGTTGTATATAGAAATTTCTTATCGTATAGAGAGTGGGAAATCTATGGAATTCAGTGAAACTGGTACATTAGAAGTATTTAGAGGTTGAGAAATATTTGTTAAATCAACGATTGGAGAGATATGGAGAAACTAAGCTAAAAGACCACAGAAGAAGAGTTGAGGTCAACATAAATTAGCCATGATTAGATTAAAAGGTGGGGCAGGCTTGAAGGTCCTGATGGCCTCCTACTCCTCCTGTATTTGCTTTCTTGGTTTCCTTTAACCAAATAATCCTGGAATCTTAACGTAACAACAATCTAACCGTACCCACTCATCTCATTTTCTCCCTGACAGCCAACCAACCAGAATCTTGAACTCTGCTCCCTCACCTCCACATACGTTTCTTAACACTATTATTAAAATCAGTTGTTCAAAATCCTTTCCTTGGTGTACTAGGATGACTACCCTCATAGTCCCCTTTGCTCCAATCCTGAATGCTATATCATCTAGTTTTTATCCCTACCTTTTCTCATCCTGTTTTCAACTTTATCCAAAAAGTGTCTCATGCTCTCTCAAAACTATATTGGCTGAACGACTGACCCCACACCTTCCCTTCCTGGACCCCGTAGCATTTTAAATAGATTAATTTTTTGTATTAAATGTAGACTGTTGATCCTGGAACAATAAACAAACAGCTGGTAGAACTTTTTTTTTATGGTGTGGAGGGAAAAGATTTAAGGGCAACTTTTTTTAACAACAGGGTGGTATATGGAACGAGGTGCTGGAGGCGGTAGTTGAGGCAGGTACTATCACATCATTTAAGAAACATTTGGGCAGGTGTACGGATAGGTTAGTTTTTGAGAGAGATATGGCAAACACAAGGCAGGTGGGACTAGTGTGGATAGGGCTTGTTGGTTGGCGTGGGCGATTGGGCCGAAAGGCTTGTTTCCACACTGTATGATTCTGAAACTTAACTCAGCAGATGCGGCATCATCTGTAGGGATTCCTTACTCCACCCCATCCCCCACGCACACAGATGCAGATCAACCTGCTGAGTTCCTTCAGCAATTTTTTTAATTTGTCGTCTGTGGTGCTACCTCCCTTTACAATCTGCATCATCGATCTGAACTGAGAAACAGTAATGCATTTCACCCTCTCGATCATGCAAACCAGTTCTCATATCTACGGTGTCTTGGTGCTCCCAAGGTTCATGGCCATCTCATGGATCCCAGTGAGAGCCACTTATTATTGGACATATGGTTCAGACAAGACTTTTTGCATTTTGAAGTAATCATTAGCTCTCTTGACCTTTGATATTAATATATTACTGTTTGTAACTATAATCATGGCAGAACTCAACAGCACTGATGAACGAGAAATTTTGAAACATTTGGAGTCCGATGAAAATCCATCTGCTACAGACGAAGCTTTTGAGAATACCTGGCCCTCAGAAAAAGACCTTTTGGGAGCTTTTGAAGGAGTTTTTGAAGCTAAAGGTCATCGAGTAGATCTACAGGGTATTCGGGTTTTAAAGAAAAGTGTTCAGGATGGAGTGCCTGGATCCTGCTTTGGAGATTGTGAAGATAATGATGATGAGGTTGAATGGGTAAGAAAGGAAACTTTTGTTGTCGTGGCGTTGCTCCCTGTTATAGTCAGTGGAATAGACTAGGTGTTTTTATTGGTATCACCTGGTTGTATTTTCCATAATCATTAAGTAATTTAAATTTATCAACTGTAGTTTATTTGCGTAATTCTACTACCCACATTTGGTTACTATGATTCTAATTTAGTTTATCAGCTAGAAATTCTGGATATGGGTTAAATATGTTTGCACTTTATGACAACAAATATTATTTGTGCAAAATGTATGTTAAAATTTCACAATCATGGTTTTGAATCTTTTCTTCCATCTGTAATTGAGATACTCTGAAGTAATGAAAGACTTCATATGTCTGTATTTTTTTTAATCCATTTAATGCTTGAGAAGTAACCAACCAAAGTCTATCTCAGAAATGTTGAACATTTTCTTAAATTTGAACCTGCATAGTTATTTTAAAATTTGCGACTTTTTCGATCTCCATGAAAATAGTTATTGAGATATATCAATCCAGCTTGAAAATCCCCGATTTATAATTGCAGATAAAGACGAGGCTCCAAAATCTGTTTGTTGAGTTGATTCCTCCCTCAAACTTTGTTGATAACTAGCTAAAATTTGAACACCAGTATTGAGTTGAATTAAATATAAGATTTTTGGAGTACATACTTAGGTTTTGATCACACATTTAAACTTCCATTTTTGTTGAGTTACTTGACCTCTCGATGAGATCAAATAACTCGAGTTTGCTCTATTACAATCATGCTGATACCGTCATGGGCAATGACTCAACTACACCTTGGATGAACTTATTGAGCCATCGAGAAAAGCCTATTTTGTATTAAAAGTTGCCTGCAGTTCAATTTTGTATGAGGAAATTCTGTTTGTATGAGGAAATTCTGCTAGGCCGAAGAGCCACATTTCTTCTTTAACTCCGTCAGATGCACAACATTGAAAGGATCTCCAAACCATATATATTCATTGAGCATATGCATTTAAGGACTACTCAACCATATAAAATCCAAAAGATTATTGAGCAAAAGTAATCGTATTATTTTAGAGTAGATAATTTGATTTATTTTATTCCAACCCTTATGTTGGAAATAAGGAAATACAGCTGAAAGGAATATGGGTGTGAAAATTGTAGGTGTATTTTTCTCAAAATAACATCTATCATCTAAAACTGTAGTTTAGTTGTTACTATGTTGCTTTTAGGCATATAAACCATTTGGCCCATCAAGTATTTGCTGGCTCTCAGACCAAATCCCATTTTCCCCGCTTATCTCCCTGTAACTTGTTCGATCATATTAAACCCCCCCCCCCCCCCTGATTCTCTTATCAGCCACCTTAACTTGGGGTAATATATAGTGACCAGTTACTGAGTGATCAGCGCATCTTTGGGGATATGGAAGGAATCTGGAGCACCCAAAAACCAGCGAGTACAAACTTCACACACAGCACAGACTGCAGAATCAAACCGAGGTCACCGGAGGTTTCAGACAACTGGCCTTACTGAAGTAATACTGTGCCTTCCCATTCAACATCTATCAGTTCAGATTTAGGGGGGCATGACTAGGATAGAAATACTGTTTGCTGAGAAACCTGCAGCACCTTATGGATTTCTGCATTGATATATTTTAATTTTGAAATCTTATTGTTGCGGTCAGCGATTCTGCTTTCCTCCACAGAGTGGTGCTATTTACCATTACCTTCCAAAAAATAAATGCAAATATGTCGAATTTTATAAAGATGTAAGCTATTTAAGAAAATTTACTCTTAACACTATAAAATGCCTTTAAAATCAATGCTTTGTTGCAAGTTGTTAATGGTGTCCCTTGTCACAATAATATTTCAAGTATTTTTACCAGAAAATTCTAAGCCGATCTTCAAAATATGAGAAAGTTTAAAAGACAAAATGTGTAAGTTTAGTCATGTTAATTCATCTTTATCTTTAGTCATAGATGTATATTTCAATCTTTACTTAGTACTGTGTATTGTGTTTTTTTCCTTTCTTGGAATTCTTTTGGTAAGAATTATTTAATATGGATTACATCATAGCTGGGAGATTTTTGTCAGGTGTTTTGTTTTCACTCACTGGCTATATAATTTCTCACTGTTGACAATAAATTCAAGACCATTGATTATAACAAAAGTAGAATTTGTAATTAAACCAAAATATGCTTTGCATTAGTGCCTTAAAGTTTTTTAATCTTACCACTGTTCGTCCTCTTTTGGAAAAGATAACCGTTCAAGTTAAACGTGTTAAGAAGTCAAGGATGGAGAGCACAGATGCACAGGATTACAATACTCAAAATGGTGAGAAGAGTGAAAATTATTTGGTAAATGAGGAAGGCGATGTCCATTACCAGTCTGCATTTGAAATAAGTGGGCCTAAAATACCCTCGCCAGGGCCTCAAGGTAAATTGGGTGCTTTATGTAAGTTTGTGATCTAATGTTAATTTGTTCTGCTTTTATTATATGATTAGTATGGATTATTTATGGGTGGATTCTAAATGAAAATTTGACAATTATTCTTAAAAGTACATGCTATTTGTTCCTATTTATGTTGCAAACTGACATTTCCTGCATTCTTAAATAAGGCAAGCGGAAACATTTTCTGATCATTGCCCATTTAAAATTTGGCCTTCAGATTGCATCATATTGAAGTTTTTACTTTAATCACGGCAAGCGGGTTTTATTTGAAATATATTCAAGAAGTAGATGATGCAATATCATAGATTTGTTTTAAGTTTAAAATATATTACAATTTCAAAGTCAATGGATTTTAGGGTGGCACAATGCGCAGCAGTAGAGATGCTGCCTTACAGTGCCAGATACCCGGGTTCAATCCTGACCACAGGTGCTGTCTGTACAGAGTTTGTACGATCTCCCTGTGACCACGTGGGTTTTCTCCGGGTGCTCTGCATTCAAATGTTTCAAAGGTCTTTTATTGTCACATTTTTTTTACACAGAGAGTGGTGAATCTCTGGAATTCTCTGCCACAGAATGTAGTTGAGGCCACTTCATAGGCTATATTTAAGAGGGAGTTAGATGTGGCCCTTGTGGCTAAGGGGATCAGGGGGTTTGGAGAGAAGGCAGGTACGGGATACTGAGTTGGATGATCAGCCATGATCATATTGAATGGCGGTGCAGGCTCGAAGGGCCGAATGGCCTACTCCTGCATCTATTTTCTATGTTTCTATGTACCAATTAAGGTATAATGATATGCGAATTACCATACAGCCGTATGGGAAAAAAAACAAGGTGCACAACTACATAAAAATTAACATAATCATCCACCACAGCGGTTTCCCCACATTCCTCACTGATGGAGGGCAAAAAAGTCCAATCTTCTTCCTCTTTATTCTCCCACGGTCAGGGCAGTCGGGACGATCAAAGCTCCCGCAGCCGGCGGTCGAAGCTCCCGCAGCCGGGCGATTGAAACTCCAGTGGCTTGGAGTTCCCGAGGTCGGTCTCTGACCAGAGACCATGGGCTCCATGATGTTAAAGTCCACAGGCACCCAAGGTTGGAGCTCTGAGGTCGCTGCCGGGCAAAGGGATTGCTGGCTCCGCGATGTTAAAGTCCCGTAGGCACCCGCGGTGGAGCTCTCGTAATCGGTCCCCAGCAATGCCCGCCAACTCGCCGCAGTGCGGACGGAGTTACGATACAGAAACAAATTTCATCTCCGTTGAGGTAGGAGATTAGTAAAAGTTTTCCCCCACCCCCCACATAAAACAAGCTAAAGAACACTAAAAACATACATTTAACATACTATTAAAACACAAAGTAGGAAAGGACAGCCATTGCTGGTATCGCAATCCAAAGATGTACAGGTTTGTTGGTTAATTGGCTTCTGTAAATTGTCCCTAGTGTGTAAGATAGTGCTTGTGTATGGGGTGATCGCTGGTCAGAGCGGACTCAGAAGGGCCTATTTCCACGCTGTGTCTCTAAACTCTAAAGTTAACCTTATTGATGAATGTGCACTGCAATAATATTCCAAATTCTATGTTCTTTCATTAATCCAGATGTTAGTATATAAGGTTGCATTTTAGTTGTCTTAATATTATTTCACCTTTCAGGAAAAAGGAGAGATTACGCCAGACTCGGATGGCCTAGTCCTGATGAATGTCTGAAAATCCGAAAGGTTCAGCTCACAACTGTTGCAAGCACATGGCTAGCAGTGTCCACCAAAAACATAGAGTAAGCTGCCTCCTTTGCTTCTCCTTAAAAATAGCAAACATGTTTTATTAAGGGTTAGCAACTTAACTTCTTCATTGGTAGTATGCTTCTCTTAATTGTATTCGTAGGAATTCACACAATGTCTGGAATCCTTGAGGAGTTAGGGTTACATGGACTGGAAATTTTATTACTGAGCGGATAATAAAGTACATGCGGAAATAGCATAATTTAAATTGATGAACATGCTTAAAGTACAATCAATTTAATAAACTTGGTTAAATCCTGACTAGATTATAAATGTAAATACCAAAAATCGTCAGTTACTGCAAATGTGAAAGAAATACAGAAAAATGCTGGAAACATTCTGCAGGTCAGTTAGAATTACTGGAAAGAGAAACAACATTTGTCGTTGAGGTTCAATTGTAGGAACTTGGAAGTAGAGGAAGTTGCAGGGAAGGTAGGGATGGTTAATCAGTACCAGGGGTCATTTAGTCTGAGTTAATAAAGGTAGAGAGAGAGAACATAGTTTGTCATTAAAAATTATGACATGAAAAGAATAAGAATAAAAATCATGAATTGTTTTAAAACTAAATTAATTGAAGTTTTTTGATGAATTAATGTTGTATGAATAGATTTTTAAAAGGCATTTGATAAAATATCTCATTAATCAATGTAATAAAATTGAAACTATTGATAGTGGGAGCAATATATATACATCAGAAGTTAAGAGTTTATAAAGAGTTTAGTAAAATAACTGGGTTTTATATTTTGGGGAAGTATACATAGGTATGCTTCAGGTTGTGTCATGAACCACTATTGATTGCAATATACATTAATGATGTCGACTTGAGTACACAGCACAGTTCCAAAATTTGTGATGATGAAAAGGTTGAAGGTGTCCTAAACATCACAAAATACCTTAAATGCCTTCAAGGGGTTATAGATAAGCTAATAGAATGACCAGGTGCATAGCAAATAAGATTTAAAAATTAGATGAGACAGTAAGATTGAATTAAAGACTTTTGAAAGGATGCATGATGAGAAAGCTAGGTATGTATGTACAAGATATTAACAAATTAGTTGATAATGAAAATTATGCCACTTAATTATGAATAGAGGCTTTGCCCATGGTCTTGTACCCATTTTGATTTGTTCTTTTGTAACAAATATCTGAACATTGGATTTTTTTTTGCACTTGCAGTGGGCCAATGAATCTTTTTGCAAACAGAATCAGATTGGTTTATTTTATGCAAAAAAAGGTTGACACGCCATTTTGTTTTACAACATGGAAGGAAGAAATTCAGCAACTGATTGCTAATTAGGTCCACTCTTTTACTCTTTCCCTACAATTACAATGTTCGGATGCTTTTAACAAAAGAATAAATCAAAATGGGTACAAGACTAATATGTTGGTGGTGGTATCCAATTATCTAAATTTTCCCATATTGACCTCATGCAAGTTCAAGTTCCACCAGTGTGACCACAAATTCCATATATTCTCTAGTTTAATTTTGCATTTTCTTTCCAGTATTACAGAACATATTGACTTTGCCACATCCCTGCAAGAACCAGCGGTGGAACCTGTGTGTAGTGCCAACCTCCAGGCCAGTATGCACACTTTAGATCATTTATATGGTGTGGCAAGTCGACTCAGTATACATTATACTGGAGAAAGGCAATTGAAAGAGGTACGCCGAATGCAGAAGCAGATTATCTGTCTTGAGACTCTTAAGATATTCTTTCTTCATAATTTTACTAAATGTGTTGAGTTAACCAATGTATTGAATCAACCAAAGACATTACTCTGCAAAAGCTCACATCTTCCCTGCCTCAAAGCAGTCAAATAATTTCCAGTCATGTTACTGTTATTAAAGATACCGCAATACACAATATGCTGGAGTAACTCAACGGATCAGGCAACATCTCTGGAGAACATGGATAGGTGACATTTTGGGCTGAGACCCTTCTTCAGACTTTGGATGTTCTAAAGAAGGGTCTCTGCCCTAAACATCACTTATCCATATTCTCCAGAGATGCTACCTAGCCCACTGAATTACTCAAGCACTTTGTGCCTTTTGTGTATTAAGCAGCATCTCCAGTTCTTTGTTTCTACAAGAATATGGTGGTCTACAGAGCATAGTATGACTAATTTTCATGACACAAATTTGCGCTTATCCAGAGCCACTGGCTCGGACAAGATCCACGTCTTTCAACCTTTCTATGTCCAGTCTCCCTTGAACTTCCATGTATGCAGAAATCCAAAATTGGATTTAATCTTCTGCAGTGCCACTGGGCAAGAGAAAATTAACCTGCTGCATCTGAGGGTTTAAGCATACTTCATATCCATCCTCTTAGCTTAATGCCAGGGAGGGCTACATGTGAAATATGCAGCCCATGTGAAAAATGTAAGTGCATACGTTATTTTGTTTACATATTTTTAAATCCTTACAATTATTTAAATAATGCTGATCTCTTGAGGACAATCCATATTACTGTCGAGGAGATGCTGGATGTCATAGAGTCACTCACCACAGAAACATGCCCTTCGGCCCAACTCATCCATGCCGATCAAGGTGCCCCTTTACCTGTATTTTGTCCAAATCCCTCTAAACCTTTCCCAATCCATGTACCCGCCCAAGTGTCTTTTAAATGTTGTTTCTCTAGCTGCTGCAACTACCTCCTCTGGCAGCTCATTTCATGTACCCTGCATGGTCTGAATTAAAAGGTTGATAAATGTCCTCTGCCTGATCTGATATATCAAAAATACTGTGGGATACCAGAGAAGAAATTGAAGGAGCCCAGGCTGAGATGTTTGAATCATTATATGAAAGCCACCTTCCAGTCTTTTAGTACCTCATATGTAACATATGAGCTACTAAAAGATTGGAAGGTGGCTAATTTTGTGCTGCTATTTAAGAAGAGCTGTAAAGAAAAGCCTTGGAACCATAGACCAGTAAGCCTAACATCTGCGGTCGGATGGTTACTGGAGAGGATTCTGAGGGATGAAATGTACATGCATTGGAAAGATGGTTTCATTAGGGATAGTCAGCATGGTTTTATGCATGGTCTCATGTCTTGTGCGTCATGATTTTCATTTTCTTAAAAAAGTAACCAAGAATGTTGAAGAGCGCAGGCATAGGATGACTTCAGAAAGGCATTTGAAAAGGTTCCACGTGGTAAGCTGCTATAGAAGGAAGGATTGGGGTCCAGGGAAAGGTAGTTAACTGGATACAGAATTGCCTTAACGGAGATGGTTTTCGGACTGGAGACATGTGACCAGTGCTGTGTCCATGGCTGTTTGACATTTACATAGAAACATAGAAAATAGATGCAGGAGGAGGCCATTTGGCCCTTCAAGACGAATATTTGGATGAGAATGTGAACAAGGCATGTTTAGTAAATATGATTATCAAGTATTACAGCTGGCTCCAGAACAGCTGGGGAAATGGGCTAAGGAATAGCAAATACATTTTAATTCAAATAAGTACAAGATGCTGAATTTTGTAAAGTCAAACCAGGGCAGAATCTTCATAATGAATAGTTGGGGCTCTTATGGAGTAATGTAGAACAGAGGGATCTAGGAGTGCTAGTATGTAGTTTCCTGAAAGTAGCGTCACAGGTAGATAGGGTAGTAAAGAATTGAGTTTAAATGTTGGGACATTATGAGGCCCATCTTGGAGTACTGTGTTCAGTTTAGATCAGCCAGCTATAGAAAATATACCGTTAGGCTGGAAAGAGTGCAGAGAAGATTTACATGGTTGTTCCCAGGACTCGAGGCCCTGAGCTATATGGAAAGGTTGGGGAGGCTAGGACTTAGTTCCTTCGAGTGCAGGAGACTGAGGGATGATCTTGTAGAGGTGTATAAAATTATGAGGTGAATAGAAAGGGTGAGAGTCTTTTTTCCCAGGGTAAGGGAATCAACAATTAGAGGGCATTCCCTCCATATGTTTGGGACAAAGACCCATCATTCATCTGAAGAAGGGTCTCGACCCGAAACGTCGCCTATCTCCTTCGCTCCTTAGATGCTGCTGCACCTGCTGAGTTTTTCCAGCTTTTTGTGTACCCTCGATTTTCCAGCATCTGCAGTTCCTTCTTTAACAACCCATCATTTATTTATTTGCCTCTGTACTCCACAATTTGAGATTTGTAATAGGAGAAAAAAAAATCATGTGATCAAAGTACACATTGACAGATTTTATTAAAGGGTATTTTTATACATTTTGGTTTCACCATGTAGAAATTACAGCAGTGTTGTACATGCCCCCCCCCCCCCCCCATTTCAGGGCACCATAATGTTTGGGACACTGCAATGTCATGTAGTCGTCTTTAGTATTTTGTTGCATATCCTTTGCATGCAATGACTGCTTGAAATCTGCGATTCACAGACATCACCGGTTGCTGGGTGTCTTCTCTGGTGATGCTCTGCCAGGCCTGTATTGCAGCCATCTTTAGCTTATGCTTGTTTTGGGGGCCTATCCCCTTCAGTTTTCTCTTCAGCATATAAAATGCATGCTCAATTGAGTTCAGATTGGGTGATTGACTTGGCCACTGAAGAATTGACCTTTTTTTAGCTTTGAAAAATTCCTTCATTGCTTTAGCAGTATGTTTAGGCTCATTGTCTTGCTGTAGAATGAACTGCCGGCCAATGAGTTTTGAGGTATTGGTTTCAACATGAGCAGATAGGATGTGTCTAAACAATTCAGAGTTCATTATGCATCATCAGCAGTTGTATCATCAATGAAGATAAGTGAGCCAGTACCTCAGCAGCCAAACATGCCCAGGCCATAACACCCCCACCACCGTGTTTCGCATATGAGGTGGTATGCTTTGGATCTTGGGCATTTCCTTCTCTCCTCCATACTTTGCTCTTGCCATCACCCTGATATGTTAATCTTTGTCTCTTCGGTCTACAAGACCTTTCTTTCTTCTTAATGACGTTCCAAACAGTTGATTTTGGTAAGCCTAAGATTTGGTTGATGTCTCTGACAGTTTTATTCTTGTTTCTCAGTCTCATAATGGCTTCTTTGACTTTCATTGGCACAACTTTGGTCCTCAAGTTGATAAACAGCAATAAAAGTTTCCAAAGGTGATGGGAAGACTGGTGGAAAGACTAGGTGCTGAGAGCTCTCTTATACCTGCATTAAGGAGGCAATTAAACACAACTGAGCAATTACAAATGCCTGTGAAGCCATGTGTCCCAAACATTATGGTGCCCTGAAATGGGGAGACTATGTATAAATACAGCTGTAATTTCTACATGGTGAAACCAAAATGTATAAAAATACCCTATAATAAAATCTGTCAGTGTGCACTTTAACCACATGTGATTTTTTTCTAATCTCAAATCTCAAACTGTGGAGAACAGAGGGAAATAAATAAATGATGGGTCTTTGTCCCAAACATTATGGAGGGCACTGTAGCTTTAAGGTGAGTGAGGAAAGGTTTAATCGGGACCTGAGGGAGCAGCTTTTTCACACAGCGTTGTGGGTAAATAGAATGAGCTGCAGGTGAAGTAATTGAGGCAGGTACAATAACAGGATTTAAAAGACATTTGGACATGTACTCAAATAGGAACGTTAGGGAGGGATATGGGCCATGCGTGGACAAAATGGGATTAGCTTGGATGGGGCACCTTGGTCAGCATGAAAGAGTTGGGCCAAAGGACTTGCTTCCATGCTGTATTACCCTATAACTATAAAATGCATCATTCACAGCTGATTCCTATGCATCTCTGTTTTGTAACCATTCATAATGGGGAAGGATCATTCTGGATGGTATTGAAAACTTTGGAAACACTCGGAAACTTTCAAGTGTAAACAATGGAAGGAACACACCTCCTCACAAACTGCCCATTCGTCAATACCGCGTAAAAGTCTGCCGTTTCAGTTAACCAGAGTGGCTGCCTAAGATGTGTAATAAATACTTGTAATTTTTTTTTAAATTATATCTCTTAAGTAATTTTAACACCTCTGACCATGAGAGATTTTAAAATTGTTCAAAAGTTGTAAGTTGTCAAAGACTATCAGGGTGTTTCAGGGATGTGGCTATAGGATATGCTGAGAAAGGCCAGTTCATTGATCAGAGTCTGCTTGGGTGTGCTGGGTTAGCTTGATCAATCCTCCACATCTAGAAAGAGTAAATACATGTGGGTGACTACTTCAGGCAGCAAGTCTGGGCAGTGTATTTGGTCCAGGATAATTGGGTCCAACATCTAACCTCAACAACATTAATAGTAATTTTAAAATTCTGTATAGAAATCTTGTGTGAAATGGTGGTTATTTGGAAATCTTAGGAAAAATGTGGTGAAGACATGAGATTAATTTAATCTGAGCTGTATATGCATTAGGATCATTATTTAGTCATTAACTTTCAGTTATTTAACGAAATTTGGCATAAATTTGATATGCCAAATGAAGTAATTTTGTTCACCATCTTTCCTTCAGGCTTGACCTTCATTTGTGATTTTTGCATGCATATCTTTGATTATAGCTAAACTTTGAATTTTGTGAACAGTCCAGATAATTTTGAGTAGAGCAGACAATGAGGAGATATAACACAGGCTTTGGGATGAAGAAAGAAAACTTTTTCCATTTGCAGGATAATTGCTAATCAGAGTTCAGAATTTAAGAACAAAAATAGAAAATAAGCAGTGATAAGAGCACCATTTTAGTTTAATCTAATCTGCAATGATGGGTCATTTTGCTTTCCAACAGGCTTTACAAAACCTGGGCAAAGGGAAGTATCCACCTCAACCGTTTGAGCAAGTTGGAACACGAATTGCCAAAGAATTAGAAAAGGTAAGTTACTTGATGTCATTTCATTTGGATTATAGTTTTAAAATCCAATGTACGGTAATGAAAATTTAAATTGCGGTTTTATTACAAGTCTCTATTATTGTGTATTGAACCAACCATGGAAACAATTTAAGATGCATGTTTAATATGAAACACAATGAAGTACAAGAAAAGCAGACTATATCTCACTGAAATAAAAGTATGATTTTTTGTTTAACTTAATAATTTCCCACGATAGCCAAAGCATTCACTGTTGATTTCTTTCTTTGATTTTTGTCTACAAGGAAGTGATTGAATCAACTTGCCTGTGTACACATTCCATGGAATAATATGAAATGCGGGTTTGGATCCGCAGGTTAACACTCAGTAATTTGTGAATAGTTATATGAGATCAAAACATTGTGCCACTTTGAAATGTTATACTTGCCAACAGTTTGATTAAAATCTTTGGAACATCTGTGTCAATTCTTGCATTACTCCTTGTGACTCTTACGTGGATGTTACAAGCCTGCACTCTTTATATGTGTGTGTTTTTAATGGCTTCAGAATATTTATTTTCATATTTCGTATGGAACTAGTGAATGCACTCCTTTGAACTTAGCACAACATTGAAAGCATTATTTATAAGGACAAATCTACTGCAGAATGAAAACGAAAGTTTTCTGTGAAAATTTACATCACTCAAATCTAAAAATGTTCAGGTTGCATACACTCATTTTATAATCCTTATTTCAATAGAATCAAACATCATGGGTGACTACAAGTATGGCAGCACTGTACTGGAGGGTTAAAGGTCAAGGGAAAAAAGCTATTGACTGTCTACGTCAAGCACTGCATTTTGCTCCTTACCACGTGAAGGTGAGTATTAGCTTGTATTATTACTCATTGAAGTACTGTCAAAATGTAATTTAAGGTTAATGTGACCCAAGCCAATGTGACAGATAATGCCACTATGAAGAGGTGCTTTTAAATAACAGTTTAATGTGTATAGTAAGATTGCTGCTAAACCAGTCCATTTGTGGTTAAAATTAGAAAAATGTGGCTGGTATGTTTACAGACATACTTGACATTTTTTGTTGTACTTTGTGCTGACTTTGTTCTGACTGACACTAACTATGTACTTCTGGTTTGACCAACGCAAATCCCTTAGTGCATCTGGCATGATCAGTGCTTGCTGTGGTATTGAGACATGATTTTTAAAAAAAAGGAACTGCAGATGCTGGTTTATACCAAAGGTAGATACAAACTGGATTAACTCAGCAGGTTAGGCAGCATCTCTGGAGAAAATGGATGTGTTGTTTCGGGTCAGGTACCTCCTCCTTCAGAATATTGAGATGTGGTCCATTTCCATGGGTAAAAAATGCATTTGGTTGTTCAAGACAAGTTCTACTACGGCCTAGGATCCTAGATGCACAGAAACCTTAGGGCCATATGTCTAGAATTAGTAATTACCTTCACCGGGCATGAATTGTGCATCGTCTGCAGGGTAATTCCAACCTGTTTTGGTCCTCGGCAATCCTCCATGCAATGCTTTAACATTAATTTTATCATCTTCCATGTGGAACAATATTTCCAATATCTGTCTTAATTTTTTATTTTGTAATATTGAACCTATACCATCTTGTCTCCTCCCCATGCTTATTTTTTGCATCTCTGTGACATCTCTTTTTTTGAGATAAAGAAGTAGAAAAGCAGAAGCAGAAAACTTTACCCAATCATTTTATTTGTCTTCAACATTTTTAATACTACTAATCAATGTTCTCTGCATTCTGTAATGATCCCTGATGTTGGAAGGATCATTACGATCATAAGAAAAGAAAATCCACTACCCTACCCTCATCAATCACCTTCCTCACCTCGTCAAAAGAAACTCAATCAAGTTTGTAAACCAACCTGCCGTAGACAAAGGAATGCTGACTGTCCCTAATTACCCTATTCTCTTTCAAATACAAGTATATCCTATCCCAAATAATTTCCTCCAATGGCTCCCTGCCACAGATCTGAGGCTCACAGGCCTATAATTTCCTGGTTTATCTTTACTTCTTAAATAAATATTGCCTACTCTCCAGGCATCCAAGACTTCACAAATGGCTATAGAAGATACAAAGATCTTTATCAATGCCCCTGCAATCTATTCTCTTGCCTCTCAGTAACCTGCAATAGATCCCTGGGGATTTATCCACATTAATACTACAAGAGGCCCAACCATCTCCTTTTGATCTCAAATTGCATATTGGTATAATCCTACATTGATTTAACTATCCCCTATGTCCATCTCCTTGATGAATACTGATGCAAAGTACTTGTTTAGAACTTTGACTATATCCTCTGACTATTAAATTCCCCCGCTTTATCCTTGAGTCACCCTACTTTCTCCCCAGTTTCTACTTTCACCCTCTTGTTTATTAATGTGCGTCCAGAAAACATTGGGATAAAGGGAATAATGTATAGTGCAAGGTGAAGTCCAATTAAAGATAGTCCAAGGATCTCCAATAGAGATAGATGTTAGCTCAGGACCACTCTATCGTTGTTGATAGGATGGACAAAATTATTAATTGGCTGTAAAGTGCTTTTGATCCTCCAGAAATGAACATGAAATGTATTGTCCAAATACAGATCTGTCTATATTCTCAATTCCTTCTCTTTTGATTTGAGCAGGACGTACCTCTCATAAGCTTGGCAAACATTTTTCACAATGCCAAACTGTGGGATGATGCACTTGTGGTTGCTTCAATGGCAGTGGAAATCGCTCCACATTTTGTTGTAAATCACATTACCCTGGCTAATGTCTATGTGGGAATGGTAAGTGACCAAGCTTGATTAGTATGTTGTCCATGGTCAATTGCTATGGCGGAATTTCTGTTTAAATTGATTTAAAGCCAGATGCATGTTATAATGTGTTGCCTTAAGTGCATTCTGTTTCAAAATATGAAAATGTTTGCAAAATTGGGAGGTGGAGATATTTATTTTTGTATGTTATTGATTTGGCTCATTAAATCTAACTTACAATATTTTATATCTTGAATTTGGAAACTTAAAGAACGCGTTTCATAATAGGCCCAGTATACTGCAGTGTTTGCCTTGACATAACATGTTTTTCATGTAATACATAGATGAAACACCTGCTGTAACTACAGTTTATGGTTACCAATATCAATGCCGCCAGAGCTTTGAAAAGCAATATGGAACCACCTTGAAGAAATTGTTACTGTGGTTTAGTTTCTTTACACATTGCAGTATAACACATAACGGAATATCCCTCTTGTCAGAATCTGACAGCCACATGTTATCAACACATTGACTGTAAATCACATTTGGAAATAGAGTCATTAAGAAAACCAAAATGTCCAAGTTGGAATCCTCATCCCTTTAACCCTGGCGGGACCAAAGGGAACTGGGAGGTAGAGTTGTTCTCGTGAACCACGTGGAGCTGAAGATTATATTTGCAGAGAGAACACATATACACAAAACAATCACCCACGTTGTCTCTGCAATATGGAGAGGCACCCTTTCTGTGGAGAAAATGCAGTACAGCCGAAGGTGAGCATGCATGAGCATATTAGCTTTGAGTAGGTAGAGATCTGATCTGTCAGTCTTGTCACCAGCAAAAAAAAAGCAAGGCACATTTAGACAGGTGCGAATAAAAGGAGAGTTGTTGGAGGAATTCATCCAACGCAGATGAAGGGTCTCCACTCAAATCATCCACGGTCCATTTCCCGCTACAGACTGCCTGACCCGCTGAGTTCCTCCAGATTCCATTATCTGCAGTCTCTTGTGTTTACATCTGGCAGGTTATAGTTAGAAAAGGGCAGACCATACATAGGCATGGGATTCATACAAACTGGAAACAGAGTGCAGCAATTTAAATTCATTGGTCAAAGCAAGAGAAGGAACAAGTACCACAATATAAAACTATCTAATGCAGTGGATGTGCTGCTTGTATTTGAACCAAGGATTGTTCCACATATTCTAATTTAGAAAATCAGGATATGTGAGATCCAGATTCCCAGACCAAAACCTCATACCTGATTACAATTATGACACGAGGTTTAAGCTGGGAGGAAGTTGAACCAAGGAGAGACCACTTATCAGACCTGAAGCAGATGTTGTGAAGATAAATTTGGTGGAAGTTGATGATTGAAAGGGGGCATGCATCCTTGGTGAAAAGATGATACGGGTTGAAAAAAAAACACACCATAGTCACCGACACATTCAGAAAGTTCTTAACTCCTATGAAATGATGATTGAGTGCTCAAAGGTTGTTATTCTGTCTGTTCCACAGGAAGAATATGACAAAGCAATGCAGTGGTATGAATCGACTTTGAAATTACAACCAGAGTTTGGTCCAGCAAAACATGTCCTCCGCACGATCCAGTGTCATTTATTAATGAAAAAGCAGAGGCGCTCTCCATAAGGGTAAAAATATGTAATTCCTGCTTCAGACCATTTTAAAATGGCACAAATCTAGTTTCATTCGGGGGTGGTGGGGGGGGGGGGGGGGGGGGGTTCATTTGTGCAAATTTAGTTGATGGAAAATAAAATGAGCTGCGGAACAAAGCTTAAGAGTATTTTAACTATCACACCTTTAATATAATTACTGGGGGAAAAATAAAGTGTATTAAGAACAGATGACAGTTGTCATGATTATATATTTCAGCTGATAATGTACAAATGTTTCAGAGTGGTTTTTTTAATGGGGAATCAGTGTCAAGAAAGTGCAGTTTCTAAATCCTTGTGGGAGATAATGGGGATTTGAGTGAAGATGAACAATAAAACATTTCTTAATGACTGAAGTTTTTATTTTGTTTTCTTCGATACATCGGTCGTGTAGTAATTGAAATGTCCAGCAGGTGCTGCTGGAGAGACAGAGAAACTCCTGCTTCATATTTTTAATGGGCAAAGATCCTATTCAGTAGGAAAAGCAACACACCATGAAAATATTCAAAATTCTGAAGCACCAAAGTCTCATTACACGTTATACTTTGTTCTCAAAAATGTAAAAGGGTTTACACGAGAAACTAAATAGAGGTCCCATTTATGAGAATAATGAGTAAACAGATTCAAAATTTTTAAATGACCAAGTTTCTTCTGCTAATCGTTACATTGATTGTTTGACTAAACAATATGACCTGAAGATATGATAAAATGGACTTAAGGTGCATCCAATTATATTTCCAGGTTAGTTGCATAATGTAATTTTACTTTAAAATTATTTTTTTCCTCTGGATCGCTGGATAGCTTCAGATTGGGAAGCTAAACATTAGTTGTTAATACTATTGTTAGTTGAGTTTATTGTCACTTGCACCGAGGTACAGCGAGTATCAGGTACCAGTTACCAGGGAGTACAAATACCTTGGAGTGTGCCTGGACAGTAAACTGGACTGGTCCAGGAATGCTGAGGCCCTCAACAGGAAGGGACAGAGCCGGCTGTACTTTTTGAGAAGGCTCCGCTCCTTCAACATCTGCAGTAAGATGCTGCAGATGTTCTACCAATCAGTGGTAGCCAGTGCCATATTCTTTGCTGCCTTGTGGTGAGGTAACATGGCGAAGGCTGCGGACACCAATAGGATCAACAAACTCATCAGGAAAGATGGCTCCATCCTGGGGACGAAGTTGGATTCATGGGAGTCTTGGAGGGGAGGATGCTCCTCAAACTACGGTGCATCCTGGTCAATACACTCACCCCCACCATGACACACTGGTCAACCTGAGGAGTATCTTCAGCAACAGACTGGTTAAACCAAGATACAGGACAGAACACCACAGGAGATCCTTCTTTTCTCTGGCTATCAAACTTTACAACTCCTCCCCCTTCTGTCATGGGGTAGACTGAGACTCCCTGCTCAATCTTTGCACATTCCCAATCCTTTCCACTCGTCACTTTAATTTCATGTTTCATGTATTTTGTGTTTTTATGACTGTTGGCAGATCAACTTTCCACCTGGGATAAATAAAGTTCTATCGTATCATAAAAGCTTTTGTTGCGTGCTAACCAGTCAGCGGATAGTGAATACAGGATTACAGTGGAGTCATCCACAGTGTACAGATACAAAGGGAATAACGTTTAGTGCAAGATAAAGCCAATAAATTCCAATCAAAGGTAGTCTGAGGGTCTCCAATGAGGTAGATAGTAGCTCAGGACTGCTCTCTCCAAATTGTTATTAAACTCTCTCCAAAGTGTTGTTTTCCTGTAGATGGTACTTTAAATGCCAAGTAAAAGCTTGGAATAAAATTCTAAAAAAAGGCTTACTTTGCAACAAATTGAATCTGTTATATTTGATCTTATTTGATTGTGCACACCAGGTTGATTGCTTTTGTCGAAACAGGGCGGACTACGTGAAGGTTGCAATCTCCCACCCAAAATGTAGGATGGTATATGTGGAAATATTGTCAGTGTTCCATAGTTGTGATGCTGTTAAGGTACATGCAGGGGATTTATTGAAAAGGCAGATTTCAGAGCAAGGACCAGTATTTAGTCACTAAATCTATTCCAGCCGACAGCTGTGGGTGGCTTTGTGGCCCTCTGATGTGCAGCAGCCTCAGTTATTCTTTGTCAAAGAAAACAAAATTCCACTCATCTTTCCATAAAAAGTGGGGCAAAAGAAGCAATCAAATGGATGTACATTCAAAGGTGTCCTTTGATCTGATGCTGATATGCTGGCAATGACACCTTTCCTCTTTTACCATAGATGCAAACCAACTTGCATTGGACTAAACATTGCACATACTGAAATAAATGAAATGATAGAGGGTACAAAGAAACTTTAATTTCACATTCTACTTGAAGATTAGTATCAGTTTTTAAACTCAGCAAGTTATTACTGAGATTGTAGCCTAATAGTTGCACAACTTTAGGAATTTATAGAATTCAATAATTTTCTCATGTCCATGCCAATATTAGATTGCCAGTAGCACACTAACCTGCAGCAAGGAAAATAAATGGCATGAGTGGCAAATTGCCATAACTTACCTGCTCTGTTCCACTGTTCGGCTGGCAAAGGCAGGAGCCTTCCTAACTGTTGCAATAAATTATTCCACTCGCATAATCTCAGTCAGTTAAACTAACAGGTTTAATATTGTTTCCTCACAAAGATGTTCCTTTGTAGTCTTATGGCTAGATGAAAGTTTATTTTCCATAAGTTCCAGTTCCAATGGGTGCATGGACATCAAAGATGTTTTGTGCAAAATGGAAGATACAGTGCTATCCATAATGTTTGGGACAAAGACCCATCATTTATTTATTTTCCCCTGTACTCCACAATTTTAGATTTGTAATAGAAAAAATCATGTGGTTATTTTGTGGCACATTGTCATATTTTATTAAAGGCCATTTTTATACATTTTGGTTTCACCATGTAGAAATTTCAGCTGCGTTTATACATAGTCCCTCCCATTCCAGGGCACCATAATGTTTGGGACACATGGCTTCACAGGTGTTTGTAATTGCTCAGGTGTGTTTAATTGCCTCCTCAATGCAGGTATAAGAGAGCTCTCAGCACCTAGTCTTTCCTCCAGTCAGAACATCACCTTTGGAAACTTTTATTGCTGTTTATCAACACGAAGACTAAAGTTGTGCCAATGAAAGTCAAATAACCCATTATGAGACTGCGAAACAAGGATAAAACTGTTAGGGACATCTGCCAAACCTTAGGCTTACCAAGATCAACTGTTTGGAACATCATAAAGAAGAAAGAGAGTAATGGTGGGCTTACTAATCGCAAAGGGGCTGGCGGGCCAAGGAAGACCTCCACAGCTGATGACAGAAGAATTCTCTCTATAATAAAGAAAAATCCCCAAACACCTATTCGACAGATCAGAAACACTCTTCATGAGTCAGGTGTGGATTTGTCAATGACCACTGTCTGCAGAAGACTTCATGAACAGAAATAGGAAGACTACACTGCAAGATGCAAACCACTGGTTAGCTGCAAAAATAGGATGGCCAGGTTACAGTTTGCCAAGAAGTACTTAAAAGAGCAACCACAGTTCTGGAAAAAGGTCTTGTGGACAGATGAGATGAAGATTAACTTATATCAGAATGATGGCAAGAGCAAAGTATGGAGGAGAGAAGGAACTGCCCAAGATCCAAAGCATACCACCTCATCTGTGAAACACTGTGGTGGAGGTGTTATGACCTGGGCATGTATGGATGCTGAAGGTACAGAGACAAATAAATAAATGGTGGTTCTTTGTCCCAAACATGGAGGGCACTGTAGGAGTCCACAATGGCTATGAATGGCATCACTTGTTACAGTTAATTGATGGGAAGGTGCTTTGGAAGATGCGGTGGAAGTGGCTGAATATGCCTAGTTATTTAAGATGCAGGCTATCTTGTTGAAATAAACATTTGGAAAATCAGTCACTGCCCAGGACAGAAAGATGTTTATAGAGCTGCATGAGAACCAGAAGAATATCTTCACCAGATAGGGCTGCACGGTGGCGCAGCAGTAGAGTTGCTGCGGAACAGGTCCGGAGACCCGGGTTCGATCCTGATTACGGGTGTTGTATGTACGGAATTTGTATGTTCTCTCCGTGACCTGCATGAGTTATTTCCGGGAAGCTCCAGTTTCCCGCACACTCCAAAGACTAATTAGTGTGGTATAATTGTAAATTGTGGGGATTGCTGGTTGGTGCGCAGTCGGTGGGCCGTAGGCCTCTTACTGCGTTGTATCTCTAAACTAAACTAAATAAAACTAAAGCTAAATATAAATTCATGGAGACTGTGGGACTGCAAGAAGACTGTCTTCGGAGGCAGGTGGAAAAATAGTAAAATTCTTTTTTTCTTTCTTTCGTAAACTAAATACACAAAAAGCTGTAATGCTTCAGGGGTAAAAATGCATTCACCTCATGTTCTCCTATGCTACCAACACTTAAAGAAACACTATGTTTTCGCTAACAATTAATAATAATTATAGTAAAGCCAGATTACAAGGCATTGGGGAGTGTTTGAGTAGAAAAACACTTTTTTTTAAAACCTCCTTCAATTTAGCCAAGATACAAATGGAATTCAATTTAGTTACAATACTGGGGACAGGAAAAGGCATGTCCAGAAAAGCACACAGTCCGTATGAGCACTCTCAAAAACTAATTACAAGTTATTGCATTCCCAACAAACTGTTATAGAAACCTGTCTTATAAACAACAATTGTGTTAATGGGGAAAGCGGGTAAGGAGTTAGAGTTTCAGACTCGCAATAATGACGATTTTTTTTTCTCTGCATGTTTCTCATAATTGGTGCTTTCCAAAGAAATGTTCCTAGAAACATAGAACATAGAAATTAGGTGCAGGAGTAGACCATTCGGCCCTTCGAGTCTGCACCGCCATTCAATATGATCATGGCTGATCATCCAACTCAGTATCCCGTACCTGCCTTCTCTCCATACCCCCTGATCCCCTTAGCCACATCTAACTCCCTCTTAAATATAGCCAATGAACTGGCCTCAACTACCCTCTGTGGCAGAGAGTTCCAGAGACTCACCACTCTCTGTGTGAAAAAAGTCTTTCTCATCTCTGTCTTAAAGGATTTCCCCCTTATCCTTAAGCTGTGACCCCTTGTCCTGGACTTCCCCAACATCGGGAACAATCTTCCTGCATCTAGCCTGTCCAACTCCTTAAAAACTTTGTAAGTTTCTGTAAGATACCCTCTCAATCTCCTAAATTCTAGAGAGTATAAACCGAGTCTATCCAGTCTTTCTTCATAAGTCGGTCCTGACATCCCAGGAATCAGTCTGGTGAACCTTCTCTGCAGTCCCTCTATGGCAATAATGTCCTTCCTCAGATTTGGAGATCAAAACTGTACTCAATACTCCAGGTGTGGTCTCACCAAGACCCTGTACAACTGAAGTAGAACCTCCCTGCTCCTATACTCAAATCCTTTTGCTATGAAAGCTAACATACCATTCGCTTTTTTCACTGCCTGCTGCACCTGCATGTCTACTTTCAATGACTGGTGTACCATGACACCCAGGTCTCGCTGCATCTCCCCTTTTCCTAATCGGCCACCATTTAGATAATAGTTGCTTTCCTGTTTTTGCCACCAAAGTGGATAACCTCACATTATACTGCATCTGCCAAGCATTTGCCCACTCACCCAGCCTATCCAAGTCACCTTGCAGTCTCCTAGCATCCTCCTCACAACTAACACTGCCCCCCAGCTTCATCATACCAGTTCATTTTTATTATACCGGTAGTTAAAAATACAATGGATGTGTTACATTGTATAACAGAGTACCATTGCACAAGTGTAAATTACATTGATTGATTGTCAATTGCAAGGGCCACCCACTCTGAAACTCTCAGAATGTGTACTGAAGAGACAATCGTGTCCAATTGCTGCAGGAAGGTTACATGGAATCAATCTTTTCTTTCCAAAACTTTTTTTGCAAGGCAGCTTTTTTTTCCGTTTGTCAATTTCCAACATAACAATTAGGTCGCCTCTCGTACCCAATTAAAATCACATTGTACCCAATCCAGCCCGTGTAATACAAATAGTATTTTCTAATTTATCACTCACATTATATCCATATCTGAAACAAATACTCTGGCAATATTGCTCACATCATACAACATCCGTCAAGGATAAAAACAAATGTTGTCTCTTTCATTTCTAACCTTTGATCACCCATCTGCCAATCAACACCCCCCCCCCCTTTCTCCTATATCCACCTATCATTTGCCAGGCCTTGTCCCCCCCCCCCAAACCCCCACCCCCATATATTTTCCACCTTTCTTCTCCCCTACTACATTCAGTCTGAAAAAGGGTCCTGTTCCGAAAAGTTGTCTATACGTCCTCCAGAGATGCTGCCTGACCTGCTGAGTTACTCTGGGACTTTGTGGTTTTGTTTGTAAATCAGCATCTGTAGTTCCTTATGGACCACCTTAAATATTCTTCAATTATTTTTGAGGAAAGCATTGAGGTGTATATGGTAACCTTCAGAAGACAAAGACCTCCCAACGTTTTGAATAATGCAAACCAACAACATGAACTGTGAGGTAAATTTAATTTTTTGGTTTTGTAATTGGGTTTCTGTGGCTCCATTCATCACTTTTTATATCTTTTTAAAAAACTTATACAAATCTTCAAAAAATAAATAAAATCTGAACATATCAGCAGTAATAGTAAGATTAAACGAGAACTTACAGTTCGAAGTTTGATCCTTATTTTATGAGGAGTGACGTTGAGGGATTACGTGAAGAAGCCCCGCCAGGCGCATGCGCATCATACTTAAAGCACAGAAAACAAATAGCCGAAGTAACATAGTAAGGCTTTTAGAAGACTAGAACTACCAGATCATCTCTTAGATTATGAGGGGGGGAATGGAGGATCAAACTTCGAACTGGTAAGTTTTCATTTAATCTTACTATTTTACTTCGGAGTCACATGAGTGACTACGTGAAGATTTCAAAGCTCTGTATTTTCATGCCGTAGATGCACACCATACGACAATCTGCTTCGGTTGACACAGTAGGGAATAAATAATATATTGAACATTGCTTCGAATTATTCAATAACTATTGTTAATAATAACAAGCACAGGAATAACCCCTCTGTCTCAGGGGAAATTACAAACAATGATAGAAAACAAAGCAAATGAATTAAATGGAACCCAAAACAGCATGCCCAAACCGCGGCACAGTCTGTACAGGTTTGTCAGAAAATTGAGATAATGTTGTTTCTCGAGGCCATCCTGCGGCCTCGAAGATTTGGTCTAGCGGCATGTCCTGAGCCTTCGCCGCGGAAGTTGATGCCGCCCTGGTGGAGTGAGAGTTAAAGACATGATTGTCGACTCCAGCATAATTGAGAACCTGTTTCAACCATCTAGAAATAGTTTGTGCTGACACTTTTATATGGCTTTTTGTGACTAATGAGCAGTCCTGTCTCAGAACCTCTGAGACTCCTTGTTACCTTAATATATTGGTTTAAGTGTTTAACTACATATAACATTTGGTCAACAGGAGAGGCTTTAAACGTCACCTTGACTCCAGCCAGACCGGGCCTGCTTTGTTTGATTAAATCATAAACATAGAAGGTAATGTCATTGACAGACAAATGCATACAAAGTATTCGTAACAATTGTAATGTTTGTACACGTTGTGCTGAAACCAGCGCTATTAGCATAACCACAGTAAGAGTTAATCTCTGCATAGATAATGAAGTAATTGGAGCCCATTGCCGAAGCATTGTGAGAACAAGACTGATGTCCCAGATTTCTGTATAGCGATGTTTTGGAGGGTTTTTATTAAAGTTCCTCATAAATCGGGATACTAACGGATGAGACCCGATAGGATGTTGTTCTGAAGACAACCCTAAATAAGAGGACAACGCACTCCGAGCACTGGTAATGGCACTATAACTCAGGTGCTCATCAAAATGCAACTTAGCAAGGAACTCCAACACATCACATATGCTTGCATTATGATAAGACATATTGGATTGTACACAGAAACAGCTCCCATTTCTTTATGTGAACCATATATTGTTTTTTGAGTACTATTTCGCCAGCCTGCAGTGAGAACCTCCATGGCCCTGTTCGACAATCCAAGTCCTTGGAATTGTCTGGTCAGAACCTGCAGACCAGACCAACAATTAATACGGTCATGTAAAGGGTGACTTTCTCCTGTAACCGGATGCACCAACAAATTACTGCAGATGGGAATCATCATGAATGACTGAACCATGATTAGAAGCACTAATGGGAACCATGGTTGTGTTGGCCAATCTGGGACCACCAAAACACCTGTGGCGGAGTCTCGCTCTATTGTGGTGAGACATTTCGGGATGAAAAAATGGAAGAATTGCATAAATTCTTAGTGCCCCCAATGTAACGAGACTGCATCCACGGCAACTGCACCTGGATTTGGCTCCCATGAA
The DNA here is from genome assembly GCA_035221665.1 of Okamejei kenojei. Classification (NCBI taxonomy): domain Eukaryota; kingdom Metazoa; phylum Chordata; class Chondrichthyes; order Rajiformes; family Rajidae; genus Okamejei; species Okamejei kenojei. Next base: position 16,570,536 of record CM069148.1, on the reverse strand, counting down.
ACATATTTAGGCAACTGGTGATGTAATCTGGATGCAACAGATCAATGGCTGGCAACCCAAATCGAGTGACAATTGTGTGACAAAGTTTAGAATTCAACATCCATTCTATATTGGCATGAAACCTAAGCGACCTATGGTCGGCCACCACATTGTCAATAGGTGGTAAATAAATGGCTGAAACGCAGATATGCCTTGACATACACCAATGCCACATGACGGTAGCCCAGTTAACACATGATACTGATCGTGCTCCTCCCATATGATTAATATATGCCACTGCTGTGGTGTTATCAATCTGGAGTTGAATGTGTAAATTCTTCATTGAGGAGCAATATGCCTTTACCCATAAAATGCCCCCAATAATGCGAAATAATTTATCCCGTGTGTGTGGTGAATCAACCCTTCGTGTTCATGCCAGCTACCCCCACAGCTAGACTCTGTGTCCGTAGCCCCACATCCAAGAGCGCTGACATCAGTCTGGAAGATTAGTGAAGGGGCTAGTACCCCAAATGTTATTGGTAACTAGATTAACATTAACAATGCACCACTGCAATTCTGCGAGAGCTGTGGTTGGTAACTGCATAACCCGATGAAAATGGCCTGCATACGATTATAGTGCTAGTTCTCGTGCTCTCTGCAAATGTTGATAATGCAAAGGCCCGAAATGTACTGCAGGAACCCTGCTCCCCATTTCCCAATGACCTTAGCGTCTTCTCGGATGGAGGGATAAAGTTTTTGTGAGAGGCAAGTTACTGTGATAGCAACGGAATTAATAAGAAACCCCAAATACTCAATATTTTGGGTTGGCTGTAACTTGGACTTAGTTGGATGGAGCAACCCATAATGACTCAAGCACCAATTCTTCAGCTGACTCGTTAGCGTTGCTGATAATTAAGATATCAGCTAAATAAGCCATTACAATGTGATGATGGCCTGAATAGCACCAGCACAGGTTTTAACAAATTAATAAATAGCCTGGGTACTGATCTCAGGCTATTGACTCCATGAGTCAATGCTTTGTATTGCCACAGCTGCCCCCATCCAATTAAATTTCAAGTACCTGCGATAATGAGCATGAATTGGCAGTGAATAATACACATCTTGCAAATCAATAGTTGCCACATAACAGCCCTGTGATAGCAGCTGTTTAGCAGTAACGAAGGTGTCCAGTTTAAATTCCTATCGAGAACTGAACTGAAGAATTTAAGTGATTGAGGACGAGAATTACTCTGCAACACCCATCTTTTTGAGATCTGGTGAATTATTAGACACAATTGTGGAGGATGATTAATGGCTTTATTAATCACCATTGTTTACCTGTTCAGGCTCTGGAGCAGAAAACACCCACATTTTATTAGGCTTGTGCTGTTGAGGTGGATCTATCTCTGAGATAAACTCAATGGTAGACATGAGACAGTATTTAGTATAAACATATCATACGTTATACAGCACCATTCATTAGAAAACATTTGTAATCAACCTCCAATAGGAGATTGGCCACCGGAACTTTATTGTTAAGAAAAGTACCTGTACCTCTACAGTTGACCTGTAAATCTGTTGTCTGCTCATATTGGGGTTGTAGCCGGTCTGTCTCGGTGGGTACCCTCGTTGCCCCACTGGCCTGCCCCTGCTGAGCCCAGCACCTGGATCTGACCTTCAGTATTAACCCTAAAGAAAAGGATGCATCAGACATCAGCCAATTCCGGCCAATATGTCTCCTCAACGTCGAGGGAAAAATCCTTTTCAGCATCGTATCACAAAGGCTATCCACCTATCTGGTAACAAACAAGTACATTGATACATCTGTACAGAAAGCAGGAATTCCAGGATTTTCGGGCTGCTTGGAGCATACAAGCATAATCTGGCACCAGATCCAAGCAGCTAAGAAGGACAAGAGAGACCTACATGTGATCTTCCTCGATCTGGCCAATGCATTTGGTTCAGTTCCCCATGAACTCCTTTGGGAATCTTTTGCCTTTTTCCATGTACCAGAGCTCATCATGGCAGCACTTGGAAGTAGGCATCATGGCAGGCTGCACAGTCTCACCCTTGGCCTTTACAATGGCCATGGAAGTCATCATCAGGGCCTCAAAATGGGTGGTGGGCGGTGAACGAACCAGTGCTGGCAATCAGGGCATACATGGACGACATGACAACAATAACCACTGCAGCATGCACCACTACTGCAGCATGCACCAAGCGGCTACTTGGAAAGCTGCAGGAGAACATCAAGTGGGCCCGAATGAAAATCAAACCAAGTAAATCTCGAAGGTTCTGCATCTCCAATAGTTAAGGGCAGATGGCACAACGCAAGTCTCAAGGACAAAGTTTTAAAGAAGGAACTGCAGATGCTGGAGCAATCGAGGTACACAAAAAGAGAAACTCAGCGGGTGCAGCAGCATCGCGAAGGAGTGACGAGAATTTTTCTCAATACCAACAGCCCTCGGGCCCTGTCTGCACCAGTCGCAGCTTCTCATTTTCACACCACTTACATGGCTTGTAAATAGTCTTTCACTCATTGTTCCTTATCTGGTCTATATCTCTCATTTCCCTGATTCCTGCAGTCTGAAGAGGGTCTCGCCCGAACGTCGCCTACAACCCGCTGAAGCTTTTTGTGTACCCTCTCAAGGACAAAGAGCAGGTGCAACAACTAAGGCAAGAAATTGTCAACGGCCTGGAGAACATCAATCAGACCCTACTGACTGGGAAACTGAAGCTCTGGTGCCTACAGTTTGGACTCCTTCCTCTGAGTATGGCCACTGACTGTTTATGAAGCCCCAATAACAACTGTGGAGAAGATGGAACGAACCATAACTTCATACACGAAGAAATGGCTCGGTGTCCCACGATGTCTAACTAACATCGGCCTCTATGACAAAGGGGTCCTGGAACTACCTCTCACTAGTCTAACAGAGGAATACAAGTGTTCCAAAGTAAGACTCCAGATGACACTGAGGGACTCTAGAGACAAGACCATCAGTGCTGTTGCACCGCCCCTAGTAACTGGCCGGAAGTGGACACCATCTGATGCAGTACAGCAAGCTTCATCAGCCCTGAGGCACAAAGACATCGTGGGGCAAGTGCAGCAGGGAAGAGGAGGCTTTGGCCTTTACGACAAGTAAACCAACTTGGCGAAAGGCCACAACATCAGAGCGGAGGACATTGGTGATTGAGGAGGTGCGGCGATAGGAGGAGGCCGCAAGAAGTGCAAAGGCGGTCTCTCTTGCCAAACAGGGGCAATGGATGCAGTGGGAAGGTGTGGAGCGGAAGAAGATCAGCTGGAGAGAACTATGGGAAATGGAATCAAGCAAGATCAGCTTCATCATCAGAGCGACATACAACGTGCTTCCATCACCAAAAGAACCTCCATCAGTGGTACGGCGAGGGTGCAACCTCTGCCCAACTCCAGCGACCCTCAAACACATCATGGTAGGCTGCAAGACAGCCTCACGCAAGTGAGATACACGTGGCGGCATAATCAGGTACTAAAAAGCCTGGCAACAGCCCTTAAGAACAGGAGGTGTGCGACCAACTCCTTGCCTCCGAGAGCAAGCAACCCACCTCCCTTAAGGGCAACAACCTTTGTCCGAGAAGGACAGAAAACACCTAGACATCCTTCCACCAGATCAGAAGAAGGAAACCTACGCAGGGCCCGTGACTGGAGGATGCTGGCGAACATCGGCCGACCACTAATCTTTCCACCTGAAATTGCTTCAACCAACCTCAGGCCAGACTTGGTGTTCTGGTCCCCTTCACAGAAGACTGCTTGCATCATAGAGCTCACAGTTCCACGGGAGAACTCTGTTGTGGAGGCCTATGAGCGTAAGAAGCTGCGCTACGCAGAGCTTGCAGCAAAGGCAACGCAGCGGGGCTGGAACACCAAAATCTATCCAGTTGAAGTGGGATGCAGAGTATTTGTTGCATCATCTACCATCAGACTGCTGAAGGACCATGGAATCCACGGTCAGGCTCTGCGGAAGACCATAAGATCACTCTCAGACGCGGCTGAAAGAAGCAGCCGTTGGATTTGGCTCAAGCGGAAAGACCCATGCTGGGCCCCAAATGCGTCATGGTGAATCTTTGGGGCAGTTTGACACGGGACACGCGCTGAGGGCTGATCATCCTGCAGCGGGCCGCCCTTGTGGAGGGTGTATAGTGTTAAAAGGCCGAAACACCCAGTGATGCAAGGGTACACTACTGATGATGTGTCCTGTGCCCAACTGTCCTGAAGGTTACTCAGGCCAAGATATACGTATACGTACCCCCCCCCCCCCCCCCCCCGCCCCCCCGATGTTGAGCGTCTACCACTCTCAGAAATCAATGAATGTCGTGAAATGCTCCCCACCTACTGGCACAAGGGACTTCTTAACATCTTGTCCTGTGTACTTGATTCTGTAATTAACCTCCAATAGGAGATTGGCCACCGGAACTTTATCATTAAGAAAAGTACCTGTACCTCTACAGTTGACCTGTAAATCTGTTGTCTGCTCATATTGGGGTTGTAGCCAGTCTGTCTCGGTGGGTACCCTCGTTGCCCCACTGGCCTGCCCCTGCTGAGCCCAGCACCTGGATCTGACCTTCAGTATTAACCCAGGGTTGCGAATAGGTGGCCTCGAAATGCTTGACTACATTAAGCCAATTGTTTTGGCCTCATCATGAATTTCACGAATTTTCATGACAAGGTCCGTTCCAAACAAGAATTCAGGCGTTTGTACATTAGTCGCCTTACATAGAGCAGCAAATTTTTGGTTTAGTGTTGGCCTGATGCCGATATTCCCTGATGCAATTTCCTGAACAATGCATTGCATAAAATACCCAACATATCTGTTGTGAGTTTGAGGAATGATTGTCCCTTGGACCATAGTGCCAAATGCAGTAATTGCTGCAGCCACCAGTTGGAGGATGTGTTGACACCGAACCTCCTGTCCCCTCACAGATGGACTCATGGGTGCCCCGAACCTGGGTCACCGTGGGCACTTTCAGTAATGCACATTAAACAGGTGGCTCATATTTGTTTGCAGCCACTTGCATCATATCTTGCTGGAGCTGGTGAGGTACTAAATAATTGATACTGCTGGCAAGGGATTGTTCCATTGCCTCACCAGTCCCCTCCGGAATAGCAAAACTCATTGCCATTTCCGAGACACCCGGAGCATGGCTCTTGTGCGCGCTGGTGATTACACATAAGCAGGGACACCAGCATCAGGGTCAGCTGCAACCTGCCCTGCTTCTCCCAAATCATATAGTAGGGAGGCATCCTCCAGTCCTAAACAAGGCGCTGGAAGAAACCCCATTATATAGAAACCCTCCATATGTTGTTCGTGGTATGGGCCCACTTGGACATCACTGGCCCTTGGACCCTTATGTAATCAAAGGTTGGAGCATCAGCTGCATGTTTCCAACCTCCCCCACATTCTTGTATGATCAGGGGAAGAGTCACCATTGTCGTCAGAGAACCCAGGTCTGTGATTTTATATTTGCCTTTCATGGCTAGCAGCAGCCTCAGTCTGCTTAGTACCCTTGGAAAATAAATAGATGGACCAGGCTCATTCTGAATCAAAATTCCAGTTGGTCTGCCTTTTGTAAATGGAGCTCGTGGTGAAGATTAGCATGCTATCTTAACTGCTGCCGGTAAAACGGCACCCGGGATCGGAACCGGCGTTGCCGCGCTTATCTCCCGACCCGATCAAATTCGTGAATCCCTGGACCCACGCTAAGACGGATCTTCAGAAGTGACAGCTCCAACTCTCCACTCCTACTGACTGCTCGAGCCAGCTTTACGGAGTGGAAATACTTCTTGATAAAGGTTGTAAAAACACTTACCTTAGAAGTTCCTACTTACCGCTGGTGGAGCTGTGCCCTCCAGCCCGTTCAGTGCGACATGCGCGGACGTAATGATGCGCATGCGCCTGGCGGGGCTTCTTCACGTAGTCATTCACGTGACTCCGAAGTAAAATTAAATGTATATTCCTTTAAGACTTATCCAAAGTAAAAACACATTTACTCTTCTCCATGGTATTTTGTCCATACCCAATGGACACTTTGCAAATGTCTGATTATTGAATGTCTCAAAAGGAGCAACAGTTTCCTGATTTGTATGTTCAACTGTACATGTTCGACTACTGTAGCTGGGACATGTTGGGCAAGTTCGGCCGAAGGGCCTATTTCCACACTGTATCACTCTATGACTCTATGTGTGACTGCTCGAACTTTCTATCATATTCAAGGCAAAATAATGATGAGCATGGATGATCATGGATTCCAAATATAAAATTGGGTTTATTATGTCTCTGGAATGCATGAGGACACATCAACCTTTTACCCAAAGTGTGGGGGTTTATTTACAATGCAGCATGAGTACTATTCACGTGTTGAGACCTTTGTCTGACAGACAGAATGTTTACATCATTTGAACACGCTGCTGTGGTGCTTAAAATGAGATTCTACATTGCGCATGATCCAGCCTCCTCAGGACCAGGCTGTGTAAATATAGCAAAATTGGTCTCCCGATCAAATAAAAACTTGGGCCATCTAGCATCCTGAGGCCCAGTGATCCACATTCCCTCCTATTGCAGAGCTGTTAACATTTCCCTTCCAGGACTGTCGCTGGCAGATTTGCAATAATGCCAGATATCTACACATTAGTTTTCTGAACTCAGTGGCAAGATGTGTGTGATAGGTTGCCTATTTGAAGCAGTTGAAGCTGAAATGAACCAAATGCAAACTCTACTGGTTCAAAATGGGAGAACAAAACATATCCTTCTTCTTGCGTATGGCGTGCACAGCCTAAAGTTGTAAGACAACTTGTTCTGTTTGATCTTCTGTTTGTGCACGCCAGGTTGATTGCATTTGTCGAAACAGCGTGGACCTCGTGAAGGTTGCAATCTCCCACCCCAAAACATATCCTGATACAAAGGCACAGTCTGAAGAAGGGTCTCGACCCGAAACGTCGCCTATCTCCTTCGCTCCTTAGATGCTGCTGCACCCGCTGAGTTTCTCCAGCTTTTTGTGTACCCTGCACACAAAAGGAATTTTGACCGATAGGTTAACAGATACAATAAATCTAACAAATTTTATTTTCCCATTAATAACAAGGTGATTGTGGGGAAAAGAAAATCGTACAACGTCTTGCAAATGCACTCACCACAAATCACGCCCGTAAATGATTTCACTGTACCCCATTCGAAGAATTTCTTCATCTTCACTGGTGGCCAGTTTATCCAAGGACCTTTCACGTGTACCGGAGAGAAGTAGAATTCAACTGAGATAGAAACATAGAAAATAGGTGCAGGAGGAGGCCATTTGGCCCTTCGAGCCACCACCGCCATTCATTGTGATCATGGAGATAGAGATAACTTTTTCCTTCCTCCCTATCCAGGATGTTGTAAAAGTCAAGGATCCTGTGGGAAAATCTGAGGGGAAAGACAGTGAAGATCAAACATAAGCAAATAACGGATATCATCACAGTTTCCTCTCTTTTTTTCTTCTGCTTCTGTTGTGCAGAAATAAGTTTGCTTCTGCTGGCTATTCAACACAAAATTGTTAAGGTTGTGAGTATATCAAGTTTGGTCATTGTAAGTGGGACAACTTCTGACAACCATGACTTTCCACAACGTTTCATGAAGTTGGAGGTTGTTCATAATGTTGGAAAAGATGTGTGAATCAGGACTGCATCACTGTTTCCTGTGATAATTCTGATTGTATTGAAGAACGTTACACTATCGACCCTGTAATACATCTTGCTGGCAAAATGACTTCCTCGGACTGAATCATAGACTCCAGTAATGGATTTAGACATCCCCAATGTTCCTGCTGTTGTTTGAGTATTAGGTGCTATGAAAACATCCACCAGCCATTCATTTTTACCCCTTTACAACAGGAGGGAAATGACCAGATTAGTAAATCACTTGCTCACAGACAACTCTGTGCATCTGAAGACAGCTTCCTTCATTTTGGATCTAGAATCCATTCGGTACCATTTTTTTTGTGAGACTTTTTTAAATGAAATTAAATATTTTGTTTCCTGAAAATATACATACATACAAATACACACAATATGTCCTCAAAATATATATGTATACAAATACACAATGTATCTGAATATATTTTAGCTTGTGAGACAATGTACACTCAAAGATGGGGTAAACTGATGATAAATACTCTTTCCTGATGTAAAACCTCCTTTCCCAGATGGGAAAGAGTCAAGGAGATGCAGACAGATGGAATAGAGTACTACTCCTTGTGGCTCAGTGGGGAATGCCATGACTTCAGAATCACAAGACTAGGCTCAAGCTCCACTCCAGAGCTCTGTGCAAACATTCGAGCTTACATTCAGGGAATGCTGCCCTGCTGGAGATACCGTGATTGGAATGAGACATTAAACAAATGCCCCAAATGCTCTTTCAGCTAGACAAATGCGTCTCTCGAACTACATTGATGAGATCTAGCGGAGTTACCTCTGCTGGCCTGGCCAATATTTGTCTGATAATCAAGGTACCTGATTCAGATTTTCTTGGACATTATTATGTTGTGGTTTGTGGTTCCCCTTGCTGGGCTTGAGTTGGCTCAATATTCCCTGCCTTACATCAACACCAAGACCTCAAAAGTGCCTCAAATATTTTAGGATTTCATAAGATTAGGAAGAGGACTACCTGGTGCCCAAAAGGTCATTACTTAAGCCATCATTGATGAAGCCTAGGCTACCTTAGATAACTCAGAGAGCTCTCCTCATTCTGCTCTGAGTAATATATACTAGCTATGTACAACCCACTATGGTTCAAAGCCAACTGTTGGCAAATACAGATTATTTTTTTCTTCCTCCATGGATGATTATCATCATGGAGAAGCACTGGCTGAGATAATAGATATACAGCTTTCCCTAATGTACTTGCCTTGGAAGGAGGAGAAGTCTGTTGTGCTGTCTGTAATAAAATTCAATGTTGTGCCCTCTTGTAATAAAATTCTACTTGCACTAACTACAATAGTCAACTGGCATAGAAACATAGAAAATAGGTGCAGGAGTAAGCCATTCCGTCCTTTGAGACAGCACCGCCATTCAATATGATCATTGCTGATCATCCAAAACTAGTACCCCATTCCTGCTTTCTCCCCATATCCCTTGATTCCGTTAGCCCTAAGAGCTAAATCTAACTCTCTTTTGAAAACATCCAGTGAATTGGCCTCCGCTGCCTTCTGTGGCAGAGAATTCCACAAATTCACAACCCTCCAGGTGAAAAGGTTTTTCCTCATCTCAGTCCTAAATGGCCTATCCTTATTCTTTCAGTCTTGTACCACACAGTATCTCAATGTACCCAAGTTGTGTACCAGTGTACCTTGAAAATAAAGTTGAGGACTTAAGGGCAAGGCTGCTTTACCAAAGGGAGCTGAGGGAATGTTCTGTGTTATGTTTCACAGAGACATGGCTCACCCCAAGCTCCCCAGACTTATCAGTCCAGCCTGAAGGTTTCTCCATCCATCGCATAGACCATACACTGGCATCTGGGAAAGGGAGAGGAGGGAGGATCTGCGTGGTGCTCAGACGTGGCAGTGCTATCCAACTCCTGCTGTCCACACCTGGAACACCTGGCGGTGCAGTGCCGCACCTTCTACCTACCAAGGGAATTCACCTCCATCATCCTGACCACGGTCTACATTCTACCCCAGGCTGATGTCCATCTGGCACTGGGGGAACTGCACGCCATGGTCAACAAGCACCAGATGGCTTATCCCGAGGCATTCACCACCATAGTCGGGGATTTCAACAAAGCCAATCTGAAGAAATCACTCCCTAACTTCCACCAACATGTCTCCTGCAGCACCGGAGGATCAAACACCCTCGACCACTGCCACACGACCATTGAAGACACCTATCGCTCTATCCCTCGCCCTCACTTCAGTAAACCCGACCATACTGCGGTGCTGCTTCTTCCTGCCTACAGGCAGCAACTGTAGAGCACCCCCAGAGGTGAGGACTGTACAGAGCTGGTTGTGGTGGGGGGGGGGGGGGGGGGGGGGGCAGAGGAACAACTCCAGGACTGTTTAGAGTCTGTAGACTGGGCAATGGACCTGAATGAATACGCCACAGTCGTTACAGACTTCATAAAGAAATGTCTGGAGGACTGCATCCCAACAAAAACCTTCCGAGTGTTTCCTAACCAGAAGCCTTGGATGAACCGTGAGATCCGCACTCTTCTGAAATCCAGATCCCTGGCATTCAGGTCTGGAGATACAGAGGTCTACAAGAAGTCCAGATACGACCTTGGTAAGGCCATCAAAAAGGCCAAAGGGGATTTCTGCTCCAAGCTGGAGGATGAGACAGATGTTCGACAGCTGTGGCGGGGCCTGAATGCCATCACCTCCTACAAGGCAAAATCAGGAGGCAGCTCAATTGTCAGTGAAACATCACTCCCTGACGAGTTCAATGCGTTTTACGCACGCTTTGATAGGGAGAACACTGATGTGCCTTCCCAAGCCCCATTCGCCGTGATGGTATTTCAGTCTCAGTCACAGAGGCCGACGTCAGAAGATTCTTCAGGGGGGGTGAACCCTCGGAAAGCATCTGGACCTGATGGTATACCCGGTCGTGTTCTAAAAACCTGTGCGGACCAACTGGCTGGAGTTTTTACGAACATTTTCAACCTCTCACTTCTGAGGTCTGAGGTTCCCACCTGTTTTGAAAGGGCATCAATAATACCGGTGCCCGAGAAGAGCAAGGTGACGTGCCTAACACCTGTGGTGATGAAGTGATATGCCAGGTTGATTATGGCACATTTCAACTCCTACCCCAACAAGAACCTTGACCCACTGCAGTTCGCTTACCGCCACAACAAATCAACGTTGGATGCGATCACACTGGCCCTCCACTCTGCTCTGGACCACTTGGACAACAAAAACTCATATGTCAGGCTGTTATTCATTGACTACAGTTCGGCATTTAATACCATCATCCCCTCCAAGCTGGTTACCAAGATCTCTGATCTGGGTCTCTGCACATCCCTCTGTAATTGGATCCTCGACTTCCTCATCCGCAGACCACAATCTGTCCGTATTGGTGGAAATGTGTCATCCTCGATAACAATCAGCATGGGAGTACCTCAAGGCTGTGTAATCTTTACTCACTCTATACTCATGACTGCGTAGCCGGACTTAGTGTGAACTCCATCATCAAGTTCGCAGATGACAACACTGTTGTGGGACGAATCACTGACGAGTCAGAGTAAAGAAGTGAGAGCGACCGATTGACCAAATGGTGCCAGCACAATAACCTGGCTCTCAACACCAGCAAAACCAAGCAACTGGTTGTGGACTTCGGAAGTCGTAGGATGGGGACCCACAATCCCGTTTATATCAACGATGGTGGAAAGGGTCAAGAACTTAAAATTCCTGTGCGTGCATATTTCCGAAAATCTTTCCTGGTCCCAGCACACTGATGCAATTATAAAGAAAGCACATCAGCGCCTCTACTTCTTGAGAAGATTATGGAGAGTCGGTATGTTAAAGAGAACTCTCTTGAACTTCTACAAGTGCACAGTAGAGAGCATGCTGACTGGATGCATCGTGGCTTGGTTCGGCAACTTGAGTGTCCAGGAGCGGAAAAGAATGCAGAAAGTTGTGAACACTGCCCAGTTCATCATCGGCTCTGACCTCCTCACCATCGAAGGGATCTATCGCAGTCGCCGCCTCAAAAAGGCTGCCAACATCATCAAGGACCCACACCATCCTGGCCACACATTCATCTCTCCGCTGCCATCAGGTAGAAGGTACAGGAGCCTGAAATCTGGAACATCCAGGTTCAGGAACAGCTACTTCCCCATAGCCATCAGGACAATAAACCCTCTTAACTTATTACACTCGCCATCAAACAAACTCTGAACTATAACAGCCTATTGCAGTTTATCTGTTTATTTATGTGTATATATATGGTCCATGCTATATAGACACACTGAACTGTTCAGTATTTATGCTTATTATTCTGTTGTGCTGCAGCAAGCAATAATTTCATTGGAGGGGGATCCTATCTGGGATATGACAATAAACTCTCTTAACTTGATTTGCCTTGACTTTTGAGTTCTCAATTCAAATGCAAGGGCACCAGCATTTTCACACCACAAACCTTACATGGCTTGTTCCCTTTATCAGATTGCTTCACCGGTCCATGCCTGAAAGGTTTCTCCACCCATGAGATATGTTTACCTGCTGAATAACTGACATGGAGTAGAGAGTTGCATCCTTCTTCCATTAAAGGATGCAAAGTGCTGGAATAACTCAGCGAGTCAAGCAGCATCTCTGGAGAACATGAATATGTGACATTTTGGGTCAGGACCCTTCTTCACCGTTCCTTATTCTCCAAAGATGCTGCCGGACCCTTTAAGTTAGTTCAGCACTGTGTCCTTTTGAGTAAAACCGGCATCTGCACTTCCTTGTTTCGACATTCCAGTCTTCTTCCATTTCCTTGATTCTGTCTTTTATAAAAGTTCACTATAATGTCATCTTGATGCACCTCATGTGGTCAGTGGTATTTATCAAACTTTTACAATTACCAGAAGACAGATTTGGTCATCCTGTTTAAGAAAGAACTGCAGATGCTGAAAAATCGAAGGTATCCAAAAATACTGGAGAAACTCAGCGGGTGAGGCAGCATCTCTGGGGCGAAGGAAATAGGCAACGTTACGGGTCGAAACCCTTCCTCAGACAGTCTGAAGAAGGGTTTTGACCCGTAACGTTGCCTATTCCTTCGCTCCAGAGATGCTGCCTCATCCGCTGAGTTTCTCCAACCTTTTTGTCAACCTTTGGTTATTGTGATAGGATCACGAGTCTTTCATCTCTGTTGCCTCTCCTCCATCTACAATAACAGTACTGGGGCACTTAGAATTACTTGGAGTTCAAGAGAGGACTTTTCTTTGGTACCTTATTGAGCTGAAAGCATAACCCATTTTTACAGAATAAATGGAGGTGCTTCTAACACTTTACAGTATATTCTATTTGTGATGGCCTGTAACAGCTGTGAGTGGATAACTTTAGCATAACAAAACAAAGATACATTTTCGAAGATAGACACAAAAAGCTGGAGTAACTCAGTGGAACAAGGAGCATCTCTGGAGAGAAGGAATGGGTGACGTTTCGGCTTGGGACCCTAGTTAGGGAACCTAACTTTTACAAGGATTTCATTGTAAATGATTATGTCCATTTTGACTGTTTAGAACCTCAACCCCAGAGATTTTTTTTTAGCAATAATTGAAAGAGTTGGCGAGTTTATTTACCTGCTAGTGATCTGCCAAAATACTTGATTCTTCTTTACCACAGCTTGCAGTCACAGGCAGCAGCATCAACCTGAACATCTAACGGGGGTCCCAGTACAGTTCAGGCCACAAAGCAGATTCACATTCAAGGCAAAGACGTCACCTTTCATACACCAAACCTGACATAAAACTAAAGGACTGGATGCAAGGATGATGCAACCCTTTAGCACCTTTGGATACTATCATTGGACTCAGTGTCCAGCAATGGAATGGAAGTTCAGATATGCCAGCATCAGGCCATAAGGATGTTTTAAACTTTTGTGACTCAATGCACAAAACATGGAAGTCTGAAGAATGAATCATTCAATTTCACATGTGGAAACATAAAAACATAGAAAAATAGGTGTAGGAGTAGGTCATTCGGCCCTTTGAGCCAGCACCGCCATTCAATATAATCATGGCTGATCATCTAAAATCAGTACGCCATTCCTGCTTTTTCCCCATATCCCTTGATTCCTTTAGCCCTAAGAACTAAATCTAACTCTCTCATTAAAACATCCAGTGAATTGGCCTCCACTGCCTCTGTGGCAGAAAATTCCACAGATTCACAACTCTCTGAATGAAGAAATGTTTCCTCATCTCAGTCCTAAATGGCCTTCTTAAATTGTGACCCCTGGCTCTGGACTCCACCAACATCGGGACCATTTTTCCTGCATCTAGCGTGTCCAATCCTTTAAGAATGTTATATGTTTCTATAAGATCATCTCATCCTTCTAAATTCCAGTGAACACAAGCCCAGTCAACCCATTTTTTCATCATATGTCAGTCCCGCCATCCCGGGAATTAACCTGCTAAACCTGCGCTGCACTCCCTCAATAGCAATAATGTCCTTCCTCAAATTATGAGACCAAAATTGGACAAAATACTCCAGGTGCCGTCTCACCAGGGCCCTGTACAAGTGCAGTAGATCCTCCTTGCTCCTAAACTCAAATCCTCTAGCAATGAAGACCAACATGCCATTAGCTTTCTTCACTGCCTGCTGTACCTGCATGCTTACTTTCAGCGACTGATGTACAAACACACTCAGGGCTCGTTGCACCTCCCCTTTTCCTAATCTGACACCATTCAGATAATAATCTGCCATTCCTATTCTTGCCACCAAAGTGGAAAACCTCACATTTATGGGTGATTCTTCAGTAACTGTCTACTTTGGTGTCCCTCTAGACTATTATCGAAATGGTGGCCGATTAGGAAAAGGGGAGATGCAACGAGACCTGGGTGTCATGGTACACCAGTCATTGAAAGTAGGTATGCAGATGCAGCAGGCTGTGAAGAAAGCGAATGGTATGTTGGCATTCATTGCAAAAGGATTTGAGTACAAGAGCAGGGAGGTTCTACTGCAGTTGTACAGGGTCTTTGTGAGGCCACACCTGGAGTATTGCGTACAGTTTTGGTCTCCTAATCTGAGGAAAGACATTCTTGCCATAGAGGGCGTACAGAGAAGGTTCATCAGATTGATTCCTGGGATGGCAGGACTTCCATATGAAGAAAGACTGGATAGACTCGGCTTGTACTCGCTGGAATTTAGAAGATTGAGGGGGGATCTTATAGAGACTTATAAAATTCTTAAGGGGTTGGACAGGCTAGATGCAGGAAGATTGTTCCTGATGTTGGGGAACTCCAGAACAAGGGGTCACAGTTTAAGGATAAGGGGGAAGTATTTTAGGACTGAGATGAGAAAATCATTTTTCACACAGAGTGGTGAATCTGTGGAATTCTCTGCCACAGAAGGTAGTTGAGGCCAGTTCATTGACTATATTTAAGAGGGAGTTAGATGTGGGCCTTGTGGCTGAAGGGATCAGGGGGTATGGAGAGAAGGCAGGTACAGGATACTGTTGGATGATCAGCCATGATCATATTGAATGGCGGTGCAGGCTCGAAGGGCCGAATGGCCTACTCCTGCACCTATTTTCTATGATTCTATGATTCTACTTGGATGCCTTATATACAGAAATTCCGTAATTCTATACCATTTCTTCTTTTTCTATATTGTTAATAAACATAATCCTGATAAATAAAGATTAAACCCTAGATGAATAAAGTGTTATGTTTAATAGCCCTCCCCCCCGGACTTGTCCCGATGGTTACTTGTAAAATTTCCAGTCGGCATATTTATTTGATGAGGGATCTATCTGAAATGAAAATACTCTTAAACGGTAGGTATTAATCACTTAAATATTTTTCACCCTTCAAAATATGCCTCTATTCTTTATAAAATTATAAATCTTACTGTTTTTTCCCAAAAATGTCTTGTCCCGATGATGGGTATAAATGGAATAGACGCGCACTTCCTATCTTAAAAGACCGCGGGATTTGAAAGTCACTTACCATATGAGTTTCTCCTGCTTTGCGGGATGAGATGCATGTCAAATCTCCGGTTTTCGCAGCATAATGGGTGAGTACCTTTAATCAGCGTCATATCGGCCATCATATCCATAACTGTCATCTCCGTCACTCAACTCTCGATCTCCCGACTCCAACTCCAGCTACAGCTCCATCTCCATCTCCATCTCCATCTCCATCTCCATCTCCACCTTATTTTTTTTGTTTATTTGTTTTATAGCTCCATCTCCAGCTCCATCTCCAGCTCCATCTCCAGCTACAGCTCCATCTCCAGCTCTGTCTCTATCTCTATCCATATCCCTATCTCTATCTCTATATCTATCTTAATCTCCATCTCACCAGTGTTAAGGAAACACTCATCCCTGTTCATATGTTGCTTCCTGTTCTAAACCTTTAACAAACTGTTGGAGCCTTAAGATAGTTTTAGTCATCTCCATTACGTGACAATCCCAAACTTGATCATCTCCATCACGGTGAGTCATATACATCACATGAGTATTTTATGCTCATAATGTGTAAAATGCTACAACATTTACCATAATTATCCATTGTAATTATGAAATAATGAAAAACTGGGACAAAAATTTATATTCTTAAATCAATTATATTTTACAGTGTAGTTCATCATAAAAATGCGAAGGATATGAGTGAATGCAATGGTCAAAGAAGAGGAAAAAATGTATTTCATTTAAATGAAACACCATTCAAAGTTGCAAAAATTTAAGTTTTATAAACGGGTTTCCAGAAACTCAAAAGTAGACACTGAAGAATCACCCTTATCCACAATGTACTGCATTTGCCATGTATCTGCCCACTCACCCAACCTATCCAAGTCACCCTGCAGCCTCATAGCATCCTCATTGCAGCTCACACTGCTTTGTGTCATCCGCAAACTTGGAGATGTCACATTTAATGCCATTGTTTAACTTAATATATATTGTAAATAACTGGGATCCCAGCACCGAGCCTTGCGGCACCCCACTAGTCACTGCCCGCCATTCTGAAAATGACCCGTTAATTTCTATTCTTTGCTTCCTGTCTGCCAACCAGTTCTCTATCCATGTCAATACCCTACCCCCAATACCACGTGCTCTAATTTTGCACACTAATCTCATATGTGGGACTGAAAGTTTTTGAAAGTCCAGATACACCACATACACTGGCTCTCCCTTATACATTCTATTTGTTACATCCTCAGAAAATTCCAGAAGATTAGTCAAGCATGATTTTCCATTCATAAATCCATGCTGACTTTGACCGATCCTGTCACTGCTTTCCAAATGCGCTGCTATAACATCTTTAATAATCGACTCAGCATCTTCCCCACTACCGATGTAAGGCTAACTGGCCCATAATTCCCTGTTTTCTCTCTCCCTCCTTTCTTAAAAAGTGGGGTTACATTGGCTACCCTCCAGTCCACAGGAACTGATCCAGAGTCGAGAGAACATTGGAAAATGATCACCAATGCATCCACGATTTCTAGGGCCACCTCCTTGAGTACTCTGGGATGCAGACCATCAGGCTGTGGGGATTTATCTGCCTTCAGTCCCGACAGTTTACCCAACACCATTTCCTGACTAATGTGGATTTCCTTCAGTTCCTCCCTCCCACTAAATCCTCGGTCCCCTAGTATTCTGGGAGATTGTTTGTGTCTTCCTTAGTGAAGTCAGAACTTAAGTACTCGTTCACCTGTTCTGCCATTTCCTGGTTTCCCATTATAAATTCACCTGTCTCTGATTGTAAGGGACCTACATTTGTCTTCACTAATCCTTTCCTTTTTACATATCTGAATAAGCTTTTAGTCAGTTTTTATATTCCCCGCAAACTATTTCATGCTCTTTTCCCCCCTCTTAATCAACCCCTTTTTCCTCATCTGTTCTAAATTTCTCCCAGCCCTCTGGTTTGCTGCTTCCTCTGGCCCATTTATATGCCCCTTCCTTGAATTTAAGACTATCTTTGATTTCCCTCCTCAGCCACGGTTGAGCCTTACCCATTTTATTTTTTCGCCAGACAGGGATGAATAATTTTTGGAGTTCATCCATGCGGTCTTTAAATCTTTGCCATTGCATCTCCACGGTCAACCCTTTAAGTATAATTTGGCACTCTTTCCTAGCCAATTCCCATCTCATACTTTCAAAGTCGCTCAATCAATATGTATATTTATTTCCTCCAAGGTTAAAAGTTAACAATATGGTAAGCCAGCTCGGATACTATTTTGTAAAATTCTGTCTTGCATGGTCTACCCTATAAATCTAACTAAGCAACAAAGGTTGAACTTAATTAACACTGAGGCCCGTATTTGCTCTTGCATAGTGGTTGACAATGCTGAGAGGCAAAGCACTCACAAAAAAGGTTTCTTCAGCCGTTTGTGTCGAAGAGGTGGGAATGGAGGACTAACAACCTAGTGTAGCTGATCCTTGGAAACTCCCAAGCATAACAGTTCTGCATATTTGTAAATTTTTCCAATCAGTGTGAGCTTCATGGAATATAGAGTTTAGTTTTCCCTTTCTCAGCTTTCCCATCGAGTCCGTGCCCACCAGCAATCCCCGCACACTAACACTATCCTACACACACTAGAGATCATTTACAATTTTGTCTAACCAATTCACCTACAAACCTGTATGTTCTCGGAGTGTAGGAGTAAACAGGAGCATCCGGAGAAAACCCACGCAGGTCATGGGGAGAATGTACAAACTCCATACAGACAACACCCGTGGTCAGGATCAAATGCGGGTCTCAGGTCCTGTAAGAGTGCAACTCCACCATTGTGCCACTGTGCCGCTGTGAGGTTAATGTTCATGTGATTGATAATCGACATTCAAATGGATAAAATGATAATGTGGGAAACTATTGATAACCTGCCAGTTATGTCACAATTCAATGCCCATAATCAATTTACCACAACTCACAGGACAAGAAAGACACATTTCTCACAAAGCTGAGAAAGTAATGTTTTAATTTCCCTTTAGAAATTAATAGCCTTACATAACAGTATAAGAATAATTGGGAACCATTCAGTCCTTGAGGATGTTCCATCACTCAGTGAGATCCTGGAGACCTAGTTCTCAGCTTTCCCAATATTCATCAATATTTTAAATTATCAAAAATCTAACAACCTTGTATTTTAGATCAACAATTGACCAAATATCAATTTCTGCTCTGGAACAAAGTTCTGAGTGTTACATTATTTTCTAACTTTATTTCCAAAGGGCTTGGATCTAAAATTTTGATCCTACCCATTGGTTTGTTATGCAATTAGTAAAAACAATCTCTCAGTTTTCTCTATCAGTTTCACCTAATATCATCAATATTTCAACCAAATCAATACCTAGCATTGTAAATCACATTAGATTTGCTTTTGGTTATTGGTTTATCATTGTTACGTGCAGACATACAGTGGAAAACCTTGTTTGATATTAGGGAAAAATCATATCTTATATAAGTATATCAAAGTAGTGCAAGAAAGCAAAAGAAACAATGCAGAATATAGAGTTACAGCTACAGAGAAAGTGCTGATAAAAAAAAAGTGCAAGACTGCAACGGGGTAGATTGGGAAATGTGAGAGGTCTGTTGAAGAGTCTGATAACAGCAGGAAAGAGGCTGTTAGTATTTAGTGGTACATGCTTTCAAACGTTTGTTTTTTTCCGGGATGTGAGTGGTCCTTGGTCATGTTGGCTGCTTTCCCGAAGCTGCATGGTGTAGACGGAGTCAGGGGGGGGGGGGGGGGGGGGGGGGGGGGAGGCTGAAGGACTGGGCTGCATTCACAACATCTCTACAATTTCTTGTTGTTCGTGTGCAGAGCAGATTCGAAATATCAACTTAAGAAAATAACGTTGGTCTTCCTCCAAGGCAACGGCTTTGATGTATTGCCAGAATTTCTCGCGTTACTCTATCAATGATTGAATCCGACCCTTACATCTAATTCCTGAGCCCTTGTACTCCAGTCCTCCAGATATAAAATGCAGAAGTTTGATAGACTTATTGATAGGGCTGAAATACAGAACTGGCAACATTCAGCCATTCATGTTGAACCAAGTCCTAAGTTAATGCAGTCCTGGGATCTAATGAAAGATGCAGAAAGTCAAATATGCCACTTCTCATCTCTGGAGTCCAGCATCTCAGCTCAATCTTCCTGGGATCTCCCAGCATTGCTCTGGGGAATCATCATTCAGACCAAACACTGGGGCAGACCTCAAGGAGGATCTGAAATCCTATCTCTGTTGATAGAGATTCCTGCACAGAAGGTTTTAATTAGTTTTAATGTTATGTTTTTAATTGAACCCAAATCTTTTAATTAACTTTATTTTGTAAATTATTTGATAATTTTGCTACTTAATTATTTCAGCTTTTATGAACTTTAAATACATCTGGATATCAGAAACATTTAAAAGCTGCTGAATTCAATGACAACATGAGCAGAACACAGAACTCTGTCCCTAGTTTGTGTTCTGTCAAAGGCTTTCAGAGGGACTGGACCTTCACACTCTGTTTCCTGAGGTCCAGGTACTGAAAGGACCTTGGTGTCAGAAAGTGAAGTTGTAGGAGGCTGGGAAGGGAGGCGAGGTGAGGTGAGGTGAGTGATGGAGGTGCTGGTGGTTGTGAGATGTGGGACAGGGCAGTGTGACACATTCTTCTCATCTAGCTGGTAATAGGATTCGTGTGCAGCAGTCTGAAAAAGTGGCCAGTTCCACTGACAACAACCCGTTCATTGTCTTTTCTACCTATCTGTGACATTCCAATGTGTTATCTGTGTCTGGCCCCAAAACTCTTTGTACACTGACCTTCAATCCCCTGCCACCATTACATCCAACTTTCCACCATTTGGAATCGTTTACCAAATTTATGTCTAAAATAGACGACTGCCATTTACGCCCACTGAAATTAGATTGCCATCGTTTTTCAATTGATCAGTGGCTCTCTGTGAAATACTGTTTCCATCCAGACTGCTTACAATACCACCTATCTTTGTGTCATTGACACATTTGGTTACGTGGCTTTCCATTCCATTATTCAACCCATCCATAGATACAGTGAACGGTTGGTTGCAGAGCAACATCTATCGTATCGATCCATTCTGAATGGTCTATATCCTCACTCTCTGCCTTATGTCTCCTTATATCCTCACTCTCTGCCCCAGTCAATGTCTTTGCAAGATCAACAAAGTGCCTTCAGTTCCATGAGTTTCTGCTTCAGTCTTTCGCGAGGCAGCTTATCAGACGCCACTTGGGAGGCACACAAATGATATCCCTTGACTACTAATTTACTTACCTTTTCCTGTCCTGATCAGATTGATTGGGCAGGATTGATTCCTTACCAATCCATGCTGGTACCACCGGGGGGCGCCAGCAATGGCTGCCTCGCCAACAGTCTGTCTGTCCCTTTCCTCTTCATTGTTTTTTTATGTGTTAAATGTATGTTCTTTAGCATGTTTTATGTGGAGGGGGGGGGGGGTTGTTGGGGGAAACCTTTTCTAATCTCTTATCTCAACGGAGTTGCGATTTGTTTCCATATCGTATCTCCGTCCACACTGCGGCCTAACATTGAGGAGTTGCCGGCCTTTGCTGGAGACCGATTTCGAGAGCTTCACCGTGGGTGCCTGTAGACGTATCATCGTGGAGCTCACAATCCCTTTGCCAGGGATAGACCTCTGAGCTCTACCATGGGTTCCTGCGGACTTTAATATCACGGAGCTCGCGGTCTCTGGTCAGAGACCGACTTTGAGAACTCCGAGCCGCAGGAGCTTCGACTGCTCCGACGCAGAAGCTTCAATCGCCCCGACGCCACCAAAAACTCGTATGTCAGGCTTTTATTTATTGATTACAGCTCGGCATTTATTACCATCATCCCCTCTGTAGATGGTTTATATGCAACCAATAATATAGTTACCTCACTCCCATTAACCCCGCCCAGTTAACATCAATCATAACGCCTTCCCCTCAGTAGGAAAATGTAGCCGGTGCTTGAAGGTGTATGTAATACCCAGTGCTATCATTAAAAGATGTTGCACACTTAAGAGCTTGTAAAGTTTTCATTTACATGGTGTCAAAGCTGGAAGATACTTGCGTCTCCTGTTTATCGGTTTTTATTTCTTTTTTTTGATTTGTGTTTTTTGTGCTTTTGATCTCTTTGGCCATGGCGTCCTCTTGCAGAAAGCCCGAGCAGCTTGTCTTTGATGCTGACATCTCTGAGCGCTGGCACGTTTGAATTTGATTTCACACACTTTGTCAACGTCGCACACCGCGCTGATCCTGACTCCCTTAAAGCTTCCCTCCTACTCAACCTTGTCGGACCTGATGCCATGAAGAGAGCCAGAACTTTCACCTACGCTCCAGCGGTCCTGGGCGTCGAATGAGGTGATTACTCCTGCAGAGTCTGCTGATGACCCCGCTTGCCTGCTACGTAAGTTCAGGAGATTTGTGACCTGCCCTCGAACCGCATTCTAGAGAGGGCACGGTTCTTTACAAGGAGACAGTTGCTTGATGAACCTGTTGAATGTTTTATTGCTGATTTGCGTCATCTCGCCCAGCGGTGCCGCTTTGGTGACATGACAGACCAGCTCACTAGAGACATTTTAGTAACTGGCATGCGTGACCAGAAGCTGCGATGTGAGCTTTTGAGGGATCCAGATCTAACGTTGGACAAAGCTATGCATGCCTGCAGATTGTCTGAGGTCGTTGTTTTGCAAGAGGACCACCGGGACTCGGGCAATAAATCTGTCAACCTGGCAGGGTTTAGGAGCCCACAGCCTCGGGTGGGAAACAATGTTTTTCTGCCGCGTGCCCCGCCCTGGACCTGGCGATGTGCCCCGAAAAAGGTGCCCGAACTGTAACTACATGCACCATAGACTGTCGACGTGTCCCGCCTTTGGTAAAACCTGTAACTTTTGTAAAAAGCTGAACCATTTCTCAGCCTCCTGTCGCTTACTCCGTTCCCGTGGGAGCCAGGCACAAGCTTCCAGTCCCAGTCTAAACATGCTGGTGCAATCTGATCTCTGTTTCCACTCACAGCCCAATTTAGTTGAATGCAATGGTGCAGAGCCAATAAATTCTGCCGAGGACTCTCATGTGTTTACCCTCCTACAGACACCCGCCCACCGCAATGATCCCTCCGTACCTGTGACTGTCAATGGCGTAACCTTCTCTGCCAAATTAGATACTGGCGCGAAAGTCAATGTTTTGTCCATGAATCTTTTCAACAAGATAAGGAATAATGAGGCCTCTGGTTGTTGACGATGCTACCCTGCACGCCTATGGTGGAGAGATTCTAAGGCCTGCGGGGAGGGCCACTTTAACTTGCGTGCTGCAAAGGCCACAAGAAACCTGGTTTTCTATGTTTTGAACTCGACTGTGTAACCCTGTGGGCAACCGTGCGTGCCAGGATCTTGGCCTGGTCTCCTTTGACCGCACGGTCCACAAAGTGCAACTGTCGTTTGGCCCGGTTGCTGAATACCAGGACCTGTTCGACGATGACCTGGGAAGTTACCAGTGTCATACCATATTTCCATTGACCCAAATATACAACCCGTGGTCCGCGCACCTCACAGGGTGTCTCACGCCATGAAGGACAAGGTCGAGGCGATGCTCAACGAGATGGTCGAAAAGGGGGTGCTAGTAGCAGTTAGCGAGCCCACCGATTGGGTCTCCACCATGGTTGCCACAATTAAGAAAGACAAAACGAGATACGCGTGTGTATCAACCCGAAGGACTTAAACCTTGCCATCAGGCGACACATTTACCCCATGCGGTCTGTTGAGGATGTGCGGCAAAGGTCGGGCAAGCCACCATCTTTTCGGGTCCTAGACGCTAAGAACTCGTTTTGGCAGATCCCGTTGGACAAAGCGTCTTCTGACCTGACGACCTTCGCCACACCGTTCGGCAGATTCAAGTTCCTGCGAATGCCATTCGGCATCAATTCTGCTAGCGAGGTGTTCCAGCGGGACGATGGAGCAATTATTCGCGGACCTGCCATGTGCCATCATCGTGGATGATATCCTGGTTTATGGGAAGGACATTGCCGAGCACGACCTGAACCTCCGCCGCGTCCTGGATCGCGCGCGACGGTCGCACCTGAAGCTGAATCCCAAGAAGTGCCGGTTTCGTGTCTCAGAGGTCACGTATGTTGGACATGTTTTCACCCCTAACGGACTAAAGCCCGACCCCTTGAAGGCAGCTGCCATCTCCGAAATGGCAGCCCCCACCGACGTGCCAGGTCTGTAACGATTCTTGGGCATGGTGAACTACCTTGGCAAGTTTATACCAAACCTCAGTGAGCTGAGTGCTCCCCTGCGGCAGCTGACAAAAAAGGATATCGCCTGGGCCTGGCTCCCATATCACCAGCAGGCCTTTGACCGCCTCAAGTCGAAACTGATTAGCACTCCGACGTTGCGGTTCTTCGACGTGGGTCGCCCCATCACCGTCACCTGTGACGCTTCCAAGTTCGGCCTGGGTGCGGCCTGCCTTCAGTCTGTCGATGGATCGCTGCATCCTGTCTCCTATGCCTCCCGCACCATGACGGACACCGAGCAGCGGTATGCTCAGATCGAGAAAGAGCTGCTCGCGGTGGTGTTCGCCTGCTCCAAGTTCAGAGACTTCCTGTTCGGCAGCAGATTTACGGTCGAAACCGACCACCAGCCACTGGTGACAATCCTGAACAAGCCGATTCACGCTGCCCCTGCCAGGCTGCAGCGTATGATGCTGCAGCTCCAGCGTTTCGACTTTGACATAATCTACAAGAAGGGCACCGAGATGCACATTGCGGACACCCTGTCGCGAGCCCCGCGTACCTCCTGCGCTCGCCACCCTACGAAAACAGAGGACTTGCTCGTACTGGCGTTAACTTTATTCCCACCAAGCAGCTACAGGTTTTGGCCGAGCACACCGCTGCCGATCCAGTTTTGCAGCAGCTTGCCTCGTGATTAAAGCAGGGTGGCCAACAAAGCGCTTCCGCCGCGCCATCTGAAACACAGCCTTTCTTCCTGGTCCGCGACGAACTGGTGCTCCAGGATGGCGTTATCGTCAAGGGACATAAAGTTGTGGTCCCGTCCTCCCTGTTTGACTTTTACTTTTGTGCAGCCCACAGGGGACACCCTGGGGTCGATGCAACACTCGCCCACGCTCAGTGCCAATTCTATTGGCCTGGAATGGCCAAATATATCCGAGACCGAGTTTCTGCCTGCTCCACGTGCAACAGTCTTGCGCCACACCAGCAGCGACAGCCCCTGCTGCAACAGCCCGCCCCTGCTTTGGCCTGGTCCTCGCTGGCTGCCGACATATTCGAGTGGCGTGGTAACCACTACCTTGTCCTGGTCGACTCGTACTCCAACTGGTTCGAAGTGGATTTGCTGACATCCCTCACGTCGGAGATGGTGATCCGCAAGCTGCGAAACACTTCTCCACTTTTGGGACCCCCGGTCAGGCTGCAGACTGACAACGGCAGGCAGTTTACAAGCCGAGAATTCAAAAGCTTTGCCGACAAGTGGAACTTCGTGCATTTCACCAGCAGCCCAGAGTACCCACAGAGCAACGGCCTAGCAGAACGGGCCGTCCGCAGCGCCAAGCTTCTGATGAAACAGGCGCGACTATCCAATTCTGATTTGTATTTGGATCTCCTGAACCTCAGGAATGTTTCCAGGGATCCGGCCATGGGGTCACCTGCTCAGCGTCTGATGTCCAGAACTACCCAGATCCACCGTCCCGATTGCCCAGCGCCAGCTGAAACCTCGGGTGCTGGAGCCCGCCTCCGTGCAGAGGCGAATTCAAGAGAAACATGACAGCCAGCGGCGTTCCCACGATCGGTCGTGGCAGACCACTCGATCCTCTGTTGCCCGGACAGGTTGTTCGATTGCAGACCGCCAGTGGTCACTACCGTCTGGCCACCGTGGTTAGGGTGGCCGACTCACCTCGTTCGTATCTGGTCGACTGTGAGGGTTCCATCTACCGAAGAAGCCGACAACACCTGCTTGCGGTTAATGAGCCACAGCCGCAGCCCCCTGGGCCCTATGCCCCTCCACTCTCCTATCAGCAGCCGGCTGCCGCCCCGGCTGGTGTTCCCTGCATGCCTCGGTCCCCGTCGCGGGCGCCTCGTTCCCCTCTGCGCGGGTCCCCTGTTGCCGATCGCGGATCTCCCTCTCCTGTTTCTCCCACCCCAATGCCCTTCCCTGGTTCCCCGGCTGCCTTGCGTCCTCCTGCTTCTTCTGCTCTTTCGGGGGGAGGGGGAGACATCCGTACACGCTCGGGCAGGATCAGTAAGCCGCCTGTTCGCTACGGCGATTTCGTTTAATTCTGCTGTTTAATTCGGTTGTCGTGACAACAATCTGTTTTTTGATTTCTAAGGGGAAGGATGTAGATGGTTTATATGCAACCAATAATATAGTTACCTCACTCCCATTAACCCCGCCCAGTTAACATCAATCATAACGCCTTCCGCTCAGTAGGAAAATGTAGCTGGTGCTTGAAGGTGTATGTAATACCCAGTGCTATCATTAAAAGATGTTGCACACTTAAGAGCTTGTAAAGTTTTCATTTACACCCTCCAAGCTGGTTACCAAGCTCTCAGATCTGGGTCTCTGCGCATCCCTCTGCAATTGAATCCTCGACTTCCTCATTCACAGACCACAGTCTGTCCGTATTGCTGGAAATGTGTCATCCTCGATAACAATCAGCACGGGAGCACCTCAAGGCTGCGTGCTCAGCCCCCTGCTGTACTCACTCTATACTCATGACTCCGTGGCCGGACATAGTGCGAACTCCATCATCAAGTTTGCCGATGACACCACTGTTGTGGGACGTATCACTGATGGGGATGAGTCAGAGAATAGAAGCGAGATCGACCGATTGACCAAATGGTGCCAGCACAATAACCTGGCTCTCAACACCAGCAAAACCAATGAACTGGTTGTGGACTTTGGAAGGGGGAGCATGGGGACCCACAGTCCTGTTTATACCAACGAGGGTCGAAAGTGGAAAGGGTCAAGAACTTCAAATTCCTGGGCCTGCATGTTTCCGAAGATCTCTCCTGGTCCCAACACACTGATGCAGTTATAAAGAAAACACATCAGCGCCTCTACTTCCTGAGAAGATTACGAAGAGTGTATGTCAAGGAGGACTCTCTCAAAACTCTACAGGTGCACAGTATAGAGCAAGCTGACCGGTTGCATCGTGGATTGGTTCGGCAACTTCAGTGTCCAGGAGCGGAAAAGGCTGCAAAACTTTGTAAACAATGCCCAGTCCATCATCGCTCTGACCTCCCCACCATCGAGTGGATCTACCACAGTCGCTGCCTCAAAAAGGCTGCCAACATCATCAAGGACCCACACCATCCTGGCCACACACTCATCTCTCCCCTGCCTTCAGGTAGAAGGTACAGGAGCCTGAAATCTGCAACATCCAG
The DNA here is from genome assembly GCA_035221665.1 of Okamejei kenojei. Classification (NCBI taxonomy): domain Eukaryota; kingdom Metazoa; phylum Chordata; class Chondrichthyes; order Rajiformes; family Rajidae; genus Okamejei; species Okamejei kenojei. The sequence continues at coordinate 16,543,507 of CM069148.1, read as the reverse complement.
GTTTAGGAACAGCTTCTTCCCCACAGCCATCAAACTATTAAACACAACTTAAAACAAACTCTGAGCTATAACAGCCTATTGCACTTTATCTGTTTATTTATGTGGGTGTACATATATATTCTATGGTATATGGACACGCTGATCTGTTCTGTATTTATGCCTAAAATATTCTGTGGTCCTGCAGCAAGCAAGAATTTCATTGTCCTATCTGGGACACATGACAATAAACTCTCTTGACTTGACTTGGATGTTCATATCCTGTGAAACCAAAATAAAAGTAACAATATTTGAGATATTTATTTAATCTATCCTTATTGTATATTGGGGCGGCACAGTGGCGCAGCAGTAGAGTTGCTGCCTTACAGCGCTAGAGACATGGACTCAAACCTGGCAATGGGTGCTATCTGTACGGAGTTTATACGTTCTCCCTGTGACTGCATAGGTTTCTCCGGGGGCTCCAGTTACCTCCCACATTCCAAAGACATGCAGGTTTGTAGGTTACTTGGCTTCTGTATATTTCCGTAGAATTAGTGTGCGGGCGATTGCTGGTCAGCGCAGGCTCGGTGGGTATGATATAAACCAGCACCTGCCGTTCTTCGTTTTGATAGTGATGCATCCCAACAGGAAGTTTTCCATGGGCATCAGGTTGGTGTTCTGCAGCCACAATGCCAGTGGACAAGGAAACAACTTACAAGAAGATGAGCAAGAACAAAGACCATTAATAGATATCACCCCACCATTCACCACATTGAGAATGCAGCCAACAAACTTCAGATGGTCATGACTTTCCACTAGTTCTACTTTCTCTACAGTCCTTGGTTGCAGCCTTTTTGCCATTGTCTTTCCAGACCAACAGGTTGATCAACTTCAACCAAACGGCTTATTGGGCAGGAAAACACCACAAAGTAATTTCAACAGAATGTCTGGGAAGCAGATTTCTTCTTCTGAACTCCTAACCATGAGCCTTCCTCTCCCCTTGTAGGAATTAAGTTCAGCCAGCTTTGGACACCTACTTGTTAAAAGCAAGATGCCACACGCAAATTGGAGGAACAGCACCTCATATTTTGCTTGGACAGTTCACAACCCAGCGGTATGAATATTGATTTTTCTAATTTCAGGTAACGCCGGCATTCCCTTTCTCTCTGCACTCCCCCCACCCTGATTAGTTCTACTGTTCACATCCATATATCCCATTATTATCACCTCTTCCGTAGCCAACAATTGGCCATTGTGGGCTCCATCTTTCCTTGGTTGTCGGTGATGGCTCTGATTTGTTCTGAACCTTTTCATACATCTAGTTTTCCTCTCCCTTGACTCTCAGTCTGAAGAAAGGTTTCAACCCAAAACGTCACCTATTCCTTTTCTCCAGAGATGCTGCCCGACCCGCTGAGTTACTCCAGCTTTTTGTGTCTTTCTTCAGTGGAAACCAGCATCTGTAGATCCTTCCTATACCTAACTGTGATTGGATGATATTTATTGTAAACATGCTCTAATCATTTATCCCTATAAATTATATATTTGAGGTGCTGTTAAGTATTTTAGGTCCATATGGAACAAACATTATTTATTACTGCACTCAAAAAAGTAACAATAATTTAAATAGAATGTGTGGTTATATAAATAATACACATCATTACCAGATATTCTCTAGAATCCCTGTTCGTACAAAGCAGCTGCATTTATTTACCTATTCATGCAATATATTTATCAGAGAGAAACACCTTCATCTTATTACCACTGTGATGCTTCAAATCATAAAATGTTCATTTATGTGAAAACAATTTTACTACGTTCCACCTATGTTCCATAATAGTTGCACACATCTTGTCTCAGCAGCATTCTGTGAATCAATTATGCTATTATCTGTCGTTTTTTTTCTTGTAACCAGCTTAGTTTTGTTCTATCTTGGCGTACACGAGCTGGTGCGCTATTGAGCTATTTATAGCTTCTTTTTCTATATTCAGCTACTGCTTTGCAAGATCTGCAACCAATCTGAAGTCAGTTGCAGGAGTGAATAGCAATGAATGTGTGACAAAAAAAAATAGACAGAATAGTGATCAATTAGTTCAGACTGTACATTTTTTATTCCCCGTATTTTAATGCACAGTGAGAAAGATTTCTTGTACATTTCTTTGTACAAAACAATGAAGTGAAAAGGTGCTCAGTTGAAAAGCAGATTTGATTTATAGGGCATCCATAACATACTGTGATGTTTAAGATATTGTGCAAATATTGATAACTATTTTGACAATTTAGTCTAATAAGAAGACATTTTAAGACCAACATGAAGAGGATGGGATTTCAGTTCACTTTTCATTCACAATCATTGCAACAAGTGAGTATTGGCTCTAACTGTAAGATAATCTGGTTATTGAGTTAAAAATAGAAGAGAAAAATAATACAGTGAATTGATAAATGTTTATCATGTTAAAAACCCATACTACAAGTAAATACAGCGTGTCATTTTCTTAAATGTTATTCACTTCTATTTAATTTGCTAATTATTAATTATATTTTGCAATTAATATTTTGCTCATTTGAGGACATGTGGCAGCTTTAGGAATACAAATATGTTTTTCTTCTCTGCAATAGGTGTCACTCAACCACAATGGAAGTATTCTGTGATGTGATGTGGTAAGCAGTTTCTATGGTCTAATTTTCATCAGAGCCACTCCTTTAATGTATTAACTTCCTTGCAAGCAACCATCTCAATAGGGAGGAATCCTACTTATTCATCTTTCATGAGTTGTGTAGCCCCAAAGGGAATTTAATTATCAGCAACATCATTGATTTCTCTAACTTCAAGTAACCCTTGCTTTCCCCCCTCTCTCTCTGTCCTTCCCCCATCCTAGTTTTCCGACTAGTTTCACTCTCCTCCTGATTAAACGTTACTGATTATATGCCTCCTTGTCACCTTCCCCTCAGCTAACAATGAACCATTCAACATTTCCTGATCAACTTCGGCTTTGATCTGTGTTTATTCACACCTTACCCTTCCATATCTCTACATCTCCCTCTCCCCTGACTGTCAGTCTGAAGAACGCTCTCGGGCCAAAATGTCACCCATTCCTTATCTACAGATATGCGGCCTGTCCCGCTGAGTTACTCCAGCATTTTGTGTCTAACATTATGGATGAGCCTGACATTGACATTGACACCCATTGAAAACATGCAGGGCACGAGTCACAAGGTAGCAAGAGGCATATTTTCCCATTCCTATAGATCAGGGATGTTGCAATTAATTTTTGACACCACTGATGCCAGGTTGAGGAAAATTGAATCAGGGACTTGATCCTTTTTTAGGTTCGTTTGTCTGATTTCCTACCATTTTGCGAACTGTGGGAAACACTTTGAAAACACAGTAGTGCGAATGTTACAAGCTAATATAACAACCAGCGTTCATGTTTCAATCATGTGGAAAATTGTCACAAAAGCCTCCGTAGTGCATGCCAAAGCATTGGCTAGGAGTGAACACAAAAGTATGCAAAAGAACCAAATGCCACTCCAACATGGGATATGCAGCGAATTTCCTGTTCTGACGATGTGGCATGAATATATAAAACTAACTTTTGTACAGAATAGTAACATTGAAGTAGGAGGCGAATCTTACTGTGTAAGAAGGAACTGCAGATGCTGGTTTATACCGAAGATAGAAACAAAATGCTGGGATAACTCAGCGGGTCAGGCAGCATCTCAGGTCAAAAGAAATTTGGAACTCTAAAGAAGAAGGGTTCCGAACTCTGCAGAAGGTCTAAGGAAGGGTTCTGACCTGAAACGCCACTATTCCTTTTCTCCAGAGATGCTGCCTGACCCGCTGATTACCCCAGCATTTTGTGTCTATCTCCGGCGTATCTCACTGTTGACTGTATGACACTGAAAGAACCAATATAGAGGGCAATATATCATGCCTCATTACATACTGATGTACATATTGATAAGTACTCCATAAAGAGAGAGAATACCGCATAGATCTACCAGATACCTAAACCTCACAGGTAAAATTATGAAGAAATAAATTAGGTTTGTATTCCTTGCTTGATAGGTTACATGATAAAAAAAAAAGACTAACGTTTTTAATAGATTAACTAAACAGGTTAAAAAGTTAAATTATTACTGTTTGGAAAGTCAAGGACAGGCAATGGTCTAAAAAACAGAGGCAGGCCTCTTTACAGTGAAGTTACTTCTATATATAAACTAGTTTAGTTTAGAGATACAGCATGGAAACGGGCCCTTCAGCCCACTGAGTTCTCACTGACCATTGATCAAGTGTTCACACTAGTTGTATGTTATCCCACTTTCACATCCACTACCTATACCTAAGGGCAAGTTACAGAAGCCAATTAACCTACGAATGCATGTCTTTGGGATGTAAGAGGAACCTGGAGTACCCAGAGGAAACCTGCATGGCCACAGTGTCAAACTCCACACAGACATCACCTGAGGTCAGGATCGAACCCCGGTATGTGGCGCTGTTAGGCAGCAGCTCTACCAGCTGTGCCACTGTGCCATAGTAGAAGTTGAAAGTAATTTGGAACTCTGTTCCACAAATGGCAAATAAAACCACATCAATTGCAAATTTTTAATTAGAGATTCATAGATTGTTGATAAATTATGGTCCTAAGGGAAATGGAAAACTAGCAGGTTGATCTTGCAGGTAGAGACTAATGTGGTGAGTGTACAAAAATGGCCCTCTGTGCATGCAGCGTAAACCCCCTATTCGAGCTTTGGGTCTCATATGTACCAATAGAGAAATATAATATAGCTAGGAAGGAACTGCAGATGCTGGTTTACTCCGAAGATATACACAAAATACTGGAGTAACTCAGCGGGACAGGCAGCACCTCTGGAGAGGAGGAATGGGTGCCGTTTCAGATTGAGATCCTCGACCCGAAACGTCACCCACTCCTTCTCTCCAGAGATGCTGCCTGTCCTGCTGAGTTACTCCAGCATTTTGTGTCTGATATCATATGGCTGTTCTATATCTCCAAATGGCTGGCTTCACCGCATCAAGCAAAGACGATACTGGTAAAGATGGGTCTTATTTAGAGGGAGTGAACAACACAGGGAAACAAAAGAGGAGGTAGGAAATAATTTCATTAACATTTGGGAGCAAAACATTGAATATTTTCTTTTTCTTTTTATCTGATGAATGAATAGTGACTCATAATGTTATACAAAAAATCATGGGGGGGGGGAGGTTGAGTTACAAACTTGGTGAACTAACTTACAAATAATTGGTGATTCCATTAGATGTTAACAAGTAATGTCCAAATCTGAAGCAAAATGCATTTACTCATTAAAACGTTATGAAGCTTGCATTGGATTTAAATCTGTAGAAAATATCCAACAAAACATTGTGAAACTCCACTGACCTTAGCATCAACTGAGTCCGTGCTTTAGAGTGTACTAATGCTTTGGTGAGACTACAATATGTTCTATATGCAAATGTTGTTATGATTCTGCTTTGCACATTAAAAAAAGCTTGTGTCCTTGAATGAATTGGTTGAAGACACAACATGTAGATTGTGTAACCAGTAACCATTTACTTTTTTAATTCCAAAGAAAATCATAACTATGAAGTTTCTAGTCTCATTTAAGGTGAGGACAACTCGCACGTGAGATTCCTAAAAGGATCTTGTGACATAGCTACAGAGTTCAGATCCAATGAAAATTGCCTTAAATCATCTCTAGTATCACAGATATACAAGGCTGCAGGAACCTTAGTCTCATGTGAGGTATATGGTTATGTTTCAGAAGTAACAGTTTCATGCATGTGGGAAGCACTGCAAGGAACAGGTTTAGCACCTGCCCCTGTACCTCCTCCCTCACCACCATCCAGGAACATAAACAACATTTCCAGTGGAGGCAAAGATTGGCTTGCTTCACCTCCAGTGTTGTCCGGTGCTTTGGTTGCTCTCAAAGTGGCTGCCTGTACATTGGTGAGACCAAGCACGGACCAGACGGCCACCTGTGCTCAAGATAGACACAAAATGCTGGGGTAACTCAGCGGGTCAGGCAGAACTCTGCAGAAGGTCTAAGGAAGGGTTCTGACCTGAAACGCCACTATTCCTTTTCTCCAGAGATGCTGCCTGACCCATTGAGTTACCCCTGCATTTTATGTCTATCTCCGGCGAATCTCACTGTTGACTGTATGACACTGAAAGAACCAATAAAGAGGGCAATATATCATGCCTCATTACATACTGATGTACATATTGATAAGTACTCCATAAAGAGAGAATACAGCATAGATCTACCTGATACCTAAACCTAACAGATTAAATTATGAAGAAATAAATTAGGTTTGTATTCCTTGCATGATAGGTTACATGATAAAACAGACTAATGTTTTTAATAGATTAACTAAACTGGTTAAAAAGTGAAATTACTACTGTTTGGAAAGTCAAGGACAGGCAATGGTCTAAAAAACAGAGGCAGGCCTCTTTACAGTGAAGTTACTTCTATATATAGACTAGTTTAGTTTTGAGATACAGCATGGAAACGGGCCCTTCAGCCCACTGAGTTCTCACTGACCATCGATCACACTAGTTGTATGTTATCCCACTTTCACATCAACTACATACACCTAAGGGCAATTTACAGAAGCCAATTAACCTATGAATGCATGTCTTTGGGATGTAATAGGAACCTGGAATATCCAGAGGAAACCTGACCTCCACAACAGTCTGTGGCAATGAATTCCACAGATTCATCACTCTCTGACTAAAGAAATGCCTTCTCATCTTTCTAACGGTACGCCCTTTTATTCTGAGGCTATGGCCTCTGGTCCTAGACTCTCCCAAGAGTGGAAACATCCTCTCCACATTCACTCTATCCAAGCCTTTCACTATTTGGTAAGTTTCAATGAGGTACCCCCTCATCCTTCTAAACTGCAGAACCTTCAAAAGCACATATGTTAACCCAATAATTCCTGGGATCATTCTCATAAACCTCCTCTGGACCCTCTCCAATGCCAGTACATCTTTCCTCAGATATGGGGCCCAGAATTGCTCAAGATAGGCTAGTGAATGGGCAAGCTGCTGGCACATGGAGTATAATGAGGGAAAATATGGGGTTATCCAATTTGGAATGAAAAATATAAGAGCAAATAATTATTTAAAAGGATTGAGAGTGCAAAATGTTGCAATACTAAGGGAGCTGAGGTTTTAACAAGTGAATTAGGAAGGCTAATAGAAGATGGAGTAAGAAAATATTCTGGGCCTCCATGGTGAATGCATGGGTTTTCTCCGGATGCTCCGGTTGCTCCACACATTCAAAAGGCCTGCAGATTTGTAGGTTAATTGGCTTCTGTAAATAGCCCCTGGTGTGTAGGATACAAAACTGAGATAACATAGAACGGGTTCTGTGTGATTGGTGGTCCTCGTGGTCAAAGAGATTGTTTTCACGCTGTATCGCTAAACTAAACTGAAACTATGGGGTTGTCATTTCAGAACAAAACATGTATATTTGTGAGGGAAATGAGGAAGAATTTCTCATACATATCTGGGATTCTGTATACCAAAGAACTGTGGATATTGAGTTGTTGAATAGATTCAAGGCTGAGACTGACTGACATGAGAGTTGGCAGTATGGTGAGATCACAGGAAAGTGGTGTTGAACCCAGGACTGCATCAGCCATGATCTTATGGAATGGGAGGGCAGACTCAAAAGGCTGACAGGACAAACCCTACTCCTATTTCTCGCCTTTTTATGTTCTTCAACTTTGGTGGGTCTGGATGGCCGGTGAGTCAGGATGAACCCACAGATTAAGATGAAGGCGTTTGGACCAATGTCTAAAAGGGGTGACCTTTGCATATTACTGTGTCAGGCTGTTTCTTGTCCAGTCTGTGGAACACCTCTCCCAATTTAGACTCAGAATCATGAAGAGGGCTCTGCAAGGATGATTGGACAGGGAGTGATCTCTTTTACAGGTTTGGTGTCTGGATTGTGATTTTTCAGATTCTATTGTCATTGTGTTTCAGTTTATTGTTTTCGCACAAATGACTGATTTGCTAACCCATTCGGAGGGTGGGTATAGTCATCACACTGTGCTGGGTCTGGAACCATATTTAGACCAGGCAGTGGATGCCACAAATGAACCAGACGAGTTCTCATGACGGCCACTGACACTGAGACTACCTGTGCTTTATCAATCTACTTCCAGACAGTGTAATAACCTTAACTGAAATTCCCAGCTGTCCATATGGGATTTGATCTGGCGTTGTGGGATTGTTTATCCAGGCCTTTGAATTATCATGGAAACATAATCAATGATTAACATTAATAAATGCTGGGGAGATTTAGGAAAACAGTTTCGCTGTTATGGGAATGAAATGGGGGGGGGGGGGGTGAGGAGGCGAACGACATGGGGGAGGGGTGGAGGTGATGGGAACCTTGTGAATAGAGGTCATGTGACGACGTCTAAATCTATATTAAGGCTCGTTGCAAAATTCATTCTGAACATCGTGTGGTAATGATGGCTTCAGATGACACAAAGAGGGAAAGTAGAGCGTTTTACAATCTTTTTTTCACAATCCACTGGATGACAAAAAATATATATATATTTTTCCCCCAACGCTATATATATTACGCTTTCTCCCTTTCGTGTGGCTATTTCGGTCCCCCGTAGCGAGCACAACGCCACCTGTGACAAAGATTGTGATCAGCTTTATATTACTGCATAAGGTTTGGACGTTGAGAACTTTACGGTATAATGGATCACGTGAGCGGAGCTACAAGGTTGCGGGATTATTTTTAGAAGCAGGTTGCAAGAAATTCACCATTTTAGAATGATATTAGTTCTGCCCACCGCCCCAAGCGACCCCCCACCACTCCCCCCTCCCCCTCAAAAAGAAACAAAAAATGGGCATTAACGCTAACTTCGGGGAGAAAAGCTTTTTTTTTTAGTGGGGTAGCACACTAATTCCCACTGCTCTTTGCAAATTGTCTGCCGCGTTTTCGGATTATTGCTAAGGTTCGGACTGTTTTGACCAGGTCGCACTGATGAGACAAGAGCCGGGCTCTGCACTCCCGCCATGGAGCGGTTATTTCACGTTATTTCACATCCCTTTCTCTCTCTGTTCGCGGGAAACCGCGGGGTGACTACAGGTCAGCAGCTCCTGGGACAGGCGCAGGCAACTCCATTCACGCCGCTGGAGTCACTGTGGTTTCTTCTTAGACTGGGGCTATTGATAAAATTCCGGCGCTGAGACGGAGGGAGGGCGCGGGGTAGATGGAACTCCATTTCTCCAATGGATGTCTGCGCAAATCATTAATGGGCGGCTGCACGGGGTTTCTGTGAATGAGTCGGATCTGCTGCCAGATACACACGTGAGGCACGTGTCCAGCATTTTTTTTTAAAATCCTTATAATTGCCATTGATATATTTTTTATATTTATAGAATATTCCCCTGAAAAAATAGCAGTTGCAATACAACCCTGAATAATTGACCCCCTTTCTCTATTTCCACTATACCCCCCCACGCCCCTCCCGTCACGTTCATGGTCTTTTTTCAGCTATTCATTCATATTCTTCGTGCAACACTGTATCCTGAAGGGCGAGGAATGCCAGTGATGTAGAAAGCTGCTGCATGCAATCGCTGTGCACGGGGACTATTTTTAGACAGGGAGAGAAAACATGTTTTTGGGGGGATTGGAGAGGAGGGGAGGGGGGTTAAATAAATCATTGCATGTGTGCTCTTGTGTGTGTTCAGCTGCTTTGTGACACTGGGTAAGGAGGGCGAGAGATTCCAGTGGTTGCTACCCGGTGCCAGCTGAAGGTCCGTGCAGTCTTTCTTTTCTGTTGAATTAATTTGATTCTATTTTTGAAACTCGCAGTGTTTCTAAGGGAGACCTAGTGACGCAATGACGTCAATGCAGGTCAACAAGACACTGGAGGATCGGAGCAGCACCGCCAGGGTCTGGCTACTGTCAAATACTAAACTCCCCACACATCCAACCCAACACACCCGGCTGCTACCCAACACGTTTGTCGCCCACAAAACAGAAAGTATAAGCTAGCCGCGGACGGGAAAGGGAAAAAAAAGACACACGGAGAGAGGTGAAATGCCGCTTTGCAGTTGCGCGAATATTTGAACAGCGAGATAGCAATGTCCGTGTTATTTGCTGGTTGTTTTTGCTGTTTCGTCTCGGTCGAATCTGGCACCGGACACGAAACGGGTCTGTCTACTAAGCATGCAGACTATCCCGTGAGTTACAGGCATTGCAGGCTGTGCACTTAAACTATTTTATTCTGTACATTTCAAAGGTTATGGGGAACTCGCGTCGCCCGGATAGGAGAAATTCTCCGAAAGGTAGGCGTATAATATATCGTGCATGAGTGTGTGTGCGTTTCGTGTTTTTTTTTCAATAAAAAGCGTGCTCCGGAGGGCGACGTTTAATGGTAATGTGCTTGATGCGTGCATTTCATTGTTTTGGTATTTACAAAACAGCTTTATGGGTTTGATAACATTTAAAACGACATTTGATCGCATCCACAGATACATAGTGTACTGTCATTACCATATCGCTGCGTCGCGTACTTGGCGAAATTATGCAGGTATGTATTAGTTCACGGTGCTCTTTGCAAAATATCCATTTAATAACAGGAGGAGACGAGATCCAAACCGACGAAATGTGGGGACGATGTAACTGCCAAAGTACCAACCATCCACTGCTACATTGTAAAATGTGTTGTTATTGCTCTTCACCTACAGGTACTGTTTGAATCAGTATTTTGTTTTTGTTTTTCTAGTCCTTTACAGCTTTAACAAAAAAAAATGTATGCTGACTGAGTTCAATGTGGGTAGTGAACCACACACTCCTCGTGACTCACTGATGGATGAGATTTCTTGACACCTCCTTGTGTTTTTAAGGATATCCACGCAGGTATCCATACCGACGCCACTGCTCTAAATACAGTCCCAAAGTATATCAGAATGTTTACGTATTGGCAATTTTTGAAAATCACACGTACAAAGATGTGTGCAGAAGCATTTACTCACGCAATGCAGTAAATGTCATTGGTTAGGATTGTCAGAAATCAGAACTAAATACTTTAAAATTACAGTCAGAGTCACAAAATTGAAATCACAGATGCGTTGCAGAACAGGAGGTCGTTCACATCATCCAGTGCATATAGCCTCTTTGAAGGAGCAATCCAGTCAATCAAGGTCCCTTCCCTCTCCCCACAGCACTGTAGGTGATTTCCTTTCAGATATTTATCCTGGTCTCTTATAGAGTCATAAAGTGATAGTGTGGAAACAGACCCTTCAGCCCAACTTGCTCACACTGGCCGACATATCCCAACTACACTAGTCCCACTTGCCTGCATTTGGTCCATAGCCGTACAAACCTGTCCTATCCATGTACCTGTCTAACTGTTTATGAAACATTAGGATAGTTCCAGCCTCAACTATCTCCTCTGGCAGTTTGTTCCAGACACCCACCACCCTTTCAATGAAAACATTACCTCTCAGATTCCTATTAAATCTTTTCCCCTTCACGTTAAACCAATGTCCTCTGGTCCTCGATTCACCTACTCTGGGCAAGAGACTCTGTGCATTTACCCAAACTATTCCTCCCAATATTCCTTTTATACGCCTGGATAAGATCACAACTGAATTTAGCAGTGCACTCTAGACCCTAAAGATACAATAGAGAATAGGCAATAGACAATAGGTGCCGGAGCAGGCCATTTGGCCCTTCGAGCCAGCACCGCGATTTAATGTGATCATGGCCAATCATCCCCAATCAGTGCCCCGTTCCTGCCTTCGCCTCATATCCCCTGACTCCGCTGTTTTTACGAGCCCTATCTAGCTCTCTCTTGAAAGCATCCAGAGAACCCGCCTCCACAGCCCTCCGAGGCAGAGAATTCCACAGATACATTGTGTGAAAGGATTTTGCCTTGCATCACCTTTTGTTCCTTAGTGAATCAATCTCATTTTATACCCCAATTTTCTACATCTTTACCCTTTGGAACAGTTTCTCCCTGTCTGCCCTGTACATACCCCTTACCTACATCTAGCAGATTCTCTTGCAATCGCCTCTGTTCCAATTACAACAACCACCATTTCTGTAGCAGCACACAGCTAATGTGAACTCCAGTTTAACTTTGCCCATGTAATGGATCTATTGATGAAAAGAAACAGCTTGTTCCACCAATTAATATGTATTCAATGGGTGCATCTTGTGCTCCAGTTTTAGAATTGAGATGTTCTGCCCCCTTTCCTCATGCTCAGAGATACTAGAAAAAAAGCTGCAGGCGTGTTTTTTTATTAGCCTGGTAGAATCACAGGGGTTGTTTCCTCTGCATACCAACATCAGTGGCAAAAGAAGAATGGCAGATTTGCATTTAGGTTCTTGTGCTATCATTCAATTTTATTTTGATCAAAAGCATTGATACCCACAAGGAAAGGAGAGAACCCTTAAAATAGGAGCAGGCCCCTGAAGTGCGTTCTGCCATTCAGTTTGATCATGGCTTGTCTCTGCCTGCTTCAACTCCTGCACCAATTTCGCACATGCCTCAACCCCCTCAGCCATAAGAAATGATGAGATCAGTAAATACACTTTTATCCTGAACAGCATTAAGTATGCCATAGGCAGTCTACTCTCTCGAAGACCTCTATCCATGGTGTATGAAATCATGTTCTTTACTTATAATATGTATCTCTTCTTCCTTTCAGTCCAGAGGTAGATCTACACAAGAAGATCTCAAGAGATATGCATTACTTGTAAGGGTGGATGGAACTAAAGGATTATGAGAATCTGTACTAACTACAACAGAAAGAGACACAAAGGGATTTAGATTTTAAAAGTTGGTGCCTTTATTGAAAGGGCATTCAAACATATTTGAGACAGTAAGAGGAACTTACAAATCACATAGTCATCTATTGACAAACATCAAGATTGTAGCTTATTCTAGGATGCACTCAAGCAAAAATGCCAATATCGTGCAAATAACAGGTGCATTTAGCTGGAGTAACTCAGTGGATTAGGCAGCTTCTCTAGAGAAAAGGAATAGGTGATATTTCGGGTCGAGACCCCTCAGACATAGGTCTGAAGAAGGGTCTTGACCCAAAACATCACCTATGCTTTACTCCAGAGATGCTGCCTGACCTGCTGCATTGCCCCAGCTTTTTGTGTCGTCTTTAGTCTAAACCAGCATCTGCACTCCCTCCCTACACAACAGGTCCAGTTAGATTGTGCCTTTAACATATTCAATGTTACAATCCTATAACACTGGTGTTATCAACAAAAATGACATCAGGTTGCAAGAGAACTTCTCCCAGACAGATTATCAAACGCTTTGCAGCAAGAGAGACACGTTTTAAAAAGCACATTAACGAATAAGAAGGTGGCATGTATTAGATCAGAAATTCCAGGGCCGAGGGCTAAGGCAGTGAAATACACCACTGATAATATACTTAAAATAGAGATATGGAAGATCTCAGAATTGCCAGAGCAGAATGATCTTGAATTCTTTATGGATTGGAGATTGCAGAGTGGCAGAGTTGAAGTTTGGAGAATTGTAAAACAGATGCATTATTGGACTAGGAACATGTGTAGATTAACAAACAGATGGATGAAGTTGTGAATGTGTGAGTTTCAGATGAAGAGTGGGAAAGAAAAAGGCTATCTAGGAGAGTTTGGGAATTATTAATTCCAGAGACAATAAGACCTTGAATGAGCATCTCAGCTGAGGAAAAGGTGAAGCAAGATGGACAATGCTATCTAGAGGAAGTTGGCAGACTTAGTGTCAGTGGAATCTCAACTCATAATCAGCTGGAGAGATGAAATTGTGATTAATTGGCCTTTCATTGAACACAAATTGCTCTGGATAATAATCTGATTCTAATAAAAAACAATCTGTAGAAAATTGCTTTAAATTACCACATGAATGTGGTAGGAAGAAAATTGGACGAGTAGTACAATTTAAAAGAGTGTATAGGAGAGTAGATACTTGAACAACATGTAGTCATCTTTGACAGTGGCCGATGACGCCATGACAACTATCTGATTCATAGAAATAGTTGAAGAAATTTGGAGTACAGTTGCTTAGGGAAGGGGGGGGTGGGGAGTCTACCCAATAGAGCACAATTCTAGCCTTAATTTCATAGCCATGCAGATCTTTTCAAGTACATATCCAGACACTGTGTAAATGAGGACCTCTGCCTCTGCACGTCCTACTTTTTCAGACTAAGTTCCTTCTGAATGCACTAATATTCCTCATTTCCACATTCTGAAAGTCAAAAGACACCAAGGGAGATTTTAGCAGAAAGGGGAGACTTAATTAATATGTAGAGTGGAAAGATTATGGGACTGTTCTCCTTTGCGAATAATCCCTTCTTCGTCTGAGAGCAAGCTGCCAGGATATATTCTATTGTTCAAAATGACAAGGGGTCCTAACAGAGTAAATCAGAAGAGGATACCTTCAACGTGGAGAGGGGCAGAAATGAAAGAATTTAGATATTTGCTGTGTTCTGGCTTGAATTAAAATATAGAGATCAACGATCTGGTTTTAACATTCAGAAGGGGAATAGATGCATATTTGGGGAAAACTGGCCGAAATAGGCATGGGGGCAAGAGCAGAGGATAGGAATAGCTGGTTAGTCCAAGATCCAACACTTGCAGTGTGTGTTATCTGGTCTTCGCTGCTTCACGGTTCTGATGGGGTCACTTTGGAACTGTATGGAATAATATTTATTGTATCCTTGGTACAATAAATGAGCTTCCAAAAACCAATATCGCGATCAACAAATTAAACTAACAGTTCTACATTTAACGATCTATGGTATTCTTGAGTTCATCTCCCTGAAATGCTGGATTTCAGCACCACGATCAGCTACCACGGTTGCGTGAAGCATTTTCGAAGTCCCACCCAGTGTAGACTACGAGATCCCATCCTTCGTGTTTCCAATGTGCGAGTAAACTGTTCAATATATAGATATTTCACTCTCAGATATTTGGAAATTCTCCGAAATGTAATAATTCGCAGTGGATCACGTTGTCATATCATTGACAAAAACACTACTGAGTGCGCGTACTTCTATTCCCGAGTTATAACCGTTTACTGGTGACAAGATTTGAAACAAATAAGCGCAACATAATAGTTTTGATCACCATCGCATAATAGACAAAAATAATATACTAGTATTTTAGCCATTTCCTCCCCAGTAAAAGTATGTGTTTTGATGTGCTCCGGGCTTCCTTCGCCGCTGCGTGCAATAATCCATCCTTTACATAAGTATTGTTATCGCCTCCACGCCTTCGTACGTGCTTTATCTGTGTACTGCAAAGTTCGTAATTATAAAACAGAATCGAAGAACCAAAGACACCCGTAAAGCTGCGATAGTCTGTCTAAATAGAGAAAGCACTTAGGATTTCCCACACGTTGAAACAGGAAGACTGCTGTATATGTGCTGTACACCTGTGCACAGTGGGCTTTCTAAACCACATACTCGCAACATAATAAATCTTAACATACATGCTTCTGCTTATCGTTGGTTTTCAATGTTTCAGGGGAAAAAAACACATTGTCACTACATTTATTTGCAGGGTACATGCTCGCTGTTCGTACAGTAGTGTTTGGGCGACAGCGTCCGTGAGGAACTTTATTTAATGTTGGTAAATGTGATTTTGCAACTGCTGTGGATGCAAGCGAATGATCAGTTACTCATTAAAGGTGTTTTGTGTCTTTGCATTTTCTTTGAATGTACCACAAAATCATTTTGAGAAATGAACATCAGGAATACACTGCGTGGATGTGTCTAAATTCATATGTCGGGGCCATTTAGTAAATCTCTGCAGTCGACAGCGTCTCATTTCAGAGCATGGACCTAACATTGGTTTAGTCTTAGCGTTCAATCAGGTTATTCTGGACTGTTTATTGACGGTTGTATATCATGCAAGTGCTTTGAAGGTGGACGCGATAATGTATCTAACATTACAGAGGTGGTAAATACTTCTGTTGGACTGCCTGTTGTCATATTGGAGGGGAATGTGTTCAGTGTTTAGAAAACACTTCATCGTGTTTTATCTTTATGGCTTGCATTTGCTTCTTCGGTGAACATAGAGGTAAGGGGCTTAAAAAAATAACATGTTACGTGATGAAGCTCGTCTTTTACCTTTATAAAAAACATAAGAATGAACCTGAACCTATAAACTACAAAATATAGAAGGTGGCTGGCGTGAACAAGAACACTAGTATTTCACAGTCATGTCGCCTGTCTGACTGAAGAACAGTACTCTTTCCTTGATTATTTTTTTAATTTTGGCAACTACACAGAGAGGGCATTCTAGGAGGGCATTGAAATTTGTATTTCAAATGCAATTTTAATTCAGGGTTTTCTCCCTGCAAAGCTGTGTGAGCTGATTCCGTGGGAGACTAAGCGAAGTGCGTGGGCGCAGAGAATAGAGAGGCAGAGGCTGAGCTTCGGTTATTTGCGTCACTGCAGGAGACGGTGCTGTTTGCCTGACAAACAGAGAGAATTAATCCCCACTTTATCAATATCTGTCTCCACTTCGATGCCCAAATACAAGAGGAAAGGTGCAGCTGGTGATGGGGGTGTTTATATGGGCAGGTATCTGTTCCGAGAAAATGATTGCAAGTTAAACCATTCCCACTGGCGACACACTATCAATCAAAGCGCACGCACCCCTCTTTCCACCCAGGCGAAGTTACTGTGACCATTTTTTGTCTTAACTGTGAGCTTAATGCAAATGTTTTAGCGCTGGGAATCTGTATTCTCCAAAAGAATAGTCTTTTTTTTTTCTCTGATCATCTCCAGCCTCTGATGAGACTATAAACGTGACGTCAATGGAAGAAGACTGACGCGGCCAAAAGAGGGGAAAAACTCAACCATCTGAGCACAAGCCACATCGAGCAGCTTTAATCACTCTCGTTCTTGACATTTCTAGCTTCAAATGGACGCTATAAAGGGCAATTCTATCTCCCTTTTATCCCGACACCTCTATAGCAATAAATAAAGGTATTAAAAAAGCACGCACAATATTGGCTGGCGTGTTATAAAGCTCTGTCGTGTGTGTGTGTGTTTTTTAATGTTGTTTTCCCACAAGTACTTCCAAGGAACATGCATTGCAGTGCGCTTGCAGTGTTGCACGTAAGGAACTTGCTGCAAGCGGGTTGATAAATATATATATTTTAAAAACTATTTGCAGGGAGGACCTCGTATGTACGCAGAAACACAGCTCGGGAGAGATGTGCAATAAGAACGGGAGTGTAAAAAAAAAAGGCGTTGGGTGTAAAATCTCTGCAATGATGTAACTAAAGCGGTCAGATGCAAGTGGTGCAGAGATGGTAGGGGGAGAAAAATCTCAATGTTCACTTAATGGTTTGTACGTCACGTTCCAGCAAAATGCCTCTGTGAGTAGTTTTTTTTGAGACCACATGCTAAAAATAGCAGCGGGGTTTGATCGCACTCCAGAAATAGACGGAGGGATTCACTTGTATAAAAAGAGAGCGCGGGTGGAGGAGTGCCTGAATGCGGCTGCTATAAATGCAACTCAATCAAGAAATTAATTATTGGAACCCTTTTTTTCCCCCATTCAGCAGATCAACCTTAAGCGACGGTAAGTAAGAAGAGTTGCATGCACCGTTATTTCAAGCTTTATTCTGGATTAGGGGGAAAAAATGTTTTCTTTACCCGAGGAGAAACGTTGTTCACAAGCGTATTCAGAAGTAGACTGCATGCATACCTTTTAGCGTCTGCACATCCTACATGGTAGGTAGATGGAGAATCTCCCTAACGTTATATTTGTGAATCAATCGCGGTCGGGTCGCGTTCTCCGTCGGCGCTGTTGAGTCTCGTTCATTTTCTGCAGCGGAACGAAGCAGACCAGATCTGTTCCAAAGACAAGCGACAATGAGTGCAATAGTTTGTTATCACTCCTGGTTGCAAGCAGTTTCCGAGAAAGGTGGACGTGGAGAGCAATGAGAGCAGCAATCCTGTACAATAAATAGTGTTAGGAGGGTTTGAAGTGGCAGAATTATAAACTCGCATGTTTTAAGATTTCAAATATCAATACCACTATTAACTATCTATTATAGTATTACTCCGACCTGGAATCACAGATTATACTTGATAGGTGGTCGTGTTGGCTGTGTGTGTAGAAGTATATGGGGAGGGGCATTATTCTAGAGCGTGTGCACTCTAACTGTTGTAAAAACTTTTTCCTGAAGGTAACCAAGGTGCACCAAGCTTCGTTGTCCTGGGGTTTTTGCACTATCTTTGTATTTTAACACCGGTCCTTTGCGCGTTTGCCATCCAATTCCATTTTCAATGTGGATTGCTACAAGTGTACATTTCTCTTTTCTTCCCGCCTATACCTTTGAACCCGCTACCGTGTGGTGGTTCACAGGAGAGGAGTCTATAGGGTGCTTTATTTAGCTCCCATCTCTCACGTCATCCTTTATTTTTGTCCCACTATGGCTCGTTCCACCGTGCATCACACTTCCCCTCTCACTTTGTTCTTCTTAGTCATATGCCGCTAAACTAAGTGGGTGGAATCACTATTTTGACGACGTTGTTCTTGAGAAGCTGTATGGACTGAACTACATATCCAAGCGCTGCCACTAATCTGACCCAGTGCACTCGACGATGCTGCTTGGAAGAAGGTTGGGATGCAGGATCTATTAAACCACATATAGGGTAGGGACTGGAAATATCGACACACACAAATTGACATCGGTCTTCCAATCAGCCAGATTGCGGTCACTGCTAACAAGTCGAAAATCTATCTCCCGCTCTCTCTCCACTCTATCTCTCGCCCCCCCCCCCCCCCCCCCCATCTCTCCCCCCCCCCCCCTCCCCCCTCGCTCTCTCTCTCTCTCTCTCTCTCTCTACCACCTCGACAATATATATGAAGATACGTAGCACGTAGAATTTAAACATAAATTGATTTGGTTCAAAATGCACAATAGGTATTTTGTCTGTATGAATCTTAAGCCAGGTGGACGAAGATCTGCTTGTCCGCGCAAGCATCAAGTAAACGCATTGAAGCCGTTGATATATGCAAGGATGTGTATCTTACTCAGCAGTAAAACTCAAATAAAAATTAATAATGTCACAGGCATGTTTATGGAATGTTCGCCACAGATGTAATGCTAGGCAGCAGACACATATAATGGAAGCTATTGCAGATAGGAGGATAGTGAGACAAATACGCACCACCGAAGCAAATTTGCTAGTCGTCATCCAGAAACATACAAGGTAAAAAGGACGTGCATTTAATCTACATTTGCAGACAGCAGTATAATTCCGTAAATAAACACACGCTGACTAATTTGCACCAACACCCACCTTGTGTTACAGACCCGCGGCGTTTACATGGTCCTAGTGTGCAGCGTATAATAAGCCAGCGCCAACGTTCAACAATCCGTGGCTGTATACGCTCTGTTACCGAGGGTGCTGTATATATACGTGTTTACTAGTTTGCCAGATAGAAATAAATAAGCAAGCGCATCGTCTCCTTCTCAGTGTCACGGTCTGGAGGTGCCTTTCCAGTGCCTCGTTGCTTCTTGGTGTAATTCAGAACCTCGGCTCATTGTTATTAGTATATTAAATAATTCAGAGTGGCGATGTGAATTCTCCACTCCGATGGAGGAACAGCATGGTTTCAAAGTCGTGACTGTTAAGTGAGTAATCTGCGTGGATGCGTCATGGCTGCAGTCACAGTTCACTCGGAACTGAGGAAAATCGTGACTTTCTTGATACGTTCCCTAAATGAAAGACTCCCAATCAGAACTTTGCCAAACAAGACCGCTGCGCATCGGGGCGATCCGTTCGGGTTTCTTTTAATATCTTCAACAATTGGAGAAGGCTGGTCCCAGAATACATAATTACTAAGATCGTGACCCTCCCACACAGTATAATAACTTATATACTTTCTGTGGGGGGAAAAAAAAAAATTAGTTTACAATTTCTGCCGACGCTCTAACCAAGGCTGAACGAGGAGCACAAAAGGTAAGCTGGATCAAGACTATTCCAAATAATTGTTCTTGTCATTTTTCTTTGGTGCTTGCATTATGTGTGGACTCATCATAGTCAGTCGCCACCCGAATGGTGACCTCAAGAGTTCTCCTTATTTTTAAAATTAAGTATGATACATAAGCCTTGGGGCACTTCAAAGTCAACTACTATATACCTCGGCAAACCTTGACAGAAAGACGTCTTCCTGGTGCAGGTGATGTTTAAAAAACAGGTTTTTTTTTTCTTTGTTTGGAAAGAAGTACAGACTTTTGAAACTGCGCCTTATTTACATGTAACGTCGTATGATCAGATAAAGACCACCGTGCCGCAGAAAAGAGTTATCACTTATCATTAAAACTTCACCCGCTCTTCTGGCTTTCCCCGAGGCCCACGTTGCACGTCCTGCAAACCCCCTTACGTCTGAAGAAGGGCCTCGACCCGAAACGTCACCCATTCCTTCTCTCCAGAGATGCTGCCTGTCCCGCTGAGTTACTCCAGCGTTTCGTGTCTAATCTTCGGTGTGAACCAGCATCTGTAGGTCCCCAACCCAACCCCCAACCCCCAACCCAACCCAACCCTTAACGTAGGTCCCAGCAATGGAGCCAGACGTCGTTTGGGACTTTCTCCCGGGTTCTTGGCGAATGTGAGCTCATGTATATAAACAGTGACACCACACTGTCTGCGGTTGCTCACCCTCTTGCTCCAGTTCACGGCCCCGCTGCCTCGCTGCTGGTTTTTGGTGAGCAGGCGTCGTGCGAAAGAAGGCGACCCTTGCCTCCTCGCCAATGGCCGGGGGATTGTTGTCCGCCGCGGAGACCTGTTTAATTGGGAGTGTGTCTTGTTTTGAAAGGGGGGCCCTTGAAATGAGCTCTTTCCAGATTGGATGATGACGATTCGGTGGATACCAATGAGCTTGCGCGCCAGTCTCTATTTATTTACTGGTCAGGGCGCAAGTCCCCTCTTTTACGCAGCGCCACCGGTCTGCAGTACAGACTCCACTTGGAAAAGATCGTGATCCTCGCTAGGATGGAAGTCAATCTCTCCACCATCTCGGCTCTCTCCTTCCGTGTACACATATAGACACATCTACCTTGGTCCCTCGCTCCATCTCCTGCCCTCTCTTTGTGTGTGTGTGTGTGTGTGTGTGTGCTAAAACATAAATAGCTTGCTCCACGCCGTGTCTGGGGTGAAGCAGTGAGGGGGAAAACCTGGATCGTCAGGATGGCGGTGATGGGCTACAGACCCACAGTCAGCGAGGAGTCCGCGGACCCCTCCCCGAGCCCAACGCCAGCGATCGCCTCTCCACCTGAACGCAGCGAGCCGCCAGTCTCAGCATCTGCGCCTCCTACAACAAACACATCGTGGAGTGTCTCAGCCTTCCTTCCCTCTCTCTCTCTCTCGCTGCTGAAACAACCGGATTCCCCCCGCCGCCGCCGCCGCCGCCAGCGGACCTTGTCTCTCTCGAATCTTTTTGCGGTCTGGGCTTGCTGTATGTAACTATGTAGCCAGGAAGCCCTTACCCCAAAAAGCATTTGCGGGAGACGCTGTCATCGAGGATGTTCTGGGTGTGTGTGTGTGTGGGGAGGGGAGGGGAGGGGGGGGGGGGGGACGCTGTGGCAACTCCGGGCCGCCGCCGCCGCCGCCGCCGCTCTACGGGAGACCGGCCCCAGCCTCCACTCGCCAGCCGTCTGCAGCCCGTCTCGGCAGCTCGCCGGCCACCCTAACTTCTCAGCAGCTCACACACGACCTCCCCTCTCAGCTACCCTGCCCACAACTTTCCCATCCCTCAAGGCGGCACAGATAAGCCAGTGGTCAACAAATCAGCCAGGCGCCGCCAGAAAGGAGAACAGACTTTTTAAAACAAGAGGGAACAAAAAAGTTTCTTTTTTTTTTCTTTCGCAGGAACATCGGTTCTTCCCAATAGCGTCAATAAACAGTTCATTCATTCGCAGTCTGCCGGTGACGAGCTGTGTGTGTGTGAAAGTGTCGGACAAAATGGCTGTAAAAAGCCCACATTCAAAACGTTGCGATAATAGAGCAACCTCCGACAGTGTTTGCAGTTTTAGTTTATTGCTTAATCAAGATAAAGGGGGAAGCCAAAATACATAAGGAAATGGTGCAAAAGTTCGAAACTTTTCCAATAAATGATGACCCAAAGAGTGCATGCCACTATTCGCGGCAATGTGCACGGCTGGGCTGTACACTTCCCGTCGTAGTTCAGCCGTGTATCTTTTATTTAAAAAAAACCTCATTTGTAAATTGTAAAGCTTCGCTTCATTGGGTTAGATCGTCTCCCAAAGCGGCCTTACTGTTAAAATAAAGAGATGGTTAGGCACGGTTCAGGGAAAGCAAAGATCGAGACGATGCCTGCCTGCTACTCACTACACGAGCCCTGTAGCTTCGAGGGTAGCTGTAGATTATAGCAGTTATTGAGGCGGCTTGCACCGTGCAAAATTTGACACCTTAAGAGGTCCGTGTATGTACATCGTGAGTGTATGGTACAGGGAGCGTTGTAGTGAGACGAGTTCCATTTTAATTACTTGGGGAGTTGAATAAGGGAATTAAAAAAAAGTGAAATGCTATTAGACTTAAAGAGACCAATTCTGTTATTTTAGTATAAGACTGGAAAATTGGATAGCACGTGTATGAGGGGGCATAGTTCTATCTATTTCTAATTTAAATGATGTCTAAATAGTACATTATTTAATGCTGAAAATCGATATTGCCTATCTTGCTGTTAAGCCTTTGTTGAAGTTCAACAATGTTACTTGAATGAGACGTTAAAGGTTGAGTAAATAGACCTTCAGTAAGTACCAGGATAGGAAGTTTTGAATGTACACAGGGACTAATAAATGGTGAGTTTGGATGGGAGCAATAAAGCAAAATTATGTATGTGGGTTATTTTTGTGAGACCCAGTGGAAGTTTATTGTGAGGATGACTACTGATAGATCAGCTGTATGTTTGAGGTAACAACAACCTTCAATGTACAGTGATGTTTAATGTGATACACCATCCTCTATCGGACCAATTAGCACCCATTTAAAGCGATTAAATGAGTTTGTCGTCCTTCCACTTACCCATAACAAAGCTAACCAGTACAGATTCTGACTTCTGACTGAACCAATATAGATCCTGGCGTCCACGGCAGTTTTAACTTATAGTAGGCATATAAACAAGAAATATAATAGATACAAGAAGCTGGAGTATCTCAGCGGGTCAGACAGCATCTCTGGAGAAAAGGAATAAGTAACAGAATCAGTCTGAAGAAAGGTCTCGACACGAAACATCACCTTTTCCTTTTCTCCAGAGATACTGCCTGACCCGTTGAGATACTCCAGCTTTCTGTGTCTATCTTCGGTTTAAACCAGTTCCTTCTTGAACAAGAATTGTAATGTTTTGTTGATTTGATTCTAAAAAGGGAAAATAACTGAAAACCATATCAAGGAAATGATTTAAGTAATTCAGGAAAGGCAGAGTAATATGAAAGCAAAAGGTTTTATTCCTTCCATGCCCGTCTCATGCTAAAATTATCTAGTTTATAAACTTGCAACTTCCACACCAATTATGAAGATATTACGTAAGAAGTAATGGACTTACGTCTTAGCATAACATCAATGCACAAAACAACCAGTTTATAGCACATTTCGGAAGGGCATCACGAGGATGTGTTGTAACTGTATGTAGATATAAGTAATTGCAAACAAAGTTACTAATGTAGGTTTGTATCTAATAATAAATATATATCTTTACTTTGTACCATATATGGTAGGAATGTTTATTCTAGAAAAGGCCTTTGCCAATTTCACTGAATAATTTTGATGTCCTTTCTATTTAGAATTTCTTATCCTCATCTACATCACCCACTCTCATGCTGCCGAGGATAGTACCCTGACCAGTAATTATACTGTCCTCCATAGATGCCACATTGCCTTTTATTTTTCTTGCTTGAATATCCTTCTGTCCAATAACGATTTACGTAGTTTGCTCATCATCTCTCCAGTGCTTTTTTTTTCAGCCACGCTCATATGTTTTCATACACCATAGGAAGCCATTGGGCCCATCAAATCTATGTTGATTCTCAGAGTAATCCCATCAATTCTATTTCACCACTTGTTTTCCTGCAACCTATTCTCTCTCACACACACATTAAGCCTGATTTTCCTATTCATTCAGCTACACGAGGCATAGTTTGGATTAACCAATTACCCCAACCGGACAGCAATTCTTTGTGCTGTGGGAAAAAGCCAGAGCTGCCTTTCTGGAAACCCACGCAGAGAAGTGCAAACTCCATGAGGTCAAAATTGAACCTGGGTCAATTGAGTTGTGAAGCACTAGCGTTAGCAGGATAAGTTAAGAGATTAAGCTCCTTTAACACACATTTTTGCATATATATATATATGTATGTGGCCAATTTGAACTCAATCTACCAGTTCTGGCCCTGACCATGAATCAGATCTATGGTATGTAACCTGAGAATCAGTGACTTACTTATGGAACAGAGTATCTCGGTAACTTTATTCTTTCCCGATGTATCATAGTAACTGAAGCTCGGAATCCAGCACATCAGTTCTAAGCCAAATATCCCCCGGTTGCAGTTACAGTCTGGGTATGTTGTTGGACAAACCTTACCACTCCACAATCTCACACAGTTACTGAAACAACAGTTCACTTGCTCTGCCATCTCTATTTTATTTTAATGTTTTATTTATTTAGATCATTTGTATTCTTAAGATTTGGAATATTATCATTACATTTTCTATATGCATTTTAGTTTTTAATCTGGTTAGTAATCTTGTATGCATTACTAACTCCAGTTATGTACTTTTAGATCCTTACTGCAAGTTAGGCCACAGTTCATGGATTCTTATTCAAAACTATAGCAAAAGCAACATTAAAATTAACCTCCATTTTCTTTCAGATGATTCGGGGCTTATATTTCAGAACTGAAATGTCAACCATGTGATCTGAGGTAAACAAGTGGTTCGGAGAGGTGAGATGAGAGTGGATGATAGGGAGAAGGAATTCTAAATTGAAAGAATGTTAATATTATATTCAGTGCTATTGTAAATGAGTCTCTTGGTGTGCATAGTGTGCATAAACAGCAAATGCGGACCGATCCTCCAGAACATTAATGTAGTTGGTGGCTTGGATTTTAGGCCTTCTATATTTAAAAATGCACAATTTGGACAATCTAGCAGCCACTATCAGAATTACTTTTTTTCTACACAACAAATATGTTCTCATAACATGATTTCATTTTCTTACTGTACATGTACCATATTTACAATGTCTAAACGTCGCAGATTAAATTCGTGTTTTTAAAATTAATGTATTTATACTGTCTCCGCAACATGGCTATTTTCAATATTCAAGCTCATATTATTGGTAGAACTTAAACTTTAGTGATCCACTAGAAAATAACTTGATTTAAAAAAAATATTAATCACAGAAAAACTGGCAATCTATCTGAGTAATTAAATTATCTTTCTTCTCAGAAATAAATGTGTAGCCAACATTATGCTAGAAGATTTTTTAAGTTAGTTTGAATTTTCCACGTTTCATTTGTGCTACGGCCCTGTAAACAATAACTTTATAACCTACTATTATCTCAGCAGGCATACAGGCTATCTTTGCAACGCTCTGTTTTATTATTTAACCTACAGATGGTGTACACATATTTAAAAAGTCAGGATATCTGGAAGCTAATTAGTGTTGAAAACATTATATTTTTAAAATTGAAGAAATTTATATTGAAGAAATTATAATTTCACAAAATCCACTGACAAAATCCAATGTCGTAAGAAACATAATATGGGTCAAACCTTTGCAGACATTTAAGTTTGTTTCATTAGTTTGACGTATAGTATGTTCACTAAAGTATTCCTTTATACTCCGTGTAATCAATAAATCACTATGGGAAAATTATTATATTCTCTGTTGGTTGATCAAATAAGAAAAATAACAGACTTTAGAGACATTTCATACATGATGAAAATTATGGCATAACTGAATAGTTTTGGCTATCTTGGTGAAGTATCTCCACATTTAAGGTTAATGTTTTATAATACCTTATGCTATTTTAGTACTTTTGCACACATTCGACCATAAAACTTTACAATAATATTTTGCATGTTTATATCCAGTGAATCAGACCAACAGATTGTTGACAATAGTGGTGCAGTATATTTAATGCTCAATGAACCCAAGATTATTGCAAGAATCTATAATCCAACACTGGTTTATACATAAAATTGACACCAAAAGCTGGAGAAACAGCAGGTCAGACGGCATCTCTGGACAAAAGGTATAGCTGATGTTTCGGGTCGAGACCCTTCTTCAGACATTTTTCAGGTTTATACAGTATTATTTGGCATGTCGTGACCACGACACATTTCTATGTGCAAAATAATTCAGCAATTGTATCAATTGAGACTAATTCTTCATAAAGTTATGAACAATTGTGAACAATGGACAATTGGAGAAATGCCCTTCTGAAGACAGATTAATGAAACAATCTCCGGAATTCATGTTCAAATCAACCAGGCCTAAAATAAATACAGCTCTCTTGTGCTATTATGTCAAACATTATAATTTTCCATGCATTTTAGTTGAAAAGAGGTTCAAACTGAAATTTTGGAATTCATCTTCTAAAAACCAAGTAAAGGTTTCTGGAAGTCATTTTGTTTAGCCCTGAAGTTTTAAAATTAAAATTATCTTAAAAAATTGTTTCTCTTTCCTATTAGCTACTATATTTATTTTTATCTCCATGCAGTATATTTTCATATGTATCCTGCTTCAGAAATTTGGTCCTGATAAGGTTAAGACTTATATTAACATAGAGAATAAATGTCATACTTGCACAGAATGTGCGGAACAGTGGACCAGCTGATAGAGCTGCTGCCTCACAGCACCAGAGAGCCGGATTCGATCCTGATCTCAGGTGATATCTGTGTGGTCTTTACACATCCTCCCCGTGATTGCGTGTGTTTCCACTCACATCCCAAGGACGTGTGAGTTTGCAGGTTAATTGCCCTCTGTTAAAAAATTGCCTCTGATGTTTAGTGAGTGAATGAAAAAATGGGGTATCATAGAACTAGTGTGAATGGGTGATCAATGGCTGGCATGGACTCAGTGGGCCGAAAGGCTGGTTTCCATAGTGCACCTCTGAACTAAACTAAACTAAACTAAATAAATTGTGACAGCATTAGAATCGAAATGTTCCTTGGATGGAATCAGGTAAGAACAGATAAATGATACAGAATATTTTGTGTTGTTTCTATTCTAAATGTCCTGCAGACACCAACTGACACATTGTAGACACAAGAATCTGCAGATGCTGATTTACAAAAAAAGACACAAAGTGCTGGAGTAACTCAGCGAGTTGGGCAACATCTCTCGAGAACATGGATAGGTGACATTTTTGGTCTGGTCTAAAGATGGGTCCCGACCCGAAAATGTCACCTATCCATTTTCTCCAGAGATGTTGCTTGACCCACTAAGTTATCCAGCACTTTGTGTAACTAACTGACACATTGCTGCTCTAGGATACATTTTAAAAGATTTTATAACTTTAAAACTAATGACACGTTTACTTCAAAAAACATTTTCTCTGACAGTAACTGGTATTTTATGGAATGAGCCTGTATGTTAACTACATTTGGATGCTTGGATGAACAGAAATAATGATAGAGAGATAGTTTTGCAATCTAACCACTATGCACAGTTGAAAAAGGTGAATCATATTTTGAGGAATAGAATCCTACAGGTCCACAACTAAACTTTTCTCTTTCTTGTTATAAAATGCACAATTGAGTGATTAATAATGAAAACAAATATGATAGACTTTAAGAAAGGTCAAGGGAGTATACGATATATGCCAGAGCATTGGAATGTGGAGTAAATTTGCTTTCTGAGCTGCAAATATAAAAATAAAAATGTGTAGATCCAGTAAAGTAACTGTTTTGCTTTATCGGTTTGTGGGTTAGCTAATCTTTAATATAACTCCAATTGTTACCACAACTCTTATTTTGGGTGGAGTAGCTAATCTTTAATATAACTCCAATTGTTACCAGGACCCAATAATATCTGTGCTGTTTATATGTCGAAAAACATATTTAAGTCATTTTTTGGTTAAAATTAAAAAAAATTAACTCTTTACAAGATTAAATGAACTAGCTATTCACCGAGGATATATTACCATGTTAAATGATAATTGAGTATCACACACAAGTTCCATAAATAATGGTAGATTGCCCTAAATCGTAAACGATCTAGGTGAAAAAGAAATAAAAGTATCTAAAAATATCTAGAACATTACTTTAAAGTTGCATATTAGCAAAATTCTTGCAGGGTCTAAGAAGTTTTAGAGTGCTGGTACCTAAATGACAAGGTCTTGTAAAATTGATTCTGGACGTCAGATACTGAAGTAGGCAAGGGAGTTGGGAGAAGCAGGGTGGGGTTGAGGTAGTGCAAGACTAAAGGAAGAGACCACAATATAAATTAGACCAAAATTCTTCCCATCCCAGATAGTACTTGCCACAATCCATCTTTAACCAAATTGAATACAGTAACTGATGTAATTTGAAAGAGAATCCTAGGTAAAGGGTCGACCCGAAACGTCGCCTGATGAAGAAGGGTCTCGACCCGAAACGTCGCCTATCTTTGAAAGAGAATCCTAGATAAATAATATTTGGGACAAACAGCAATAAAATTGATAGTAATTCATAATTGCTCTTAAGGTTTTTAAGAAATGATGAAGTGGTTCGACTTAACCATAAAGACTGGGAAAAAAGAAGTTTTGGGGGGTATTTTTCTACATTTCAAACAAGTGATTTAGTGAGAAACATCTGTGTAATGAAGGCAGGCGAGAGTAATTGACTATAATATTTGTTGATTGCTTGCTAGGGCACAAGTATATCCATTTTTTTGTACTATGTACTTCATGGAAGTGCCATTCCGAAGTATTTATTCTAAGTGATGTGAAATAGCATCGTACCTTTTTTAAAAAGAAACAAAGAAAGTAGGAAAGGTTATGATCTAGAATTAATAGAATAAGTTCATTGAGAATTTATTTTTATGTTTTGGTCAAATGTATATAAGAAGGGATGGAAGATACCATTGAATTGAGCTGGCTTTTTCTATTTAAATCCATTTGTCTTCATTTACTGTTAAAGAAGGAACTGCAGATGCTGATAGATGTTGTAAATAAATGTACTTTCAATTCTTAAAACAACCAATTTTGCATAACATAATGTAATTACCTTTGTAAATCCATGAGCAAATTGTAGTTTATGACAAGATTGTTATTCATTTTAACCCCATAAAGGCACTTAAACTATATTCTTTTGCTAATACCCACCATGTGATTTATTTTTACATCGCGATGATAAATGGTTTAAACAAAAAGGTCATGGAAAGATCTATCATAAAACTCAGATATTCTAGCTGTTCTGTGAATACGATTCAAATTTTTTTCTTAGCTTGTTACCAATTGAACTTTTTTTCTAGGTCAGAAAAGATAATCTATTTAGGAAAGCTATGGAGAGGCTAGGCATTCAAATTGTTCTTTTTTATGTGAAACAAATGTCTGTTACCTGATAAAGATGATATTTTCAAGTTAAGTGAATGGTACTAAGCAAATGAATTCCACAAAACCGTTATTGTGATCATCACCTGAACATAACATGAAGCCTACAGTAAATTGTGTGCTTTGAAAATTCTGCTCCTTGAATTTTAGAATGATTTGCTTAAAAAGATTGAGACTAAATGTTTTAAAGGAATAATTTCATATGTTTAAATTGAATAAATTGTATTAAAATGCTGTGAAAGAAAATGTCTATACATAACATCTTCAGATAAAGTTTGTTTACCTTAAAGTCGTGCCTAAAGTGTCAGCACAATACATCTAAGGTTATTTCCACACTTATTATTAAAAATATTAGCACTAAAATGAGAGAGAATATTGCATGTGTATTGCAGTAATATTGTAGTGTGCGTTTTGCATGATTTATATAGAATTAGTTTTAAAGTAATTTTATCTTAAAACTTAGAGAAGAAATTGCTTTACATGATCTGTTTATAAATTATATTGAGCAGGAAAATAGCAGATGTATATTTTTTCACCTAAGTTTGAATTAAGTAATTTAGAATGCAGAAATACTGCATTAAGTTGTTCACGAATGAGGGAAATGTACAATGAACTGGAGTCTTGTTCCTTATTGTGCATCTTTGTTATTATTTTCCACTGAGAAAGTTTGAGAGGACAAATCTATAATTTCACCTTCCCTGCTGCCAAGCGACCTTCTGCTGTTCACCATAGAAACGTAAAAACATAGAAAATAGGCGCAGGAGTAGGCCATTCGGCCCTTCGAGCCTGCACCGCCATTCAATATGATCATGGCTGATCATCCAAAATCAGAACCCCTTCTTGGGTAAATTATAGAACAAACACTTAGACTAGACAGCAGCCAATTGCTGCAGCCTATTGAACTCGTTTTTCAACCAATGTTGATCACTTAAAGGATCAAAGATAAAAAGTAGGAAAAAAATGGAAAGAGGGAATATTGGTATCTGTGTCATAAGTTTGTTCTTTTTCTTAGGCAATCGCTCAGGACCAAGGATGACTTGCTTCCTCTTCGGTTCTGTGCTTTCCAGGATGACTGATAAGGTAAACCATGAACTTTGTGACAGTTGTGACGTCTTGACCTTCAAACACTCTTTTACCCTGATAGACAATGGCAATGATGGGGCACTGAAAATAATGGTAAATCCCATCATAAATGGCAGTCTTTAAACAGTACATCAATGTCTTCAAGTTAAGGGAGGCAATTTGTGGTTTCTGGGGTCTCAGTGTGGACCTTTGTTTTGGAGATTGGTGTTGTGGCAATGGGAATTGATTGGGATATTGGCTCATAGTCTATTGGGCAGCTGTGATCCTTGTCCTCCTGCAAATGTCTGAGACAGAACGTGCTTACAACATGCAGTGCAGAGCACTGGAGAGGTATGGGCAATGTTCTCTGCACAAGATCTTCTAAATCTACTCACAGGACAACCTACATCAACCAAGCCAACAAGCCTAGCACTGAAACTCTAATTATACTCTGTCCACTCGAAATGCAGATCATATCATTTGTTTTGCAGACATAGAAACCTAGAAGCATAAGGTCTATTCTTTCATGCACTTCCATGAATGAGTCAACAATCACTTGGAGCTCAGTCTCCAAATGTGCACACATGCAAGCATCCTCTGAAATTTGCAGCTTGAAGTTAGGTTGGCAATGGTTCTGAAGTGGAGATGACATAGGGATTGAACTGTATCCAATTTATCATGTAGATTAACTCCTCTCCAGCAGGAATTTTATTTGGAAGTTAGGTGCCACCCTTCTGAAAGAAAGATTGGGACAAGTGCGGGAGAAATGTCACACTGAGCACTGAGCTTGAGTTTGTTGTAGACGATTATGACTTGCATCCTATCATGAAGCAAATGTAAAATTACACGTTTTTGTAGCCTATTAGATTTGTAAAGGATGTTTCACAGGCCTCTTCTGAGGGAATAAAAGGCTCTTGGGAGGTCAGATGGGCCATTATAGTATTTTTCTTGGAGTTGGTGCAGGGTGAATATTATATCCACCGTAGCGTTAGCTAGATGAATCTACACTATGATTTGAGGAGCAACTCTTCTGCCGCAGATAGGATGCACTTAGGAAAATCCAATGATGACTTTCCCTGTGTTAGAGAGTAGAGGGACCTCTCAGTGGGTTCTATGGGTAGATTTGTCTCTTTGCTTAACAGTGGTCATGTTACAGCACATCCGAGGTCTTCTGGCATGCCCTGCTTTTCCAAGTGGTGAATTTATGACTGATCTTCATTTGCACCACTTTTTCAAACTTCAGCAGGGTACAGTCAACTCGTGAAGTCTGTTCCCAAGGTCTTGTTGATCATGGCTGTACCAGGTAGTTTGCAATACAAATGGAGTCAAAGATGCTTATGTCAAGAGCTGAGTCATGTTCAAGAATTGCCACTGATAGTCTCTCAGACCTTGAGAAATTCACCTCCATTCTTGGTTCTCAGTGAAGTTCACCCTTGTCTGTTCACGCAGTAAATGGCCATAACAGCACTGAAGATTCCAGGTTTTTCCTGGTTATCAGTGAATTGCAAGATGTCCTGCACTTCTTTTTCACTCATCACTATATTCATGGGTTTTACGTTGGATCTTGACCGTCAGTGTACCCACAGAGCTATTTATTTTCCTTTGGGCTATGGAGGGCGTTACATGAAAATTGTCATGAACTCCCAAGAAAATGTATGCCCGATGCGCCCAGTGCCATCAAATATTGTAAACCTGTTTGTTCAATGCCTGTATCCCATGCCAGCCATGTATTTAATCTATTTTTTTATGATCTTGGTTTATTTCTGCTCAAAATATATACTTAAAAAGTAGAAGTTAATAAAATATATATTTTAAATTAAGAATAGAAGAGAGACCTCAAATCCTGTTTAGCCAACCATGTCACGATAGGTCAATGGCTGTCAATTTTTATTTTGCAAAACTGCCTTGAATTATTTGTTAAAAAGTGATATTTTATAATTATTGCATTTAGTTATCAGTTTTATAATTTAAACTTAATTAAATACAAAACTAGCAATAGCCAGTACTAATCAGTAGGTCCCATTTAATAAATAATAGAACCAAGCTTTAAAAGCTATATATCAACTGTTTGCTTGCCCATTGTTTTGTAGCAAAATAAATAATTGATAATCATTACTTTGGTTTAAGAAAAAAGGTATTTTATTGTATACTTTCATACTTCATATGGTTTGTGTTTATTACAAAGCACAATTGAATGACTGTGCTTCTCAAAATTAATGTTATTGTTAAATTGTTAAAATATTATTTTCTGACTAGATAGAGCAAACACAATTTTTTTCATGTATATGTGCAGTTTATAAATGAGTATTATACTACCGTGTCTGCTTTTTTAAAGCTTACAGCGGCCAGTTGGTTTCTAGAACAGAAACATGCACATATTAAAAGCCAAAGCCATTTTGTACTAGAAAGCCAACATATTTATTTTGCTAAATTCTCATTGCAATATTTGTACGAGAATGTGTATAAAATTCCTGATACAGGTTAATTGTGCTGAAAAAAAATTAGGTTTAAAGTATATTTGACTAAAGTAATTGAAAATTGTAATTATCTAGGTAAAAAAATAATGAATGATCATGAGAATTAAGTTAAAATTCGATGCAAGTATTACAGAGTACCACATGGTTAAATATATTTAATTGCAATTTTTTATTGGGTTAGTAATCTAAAAATGGGAGAATCAAACATTTGATTGATTCATTTGAAGCCAAGGCCATTTTTATATTAAAAATATAAATACAATGTGTATAATTTCACAATAAATGACAATGAAGACATCTTAAAAATACACTGTTTAAAATACCAATTACTGTAACAAAGAGTATAAACTATTGGATAGGTGGTATCTTTAAGTATTTACAATGAAAAAGTGAAATCTGATTTTGGTACTTTCTGTGATTACAAATCAAACACTTTATTTCATGCCAAATTTGAAGAAATGACATTTTTTACATTTATTGTATCAAATTTTTTTTACTGTGTGCACCAATGTGGGGTGCGGCGTTATTTGAAATATAGATTCTGGTTACGTTGGATTGTTATTTGGAATAAATACGAAAAGATGTACAGATTTGTTTTGTTACTTTAATCTAAAACACGGGATGTATTTTTCCACACATGTCTAAGGCAACAATGGCACGTATTTACATAAACATGGAATGAATTTTTAGAGAATGATGTAGCAAAATTTAGGAAGAAAATGAAGATATTTACTTTACAAAACAATTGACCATCAGTGATTGGATCTGTTCAGACATTATTGTTTTGACATTATAATTAAAAAATGTAGATATGTGCCAGCCTGTTTGAACATGTGGAATTCGTATAGATTTTATAGAATGAGTTATCGTCAAACATATGGCATTTCATGTTCTTTAAATGACTATAACAGCTATAGGCAGAGTGTACTGTATATTATTACGTTATTTAAAAGATGACTATGGACATAATATTTAGTGATAAATCAAACCCATAAATTTGACTGAAAATAATCAAAATTTCAGAAAGAAAACATTCAATGCATTTTATTAATCAATTTTAATAAAACAGAATATTATCTTTTTAGTTTCTGGTATTTTTGAATAAAAGATTTGTTATGTTTGTAACTAGTGAAGAATTATAGATGTAGGTAGTTTGTTAAATAAAGTCAAAAATTGTTGTCAACCATTTGTGATAGATTTGGTTTTCAAAGCAAATTTTAGTTGCTCTGTACGTACTCGAAATTGTTCTTCTTGGAAATATATTGTACAAAAGTTGAAATTTAAAAATGCATTTTGTTAATGTGGACATCACTAAATACAATGTAAAGGTGACAGGGCATTTCAAAATTAAGATAAGCAGAGAAACACGATATGCATGGCTGGTACTGTTATATTTTCATGGTGTTATTTGAAGTAATTATAAGATTACATTGTCTGTTTGAAAAATCAAAAAATATTTAAAAAGACGGGGACTGAATTGTAAAATTTAAGTTGCTGTTGAATCAAAAGAATAATGAACTCAAAATGGAGGAATGCTATTTTGCCTGTAAAGGAATATTCTAAAATTTGTCACAACATAGGATATAATAAATATCACAAGAACAAAGGCACCAAAAGTATATTTTAAATTATGATGTTATAATTTTCAAAACATTGTGTATTTCCTTTTATGCCTGTCTTTGTATTAGAGCCAGAGAGTTACATTAAAATTAATTAAATGGCCAATTCCTCAACAATTTTCACTTGTTGGTAAAAAATGTGTAAAACACAGAATGCATTTTTAAAACTAGTCTCGAATGTAAGATATATATTGTAAGGTCAGTTACAGTATCATAGGAATCAGTGGCTGTTAAGTTAACACCTGTGCATACACCAGGCATTTAAATTCACCAAGAAACGAACTATGATTTTCAAATGAAATAATATTGTTCATTGTAACTGAAATCACTTTTTATGAGGCATTGCTGTCAGATCAATATGTATTGTTTTCACATAGGAGTCCAAGAGTATTAGATAACATGTAATTTATTGTAAAAGGAATAGCGATTGAAATAAATGATCACATGGACATGCACCGGAATGTTAAGATTAAATATTTTCAATTTATTTTGCTATTTTGCCATAAATGTTAGAGAAATTCTGATCACATTCATCACTTCCGTGTTTGTGTGGCAGCAGAATCTCACGAGACGGCGACTGGGACTTGGTGTGACGCTGGGATTGTGGGGGATGGAGTTTAAATGACCCTTGAACCTATGGTGCCAGATCAGGATCAAACGACATGTCCCCTAATGCAATGCGCGCCAGTCGTCGTCCCGGAAGCGGCCGTGGGCTTGACGTGTGCGGTAACCAATGGCCAGCGGGGAAGCGAAGGGGCTGTCCAATGAATGGCCGGAGGGGGCGGGTGCGTCCGGTCACGTGTCCTGCTGCTCGTGTGCGGCGGTCGGGCCGGCCGGCAGCAGGTGACACTGAAGCTCGTCGTCGCTGAAGTGATGGCACCCGCAGCCGCCGAGATGCCGGGCTCCCTGTCGGCGCCTCAGCTCTTTTACTGGGTCGGGGTCGCCGCTGTCACCTGGCTTTCGTTGAAAATGGCGTGCCGGCTGCTGAGCGGGGCGTGGGTCTTCCTAGTCGGGACCGGCCTCAAGGTGGAAAGCTTCGGTCGCTGGGCAGGTGAGTGGTGGGGCCCGGGTGTCCCGGGGAACGGGCGAGTGGCGAGGCCCGGGCGTGCGGAGGAATGTGCCGGCTCCCAGACAAAGCAATTATGGAGCCGAGGGTCCCTTCCCCTTCCCCAGTTTGTAATCCCCGCGTTTAGAAGAGTGGAAACGTGAGGGGTTATTGACAGGATGGGGTGCAGGTCATTGTAAGGGGTCCCCATTTGAAAGACGAGTTTTTTTTTTAAACGATAGTTATGAGTGTTTAGAATTGTCCCTCAAAGGGCGGTGGAAACCGATTTTTTTAATACCTTTAAGGCACAGGGAGATGTAATTGAAAAGTGAATCGATAAATGTACATGATTTAAACATATATATATTTAGGTTAAAATCGTTTGAACCGTGATCTTAATAATGCAGATTTGAGATACTCTAGTACCTAATGTGCAAGTTCATACATTGCATTAATTGTGTGTCCTGCACTCACCCATTACTTTAACTTTTTTTTCTCTCTTTCTATTTTTTGAATTGAGGTATTATAACACTCTAGCAATTCTACCATTTTGTTTTCCATCACTGAATGTTTAAATGGTGACCAGTTATTTTATAGCTTTCGTAATTATATTTATAATATTAGGATAATTAACCAGACTATTATGTGAATGTGTCCTTTCTTGTGACTGATACTGTATTATTTATCTCGGGATGTGTGTCGGGGGGAGGGGGGGTGTGGGTCAT
Source organism: Okamejei kenojei (assembly GCA_035221665.1). NCBI lineage: Eukaryota > Metazoa > Chordata > Chondrichthyes > Rajiformes > Rajidae > Okamejei > Okamejei kenojei. The sequence continues at coordinate 16,507,004 of CM069148.1, read as the reverse complement.
TTTATTTATTCCATGTAGTGAAGATAGTGTAATGAGGTTTTATCTTCAACATACAGTATTTTGTAAATGTGAAGACTATGAATGTGATAAAACATCATTGTTGGGAACTGAAGAGAATAATTATTGCAGTAGGGTATAAATCCAAACATTTGTGGAATGGCAGATGATATTTAAAGTGGTGAAATGTAAGCTAATGCATTTTGGTGGGAAGAGAAGAGGTGATATTGAATGAAGCATACTGTTCTAAAAGAGGTTTAGGAGTAGAGGGACAGGATATGTGTATGAATTATTGAAAGTGGTAGGGCAAGTTGAGGAAATGGGCTGTCAAGAGACATAGATTACAAAAGCTGGGAATTTACGTGAAACCTTTTTAAAAAAAACTACTTCCCTCAACAAAAATATTGTGTTGTGGTTGCCACAAAGGAGGAATGTGGTGGTATTATGGGGGTGGGGTACAAAAAAAGAAGAAATGCACCATGTTTGGAATATGGAATGGATTGGAATATGGCCTGCAGTTGCGATGTTGATGGGTTCCATTGGCCTTGAAGAGGAAATTGGTGGAGAAATGTTTGCAAGACCATAGAGGAAAGGTGGTGTGAGAAGCTGGATTTGCTCTAGTGGAGAGCATGGGTATGATGGGTTGAATGTCTGCCTGTACTGTAATTATTTGTTATTCTAGCATTGTTTTTTGTGCATTTTCATTCTTCAGCTTCTATTTATATCTACGTTTGGCAGATCCACTAAATAACATGACTTCACCAACCTCCGCCAGCAACACTGGCTTTGGTATCATTCAGTCTTTCTTGTCACATTTTTTTTGCAACTCAAAACTTACTTTCCAACTTTTTGTAGTATTAGTATGAGGTAATTTATCTAAAAAGTTAACTGTTTCTCTCTCCACAGACTGTCCAATCTTCTGTATATTTCCATCATTTTACTTTTGTTTCATTTCTCAGACACATGTTCTTCAACTTTTCATCTTTAATGGATACAGGCGTGGCTTGCCTGTATTGTTCATCCCTAAATCCCCTTGAAAGTGGTGGTGAGCTGCCACTCTGAACTGCTACTGCCTGTATGAAGTGGCATTCACATGCTGCTGTTCACACGTTATTTTGGCCCAGCAATTATTATAGCTTCTATGAATGTTTGGTTTAGAGTGAATTGGCAAATTATAGTTCCATTTTGCTTTTGCCTTCAAGTTGATGAAGATCATGAGTTTGGGAGATGTTACCAAAGAGACCCTGATATGTTGGAGCAGTGAATTTGCACATGGTACACTCCATTGTCCACATGTGCTGATCATGGAGGGAGTGAAAGAATGGTGGTTGTATTACCAGCCAATGGATAGAATTGTGCTGGGTATTGTTAACCTGCTTGTATTGTTGGAACTGTGATGCCAGAAAGTGCACCGGTGCCATGCGGCAGAGGCCTTCCTGGGGCACCTTGGCCGTGGTGCCCACCGGAAGACCCGAAGGCTCAGCTAACCTCAGAACTGGGAACGCGCCCGGAGGACTGTGGTACCGGGAGCGAGCTGCTGGAGATGTCGGACACGAGGAACAAGATACCTCCAGCGCCTTCAAGGCCGGCTGCAGGAAGTGCCCCCGAGACTCAAAAATGGCTGGGCGAAGAGAGGGACGTCAGTCGCGGGTCGATTCAGTTGGAGGTGATGGAGGAAGGCCCTCCGAAAGGGTTTGTAGGGGTAATGGAATAGAACAAAGACGGTACATAGAGGAACTGGATGAGGAGATAGTGATGTGCAACTATTAGCCTATTAGTGAATGGACGCCTGCACAGCAGTCACCAAGGTTTTTGTTTTCATCATTGAGTGGAAGCCATATCATGACCAATGCTGAAATTTAATACATACTGAAATTTATGTACTACTATCAGTTTCCCATTATCGAACTGATTTAATCCTTGTTCCTTGCAGAAAGCTACCAATGTGTTGTGTAATTCAGAGACCAACACTGAGCAGTGTAGTGAGTTGTGCTGTAGGTATATTACAATACATTTAACATTTCCTCAGCTTTAGATTCTGTACCCATCTATAAAATGCAAGTTTTCTTTATAATGATCTAGATTCTTGCTGCTCTCTAATTGTTTTCTTTAAAATAGATGTCACATTTTCTTCTGTTTGCTGAATTAAAAAAAATTCTAGCTGATGTCCACATTATATTAACCCTAGTTATAACCTTCAACATCAGATGGAAACAAGCTGTTGTTATTGCAAAAGCTAGGCCAGTGTTGTTTCATCTGTTTCCAATGTTTTCTGTTTCAGTATCCTTCAATATTTTAGTTATCAAGATTGGGGCCTAAACCCCCAGTGAATTGTGCGAGATGCATTTTTAAGAAATAGTCATGGCCTCCACTCATTATCTCCGCTCTGTCTGTGCAGCAGAGGAGGTCTCGTTATTATAGGACCACCTGGGTGAACTATTTGCTTGACTTGGATTACATGAAAAGGGTTTGCAAACCTTTTATTTAAAAAAAAAAACAATTTTGTTAATCATCCAACTTTTGTGCTGGTAACACTGTGTAGCCTCAGTTTTCTATATTAGATCAAATTTATATTTCTCACTTTTCAAGGGATTGTGATTTCATTTAACTATGCTCTCGTAAATTATAAGTGCACACATTTCAGAATTGTTCAAATATACTTTATAAACATTTATCAATGTCCTATGAAGTCACTTCATCTACACCGAATATCAATGATTTAAGAAATATGGATGAGAAACCAATTGATGCCATCCAATCACTGATCCTGAAAATACTATTTATGGAACACTAACTGGAAATGCTGGAAACAACGTTTGCCTTTTCCCAGTTGTAACAAAGGTCTTGTTAATTCCACTTCCTTCCATAGGTGCTACCTAAGTTGAATATTTCCAGTCTGTACTTTTTTTTGTTTTTTGAATCGATACAATAGACAATAGGTGCAGAAGTAGGCCATTCAGCCCTTTGAGCCAGCATCGCTAAATGTGATCATGGCTGATCATCCCCAATCAGTACCCCGTTCCTGCCTCCTCCCCATATCCCCCGACTCCGCTATTTTTAAGAGCCCTATCTAACTCTCTCTTGAAAGATTTGTTGTATTATTTTCTTCTTTGCAGATAACGGTGCAGATAACAGTATACAATGTAGCGTAGGAAGAGACTGGGAATGCAAATAATGTATTTTAAAGTCCATTCATCCATTATACAATTAATTTGACATGCCAGATACTGAATTCTGATGTGCATTTATGGATCACAAGCAGTGGCATTCATACAATAAACCTTTGGCGTGAATAATTTTAAGTTCTGAATGGATTTGAACTAAATATTTGCCATGTGACCAGAGAAGTGGCTCTGACATGGACTGTCATCAGCTGAATAACTTTCTATTGCAATCATTGGTTATAACTTTTATTTTTTAGGATGTAGACTCTGTCCTCACAGCCAACACTTCATTTATATTTGGTTCCCATTGAGAATGTATTGAGAATGAGTCAAAACTATAGTTTGTGATGAATGGCATGTCATGGGACGATGGCTCAGTAATTAAGGTAACATATTGATGGCAGAAAGGTTGCAGGGAGTCGGAAGGGTATTTATGTCACAGAATACCCAGTTAGGACCTTGTTGCTTATTGTCTTGTCATCAGAAACACTTCTTGCCTCATATCATCACCACCACCCCTCATCCATGATCCGGTATGCGGATCGGTGCAATTTGTCAATCTATGCTTGAATTCTGTCCAGATTTTGCAGCACGTGGGCTATGTTCAATTATAATTTCTGATCTTATGATTGAAGGAATTTTGTGGAGCCACTTGAAAATAGTAATGTCAAAGATGGTTCCTTGTAGAACACTTTACATGATCAGCTTTGCATTTTGCACATATTCTGTGAACAATCCATTTGGAGGAATATTTTTTTATTTTCAATTTAAAAAAAAAATGCCCTTAATGTCTCTTTCTATTTTATCCTTTACTCCCTCAACCATGTATTCACTATATCCTACATGATTGCTCTCACTCCTCTCTGGGCCAGAACAGGTATAGAATTCATAAAAAGACACAAGCAAGGGGAGGTTTGATGCGCAGATAGTTAGACAGAAGGTGTGAGATAAAAGGACAAAATATGCCAAATGACTTGGTAGTATGGATTTAGAACTAGTTTACAGTAGGCAGGATGGGGGGGTGGAAGGACAATATTCAGGCTAGAGGTCTGTGATCAGTGGAGATTCACGGGGCTCTGTGCTGGGGCCTCTTTTTGTGATTATATATAAATCACTTGGATGCAAACGTAGACATGTTGGCTACTAAGTTTGCAGATGGCGCCAGGATTGCTGAGGTCACAGGCCGAGGAAGGCTGTTGGACGTGTACAGCTACAGAAATTGGCGAAAAAGTTTAATCTGAACAAGTGTGAGGTGTCGCACTATGGGATGTCAATTGTAAGCGTAAAATATACAATTAATGGCATGATCTTTAACAGCATTTATGTTCAGAGAGATTTGGGGGTCCAAGTCAATATCTCCCTAGATGGAATGGTAAAGGCGGCATATGGTATGCTTACTTTCTTCAGTCGGGCCATAGAGAGAAAAAGAGTCGGGAAGTCATGATGTAGCTTTATAGTATTTAAGATTAAGCTGCGTTTGTAAGTATTGCGTGCCATTCTGGTCGCGTCATTATAGGACAGGGTGCAGAGGCGATTTATCAGATACCTCCAGCGCCTTCAAGGCCGGCTGCAGGAAGTGCCCCCGAGACTCAAAAATGGCTGGGTGAAGAGAGGGACGTCAGTCGCGGGTCGATTCAGTTGGAGGTGATGGAGGAAGGCCCTGCAGGAGCCTCGAATTGGGAAATGTTACAGTGTAGAAATTATGCCAAAACATAGTGGCGTTTGCATGTGTAAATATGCAAAAAGAATTTCACTATGCAGTTGTAGGGTGGAGAGAAAAAATCTGGCTGTGATGTGCTGAAGACCAAGATTAACTTGCCTAACCAGTGTTGGTGCCAGCGGGGAGAGGTTTGTGCAAGTTATTTTTAATTGCGGCTGATCTGTCTGGAGCACATAGACGTGGAGGGAAATGAATGATAACATAGGAGCGAACGGGTGCAAAACTATGCTGGAATTGAGACATTCTGTGATCGTTGGAAATCTGAAATGTGGCTTCACCACTGGGGATGAGCTGTTGTTCTTGTTCACGTTGGGTTTGTACGGGTAATGGAATGGAACAAAGACAGTACATAGTGACCATAGTATACATTATTATAGGACCACCTGGGTGAACTATTTGCTTGACTTGGATTACATGAAAAGGGTTTGCAAACCTTTTATTTAAAAAAAAATAATTTTGTTAATCATCCAACTTTTGTGCTGGTAACACTGTGTAGCCTCAGTTTTCTATATTAGATCAAATTTATATTTCTCACTTTTCAAGGGATTGTGATTTCATTTAACTATGCTCTCGTAAATTGTAAATGCACACATTACCTTGGAACCCCGGGATGACCTCCAGAGCCGACGGGCTGGATCTCCCAGGAACAATGAAGCTGGAGCTGCGGCTGCCTACTTTGAAGGAGCTGGAGCTGCCGTCTGTGAAGGAATCCCCATTCCAGCGCAGGTCCGCAGAAACAGCAGGTACAGTAAACTCAGTACCTGGAAACAAAGGGGAAGTCTCCATTGTGTCCGGAAACGTGGCCGGCGGGCAGGACTTCAGGTCAGACTGAAGCGCAGGGGACTTCGGCCCCCTCTCCCTACTATCCTACTTGCCAATGTACAGTCCCTTGAAAATAAAGTGGAGGACTTAAGGGCAAGACTGCTTTATCAAAGGGAGCTGAGGGAATGCTCTGTGTTCTGTTTCACAGAGACATGGCTCACCCCCAGCTCCCCAAACACAGCCGTCCAGCCTGAAGGGTTCTCCATCCACCGCATGGACCGTACACTGGCATCTGGGAAAGGCGTCTGCCTCATGGTCAGATCTGCGTGGTGCTCAGACGTGGCAGTCCTGTCCAACTCCTGCGCTCCACACCTCGAACATCTGGCGGTGAAGTGCCGCCCCTTCTACCGTCTGAGGGAATTCACCTCCATCATCCTGACTGTGGTCTACATCCCACCCCAGGCAGACGTCCGTCTGGCACTGGAGAGGTTGCACACCGTGGTCAACAAACACCAGACGTCTTACCCCGAGGCATTTACCACCATTGCTGGGGACTTCAATAAGGCAAACCTAAAGAAATCACTCCCCAACTTCCACTAACATGTCTCCTGCTGCACCAGAGGACCAAACACCCTCGACCACTGCTACACCACCATCAGAATGCCTATCGCCCTATCCCTCGCCCTCACTTCAGTAAATCCGACCATACCGCGGTGCTGCTGCTTCCTGCTTATAGACAGCAATTAAAAAGAGCACCCCCAGAGGTGAGGACAGTACAGAGCTGGGCGGGGGCAGGGGAACAACTACAGGACTGTTTGGAGTCTGTAGACTGGGCAATGTTCAAGGACTCGGCAACGGACTTGAACGAATACGCCACAGTCGTTACAGACTTCATTAAGAAATGTGTGGAGGACTGCATCCCTACAAAAACCTTCCGAGTGTTTCCCAATCAGAAACCTTGAATCAACAGGATTTGGATAGTTGGATAGAGCTCTAGGAGCTAGTGGAGTCAAGGGATACGGGGAGAAGGCAGGCACGGGTTATTGATAGCGGACGATCAGCCATGATCATATTGAATGACGGTGCAGGCTCGAAGAGCTGAATGACCTCCTGCTGCACCTATTTTCTATGTTTCTAACTTTGAGATCCGCACTCTTCTGAAGACCAGACACTGGGCATTCATGTCTGATGATACAGTGGTCTATCAGAAGTCCAGATACGACCTTGGTAAGGCCATCAAAAAGGCCAAACGGGACTTCTGCTCCCAGCTGGAGGATGAGACAGATGCTCGGCAGCGGTGGCGGGGCCTGAATGCAATCACCTCCTACAAGAAATCAGGAGGCAGCTCGAATGTCGGCGAAACATCACTCCCTGATGAGCTCAATACGTTTTACGCCCTCAGTGCCCTCCCGAGCCCCCATTCGCTGTGATGGTATTTCAGTCTCGGTCTCAGTCACAGTGGGCGACGTCAGGAAATCCTTCAGAGGGGTGAACCCTCGAAAAGCGCCTGGACCTGATGGTATACCTGGTTGTGTTCTTAAAGCCTGTGCGAACCAACTGGCTGGAGTTTTTACGGACATTTTCAACCTGTCAATTTTGAGGTCTGAGGTTCCCACCTGCTTCAAAAGGGCATCAATTATACCAGTGCCCAAGAAGAGCAAGGTGACGTGCCTCAATGACTATCGACCTGTGGCACTAACGCCTGTGGTGATGAACTGCTTTGAGAGGTTGATCATGGCGCAAATCAACTCCTACCTCGACAAAAACCTGGACCCACTGCAGTTCGCTTACCGCCACAACAGATCAATGGTGGATGTGATCTCGCTGGCTCTCCACTCCGCTCTGGACCACTTGTACAACAAAAATTCATGTCAGGCTGTTATTCATCGATTACAGCTTGGCATTTAATACTATCATCCCCTCCAAGCTGGTTACCAAACTCGCAGAACTGGGTCTCTGCGCATCCCTCTGCAATTGGATCCTCGACTTCCTCATTCACAGACCACAGTCTGTTCATATTGGTGGAAATGTGTCGGACCCAATAACAGTCAGCACGGGAGCACCTCAAGACTGCGTGCTCAGCCCCCTGCTGTAATCTCTCTATACTCATGACTGCGTAGCCGGTCACAGTGTGAACTCCATCATCAAGTTTGCTGACGACACCACTGTTGTGGGATGTATCACTGATGGGGATGAGTCGGAGTACAGAAGAGAGATCGAGCAACTGTCCATATGGTGCCAGCACAATAACCTGGCCCTCAACACCAGCAAAACTAAGGAACTAATTGTGGACTTTGGAAGGAGTAGGATGGGGACCCACAGTCCCGTTTATATCAATGGTTGAATAAAGTTCGGTTTATGAAGATGGTTGAAAGGGTCAAGAGCTTCAAATTCCTGAGCGTGCACATCTCAGAAGATCTTTCCTGGTCCGAGAACACTGATGCAATTATCAAAAAAGCTCATCAGCGCCTCTACTTCCTGAGAAGATTATGGAGAGTAGGTTTGTCAAGGAGGACTCTCTCTAACTTCTACAGGTGCACAGTAGAGAGCTTGCTGACCAGTTGCATCGTGGCTTGGTTCGGCAACTTGAGCGCCCTGGAGAGGAAAAGACTACAAAAAGTAGTAAGCACTGCCCAGTCCATCATCGGCTCTGACCTTCCTTCCATCGAGGGGATTTACCACAGTCGCTGCCTCAAAAAGGCTGGCAGTATCATCGAAGACCCACACCATCCTGGCCACACACTCATCGCCCTGCTACCTTCAGGTAGAAGGTACAGGAGCCTGGAGACTGCAACGACCAGGTTCAGGAATAGCTACTTTCCCACAGCCATCAGGCTATTAAACCTGGCTCGGACAAAACTCTGAACATTAAAAACCCATTATCTGTTATTTGCACTTTATCAGTTTATTTATTCATGTGTGTATATATTTATATAATGGTATATGAACACACTGATCTGTTTTGTAGTCAATGCCTTCTATAGTCTGTTGTGCTGAAGCAAAGCAAGAATTTAATTGTCCTATCAGGGACACATGTCAATAAACTCACTTGAACTTGAAGTGGTTGGACAGGTTTGGATTGTTTTCTCTGAAGACCCAATAGGGATTATGCACTGACCGATAGTTGGTGTCGACATCACGTTCAGCACAGACATTGTGAGCCGAAGGGCATTTTCCTGTGCTGTACTGTGTGCTGTCATGTGTGCTGTTTTGAAATGTGTATTGTTGATATTTTCCTCTCCTTGGTGTTCTTTATCTCAAAAGTTACAACATTAGTAACAATTTTAAGACCAATGAGCCAAAGGACGATGGTTTAAAAGAAACATTGTTCAATATAAAATAAATGAGTATTGTTTAATTATACAGAAGATTGCAAAAGCTGTTAGTTTGGATATGAGCAATTCTAGGAATTTTTGAGCTGAACAGCACTATTGTTTCCTATCATTACTCGGGCATTGAGAAGATTGGAAAACATTTGCCTAGTTTTTAAAGTTGTATTTGGTTTTATATATATAGGCTGGCATATGAACAATGTGAACTGCAGTCAAGGCAATTTCAGTGTAGCTTGCAATAATATCATCTTTGTAGGAAAGAACTGCAGATGTTGGTTTAAATTGAAGGTGGACACAAAATGCTGGAGTAACTCAGCAGGACAGGCAGCCGCTCTGGAGATAAGGAATGGATGACGTTTCTGGTCGAGACCCTTCAGACTGATGTCAGGAGTGGGCGGGTGACCCATCTGGTTGGTCTGCAGTGGAAATTATTTTTAGATGCTGTGTGCCATTTTTAGCTTATAAAATAATCATTCTCATTGAGATGGCAAGGCATCAATTCCTATAAATGTGATGGGGACAGGTTTTTTTCATCAATGAAGTAGAACATTTTCAGATCCGGATTTAACTTTGGGAATGAAACGAGTAACTTGCAGATCTTGACGATCAATGTCCCTTGCACAACTACATAGTCAGTGAGAGGTTGGAAGGAATCCCTGAGACTTTTTTGTTTAACCTCAAAATGCAAGTGTAAATAATATTTCATATTTGGAGGATTCTAATCCATTATTTCGTACTTGTGTATGTAGAGGCCTCTCGTCACTTAATTAACATATCCATACGGGCCTTGTTGCGTTGATATATATATATATGCAGGATCTTCAGTGGTTTCTAAATACAGCACAAAATGACGTGCCTTGTTTGAAGGGATCAATCTCAGTGGTCTATTTATAGAAGAAAGGAGATTGAAATAGCAATTCTCTTCCCATGTAATAGATCCCCAGGAGAGATGCTACTGCAGCCCTCAACAGTCAGTCCTTTGCACTTGCTTGAAGTGCAGCTGTCACGATTGCAGTGATATCAGCCGTGAATCAATGAGGTATTCTTGCACGCAGCCTTTCAGAAAAAGGTCACAATTTGCTGGGTGATGTCAAAAATATTTAAAAATATCCCTGGTATACACAAAGCTTTTAGGTTGTGTATTTATACTAAAACGATTCAAAGCTAAACATTTGCCCAAGAGGTTGCAGAGGCAATTTTTTTCAATTCATAGGTACAGAATATTATTGATAATTAAAAAAAATTATGGTTAAAGCTAAAAGTTAAAGTAGCAATGTTACAACATTTTGAGATTAAAAAAAATCAAGTCTGCAATTTATCCCATCAGATAAAGCATAAAAATAAGTTTAATTTGACACCTAATTCACTTTCATATCTTCAGTATTAAAGTTATGGCCATTTTCATACTCGGAAATTGGCATCTTGTTCCCCATTGCCTTTCCATTGACTTAACACAAAAGCTGTGATCAAGGACAGTCAAAAGCCCATAACTCTTAAAAATTAAGAGAACTCAATGAAATTTTCAGTTATTATAGATTGAAGCATTCTGAAACAAATATGAAACAATATTACTTGGATGACCTGAAATTAAAGCATAGTTACCTAATTGTAGCTAATTACAAAATTCAATTACTAGATCTAAACATCTATCCATTTCTTAAGAAAATAAACTTTTTTTAATTGCCCGTGTCCAAATAACATTCACACAATAACTCACAATATAACATGATTTTTAAATCTCATTTTCATGAATTTATAGGCCAAATGGAAGGAATTTAGTGTTTAATTCCTGTAAATTAATGGCCATTTAAATCAACTTGTGAGTGGGTTTTAGTGGAATGCGGTGGATTAGAACGTTGCCGTTTGCGGTGAAGTCGGCATGAAAAATACTGCCGGTCATACATTTTTTTGTCCCCATTTCGCAACATGAAAATGTGATTAAAGGCTTCCTAAAAATCAAGTTTTAATGTAAAAATAAACTGTGTACTTGATTTTCTCCCCTACGTAAAATCCTTCCCGTTGTCGGCGCTCACAGCTTTAGATGATGATTTTTTAATTACTCTAGCTAATAAATAATCTAGCGTAATTTAAAAATACCTTCATGAATGAAATGTCGGAGCGATTTTTCTTCAGCAACGAAATTGCCTGACATGGATCGATTTGCACTGTCTGGAAAAACGGCGCTTTAAACACGCCCCCCCCCCTGAAAGGCGCCAAAGTCACGCCCATGGGGAGCGGCAGAACAGCAGCGCTGCTCAAGGTAAGTTTTGTAACATACCTAGTTAAAGCAGTTAAATATTGGCAATATTTTCAGTTTACCCTGAGCTAGAGTGAAATTTATTTTCTATAAAGTGTCACTAATTTTATTGCTGAATTCTTGAAAGACTGACACTGCAATATTTTAATGTTCAAGAGTGTTTGCCATATGAACTGGAAACTTATGTTCTTATTACAGGGCACATTTATTTGAGATTTGTTTCATTAAACAATAATACATGTCAATTAGCGGTGTGGCCTCTCTTCTCCTCCCCCCTCCCCCCCCCGCCGCCACCTGTAGTCTGGGCAAATCCACCCCCCCCCCCCCCCCCCCCACCCCACCGGAAGTCCCCTAAAAAAGTGGTACCCAGGCCAGGTGAGGTGGCCGATATCCACCTCATCTGGACTTCCGCAGCCAAACCGCAGGTAGAATTTGCCATCTGTTATAGACAATAGATGCAGGAGTAGGCCCTTCGAGCCAGCACAGCCATTCAATGTGATCATGGCTGATCATCCACAATCCTGTTCCTGCCTTCTCTCCATATCCCTTAACTCCGCTTGCCGGGGCTCTGAAACTCTGGCCCAGTCAGAGCGAACAGATCATTCCCATTGCTGACTTCCACGGTCAGCTTTGCTGGCTGGTATCTCAGCGCCCCACCCCCTCCCAGGCCGTGAAACGAATAATCCAGTAAGGCATGGAATCAAGGGTGTTGGAAAATTGAAGGTGGACCTGTGGAATAAATTGTCCATAATACAAAATCCATTGTAGTTCGGTTTGCAGGTGCAGTTTGGGTTGTGCTCGATGCTTCAAGAACCTGATGGTTGATGAAAAGGAAGTGTTCTTGGAACTGGAGGTAATGGTTCTCACTCCTGCACCACCCTCCCGATGATTGCAGTGAAATGAGAGTGTAGCTCGTGTGGTGTCAGTCTTTGATGTTAGCTGCTGCCTTGAGGCAGTATTTTGTTTGGTGAGGAAGTCAATACCTATGGTGGACAGTAATTCCTGCCACATTCTCCAACCTCCTTAGTTCTTGGGTGATCAAGTTGCCGATGCAACAGGTTACTATTGTACATGTGGAAGTTTGAGAGAATATTTGGCAACATGCTGAATCTCCTGATGCTTCTCAGAAAGTAGAGATTGATGAGTTGGTTCTGTGATGGCGATAGTTGACAGATCAAATTAAGTGCCTTCATGCAATGATTAACTTGCACATTTTTGCTTTCTGGATGTGGCTGACATTAATAAAGCTACATTTAGTGGTCATTCCACATTGGTTTGATAATCTGGTGGTAAGTAATTGTAACGGAGACAAAGTGCTGGAGTAACTCAGCAGGTCAGGCAGCATCTCTGGAGAACATGGATAGATGACGCTTCGGGTCATCTATCTGAAGAAGCGTCTGAAGAAGCGACACCTATCCATGTTCTCCAGAGATGTTGCCTGACCTGCTGATTACTCCAGCACAGTAAATCAGCACCTGCAGTTCCTTGTTTCTATGGTAAATCATGGTAAATGCCCAATAGTTGGTAGTTGATGTGGTTTTGGATGAAGGAGCATTTATAGTGTTTCAGCAAGACTAAATAAAGCCAACCATTTATTGTCAATGGCTATGATGGAGTCAGTTGAATGTTTTTAAAATTTGGCAGCGTTTCCATTTGTTCACCCAAGCCAAATTCTTTCTTGTCCTCCATTCTCCAAATCCTGTTGGCTCCTTTGGATTAAATCTATAAATTACACGATCTACAGATTATTTTTGCAGTTTGATATTGTTTGTACTGGCATCCTCGATCAGCTACAGAGGTGTTGATCCGCCACAATTCCCTTTGAATCTATTCTTTCTTGTCCATCTGTTATTCTCTTTAGTTATAACCTGAGGATTTCAATATTTGCAAATACTTCAAATTGGCATATATGGATGATGTTCAACTGTTCTTGGCATCTAAATATGTGTGATTTAGACATTTATTGGAATAAGGCAATCTGCATTTTAACTTTGTCACCTGTTAATGCTGTAATGCTTAATTGAGGGCTGTTTGTATTATCTGGATTAAACATCTAATTTCTAGAGTGGGTTTGCAGAACTTGGAATGGCACAGGAGGCCACTGTCGTGTTTGAAAATAGACAAATCTCTGGGGCCTGATCTGATATATCCGAGGACATTGTGGGAAACTAGAGATGAAATTGCGGGAGCCCTGGTTGAAATTTATGAGTCGTCCTTAAATTCAGGAGTGGTGCCGAAAGACTGGAGGGTGACAAATGTTGTACCTCTTTTCAAGAAGGGCTGCAGGGAAAATGCTAAGAACTATAGGCCGGTGAGCTTAACATCTGTAGTTGGTAAGTTACTAAAGGCATATACAGGCATTTGAATGGGCAAGGGCTGATTTGGGATAGTGAGCATGGTTTTGTACATGGGAGGTCGGGTCACACATCTGATTGATTTTTTTTTTTGAAGACGAGACAAAAGGTTGATGAAGGCAGAGCTGTCGATGTGCACGTGGACTTCAGTAAGGCGTTCGACAAGATTCCGCATGGTAGGCTGCTCTGGAAGGTTAGGTCACATGGGATCCAAAGAGAGATAGCTGAATGGATAGCAAATTGGCTCCATGGAGGGAAGCAGAGGGTAATGGTGGAAGGTTACTACTCCAACTAGCCTGTGACTAGTGGTATGCCTCAGGGTTCAGTGCTGGGCCCATTACTGTTTGTCATCTACATTAATGATTTGGATGAGAACATACAGGGCAAGATTGCTGATGATACAAAAGTTAGTGGTTTTGCAGATGGCCCATTCTTTGGAAAGTGAACCAAAATGTCACACACGTGACCAGATGTCATCACAAAGTGATACATTCAAAAATTATTGTGAGAGATTAATCTTCATTGCTATTTTCCTACCTACATAACTATAATGCATGTCTGCTAAAGATATGAACATTATAGCTTTTTAAAATTCACAGAGTGTTAAATGCTTCCGTGTGATGTCACACACATGACCAGTCATATTTAATCTCTTATCCTAAACAAACATTGTCGGCATAACATAAAAATTTCACTTGATATACTGAAAAAAAAGAATCATATATGCAATACAAAACAATATACCTGTAATGCTTTTAGAATTAGAAGAGATGTACTCCTTAATTTGTCATCTTTTTGGTCATGTGATTAAGAATGGGCCAGATAGTGAAGATGGTTGTGAACGATTGCAGCAGGATCTGGATCGATTGGCCAGGTGGGTGGAAGAATGGTTGATGGAATTTTGGGACGTCAAACACAGTAAATGGTAGGCCTCTGGGTAGTGTTGTAGAGCCGAGGGATCTAGGTGCATGGTTCCTTGAAGGTCGAGTCGCAGGTAGATAAGGTGGTCAAAAAGGCTTTTGGCTCTTTGGCCTTCAGTCAGAGTATTGAGTATAGCAGTTGGAAGGTCATGTTGTAGTTGTATAAAACGTTGGTGAGACCGCATTTAGAATATTGTGTTCAGTTCTGGGTATCATGTTATAGGAAATATATTGTCAAGCTTGAAAGGGTTCAGAAAAGATTACTGAGAATTTTCTCAGGACTAGAGGATGTGAGCTAAAGGAAGAGGTTGAGTAGGCAGGGTCTCTATTTCATGGAGCGCAGGAGGATGAGGGGAGATCTTATTGAGGTATACAAAATCATGAGATAAAATGGATCGAGTAGATGCCCAGAGTTTTTTGCCCAGAGTAAGGGAATCGAGGACCAGAGGACAAAGGTTCATGGTGAAGGGGAAAAGATTTAATGGGAATCCGAGGGGTAACTTTTTCGCACAAAGGGTGGTGGGTGTATGGAACAAGCTGCCAGAGGAGGTAGTTGAGGCTGGGACTATCCCATTGTTTAAGAAACAATTAGACAGGTACATGGAAAGGATAACTTTGGAAGGATATGGACCAAACGTAGGCAAGTGGGATGTGTAGCTGGGACATTGTTGGCCGGTGTGGGAGAGTTGGTCGAAGGGCCTGTTTCCACACTGTATCACTCTATGACTCTATGAGGAGGCAGTTCATCCTGTCATGCCTGTGGTGGCTCTTTGAAAAGGCAACCACCTGGACCTATTCAGGCTTTTTGAATTTTAAAGCAAAAGGGCAAATTGAGAGCTTGATGTTGTCAAATGTTCTGTGAAAAAATCGGATTACTATATAGCTATCGCAGGTATTTAATGTAGTCTGTGAGATTTTGTTTGATTCATGGTCAATTATATTTTAATGCATTGCAAGGTATGAAAGGAACTTATTTTTTTGACGATCTAAAGAGGAAAACAATTTTTCTTATCAATGGTCAAAATAGCCATGGTTTATCTTATAGATAAACTCCAAATCAGTTGTGCTGAAAATTAACTTTTTTTTAATGTTCAGTTGTTACAGGAGCAACCGATGGAATTGGAAAGGCTTATGCAAAAGAGGTATGTTAAAATTGTTTTTTACGGTTGAGTTTCATTTCAGTCATAATGTACAATATCTTCCCTTTAATCAGCTATGTTATGGCTTTGTTCAAAATATTTGGTTGGAAAATATGCCTGTGTCTTTTGAAGCAGTAAAAAAATGTTTCAAAATTAAATTGGATGAAAAGTGAGCAGAGAACAATGGAAAAAAAATGTCATTCAAATATACTATTTTGACCACTTGAATTTTACTCCCTACAAACCAGCTTGCCAAGCGTGGCATGAGCATTGTCCTGATCAGTAGAACCGAAGAGAAACTGAATGAAGTGGCCAAGGAAATAAGTAAGTCAATAATAGCATGATTTTCATTTCACTGAGTTGTTTTCTGTCATGGCCTTTCTTTCTTATTGCGATAGCAATTCTGTTATGTCAAATTACCTTCTTTATGTTGAAGTAACTCAGTTGACTTGGTGTTGGATGTCTGAGTTGGATTCTCCTTAATTGCCACTTAACATCCACAATTTCACTGGCAATAAAGGTGCTATTGTTAAATATCCGGTGAATATCAGCTGAGTAACTAAGTCCAAATTTTTTTTTAATTTTTTTTATGAGCACCGTTAATGTATGTAATGTAGATGTGATTTATTGAGTGGTTATGTTTGGGATGGGAAGGAGGGAATGAACAAGTGTTTTGAGGGTGTTGTGACTAAAAATCAATGAAGCATTCAATGATTCTCTTGGTTCTATACTTTTTACAAGCATTTTTAAGCCCAGCTTTGAGTTGGCATTATGTCTTTCAATGTCATCTAAAGACATGACAGAAGCAGGAGGTTATCTGAATATCTCATTTTAAAATGTCAAGAAGAAGCTTCCTTCAGTGAGCAAATGACAAATTTGCAGCTAGAAATTACAAGCGGTTGGCTTTGAGGAATTTTCACAGCATTCAGATAGTCATTGATTTATACAGCACAGACACTGGGCCTTTGGCTCAACTAGAGAATGTTGATCAATGTGCCTCCCTCTTAGTTCAATTTTTCTGTATTGGGCTTTATCACTCAAAACGTTTCTTATCCATGAGCCTATCCAAATATATTTTAAACATTGTAAATGTAGCTGCCTCTACCCGCCCCCTATATGGGGGAAAAATCTGCCCCATGTGTCCCTTTTAAATCTTTCCCCTTTCACATTAAATCTATGCCGCCTATGTTTAGACTGCTCTATCCTAAGAAAGCGACTGACCATTATCTGTGCCCCTCCATGCTGTAGGGAAAAAGTCCCAGTGTATACCGCCTCTTTTTACAGCTTAAACCCTCCAGTCCTTGCAACATTCTTGTGAATCTTTTCTGTATCCTCTATAACCTGAACTGCATAGAATATTCCTGGTGCTGTCTCAACAACGTCTTGAATAGCAGTAAAATGACATCTCAACTCTTGCATTTAGTGTCATGTTTGAAGGTAAGTGTGCAATACAGCTGCTTCTCCACCATGTCTATCTGTTTCTCCAAAGGAAATTAGTGCGGGAGCCAAATAGAGTCCAAATATGCCAACAACAAGGATAATCTAAGTATTGCAAAGGAAGAGACATAAAGATTTTAGTAATGCTGGTATGTAAAAATGACCCTCAAAGTGTTCGAATTACGGAATAAAGTCCAATATGCTCTTTCTACATGCTACATCCCCAGTAACAAACATGAAGCTCAAACCTTATCTGGCTATTGTGACGTGAATTACTGGAACTTTAGTGATGCATGGAATCGGAGAGCAACAGGGAACAAATATCTCAAAGCCACGTCAGAGAGATTGGATTCTGAGCTCACTTTGTGCGGCACTCTAGATGCTCCTCGTGACTTAGCAGGTTCACTAGAAAATGTGTTATTCACCTTCGTAATACTTTAAAATAAGAGAATTTAAAAGTACATTTTAACGCTAGTGTCTTGATGTCTGGAGTTGAAAAGATGAATTCCTACCTGACAGCTGAGGGGATTTAGTTGTTAAATTTTGAATGAAAATAACTGGTGTTGGGAATAGTGATCATGAAACTATTGATTGTCTTAAAGCTAACTGGTTTCTGGTGCCTTACTGGGAAGAAAGCTCTGCTATTCTGATCAGGACTGGGCTGTTTGAATAAACACCAGTGGTTGACTTTTAGCTGCCATTTAAATTGTCTTGGCAAACTACTTCAACTGAGGCAATTATGAATGACATTAATGCCCAGCAGCGATATTCACATCTTATAAGTAAATATTTATAAAAGCAATAACGGATTAGATCAAACGGTTGTTGTTGTAGTAGATTTGCAACGCAGATGGGATGTCTGAAATGACTAGTCTTGCTATATCTAAAATATTGAATTGACTGAAGACTGGATTCTGTGATGAAGAAGATTTGCGAGCTGAGGTTCATCACCCACCTACATTCCACCAAAAGACATTTGCAGGCATTCTGCATTTCATGCTTTCATGCTTTCTGAGCTGTGCCATCATTAAATATTGGAATGGTAATTGTGCTGTGGTTTAAAATTTTAATTGCTAGTCTTTCACAATATTTGACAGGACTGCAGAGGTTTGTTATAATAGACCAGATTGTTATAATACAGTTTCGATTTGACTCGTGGATCTGAAATATTTTCATCAAACTGGAACTTAATTTTTGCAGGGTCTGCAAATAATGATGAGTGTGTCAACGTACAAAATCAGTCCTACAATGTAGAACTAACTGATTCTAGTTCCAGGGAGCACCGCGTGCACGGTGGGAGTATCCAGAGGACCTGCTTGGAAGATCCAGCTCACCTGCTGGAGACTGGGGACTTGCCCGGTAGGCCCAACTCACCCGCCGGTAAGCAGACCGACTGCAGGAAGGAGTACATGCCTCGATGGTGGAGTGGGCAGCTGGAGGCCATGCAACAGCCTGTGGCTCAGTTGGACCGGGCGCCGCTCCCAGAAGCAGAGCGAGTGGACTGGACACAGCCTACAGCGGTGAAGCAATAGCAGAGGACACCACAGCCACGCTTGGCTAGGCCAACCCTACAATACTGCCAGGGCAACTGACCTTCATAGTCAGATCAAGAACCCTGCACTTACCGCAAATGGGACTATGGAATTGAAAATGGTGCCAAGCTGGCGACTCTGTCTACTGCTATACACTTGTTCTGTATCTGAGATGCTTATCTAATATGTATCGCAATACTTGTAGTAAACTGTATACAGAGATTAATTTCACTGTACCTTCGATACATGTGTCAAATAAATGACCATACCATACCAATTCTAGCCTAACACTGGAAAACAAAATCTATCTCTTCGCGTGGCACTAAATTATTCGGGATAGATTCTACCCTGATCTAACAGTTAAAGTATTATTGAGGCACTCACTACAGTACTGTACTCTGCAATTTACAACTTAAGTATGAAGCAAATTATGAAATCAAAAGACCAACTCAGGCTGTTACTGTGAGAAGCAGTACACATGCAAAATTACAATATTTCAAATGACATTTGGATGGGTAAAGGATAGGAAAGGTTTAGTGATATGGGGCAATTGGAGAGAAATGGGAATAGTTGGGCCGAAGAGCCCATTTGTGTTGGAAGGAACTGCAGATTATATCAACGGGTCGATGGTTGAAAGGGTCAAGAGCTTCAAATTTCTGGGCGTGCACATCTCTGAAGATCTTTCCTGGTCCGAGAACACAGATGCAATTATTAAGAAAGCACATCAGCGCTAATACTTCCTGAGAAGATTACGGAGAGTCGGTATGTCAAGGAGGACTCTCTCTAACTTCTACAGGTGCACAGTAGAGAGCATGCTGATCGGTTGCATCGTGGCTTGGTTCGGCAACTTGAGCGCCCTGGAGAGGAAAAGATTACAAAAAGTAGTAAACACTGCCCAGTCCATCATCGGCTCTGACCTTCCATCGAGGGGATCTATCGCAGTCGCTGCCTCAAAGGCTGGCAGTATCATTAAGGACCCACACCATCCTGGCCACACACTCATCTCCCCGCTACCTTCAGGTAGAAGGTACAGGAGCCTGAAGACTGCAACAACCAGGTTCAGGAATACTACTTCCCCACAGCCATCAGGCTATTAAACTTGGATCGGACAAAACTTTGAACATTAATAGCCCATTATCTGTTATTTGCACTTTATCAGTTTATTTATTCATGTGTGTATATATTTATATAATGATATATGGACACACTGATCTGTTCTGTAGTCATGCCTACTATGTTCTGTTGTGTTGAAGCAAAGCAAGAATTTCATTGTCCTATCAGGGACACATGATAATGAACTCTCTTGAATATTGAATCAGATGCTGGTTTAAACTGAAGATGGACACAATAGAAACATAGAAAATAGGTGCAGGCGGAGTCCATTCGGCCCTTCGAGCCAGCACCGCCATTCATTGTGATCATGATGATCGTCCGCTATCAATAACCCGTGCCTGCCTTCTCCCCATATCCCTTGACTCCACGAGCCCCTAGAGCTCTATCCAACTCTCTCTTAAATCCATCCAGTGATTTGGCCTCCACTGCCCTCTGTGGCAGGGAATTCCATAAATTCACAACTCTCTGGGTAAAAAAGTTTTTTCTAACCTCAGTCTTAAATGACCTCCCCTTTATTCTAAGACTGTGGTCCCTGGTTCTGGACTCGCCCAACATTGGGAACATTTTTCCTGCATCTAGCTTGTCCAGTCCTTTTATAATTTTATATGTTTCTACTTTAAGATCCCCCCTCATCCTTCTAAACTCCAGTGAATACAAGCCTAGTCTTTTCAATCTTTCCTCATATGACAGTCCCACCATCCCAGGGATCAATCTCGTGAACCTACGCTGCACTGCCTCAATCACAAGGATGTCCTTCCTCAAATTTGGAGACCAAAACTGTACACAATATTCCAGATGTGGTCTCACCAGAGCCCTATACAACTGCAGAAGAACCTCTTTACTCCTGTACTGAAATCCTCTTGTTATGAAGGCCAACATTCCATTAGCTTTCTTCACTGCCTGCTGTACCTGCACGCCAACTTTCAGTGACTGGTGTACAAGGGCACCCAGGTCTCGCTGTACCTCCCCCTTACCTAACCTAACCCAATTGAGATAATAATCCGCCCCCTTGTTTTTGCCGCCATAGTGGATAACCTCACATTTATCTATATTATACTGCATCTGCCACGCATCTGCCCACTCACTCAACCTGTCCAGGTCCCCCTGCAACCTCCTAACATCTACACAGTTCACACTGTCACCCAGCTTTGTGTCATCTTGCTAGCGTTGCTCCTAATTCCCTCTTCCAAATCATTAATATATATGGTAAACAGTTGCGGCCCCAACACCGAGCCTTGCGGCACTCCACTCGCCACTGCCTACCATTCTGAAAAAGACCCGTTCACTCCTACTCTTTGCTTCCGGTCTGCCAACCAATTTTCTATCCATGTCAACAACCTACCCCCAATACCATGTGCTCTAATTTTAGTCACCAGTCTCCCGTGCGGACCTTATCAAAGGCTTTCTGAAAGTCTAGATACACAACATCCACTGGCACCCCTTCATCCATTTTACTTGTCACATCCTCAAAAAATTCCAGAAGATTAGTCAAGCGTGGTTTCCCTTTCATAAATCCATGTTGACTTGGACTAATCCTTTTACTGCTATCCAAATGCTCCATTATTACCTCTTTAATAATTGACTCCAGCATCTTTCCCACCTCCGAAGTCAGGCTAACTGGTCAGTAATTCCCCGTTTTCTCTCTTGCTCCTTTCTTGAAAAGTGGGATGACATTAGCTATCCTCCAATCTACAGGAACTGATCCTGAATCTATTGAACATTGGAAAATGATCACCAATGCGTCCACTATTTCTAAAGCCACCTCCCTGAGGACCCTGGGATGCAGTCCATCAGGCCCAGGGGATTTATCATCCTTCAGTCCCATTAGCCTACCTAATACTATTTCTCGCCTAATGAAAATTTATTTCAGTTCCTCTACCCCCTTATATCTTCTGTCCTTCAGTACAATGCTGGATGAAGAAGGGTCTCTACCGTAAAGGTCACCATTCCTTCTCCCGCAATGCTACCTGTCCTGCTGAGTTTCTACAGCATTTTGTCTATCTTCAGGCCTGTTTCTTTGCTCTATATCTCTGATCCCAACTGCCAATTCAATTTTTCTAATCCTTTCAAATTTTGTCCTGGTATATTAATCTTTGGAATATCTTCTAGTAATAAAATGCTGCAACAATTCATTTATGTGTAAATTAGCCTAATACTATATTCAGAGGAGATGATTTTAATCTAAGCCACTAGCCAGAGAATTTACCGGTATTGTAGGTATTGTCTTACTTTTGTTTGAACATTCCATTTGCATTGACGTTGCATTCAAAGAAATGTGTAAATATTTGCATCAAACGATTAGAATAACCTTTTCCCTGCTATAAGATGAATGCTTAATATTTATCAAGATAAAACCTGTCCTCTATTGCAAAGCATGTACTTCGCAGTGCGAGGTTCTTTCAGATCTGTATCATAATAAAGTTGATACACCTGTCAGTATGGCATGTGTTGCCAATAACTGAACTGATGTTAATCTGGCCACTTTCGTCCCACCTGAGAGCTTTATCTGCTGTTTAGGGCAGTGGAGTTGCTTTCGGAAAGAACAGAATGGTTTGCATTTTTTTAATAATGTGGTAAGCATTGGCAGGCCAAACACCATTAGCCTTTTGCTGCAGTTCCGTAAGCTTTTATCCCAAATACTTGAGGGTCTTAGCAAATGTGAAAATATGAGCTGATATGTTTTGTATGTTTTTAACTGGTTCACTATCATAATCATTTATTAGTCAAGTTTGGTTTGCAACGTGAGGAATTTGATTTGCCATGCAGTCATACCAAAAATGCAACAAAACACACAACTACATAAACATCCACTACAGTGGCTCCTCCACATTCCACATGTGATGGAAGGCAATAAAATCTTATCTTCTTCCTTAATTTTTCTCCCGTGGTCGGAGCTCCCGCAGACGGCGATCGAAGCTCCTGCAACGGGGTGATCGGAGCTCCCGTGATCGGGGTGGCCGAAGCTCCTGCGGCTTGGAGCTCCCAAAGTCGGTCCCTAAATAGGGACCGCGAAGTCCCCGATGTTAAGTCCACAGGCTCCTGTGGTTGGTGTAACGGAAGATTATTATATCGTTCAAGGAATTTTTCCTCCAGCCACCATGTTGAAGATAAATGGGTGAGGAGATAGCCTTGTTTACGCATAGGAGCTCTCCACGAGACATTCAAAGCCGTCCAAAGATAAATTTTCAAAAGTCTCTTGATTAATAGTTTCTTTATAGTCATAGTGAAAACAGTGAGATATTCATCCAAACATCTTCGTTGAAGTACATTTTAATCTTACTCGTAAACCAAACTCATGAATGGCCGAAAGCTCCGGCATGGTCAAACTCCGGCATGGTAGAAAGCTATGCCTTCCCCCAGGCTTCTTCGACTAAACTAAAAACTACTCGCGTCTGCGGCATAATCCCAGCAGCAAACACGCCTGGCTACGTAATAAATCCCACCCACATAATTACAGGCAGACAAAATTTAAAGGCAAATGGCCATAATTTATAACATACCGAGTTAAGCCAAATGGCCGCTACATACCGGCCTCTAATTGTTCTGAGTATATAACGAGGCAATTATTAATAGACATCAAAGTAGCTATGAAGGCTTAACATATATGAAAAACAAAAAATAGCATGCATTATATCTACATTCAGACTTCTTCAGCGATTCTTACATTTTCACCTTTGCCTTCAAGAAGCAAGCGTAACTTGGTTATTGGTCTTATTAAGACATTGTTTTTAGTTTTAAGTCGTACCCTGCGCACCAAACCCTTAACGTCAGGCATGATACCCCGTATATAATCCAAAGCACAAAGTTTTGACAGTTTAATTTAATTTTAATTTTAATTTCCGGATCATTAGCAGAGATTTCAAATCCCAGCTCAAGTTTTGGCCATTCTCTGCCTAGCCTATAGAGAAACTCTGGTCCATTGATCGATCTCTTATTGCTTAAGAAGCGGTCTGCTGTCAGTCCTCTAGAAGCTTCCTCCACAGGATTTTTTTTTTTTTGTTATAACATATTTCTATTGTGAAACATTAGTAGTTCCCAAAACAAAAGAGATTCTGTTTGCTACAAATGTCAAAAAACGTTTGTTGTCATTGTTGAAGTATTTAAGTGCCATAATAATATTGGTCCAGGAGAGATTCTTCCAGTTGATGCTGTAGTTCTTTTTGCAGCAATATGTCAACTTTAACAGCTAAGACTGCAGCAGTAAGTTCCACTCTGAGAATTGTCATTTGTTTCAATGGTGCCACTCTGGACTTTCCCATTAAGAATGCAACATGTACAATCTTTGTTATCATTTTTCAGTCTTAGATATGAAATAGTACTGTAGCTACTTTCACTGGCATCTGAGAAATGATGCAGCTGTGCACCTCTGATCTTACCAAAGCTTGTAGGCTTTATGCCAGGTCCACTTTGAATTCTAAGATCTTGTTGAGATCTGCTATCCATTCTGTCCATCGGTGAGAGGAAGTTTGTGTTATACTCTCATCCCATCCAAGTTTTTCCTTACAAAGATCCTGCAAAATCAACTTGGCTGTCAGTGTAAATGGTGCAAGAAATCCAAAGGGTTGTAGACTGAACCAATCACGGATAGGATACCCCTTCTAGTACATGGTTGCTCTTGAATCGAGATTCTGAACTTAAACACATCTGTTTCAATGCACCAGTGCAGTCCCAATGCTCTTTCCATTGGCAAATTGTCTTTGTCCAAATCCAACTCCCTGGTCTCTTTCGCTCTATCAATTGGTGGAATGCTTTCCAATACAACACGACTGTTGCTGATCCACTTGGAAAGCGTGAATCCTCCCTTATTGCAGAGGGGTCAGATGTTTTACCATTTGAATTGCTTCCTGCTCAGTAGACATGGATTGTATACAATCATCCACATAGAAATTATTCTTCACAGTGGATATCACTTCTCCTGGAAAGTGAACTTTATTTTCCTCTGCGCTCGTCTTTAATGCAAAGTTCGCACAACTTGATGATGACACTGCTCCAAAGAGATGCACCTTCATCTGGTATTCAACAAGATCTTATTGTGTATCCCCTTCAGGCCACCATAAGAATCGCATGTAGTCAAAGTGTTTTTTCTGATACTTTGACTTGATTAACCATTGCTCTGATACCAGCCATCAAAGCAATTGGTTCTTGTCTGAATTTAATGAGAACTACAATGAGTTGGTAAGGTCTGGACCTTGCAGTAGTTGACAGTTAAGTGATGTTCCTTTGAAGACTGCAGCACAGTCAAAGTCTACCCTCGAGGTCCCTTTCTTCGAGTGATGCACCAAAGCTCTCCATCACTTAGATTCAGTTGGTTTGTTGGTACCATTTTGGCATAATCATTGTCAATCATATCCTTTAGGAAAGACGTATATTCTTCATGAAATTTCGTAATATTTTCAAACTTGCGTTTCAAATTCTGGGTGCGTTGCTCTGCCATATGACGATTATTCGGCAGACTAATACTTTCTTGTTTGAAAGGTAAGTCCAGACAAAGGTAGTGTCTGTCTATCATCTTTACTGAGTAGTTCATAATACCCAAGAACTTGAATTCTTCCCTGGACATTTCCTCAGATTCCTTACATATTTTAATTGAAGTCATGATTGTATTGCTTGATCAATAGCTTTTCTAATTTACCAGTAGATATTTGATTAACAGCGGCAGGATAGCTCTTCTGGTTCCCACTTTCGTTGTTCCTTCTCGAGGAGCCATAGATAACCCATACTAGTAGGGCTTTCACAGCAAACGGTCCATCACTTGGCTCCTCACAATCTGTATAGGTTCCAATGCCTTCAAAGTATTTGTTCCGATAAATGGGTCAATACCAGAATTTATTTTAGATATTTTGACATCCTTCAAGTAAGGCCATTGTCTCAAGTCCTCATGTCTGGATATATTTTGATGACCAACAGGCATGGTCTCATGTGTAAAAACTTCAGGTATTGGTATAAAATATCTTCATCCAGACTAGATATTTCCATACTTGTAATGTAATGACTAACGCACTCCTTCTCTTCATTCATGGTACGCAATAGAATCTTAACCTCTTCTCCTGTAATGTCCAGCCTCTCATCAGGCTTTCTGTGCAAAAGGTAGCCGAACTTCTATGATCCAAACATACATATGTTTGCAACACTGTATTTGTCTTGCTATTCCTCGCCTGTACTGGTAAGATAGAGAAGAT
This sequence comes from Okamejei kenojei, assembly GCA_035221665.1. Taxonomy (NCBI): domain Eukaryota; kingdom Metazoa; phylum Chordata; class Chondrichthyes; order Rajiformes; family Rajidae; genus Okamejei; species Okamejei kenojei. Next base: position 16,481,098 of record CM069148.1, on the reverse strand, counting down.
ACCGGCTTCTACCCCGGCCCCAATATGAGCAGTTATCTGAGGTGAGGTGACGGCATCGCTAGTAACTGGCTTCTTCTGTTCTATTTGCTTTGGTTTCTTCTCTTCTATTTGCTCCGGTGGCTTCTTTCCAGTGTGAAGTGCTTCAGGATGATCTTGCTTGCACTTATCAAAAGTTATAGGATTCTCACAGTGTTTAACCATGTGTCCTTTTTTCAAACATCCAAAACATATTCCTTTCTCCTTTAAGAAATCCACCTTTACTTTATATTCCTTCTTCTTTAATCTTCGACACCACCTTATGGTGTGACCAACTTCATCACATAACAAACAAAATCCCTTTTGCTTGATAGTAGATGCATCGCCTTTCATTCCACCTGTCATTTCCACAGGTATTATAGCGGTAGCAAAACTGCCTCCCTTAGGTCCTGATCTTCCTTTAGTTTTAGTAGAGGTAGAACCTTTGACAGTTGCAATTGGTTTATGATCTTGAATACTTCCTTGGTGTGGATCTAACATAAACAGTACTTCCCTTTCCAAGAAATCCACCAGGTCTGGTAACATGGCTACTCGTTTCTTCTTTTCCATTATACGGCCTGCTTTATCTCTCCACTTTTATCTATGTCGAATGGGCAGTTTTAGAATGATGGCTCGAGTATTACTCGAAAATTTTCTTCAAGCTACAACAACCTCTAAGAAATATTGTAAACTCACTTTATGCCTCCACATCTTATAACCATATAACAATTACAGCACGGAGACAGGCCCTCTCGGCCCGTCCAGTCCGTGCCGACCATTTGTTTTCCCCTAGTCCCATCTACCTGCACTCAGACCATACCCCTCCATTCCCTTCACGTCCATATACCTATCCACTTTACTTTTAAATGTTAAAATCGATCCTGCCTCCACCACCTCTGCTGGAAGCTCATTCCACACAGCCACCACCCTCTGAGTAAAGAAGTTCCCCCTCACGTTACCCTGAAACCTCTGTCCCTTAATTCTCATGTCATGCCCTCTTGTTTGAATCTTCCCTACCCTCAATGGGAAAAGCTTATCCACGTCAACTCTGTCTATCCCTTTCATCATTTTAAAGACCTCAATCAAGTCCCCCCTTAACCTTCTGCGCTCCAAAGAATAAAGACCTGACTTGTTCAACCTTTCTCTGTAACATAGTTGCTGGAACCCTGGCAACATTCTAGTAAATCTCCTCTGTACTCTCTCTATTTTGTTGACATCCTTCCTATAACTAGGCGACCAAAATTGTACACCATACTCCAGAATTGGTCTTACCAATGCTTTGTACAATTTTAACATTACTTCCCTACTCCTATATTCAATGCTCTGATTTATAAAGGCCAGCACACCAAAGGCTTTCTTTACCACCCTATCTACATGCGATTCCACCTTCAGGGAACTATGCACATTTATTCCTAGATCCCTCTGTTCCACAGCATTCCTCAATTCCCTACCATTTACCATGTACGTCCTATTTTGATTTGTCCTGCCAAGATGTAGCACTTCACACTTATCAGCATCTGCCATCTTTCAGCCCACTTTTCCAAATGGCCCAAATCTCTCTGTAGACTTTGAGAAATACTTCATTATCCACAATACCAACTATCTTAGTATCATCTGCATACTTACTTATCCAATTTTCCACCCCATCATCCAGATCATTGATGTACATGACAAACAACAGTGGACCCAACACAGATCCCTGAGGCACCCCACTGGTCACCGGCTTCCAACCTGACAAACAGCCATCCACCATTACTCTCTGACATCTCCCATTCAGCCACTGTTGAATCCATCTTGCTACTCCGCCATTAACACCCAAAGATTGAACCTTCTGAACCAACCTTCCATGGGGAACCTTGTCAAAGGCCTTACTGAAATCCATATAGACAACATCTACTGCTTTACCCTCATCAATTTCCCTAGTTACCGCTTCAAAAAATTCAAGAAGGTTTGTCAAACATGACCTTCCCGGCACAAATCCATGTTGACTGTTGCTGATCAGACCCTGTTTATCCAGATGCTTATATATATTATCTCTAAGTATCCTTTCCATTAATTTGCCCACCACTGACGTCAAACTAATAGGTCTATAATTGCTAGGTTTATTCTTTGAACCCTTTTTTAAACAATGGAACAACATGCGCAGTACGCCAATCCTCCGGCACTATTCCCGTTTCTAATGACATTTGAAATATTTCTGTCATAGCTCCTGCTATTTCTACACTAACTTCCCTCAATGTCCTAGGGAATATCCTGTCAGGACCTGGAGACTTATCCACCTTTATATTTTTCAAAAGTGTCAGTACTTCCTCCTCTTTGAATCTCATAGTTTCCATAGCTACTCTACTTTTTTCCCTTACCTCACAGAGTTCAATATCCTTCTCCTTGGTGAATACCGAAGAAAAGAAATTGTTCAATATCTCCCCCATCTCTTTTGGCTCTGCAGATAGCTGTCCATTCTGGTTCTCTAATGGTCCAATTTTATCCCTCGTTATCATTTTGCTATTAATATAGCTGTAGAAACCCTTTGGATTTACTTTCACCTTTCTTGCCAAAGCAACCTCATATCTTCTTTTAGCCTTCCTAATTTCTTTCTTAAGATTCTTTTTACATTCTTTATACTCCTCTAGCACCTCATTTACTCCATGCCTCCTATAATTCTTATAGATATCTCTCTTTTTTCGAAACAAGTGTCTAATTTCCCTTGAAAACCATGGCTCTTTCCAATTTTTACTATTTCCTTTCAACCTAACAGGGACATAAAGATTCTGTACTCTTACAATTTCCCCTTTAAATGTCCTCCATTTCTCTTCTACATCCTTCCCATGAAACAAAGTGTCCCAATTCACTCCTTTAAAATCCTCACGCATTCCCTCAAAGTTAGCCTTTCTCCAATCAAAAATCTTCACTCTAGGTCCTGTTCTGACTCGCTCCATAATTATATTGAAACTAATGGTATTGTGATCACTGGTCCCGAAGTGCTCACCAACGCATACCTCCGTCACCTGTCCTGCCTCATTTCCTAACAGGAGGTCCAGCACTGCCCCTTCTCTGGTCGGTACCTCTATGTACTGCTGCAAAAAACTATCCTGCACACATTTTACAAACTCCAAACCATCCAGCCCATTTACAGAATGTGTTTCCCAGTCTATTTTTGGGAAATTGAAATCTCCCACAATCACTACCTTGTGCTTACTACTAATATCTGCTATCTCCTTACATATTTGCTTTTCCAATTCTCGCTCCCCATTTGGCGGTCTATAGTACACCCCTAAAAGTGTTGCTACACCGTTCCCACTTCTCAGTTCCACCCATATAGCCTCCCTAGACGAACCCTCTAATCTATCCTGCCAAAGCACTGCTGTAATATCCTCTCTGACAAGCAATGCAACACCTCCACCTCTGGTCCCTCCAATTCTATTGGAGCAACGAAATTCTATGGAAGCAACAAAATCCTGGAATATTTAGTTTCCAATCACAGCCCTCCTGCAACCATGTTTCACTGATTGCCACAACATCATATTTCCAGGTGTCAATCCAGGCATCTTCTGACGATATCTTTCCAAGCATAGGCCTTCTCCATGTATGTGTTAGCAATCCTCTGTTCATTACCATAACGTAACCTACTTGCCTCTCGATAGCCTTGGCTTTCAGGCCTATTTAGACAACTTTCTACAAGTACCTTAGCACTTCTGCTTATGTAATACGCCAGAAATCGTAAGCGCTCTTTTTCATCAGTAATTTTCATATCCACTACTTCGTGAAACGCCATTATGAAAGCTTCATACCGCAGCGGATCACCATCATATATAAGAATTTCTATTGGTGGTAGGGTGAAAGAGAGATTTTGTTGAGCTGTGCCTGTTGAATTCGGCTAGATTGTTTGCCAATTCAAGGAATCCATCGAGATCCTGGGCGCAAACGAATGATAGACAGGCCTCTGATAATCATACTAGCTTGCTCGAGCCTGTGTATCAGGCCTCGGAAAAGCATACTGAGTTGGTTTGTCCCGAGCCTCGACAGCACTCCATAAGTAATTTGCTTCGGTCTAGCTCCCAGTTGCTGAGATGAAGTTTTGTCCATCTTTTGGCTACGTGCTAGTTCTGGGTTGCGAGGCCGGATATCCTCTGGCTGCAGATTTGATATAGCTGTTTCCTTTTGAGCAGTTCCTTTTCTCAAATAAGAGCTCATCCCATTAGATGCTTTAAAGCTGCATCTTGAACCCTCACTTTGCATTATCTCCTTCGATTTGACAACCGCCAACTTTGTGGCTAGTTCCAGCTGTTCTTTTCATCGCCTCATCTCTTCTTGTCTCCTCATCTTTCTTTTCAGCTGTTCTTCTTGTCGCTCAATCTCATGTTTCTTTTCCAGGATCTGCTTCTATTGAGAGAGTGACTAGATCAGCTTCAACTTCCATTGGAGCAGATGCCCTAGATGCTGAACTGGCGATAAAATCTATTAGCCAAGTATGTATACATACATGGAATTTGCCTTGGTGCTTTGCTCGCAAGTAACAACATAATATACACTAAACAATTAAGAATAAAACGTAATTTAAATATGTGAAGAATTAAATAAAATACCAGAGGAAAAGTTAGCTACAGACTTTCGGTTGTTGAGTAGAGCTACTGTTCGTGGAAAAAAGCTGTTTTTATGACTAGCTGTGGTGGCTTTGACAATCGCTTTGCAGAGGGAAGAGCTTCAAAGACTTTGTGGCCAGGGTGAGATGGGTCAAAGATGATCTTACCCGCTCGCTTCCTGGCCCTTGCAGTGAACAGTTCGTCAATGGGGGGGGGGGGGGAAGGTTGCAGCCAACAACCTTCTCGGCTGATTGAACGATGAGCTGCAGCCTCCGGATGTCAAGCTTGGTATCTGAGCCAAACCAGACCATGATGTAGAAGGTGAGGACAGACCCTATGATGGCAGTATAAAACTGGACCTTCATTTCCTGTGGCAGATTGTTTTCTCTCAGCTGCCGCAGGAAGTACATCCTCTGTTGGGCCTTTTTGACTGTGGAGTCGATGGTGGCCCCCCATTTAAGGTCCCTGGAGATGATGGTTCCAAGGAACTTAAATGACTCCACATATGTGACTGTTGTGTTATTGATGGTGAGTGGGGGGAGGGGAGGGGGAGCTCTCCTAAAGTTTGCAATCAATTCCACTGTCTTAAGAGCATTGAGCTCCAGGTTGTTGCGATGGTACCAGGACGCCAGCTGTGTCACTTCCTGTCTGTAGGAAGATTCGTCCCCATCTTGGATCAGTCCAATCAGTGTTGTGTCGTTTGCAAACTTGAGAAGCTTGACAGAGGTGTCTGTGGAGGTGCAGTCGTTGATGTAGAGAGAGTAAAGGAGAGGGGAGAGTGTGCAGCCATGCGTTTTTAATAAAAACCTTTACGCTGCTGGCTTCCTCTTGGGCTTGGGTTTATCTGAAGAACATTTTGAAATTGTTTCCATAAAGATGGGAGGCAAGTAAGTTGATTTTTATCCTGTGGTTTTAAACCTATGTATGTGAAGGTTGATTTGAAATTCCTACTGTTTTGACAGTCTGCTTGTGAAATAAATGGTTTGTGCTTCTCTAGATGCAGAGAATAAGATGTAGAATACCAACACTTCCAATGTGTTGCATTACCTTTTTTTGTCACTGGAGGGAGTGCTCGCCTCAAAATGAGTGATTGTTGAGAGAACAATACACAAACTTACATGTTTAATGTAGCAAAGCATCCCAAATTGCTGCACAGAAATCCTGCCAAATAAAATTTAATACAATCATAGATACTAGGCCACATGAACAAAAACATAGTGACGGAGTTCCAGGTGTTTCAGGTTGATGCTCAAGACAAGGCTGCAAATGGTGAAGAAATTAAAACTGCAAGTTGGAGAAGAATAGGAATACTTTATTGTCACATGTGACTAGGCACAGAGAGATTCTTTGCTTGCTTGCACGACCCCACCCCCCCCAATTGTCCAATGTTTCCCTCCCCCCTCACGGCGGTCCCCGCACGCCGGGGCCTCCATTGTTCTTCCCCTTCCCGCTCACGCCGTGCCCGCCTTGCCGGGTCCTCCATTATTCTTCCCCCTCCCTCTCGTCGACCGACGAAGCATCGCTGCTGCCTTGAGACTTCGCCGCCACCGAGGCCACACCGCTGTCAGCGCCCCACTTCACACCTCTGTGGTGCCGACCCGGGATATCTGAGTGTTCTAAGGCTGGTGGTGGACGGATAAAGTTGAGTGCTTAGATTCCAGGGGGATTTGAAAGCAAGGTTAGAATCTTTACGTCAGAAGTATGGCTTAATTGGGTTGGGTGTAGGTTAGCAAGCACAGGCTGCCAAAGTTTAAATTCATTTATGAAGAATAAAGGCCAGACAAGAGTGTATTCGAATCATCAATCTAGAAGTGAAAAAGGCATGGATAACGGTTGGAACCAGGTTAACTGAGGTAGGGGAAAGATCAATTGATGTTAGAGACCAAAATAAGCATTGTTAATTAAACCATAGATACTTAGTTGGAAGCATGATTAATGTGCAAAATCAGTCTGATTTTGTTAAAGGCAGTTAACATTCAGTAGTTCAGAACAGGTTTTGGGCAAGGGCTAAATGGAATGGTTTCAGTTTTGCCTGTGCTTGAGCAAGCTTCTGCCATTCTGTAAAATGGAATGGTTGAGTGAAGTAGTTGTGTATTCTCACGGTACTGAAAGTGTAATTTTATTCATAAGCATGTACCGTGGAAACGGGTCTTTTGGCTCAATTCATTCTTGCTGACCTGGATGCCCTATTTAAGCTAATCCCATTTGTCTGTTTGGCCCATATACGTCTAAAGTTTCTTATTTATATACTTGTTCAAATTTCTTAAGTGCGATTATTGTACCTGTCTTGATTACTTCCTCTATGTGATGTATATGTAATATAAATGCCATCGTCCCTTGAGGCCAAAATCAGAAGCTGGCAAATGTACCTGTGCCTCGTGACTGAGGTCAGGTGACCTTCTAGACATTTCCGTTAGTTGTTCAGACATTACATTGTGTCAGAGGACATAAACAAAAGAAAAGAATGGCAGGACTCGAGCCACCGGGACCACTCTCCATGCAAGGGAACTTGGCCAAGAATTATAAGGACTGGATAAGGGCATTCCAGCTCTACGAGACGGCAACAGAACTGATGAGTAAGCCTGAAAAGATTTGGTGTGCAACATTCCTCCACGTGGCGGGGCCGGCCGCTCAGCAGCTTTATGAGACCTATCGGTTCACCCTGGAGGAATGTGACAAAATACAACCGCTGAAGAATAAGTTTTAGACATACTGTGAACCAAAAAATAATTTAACTGTCACAAGATACTTATTTCATACACGTAATCAGCGGCGAGGGGAGACCTTCTCCAGCTACCCGACTGCAGTGAAGTCTTTAGCTAATGATTGCGAGTTTGGCATTATCCATGACTGGTTGCTGCGAGACTGAATCGTCTGCGGCATCACCGGCCAGCCGCTCCGGGAGAAACTTCCACAATGCGATGATTTAACACTGGAAAAATGCAGTGACATGTGTATGATCGCCGAAGCGTCAGCCGAGAAGATTGCTCCAACCGCCATCGACACCAAAAACACTTGATTACGTGAAACGGGACAGCGTCAGTCGGCCATGGGGCCGAGGCAGGGATTCGCGACTCAGACAACCACAGACAGAAATCCGTGATTCTGGTAAGGATACCGTCTGCCGGTCATGCACCCGCGGGCATAAAGGCAACTATTGCCCCGCTCAGTACATGAGATGTCACACCTGCGGAGAGATTGGACAACTTTCCAGATCCTCCCATCTGCCGGTAAATGGAGCGCCCAACAGCCGCCCACATTCCCGACAACGCTAATCAGACAAAATGCCGTCCGCGACATCGAGTTCCAGATGAACGCTTCACTGCCTGAGCCAGTGGACGACGACGTTTATGTCTTCTAAATTGACGCAGTGATTGTGTCGATGCATGAATAGGGACAGATGTGCAGCATCAACAATGTGGACATTGAATTCAAACTTGCCTCTGGCGCTCAAGTCGACATCCTGCCAGAGCACTTGTTCAGAAGGACTGGTCTTGCCTTACTAAACACGAACGTAACACTGAGGTCATACTCAGGACATACAATGAAGTCTGTGGGACAGGCAAAGGGGAATGTCAAAGTAGGTAAGAAAGAATATAGGGTTGTCTTTCAAATAGTGAGGGGGAATGTGAAACCCATATTTGGGAAACTAGTGTGTGAAAAGTTAGGGCTTCTTGTGCGAAAGGAGGCGGTTGATGGGGTGACTGCGAGCCCATTATACGCTGCGAAGATCATTGAGGAAAACCGCAAGATTTTCCAAGGGCTGGGAGGCTAAAAAAACATGAGTACAACATAGTGCTGCAAGAGAACGTGCAACCCAAGCAAAACCCGCCCCGCACCTATAAGATCAGGGATGATGTCAAAGCCGAATTACAGCGCATCATAAAGCCCGTGAGCGAACCGACAGATTGGGTGAATTCAATGACCGTGGTGAGCAAGCCTAATGGCGAAGTCCGCATATGCCTTGATCCACGTGACCTCAATGCGGCCATTCGCAGGGAGCATTTCCTGACGCCGACTCTCGAGAACATTGCAGCCCGCATGCCGAAGGTAGAATGGTTCTCGAAATTTGATGCTACAAGTGGGTATTGGCACTTCCCACTGAGCGATGACAGCTCGGCTCTGACCACGTTTAATACACCCTTTGTGCTTTTATTTGGAATCTCATCCGCAAGTGAGGTTTGGCAGCAGGGGATGCAGGAAGAGTTTGGCGATTTAGAAGGGGTGGAGATGGTCATTGATGACATTCTCATTTGGGGTGTGAATGCAGCACAGCATGATGCAAGGCTGAAAGCCCTATTTGAGCTGGTGAAAGAGTCTGGCCTAAAGCTCAATTCCAGAAAGTCGGTAATGCGCTCAAACGAGATTGAATATGTGGGACACGTCATCTCGCAAGCAGGCGTGTCACCAATCCCATCTCGTGTCAGCAGCATGCTACAAATGCCGTACCCGACAAACAAGACTGAAGTGCAAACGTTCTTAGGGATGGTGACATACATGGCCAAGTTTATTTCGAACCTTTCGGAGATCACCGCCCCACTTAGACAGCTAACAGAAAAGGGAGTAGCGTGGCATTTTGAGCAGAAGCACAGACAGGCAGTAGACCAGCTGAAGTGTCTTCTCACATTGCCACCCGTACTCAAACTATGATGTGAACGCGCCCGTTTCAATTGCCACAGACGCTTCCAACAGCGGATTTGGAGCGGTCCTGATGCAAGACGAGAGACCGGTTATATATGCATCACGACGTGTGAACGCGGCCGAGCACAACTATGCGACTATAGAGAAGGAGCTGTGCTCCATATTGTACGCATGCAGAAAGTTTCATGACTTAATTGTCAGTCATCGCACAGTAATCCTTACTGACCACAAGCCATTAGTAGGCTTGCTCGTCAAGCCGCTACACAAATTAAGCCCCAGACTCCAGCGCATGCGAATGCACCTGCTACGGTACGACCTGGAACTACGGTGGAAGCCGGGACGTGAAATGTTTGTCTCCGACGCCCTGAGCCGGCTGCCCAGTGCAAACATGCCTGCGGAAGAGCACACCGCACTGCCGAACGTGATACATGCTGTAGAAGCCATCCTGCACATGCCAGACGAGCGCCTTGCGCAGTTCAAAGCTGAAACGAAAAAAGATCGAACCCTAGCACTGTTGTGCGAGTATATAAGAAAGGGTTGGCCTAGCAACAGGCGTGATCTGCCCTCGGACTTGACTCCGTTTCATACATGCCATGACGAGCTGATTGAAGTCGATGGAATAGCCTTGATGGAAAACCGAATCGTTGTCCCCCAAAGCATGCGGAGGCAGATGCTGGACGCGCTACATGAATCACATCTGGGAGTAGTGAAACTTAAACAACGAGCCCGCAATTTATTTATGTGGCCTGGAATGAATGCACAGATTCAAGACACAGTGGGAACTTGCTCGATATGCCAGGCGACCAGGAAAGTGCAAGCAAGCGAGCTGCTCCAACCACACTTCATCCCCAACAGACCTTGGTCTAAGGTCGATGCAGACATCTTCCATCTGGATGGAGTTGACCATTTGCTTGTAGTGGACTATTACTCCAAGTACCCAGAAATAACGCAACTGACAGATATGACGTCACATTCGGTGAAAAGTGAGATGACGGGCATGTTTGCCCGGAATGGCATTCCTGACTTGGTGATGACAGACAACGCGAGACAATTTGACTGTGCTGAGTTCCGCAGGTTCCAGGATGACTGTGAATTTGCCCCTGTCACCTCAAGTCCCATATATCCACAGAGCAACGGGCAGATAGAGCGCTGTGTGCAAACTATAAAAAGTATCATGAGGAAAGCCAAACGCAGCGGACGTTGCCCGATGTACGCAATCCACGAATACCGCAACACCCCCCTTGACGGGACAGGCGGCTATGCCCCCTCACAGTTACTGAACAGTACACTGTAAAGAAGCAAATTGCCATTGCCTACATTGCTCTTACTGCGCTATGTTCCTCCCATGGGACCACAACTGGCCGTCCGGCAAGAAAAACAGGCAGCATACTTCAATGAGAAGGCAAGCGCTGAGCCGCTGCCGCGCCTGGAACAAAAACAACAGGTGTGGTTTCGTGCCAAACCAACCGAGTGGCAACGTGGCCGCATTGCAAGAGAAAAACCTGTCCCCTCGGAGCTACGTCATCTCTATACCGAGCGATACTGAGTTCCGCAGAAATAGGAAGGACATACGACCTGCACATGAAGCAGCTGAGCCATGCCCTGGCAACCCACAGCAAATGAGCGCGAACACTCTCCCACAAGGAGGAATCCCTCTCCCAGAAGGAGCTCCCAGACTCAAGAAAACTATCACAGGCCGCATCACAAGGTTCTGTGGTGGGGAACCTGCTCGAAGCGTGCCAAGCCACACTCACACACAACAGAAACACGACACAGAACGAGTTGGAAATACGACTTGCATGAGAAGTGGCCGATGGTCAAAACCCCCAACGGGGCTTGTAATGTAAAATTGTTGGGCAATTATTTTATCGTTTTGTGGTATGAGGAGCACTGTTATTTGTGGTACTTTATCCACATTAAATTGATTAAAGGGTCAAGTTTTTAGTTTTGACCCCAATGTTGAAGGGGAAGATATAATGTAATTAAAGTGAAAGGGGAGATGTGATGTAATTAAAGTGAAGGGGGAGATGTGATGTATATGTAATATAAATGCCAGCGCCCCTTGATGCCAAAAGCAGCTGGCAAATAGCCTGTGCCTCGTGACTGAGGTCAGGTGACCTTCTAGAAGTTTCCGTTGGTTGTTCAGATTAAATCTTTCTTACAAGATGGCAGACGTGTATTCATTGTGCTAGTCACAACAGGGTCTTACAGTGGACTACCTTCTGTATGAAATAGTTACTTCTTGGGTTCTTATTAAATCTTTTCTACTCTTGCCTTAAACCCAGCCCTCTAGTTCTTGATTCCCCAAACCTGGAAACATAGAAACATAGAAACATAGAAATTAGGTGCAGGAGTAGGCCATTCAGCCCTTCGAGCCTGCACCGCCATTCAATATGATCATGGCTGATCATCCAACTCAGTATCCCGTACCTGCCTTCTCTCCATACCCTCTGATCCCCTTAGCCACAAGGGCCACATCCAACTCACTCTTAAATATAGCCAATGAACTGGCCTCAACTACCCTCTGTGGCAGAGAGTTCCAGAGACTCACCACTCTCTGTGTGAAAAAAGTCTTTCTCATCTCGGTCTTAAAGGATTTCCCCCTTATCCTTAAGCTGTGACCCCTTGTCCTGGACTTCCCCAACATCGGGAACAATCTTCCTGCATCTAGCCTGTCCAACCCCTTAAGAATTTTGTAAGTTTCTATAAGATCCCCTCTCAATCTCCTAAATTCCAGAGAGTATAAACCGAGTCTATCCAGTCTTTCTTCATAAGACAGTCCTGACATCCCAGGAATCAGTCTGGTGAACCTTCTCTGCACTCCCTTTATGGCAATAATGTCCTTCCTCAGATTTGGAGACCAAAACTGTACGCAATACTCCAGGTGTGGAAAAAATGTGTATTCCTGATTTTATACACTTCTATAAGAACCCCTGTCTTCTACACTCCATGGAATAAAGTCCTGTCCAACCTCTCAGGTTTAGGCCCTCTAGTCCTGGCAGCATCCTCGTAAATCTTCTTTGCACTCTATCCAGCTTTATGGTGTATCCTGCAGCAGGATGACCAAAGTGAACAATATTCTAGGTACAACATCACCAACGTCCTGTACAATTGTAACACAACATCCCTTCTATACTCAATTTCCTGACCAGTGTGCCAAAAACCTAGGTAACTATGTACTTGTAAATTCCTCTGGTCTATAACACTCCCCAACACTGTACCATTCACTGTGAAGCTCCTGCACTGGTTTGACTTCCTACTTTGCACTTGCCTGAATTAAACTCCATTGACCTTTACTCCAACAACTTGCCCAGCTGACCAAGATTCTGCTTCAATCTTTGGGGACCATATCCATTGTCTACGGTACCACCTATTTTGGTGTTGTGTGCAAACGTACTAATCATGCCTTGTGCACTCATCAACATCAGTGATATGGATGATTTTGTGAATGGGGACATGTTGGGGTAATTGACAGTATTATCATTATACTGGAACAATTAGGCTGAGGTGTAGTTTATATTGCAGCTAAAAAGCTGTCTGCCAGCAGCCTCTGCTGAATCCAGTGCTCTCTACTATTTCTTAATACCAAGTGGACTGAATCAAGTTGGCTGGAGGCTGCAATTTATGGTGCTGGAGATCTCTGGAGGAAGCCTGACAGATAATCTATATGGTACTTCTGACCAAATAAGGTTACGAGTGCTTCCACCTTTATTTATATGCACCAACTTTTCAAAATAAGCACACCATGGGGAGATTTTGCTTTGGGGCAGTAGAATGAGTAAACAAGGTACTGAAGATGGTACACAAAATGCTGGAGAAACTCAGCGGGTGCAGCAGCATCAATGGAGCGAGGGAGATAGGCAACGCTTCGGGACGAAACCCTTCTTCAGACCAAAAGAAGGGTTTCTGTCTGAAGAAGGGTTTCGGCCCGAAACGTTGCCTATCTCCCTCGCTCCATAGATGCTGCTGCACCCGCTGAGTTTCTCCAGGATTTTGTGTACCCTCGATTTTCCAGCTTCTGCAGTTCCTTCTTTAACAAGGTACTGAAGATGCTGGTTTAGAAGAAATGGCACAGTGCTGGAGTAACTCAGTGGGTCATGCAGCATCTCTGGAGAGCCCGGATAGCTGATGTTTTGAGTTGGGACCCTTCAGACTGATTGTGGTGTGGGAAGGTGGTGAGGAAAGAAGGTTGGAAGAGATGAGGAGCAGGACAAACCCTGGCATGTATGTGATTGGGGGGGGGGGGGGGGGGGAGAAAGGAAATTGATAGAAATCTCCCCGACAACCTCCGACTTTATTGTTCCCCAGCTCCACGCTGTGTGCTTCTTTCCAACGACTTCCCTAAATACACAAACGGGACTGCCCTGATTCCCATTGTTTTTGTCTGCTCCTGTCCCACACTACCCATCTCCAAATACCTTGATTCCATCCTATCCCCCTTGTCCTGTCCCTTCCGACCTACAGTTCCCACCATAATGTTTAGGACAAAGACCCATCATTTATTTGCTTCTGTACTCCACAATTTGAGATTTGTAATATTAAAAAAATCATATGCGGTTAAAGTACACATTGCCAGATTTTATAAAGGGTATTTGTATACATTTTGGTTTCACCATGTAGAAATTAAAGCTGTGTTTATACATAGTCGTCGATCCCCGGCATCCCCCCCTCCTCCCCCCATTTCAGGGCACCATAACGTTTGGGACATGGCTTCACAGGTGTTTGTAATTGCTCAGGCGTGTTTAATACAGATATAAGGGAGCTCCCAGCACCTCGTCGTTCCTCCAGTCTTTCCATCACCTTTAGAAATTTTTATTGCTGTTTATCAACATGAGGACCAAAGTTGTGCCAATGAAAGTCAAAGAAGCCATTATGAGACTGAGAAACAAGAATAAAACTGTTAGAGACATCAGCCAAACCTTAGGCTTACCAAAATCAAATGTTTGGAACATCATTAAGTAGAAATAGAGCACTGGTGAGCTTACTAATTCCAAAGGGACTGGCAGGCCAAGGAAGACCTCCACAGCTGATGATAGAATAATTCTCTCTATAATAAAGAAAAGAACCCCAAACACCTGTCCGACAGATCAGAAACACTCTTCAGGAGTCAGGTGTGAATTTGTCAATGACCACTGACTGCAAAAGACTTCACGAACAGAAATACAGAGGCTGCACTGCAAGATTAAAACCACTGGTTAGCCGCAAAAATGGGGTGGTCGGGTTACACCATCAGATAAAATAAGAATTTCTCATTACCAGCTAATGATTTTTCTCTCTCTGTCAACCTAGTTTTTGTAAAGCTCGGACTCTTCAACCCAAGAATCTGGAACAACTTGGACATTTCTAGGATGCTCGATTATCTTTATCTATTTTATCTTCTTTGCCAAGAAGTACTTTGAAAGAGCAACCACAGTTCTGGAAAAAGGTCTTGTGGACAGATGTGACGAAGGTTAACATATCAGAGTGATGGCAAGAGCAAAGTATGGTGGAGAGTAGGAACAGCCCAAGATCCAAAACATACCACCTCATCTGTGAAACAGTGGTGGGGGTGTTATGGCCTGGGCATGTATGGCTGCTGAAGGTACTGGCTCAAGTAAGTAAGTGCATTTTATTTATATGACATGTTTAAATCAACTCTCGTTGAAACCAAAGAGCTTTAAATAGAAGAAATAATTAGGTTTTCATTACATCCATAGAAAAATGAAAAAAATAAAAATGACACAACACATTATAGAATTTAACATGAACGTCCCCCCACAGCAAAATCAAAAATTTCCAGTGAAGAAAGGCGCTAGAAAGTTCAGTACTCTTCCTCTGTGATCACCCGAGGTCGGGGCCTATTTGTGGCCGCAGCCAGTCCGATGTTTTCAGGCCCTCGTGCCGGATGATCAAAGTCAAAGTCAAAAGAGTTTATTGTCATGTGTCCCTGACAGGACAATGAAATTCTTTCTTTGCATAGCACAACAGAACATAGTAGGCATTGACTACAATTATATACTTAAATACACACATTAATTAATAAATTAATAAAGTGCAAATAACAGATGGAGGGGTATTAATGTTCAGAGGTTTGTCCGAGCCAGGTTTAATAGCCTGATGGCTGTGGGGAAGTAGCTATTCCTGAACCGGGTCGTTGCAGTTCTCAGGCTCCTGTACCTTCTACCCGAAGGTAGCAGGGAGATGAGTGTGTGGCCAGGGTGGTGTGGGTCCTTGATGATGCTGCCAGCCTTTTTGAGGCAGCGACTGTGGTAGATCCCCTCGTGGAAGGAAGGTCAGAGCCGATGATGGACTGGGCAGTGTTTACTACTTTTTGTAGTCTTTTCCTCTCCAGGGCACTCAAGTTGCCGAACCAAGCCACGATGCAACCGGTCAGCAAGCTCTCTACTGTGCACCTGTAGAAGTTAGAGAGAGTCCTCCTTGACAGACCGACTCTCCGTAATCTTCTTAGGAAGTAGAGATGCTGATGTGCTTTCTTAATAATTGCATCTGTGTTCTCGGACCAGGAAAGATCTTCACAGATGTGCACGCCCAGGAATTTGAAGCTCTTGACCCTTTCAACCATCGACCCGTTGATATAAACAGGACTGTGGGTCCCCATCCTACTCCTTCCAAAGTCCACAATCAGTTCCTTGGTTTTGCTGGTGTTGAGGGCCAGGTTATTGTGCTGGCACCATATGGACAGTCGCTCGTTCTCTCTTCTGTACTCCAACTCATCCCCATCAGTGATACGTCCCACTACAGTGGTGTCGTCAGCGAACTTGATGATGGAGTTCGCACTGTGACCGGCTACGCAGTCATGAGTATAGAGTGACTACAGCAGGGGGCTCAGCACGCAGCCTTGAGGTGCTCCCGTGCTGATTGTTATCGAGTCTGACACATTTCCACCAATACGAACAGACTGTGTTCTGTGAATGAGGAAGTCAAGGTTCCAATTGCAGAGGGATGCGCAGAGACCCAGTTCTGCGAGTTTGGTAACCAGCTTGGAGGGGATGATTGTGTTAAATGCCGAGCTGTAGTCAATGAATAACAGCCTGACATATGTGTTTTTGTTGTCCAAGTGGTCCAGAGCGGAGTGGAGGGCCAGCGAGATCGCGTCCACCGTTGATCTGTTGTGGCGGTAAGCGAACTGCAGTCGGTCCAGGTTTTTGTCGAGGTAGGAGTTGATTTGCGCCATGATCAACCTCTCGAAGCACTTCATCACCACAGGCGTTAGTGCCACAGGTCAATAGTCATTGAGCGACGTCACCTTGCTCTTCTTGGGCACCGGTATTATTGATGCCCTTTTGAGGCAGGTGGGAACCTCAGACCTCAGAGGTGACAGGTTGAAAATGTCCGTAAAAACTCCAGCCAGTTGGTCCGCACAGGTTTTTAAAACACGACCAGGTGTGCCATCAGGTCCAGACGCTTTTCGAGGGTTCACCCCTCTGAAGGATTTCCTGATGTCGGCCTCTGTGACTGAGACTGAAATACCATCACAGCGAATGGGGGCTCGGGAAGGCACATCGCTGTTCTCCCTATCAATGCGTGCGTAAAATGCATTGAGCTCATCAGGGAGTGATGTATCGCCGACTTCCGAGCTGCCTCCTGGTTTCGCCTTGTAGGAGGTGATTGCATTCAGTCCCTGCCACAGCTGCCGAACATCTGTCTCATCCTCCAGTTTGGAGCAGAACTCCCTTTTGTCCTTTTTGATGGCCTTACCAAGGTCGTATCTGGACTTCGTGTAGACCACTGTATCATCAGACATGAATGCCCGATGTCTGGTCTTCAGAAGAGTGCGGATCTCACAGTTCATCCAAGGTTTCTGATTGGGAAACACTCGGAAGGTTTTTGTAGGGATGCAGTCCTCCACACATTTCTTAATGAAGTCTGTAACGACTGTGGCGTATTCTTTCTACAGACTCCAAACAGTCCTGTAGTTTTTCCTCTGCCCCCCCGACCAGTACTGTCTTCACCTCAGGGGGTGCGCTCTTTAACTGCTGTCTGTAGGCAGGAAGAAGCAGCACCGCAGAATGGTCGGATTTACAGAAGTGAGGGCGAGGGATAGAGCGGTAAGCATTCTTGATGGTGGTGTAGCAGTGGTCGAGGGTGTTTGGTCCTCTGGTGCAGCAGGAGACATGTTGGTGGAAGTTAAGTTGCGATTTCTTGAGGTTTGCCTTATTGAAGTCCTCAGCAATGGTGGTAAAAGCCTCGGTGTAAGACGTCTGGTGTTTGTTGACCACGGCGTGCAGCTCCTCCGGTGCCAGGCGGACGTCTGCCTGGGGTGGGATGTAGACCGCGGTCAGGATGATGGAGGTGAATTCCCTCGGAAGGTAGAAGGGACGGCACTTCATCGCCAGATGTTCGAGATGTGGAGAGCAGGACTGCCACGTCTGAGCACCACACAGAGTTGACCATGAGGCAGACGCCCCCTCCTCTCCCTTTCCCTGATGCCAGTGTACGGTCCAGATGGAGCTCCGGCGTCAGGAGAAACACTCCTCAGTGGATTGGAGTGTCTGGAACGGCCGCTCCCTCCCCAGACACAGCGGCTGGACGCTCCGCAGACCGCAGCTCCTCGATGTTGGAGTCGGCGGTCATAGCACTCCGGAGCCTACCGCACGGCGACCCGGTAAGGCATCGCCGGCTAAGTGACGGTGTTTCAGTGCTGCATTATCTTCATTATCTTCACTTAGCTTCATTAATTATATAACTGCTAATGGTAGTAGCATAATTAATTCTGAAGGGTATCGACACATCTTATTTGCTCAAGTTGAAACAAATGCCTCAAAACTTGTTAGCCGGCGGTTCATTCTACAGCAAGACAATGATTCCAAACATACTTCTAAAGCAACAAAGGAGTTTTTCAAAGCTAAAAATGGTAAATTCTTGAGTAATTTCTACATGGTGAAACTAAAATGTATAAAAATGGCCTTTCTTAAAATCTGACAATGCACTTTAACCACATGTGATTTTTTTTTTCCTATTACAAATCTCAAATTGAGTGCAGAGGCAAATACATAAATGATGGGTCTCTGTCCCAAACATTATGGAGGGCATAGTGCATCCAAGGCATACCCATCAACTTAAATTAAAATGTTAAAATTGCCCCGAGTGGAATACATCAAGTCACTGGAATGCAGATTGTAATTATGTACATGGTTGCTGATGTCCAAGTGGCTGCCCAGTTTTGAGCTGCGAGATCAGTTTTTGGTGGGTTTTTGGTTTTTGAGGGAACCAAGGCAGTCAGGGGTCAAGGCAGTAGAATATAGAAATCTAAACTGTTATATTAAACAAATGACATGAATAATTACTGGTGTGATCTGCAAGGGGTTGTGTTGGTCGTGTGATTCTGGATTAATGAAAAAAATGGCTAATTATGAAATGTAGCTTTGTAGAGCTGACAGTCATAATAAAAACACATTTAAAAAACTTTCCTTTATCTTGTACCCTCTTGTGGTCAGTTGAAATATTGCTTTAAATTTATTTTGCATAGGGATAGCGTCTTTTAATTTTGAACAATATGTTCTTTGATTTTGAGGATATTTTTGCTGAAAACTGTTTAATTTCATTATTACCCGTAATATATTTACTTTAGGATTGTGAATCTTTGGTATTATTCACCATAAATGTCTGTGGATTGTTAGTTGATTAAATATTGAGATTTTGAGAGTTTTAGTTTTAGAGATACAGCATGGAAATGGGACTTTCGGCCCACCGAGGCCACTCCACCCAGCGATTCTTGTACACTGTCCTATCCTACACACACTAGGGCCAATTTTGCATTTATACCAAGCCAATTAACCTACAAACCTGTACGTCTTTAGCGTGTGGGAAGAAACCGAAGATCTCTGAGAAAACCCACAGGGTCACAGGGAGTACGTACAGACAGCACCCGGGTCTCTGGTGCCGGAAGGCAGCAACTCTGCGTCACCATGCCGTCCCAACTAAATTAAACTTTTGAAATTGAAAAATATGACTGAAAGCAAGTAATGGTAGATGAGTAATTTAATGAAGTTAAAACGGAGTCATTTCAACTTACACTTAAGTGTAAATATTTTGGAAGTCTCAGCACAGTGAAAATAAAAAGCAAGTGAAAATAGTTCACTGGGCCACTGGAAATAGCGTTTCAGCAGTGGCTACGTTACTGCTGGAAGTATGCCTTTTAAACATTTGTGTACTCTTCTATCCCTACCTACATTTGTTACTAGACTAAGTGGGACCCGCAATATTTCACCTCTCCACCAATTCCAATATTGGTGGCCGGGGGGGGGGGGCTTTCTGGAGCACTAGTATGGGTGTTGTGGGCCGAAGAGACTGGTTTCCTGAGGGCTAGTATGGACATTGTAGGTGGAATAGATTCTTGGCTTGGCAGCTCAATCAGGCCTGGTTGGCTGGCAGCTCAGTCACTCAGGCCTGGTGGGCTGGCGGCTCAGTCACTCAGGCCTGGTGGGCTGGCGGCTCAGTCACTCAGGCCTGGTTGGCTGGCAGATCAGTCACTCAGGCCTGGTGGGCTGGCGGCTCAGACACTCAGGGTTAGCAGCTCAGTCACTCAGGGCTGGTGGGCTGGCAGCTCAGAAACTGCCAGAAATTCCTTCAGCGTTACCTTCATCATGGTGATTGACAGTCAAGAGGACCAATCAGCTGATCTCAAGATTTGTTAAACATTCATAACTTTTTTATTTTTCATCGATCGGAAAAATCCTCGGGGATGCCTCAGCAGAGGAAGACTGAGTAAGATGGCCAAAAATCATAGCAATATATGGTAGCGTTTTTTCTAAAATCAATATACAGCGTGGACAGGAAGTGGTCAAGATGAAACTTTTAGTTATATAGACTATATAGATGTGATGGAGCTTTCTGAACCTCATCCTGCCAAGTCCTCTTTGATTAACTGGAATCGCATGAAATTTGAGGGTTTTTTTTTCGGGGTTTGAGTGCAACCTTCCAGTGTATGTAGTAATGAATGCTGTACATTTACTGGATCGATGGCATGAGGGGAAGAGCTTAGTTTAGTGATACAGCGCGGAAAAAGGCCCTTCGGCCCACCATGTCCACGCCGACCAGCGATCCCCGCACATTAACCCTATCCTGCACCCACTAGGGACAATTTTTACATTTACCAAGCAAATTAACCTACAAGCCTGTAAGTCTTTGGAGTGTGGGACGAAGCCGAAGACCTTGGAGAAAACCCACGCAGGTCGTGGGGAGAATGTGCAAACTCCGTAAAGACAGCACCCGTAGTCTGGATCGAACCCGGGTCTCCGGCGTTGCATTCGCTGTAAGGCAGCAACTCTACCACTGCGCCACCGTGGTGCAATACATGACCTTGAATAGATCAACCAACCTATGCAATCGAGTGCAATAAATCTTGTAAGTCCAAATTAAATGGGAGAGTCATAATGGTCGGGTACTGTTATGGGGATATGGAACACAATATATTAAAAAATTAAGTTGCAACTTTTTTCCTCTGTGCTTGTACTAATCTATAGATTCTAATTGTAAACTGCTGAACCTTTGAGAAAATATTCTATTCATTTGACATTTAATGTAATATTTTTGATCATTGGTAAAGATCGAAAATAAAATTACCGTTTTGAAGATCAGATTAAATTAGTTTTCAGTTACAAATACGAATTGTGTCTGCTTTGTGTTGCTACTCATTTCCTAAACATTTGAACTGTATATCTTTAAAACAATAACAGTATAGAGCTTTTCAAAAGTGTAATTTATACTGGACATTCTAATGTTAAACAGCACAGTGCCCTCCATAATGTTTTGGACAAAAATCCGTTATTTATTTGCCTCTGTTCTCCACAATTTGAGATTTGTAATAGAAACAAATCACATGTGGTTAAAGTGCACATTGTCAGATTTTTAATAAAGGCCATTTTTATACATTTTAGTTTCACCATGTAGAAATTACAGCTGTTTATACATAGTTCCCCGCATTTCAGGGCACCATAATGTTTGGGACACAGCAATGTCATGTAAATGAAAGTAGTCATATTTAGTATTCTGTTACATATCCTTTGCAACGATTCATGGACATCATCAGTTGCTGGGTGTCTTCCCTGATGAGAAATTCCATTGCAGTATTGCAGCCATCTTTAGCTTATGCTTGTTTTGGGGGCTAGGCCCCTTCAGTTTTCTCTTCAGCATATAAACGGCATGCTCAGTTGGGTTCAGATCGGGTGATTGCCTTGGCCACTCAAGAATTGACCATTTTTTAGCTTTGAGAAACCCCTTTGTTGCTTTAGCAGTGCGTTTAGGATCATTGTTTTGCTGTAGAATGAATTGCCAGCCAATGCGTTTTGAGGCACTTGTTTGAACTTGAGCAGATAGGATGTGTCTATACACTTCAGAATTCATTATGCTACTGCCATCAGCAGTTGTATCATCAATGGAGATAAGTGAGCCTTCAGTGGCCATACATGCCCAGGCCGTAACACGCCCACCACTGTTTCACAGATGAGGTGGTATTCTTTGGATCTTGGGCAGTTCCTTCTGTCCTCCATACTTTGCTCTTGCCATCACTCTGATATAAGTTAATCTTCGTCTCATCGGTCCACAAAACCTTTTTCGAGAACTGTGGTTGCTCTTTTAAGTATTTCTTGGCAAACTGTAACCTGGTCATCCTATTTTTGTGGCTAACCAGTGGTTTGCATCTTGGTGTAGCCTCTGTATTTCTGTTCAGGAAGTCTTCTGCAGACAGTGATCATTGACAAATCAACACCCGACTCCTGAAGAGTGTTTCTGATCTGTTGGACAGGTGTTTGGGGATTTTTCTTTATTATAGAGATAATTTTTCTGTCATCAGCTGTGGAAGTTTTCCTTGGCTTGCCAGTTCCTTTGCGATTAGTAAGCTCACCAGTGCTCTCTTTCTTCTTAATGATTTTGATCATTAAGAAACATTTGATTTTGGTAAGTCTAAGGTTTGGCTGGTGTCTCTAACAGTTTTATTCTTGTTTCTCAGTCTCATAATGGCTTCTTTGTTTTTTTATTGGCACAACTTTGGTCCTTGTGTTAATAAACAGCAATAAAAGTTTCCAAAGGTGATGGAAAGACTGGAGGAAAGACTAAGTGCTGAGAGCTCTCTACCTGCATTAAGGAGGCAATTAAACACACCTGAGCAATTACACACACCTGTGAAGCCATGTGTCCAAAACATTATGGTGCCCTGAAATGGAGACACTATGTATAAACACAGCTGTAATTTCTACATGGTGAAACCAATATGTGTAAAAATGGCCTTTAATAAAATCGGACAATGTACACTTTAACCACATGTGATTTTTTTCTATTACAAATATCAAATTGTGGAGTACAGAGGCAAATAAATAAATGATGGGGTGGTGAAGAAGGGTCTCAACCCGAAACGTCGCCTATCTCCTTCGCTCCTTAGATGCTGCTGCACCCGCTGAGTTTCTCCAGCTTTTTGTGTACCCTCAAATAAATGATGGGCCTTTGTCCCAAACATTATGGAGGGCACTGTATAAACAAGCAGCTGTTTAAGTTGTATTTATTTTGTTTTCCAGAGGAGCAGTTCAATGTTGAAACAAAAACAATTACTGTGGATTTTGGAGATGAAGTTGATATCTACAAGATTATTGAGCCTGTTCTAGCTGGACTGGAGATAGGTATCCTTGGTACGTATTTAAGGATGACATGGTTGAAGTTTGTAATTGTGCTATATTCTCAACTTGGGCTATTGCCGGTATATGAAAACAGGCTTCATGGCTTAAATAATGTAAAGTAATTTTAGACAATTCTGATTTTACTTCAAGTTCCTTTTTGCCTTTGGTGTGATGCTTCAACTGTTTTCTCTTGTCTTGCAGAAAGCATAAATACAGTAATTATATCTTTCACTGAAACGTACAATTTCTAAAAGCTCTTGATCACTTTAAGTTAGCCAACATCTTCATTTCTAGCCCACTCCCACTTTATGTTTTGTATATTTGATCTATTTGGATAACACGAGGTACAAAATGTGTCTCTGTACCTCTGTGCCAGTGACAACCCTATTCATAGTGTAGTGGTTAGTGTTGTGCAGTGGTCAAGAGCTTGATGGTTGCAGGGGAGTAGCTGTTTAATCTGGTGGTCACTGTTTTCAATATCCTGTACTTTCTGATTATCTTTGATTAATTGGCTGCCTTTGCGAGACAGTCCCTCCTATAGATCTCTTTGCTAGGGAGGTTAGTACCCGTGACGGACCAGGCAATGCCTACCACTCTCTATAGCCTTCTTAGCTCCTGGGCATTCAGGTTACTGAACCAGCCTGGAATACAACAGTCAGTATGCTCTCTACAGTTCAATAGAGTATTCGTCAAGATACGGAATTTCCTCAACCATGGAAAATGGAAGCATTGAGCTTTCTTTGTGATTTCATCCATCCTGGGTTTAGGACAGACCTTTAGAGATGCTTGCCCATGAATTTGAAGCTGATGATTTCTTCCACTGCTGTCCCATCGATGGTTTTCCCTTCCTAAAGTGAATAGTCAGCTTATTGATCTTGCTAATGTGGAGAGCAAGATTGTTCTTTTGAAACCATTCAATCAGATTATCAATCTCCCTCTTGTATATTGACCCATCGTCACCCATTATTTGTCCACTAATGGCAAGTATTCTGGTAACTACTCTTTTCCCAATATATGTAGTAAAATCTGATTCTAAAAGCAGTTTGCCTTTTGACCAATTATAAATATGTCTACACATTCTCCCTGTCTTCATTTCAAAAAGTTCTAATGGCACAAGCTGCAAAAAAAAATTGAAGCTACATATATAGATTTTTAAAAAATGAACAAATCCTTTTGACCTCTAGTGAACAATGTGGGGATGTCTTACAATTACCCGGAATATTTCTTGGATGTGCCTGATCTGGACAGTGTAAGTATTGAAACATTTCTAATTACAGTTTTTTAGAATCATAGTCGCATATAACAATAAATGGGCCCTTCAGCTGTCCATTTTTGCCCAAGTGCATTAATTCCATTTGCCCACATCAGATCAGTATCTTTCTCCTCCCTTAAACATGGCGATTGTGTCTAGCAGTGAGTTCCAGATAATGACCACTTTGTTTATAATAAAATCTGTCGCCTCTAATCCCCATTTTAAAACACCTTCCTTCCTTCACTATAAACCTGTGTGCCCTGTTTTTGATAACCTTACCATGGGAAAAAGATTTTGACTACGCCTCTTAGTGTTTTGTGTTTTCTCCATTTATTCCCCTCCCAGAAAATTGTGGCACTGGGTTTTGACAGATTCTTGATGGCTTTAAGTTAAGTTCAGATTTGATAGTTAAATGTGCTCTCCATTACACTAGCAAGATTAGTATCCCTACAGCCATGTATTTTGTTAATGTTTCATCACATACTTGTGGAAAGTTTGGGGCTACAAGGGAAGGCCTTTCGATCCAGCAACATAATGCTACCTTTAACTCAGTGGACAGGTCATTTTAAACGTTAACATTGCTTTGTTGTATTGACTCTCATTACACAGTCTGCTTGTGCATTAATGGATGTTCTGGATAAAATACTTACAACATTGATGTGGGGGAAGTGTGGTTAGAATATATTTGTTATGGGTGAATCCATATAGGTTAATGGGTACAGTTATTTGCACAGTAAGCTTGCTTTGTGGAATGTACAATAACAAGACTGCGGGACATGCCCGGAAAGCCAGACTACAGAAACAGAACAAGTTAACACACCATCTGCCCCATCTTTTTTTCTTCTTTTTTCAGAAAAAAGTGTCCCAGACCAGAAATGTTTCTTTCCACTGGTGCTGCCTCAACCTTGTAGTTTAGTTTTCTTGAAGTATAGATCTGTCTTTTGAACATCTGAATTCTGAAACCCTCAGTTAAAGATTTTTTTAAATTTTTCCCATAACTTTAACTTTACATTGTTCCCTTTTCAGACTTCAGGAAACATTTTACCCTGATCCCCAAAATTGCTTCACATCAAAGACTTTTCTGTATGAAGTCTCAATGCTGTCTCTTCAATGAATACATATTCCTTATATTTAGTTATGTAGCCTTTGCATCCTGCTGAAATATTGTAACTCATGACTTTATCTATAATTGTGCTGCAACTAATATTTCTTCACTATCACTCCAAAATTTGAATGCACATATTTCCATTTTTTTTTTTAAAAAGACCAAAGCCATGATGCAAGTGAAAATTAAAAAATATTTTTTTTGCAAACTATTTGCTTAAAATGGTTGAGCTATATACTGAATTATGCAATTTTATTCATAAAAGATGAATGAAAATTTGTGTTGCATTACCAACTGGTCAAGTTGACATTTGACACAATAGATGTTCGTCATGGTAGTTTAATTTACTGCAGACATTCCAGGTATTTTTTGGCATTTTTGTCATAACTTTAGTTTCATATTCAATAGCCATCTGAAATTGCATAAGTAGAGCTTAATTATCAATATTTTTTAAATTATTCTGTATCTTTCTCCTGTGGTTGTAGGGGAAAGTACCTAGGGAGGGGGTGGTTTGAATGGGAAGGGATGAATGGACCAAGAAGTTTCAGAGGGAGTGATCTCTATGGAAAGCTGATGGTAGGAATGGGGACATGTTGGTGTGATCATATTGAAGGTGCCAGAAATATTTGGGAATGAGCTGGATGCAGAGGCTGGTGGGGTGAAAGATGAAGACTAGGGAAACTTTTCTTGTTCTATCTGGAGTGAGGTGGAGTAAGAGCAGAACTGTGGGACATAGAGGGCATGGGTGAGGACTCCATCCACAACAGCGGAGGGGGAAACCGCGTTTATTGGGAAAAAAAGGAGATCTTGGATGTCCAACAAAGGAAATCCTCATCTAGCGAGCAGAGATAGAATAATCGGGAGGAAAGGGTGATATTATTGCACGGGGCAGACTGGGAGAGCTAGTCAAGAATACTGAGAATGATTTTGTCGTTGACGTCGTTTTTAAGTCTATTCTCTGTGATGGAGATGGATTGTGAAGTGGGAGAATATCAAGTAGTTCTTGATGTCTGCAGGATTATTTGTAGGAGAGTCATGGCCTATCTGAACCACATTCTAATGGCAAAGCCTTTTAATGAACGAGTATTTAAATTGTATATTATGGGCCTCCATATAGTCCCTTTTTTTCTCAATCTTTCCTTAAGCAAAATTTAAAATGTTTAAAATTTTTTAGATTATTTAAACAATTGCTGCACTATATGGACTTGCAAGAGGGTTGCGAAGGTTAATAGGAACCTTAGGTGTAACCTTTTCACACAAAGGCTGATGGTTTTAGGTTAGGGGGAGAAAGATTTAATAGGAACCCGAGGGATAGATTTTTCCCGCTAGGGTGGTGGGAGTATGGAACAAGCTGTTGGAGGGGGTAGTTGAGGCACGTACTATTGCAACGTTTAAGAAACATTTAGACAGGATGGGACAGGTTTAGGGGGATATGCAGGCAGGTGGGACTAGTGTAGAGGGGAGATGTTAGCCAGTGTGGGCAAGTTGGGCAGAGGGGTCTGTGTCCATGCTCAAAGACTCTATGTAAATGTAATTACATTTTCATCTTAAATATTCATTAAGTTGTACATCATGTAAAGGTGCTTTCAGCGTAGCAGAGGATAATCTCCCATGCCTGATTAATAGTTTACAAAATTAAAGGCAAGACGACTTTAACTTATAAACTGATTAATAGTCTATTATTGCTATCCATTGAGTATTCGCCCAGGTAGCCATAAAGCATTTAACTATTGACTTTTGGTACAGAAAAAGCAATCAAGCAGTTAGCTGCATTCTATTTATCATCACAACCACATTATTCAGTGGTAAATAGAGATGGTTCCTTTAATCCAAGACATCAATTTAATTCTATACTGATGCAATAACAAATTAATTTTCTTTCCTCAGATCATCATTAAGATGATCAACATCAACATTATGTCTGTTTGTAAGGTAATGTAACTTTTTTCTACTACTATCATGTTCATGGAAACATTGCATTTTTTCAAAACCATGCCACATTAGTTAGTATCTGTGGAGTTCTGACAAAGATCTAGAATCAGAAATGTTAATGGCTTCTCGTTCCTCGGGTACTGGCTGACGACATTTTCTAATTTTATGTCAGACTTCTGGCATCAGCAGTTTTTTAAAAATTTACAATGGGTTAAGTTACAGGAGAGCATGAAAACTATTTGTCCTTGAGTTTACAACTCTTTGCCAGATGCTGACTCAAGTTGGATAAGATCTGGGTGCTGGCATTGTCCAGCTACATTATAGCCAGCCATACAGTGAACATTAGCAGAGGGGGAAGAGAGGCGTGTTCACATCAATTCTGCTACTGGAGCAGGTTATGATTACTTTGCCTGTTCCATATGCTGCAGTTTGTAGCCTCCTTCACTACACTAAGGGAAATTACTAGAATCAATGAGAATGTGGTCGCCACAAGCCTGTCTCACTTGAAAAGTAGCCTGATAATCTCATACTTTGAGATTAGCACTTTTACTGTACCTAATCAAATTACCGCTGAATAAACCTCTGACGTTGGTTGTAATTTCCTCACGTTTCAAAATATAATGGACTTTGAATGTGTTTGTTATTCAGCTTCTAACTTGTGTTTAGTGTCTAAAGTTGTTTTTTTTACCATTGGTGGAGTGCATTAGGGGTCACAGGTGCAGGAAATTCCCATCTGAGAGTCATGACAAGCGGTCACAATCTCAATAATTGAGTGGTTTGTTATTAGAAGCTCAACAGTGATCATTGGCCTTTGAGCTTATTACCTTCAGGAAATCACTGCCCCTTTGCAGCCAAACATGGAGAGGGAGAGCAGCAGATTCCATCATATCCAATGAGCCATGCAGATCCATTGGTCTCTATTGGTACTACCAATCAACATATTGCACAAGTTCTGCCTGACTCCAACAGTGGCTGCACTTATTATGCCTGCCTGGGGGCACCCTTGCCCTGGCTTACCCAGCATCAGCTTTCCAGGCAGGCTTTCCACACTGAACTGTGGGATGATTCATTGCTGGTTCAAGCTAGGTTGCCAGCACAGCAGCGTGTAACAGAAGGAAGGCAGGGATTTATGCCAGGTTCCAGAGCAGCTGCATGGTGTGGGGGGGGGAAGGGGCTACATAGACACGAGTTCTGGAACGGAAAGTAGCATGTTGCTCTGTATTTAATATTATAATAATCCCTTCTAAGCTGATTCCTGTTTTTTTTCTAGATCATGTATTAAATGTTAAAGCTTTTTAATGTAATTGAGCTTTTAAGTTGTATATTGTGAGTCTCACATTATGCTGTATTTTTGTTATTCCATTTTTTTCACTTGAACTTCCATCTGGAAATATAATTCTGTGTACTAAATGATGTACTAGTGCATATATGTCCTCTCATTTTTTTAAAACTTGAGTACACTACCTTCTCTATAGTGTGTTATACTAGATAGTCTTAGGCAATATAATTTCAAATATATTAAACATTTCTCAATATCTTGGACATTCGGCAATTTTTTTCTCGGTCTTGGGATTCAATCACATCCATTTGTAAAAGATGTGCATGTTTGAGGCATGTTTGAGGCAATTTAAACTGAAGGAATAATTTTAGACCTCATGAAATGAATTATTCGAATTGGCAAAAAACACTTCTTCCTCAGTAACCATCAGTACGGGAGCACCTCAAGGCTGTGTGCTCAGCCTCCTGCTATACTCGCTCTATACTCATGGCTATGTAGCCGGACTCAGTGTGAACTCCATCTTCAAGTTCACCGACGACACCACCGTTATTGGACGAATTACAGATGATGATGAGTCAGAGTATAGAAGTGAGATCGATCGACTGGGAAAATGGTGCCAGCACAACAACCTGACTCTCAGTAAGACCAAGGAAATGATTGTGGACTTTGGAAGTGGAAGGATGAGGACCCACAAACCTGTCTCTTGAACTTCTACCGGTGTACAGTAGAGAGCGTATTAACTGGTTGCATCATGGCCTGGTTCGGCAACTTGAATACCCATGAACGAAGAAGAGTGTAAAAAGATGTGAACACTGCCCAGTCCATCACGAGTTCTGACATCCTCATCATTGAAGGGATTTACAGGAGTCGCTTACTCAAAGGCAGCCAGCATTATCAGAGACCCACCGCACCCTGGCCACACACTCATTTCACCTCTTCCATTGGGAAGAAGGTACAGGAGCCTGAAAAATGTAACATCCAGGTTCAGGAACAGCTTCCTCCCTACAGCCATCAGGTTATTAAACAGTACAACCTCTATAGATAGACACAAAAAGCTGGAGTAACTCAGCGGGACAGGCAGCATCTCTGGAGAAAAGGAATGGGTGACGTTTCGAGTCGAGAAGAAGGGTCTCGACCCAAAACATCACTCACTCTTTCTCTCCAGAGATGCTGCCTGTCCCGCTGAGTTACTCCAGTTTTTTTGGGAATTAAATAGTTTTTATACCAGTAATGAAGATACAGTGGTTCTATTTCAGCACTAAGCACAATTAGTTGAAAACATTACAGCAGTTACACAACCTCTCAGCTGCAACGTCAGGGAGGGCGTGGGAAGTCGTGGAGAAAAAGATTCACGTCTTTTTGAGTCTATCTTCGGTTTAAACCAGCATCTGCAGTTCCTTCCTACACAGTACAACCTTGATTGAGCTCTGAACTACATAGACTATTATTGTTATTATTGCACTATTATTGTTTGTTTGTGTGTGTGTGTATACATACATTGATTTTTTTTTTCTCATTTATTGTTTATAGTTTCCTATGTTTACATATTCTGTTGTGCTGCTGCAAGTACGAATTTCTTTGTTCTATCTGCCACATATGACAATAAAACACTCTTGACTTTTGACTCTTGACAGGAAACCCATACAGGTAGAACATTCGGAAGAGTGGAATAAAAGAGTTTAAATTGTGGCATAAAACAAACTCTGGTTGTCATTAAGATAAGTTTAAAAACGAATGAGTGATCTGTATGATTGCAAGGTGTTCTTTCCTCTACAATGCTGCACCAGCTTTTCTCACAATGAAAATTGTGAAGCACATAAAAAACAAGGTCCGCTACTCTTGTATATTAATGATTTGGATGTTGGAATTGATGGCTTTGAGGCCAAGTTTGAGGACGATACAAAGATAGCTGGAGGGACAGGTAGTGTAGAGGAAGCAGGGAGTCTGCAGAAGGATACTTGGAGAGAGTATGCAAAGTGGCAGATGTAATACAACGTAGCAAGGTGTGCGGTCATACACTTTGGTTGGTGTAGACCTAATTCTAAATGAGGAGAGGATTCAGAAATTGGAGGTACAAAGGGACTTAAGAGTACTGGTGCAAGATTCCTAAAAGGTTAATCTGCGGGTTGAATCCGTAGTAAGGAGGGCAAATTCAATGTTGACATTCATTTCGAGAGGACTAAAATAGAAAAACCAGGATGTAATGCTGAGGCTTTATAAGGCACTGGTCTGATGGCATTTGAAATCCTGTGAACTGATTTGGGCTTCATATTTGAGGAAGGATGTGTTGGTGTTCGAGAAGATCCAGAGGAAGTTTACAAGAATGATCCCGGGGATGATTGGGTTAATGGATGATGGCCGTTTGATGCCTCTGGGCCTGTACTGGGAGTGACATTAGCTGATGTGCAGCTGATAAACAGTGGGCACCCATTTGTAGTGATGCCATCACCCAAAACCTGGTTCATTGCCACTTTTGAATAAGCGATTCAAGTGTTCATCTGGACACTTAAATGCTGTTAAGCGAGTTCGGTATCTCGATAAACGCAAGGAATCATGGGATTTGTCAAAGGTCATTCGGGATTTTTAAAAGCGAAGCAGCGCTGTATGAACTGTATAAATTGTTAACTATTCTACCAAGGAATTAATCTAGAATTCTGTAAGCTCAATAGCTTCCTTTCTTGTTCTGCTGTTCATACACTACTTACACAGTCCCAGTTCTAGTTCAGTTTATTAATTTGCAATTATGCAATATTAAAAAAGAAAGAATTTATTATTTTAATTTAATCTTTAATGTGTTTGCTACTGGAATGAGAAAATATTACTTGTGTTTGAAACTTTCTTATCTTTATTCATAATTTATGTGTAAAAATATATTTAATCTGAGGCAGACAGTGACTGTATCTGTGTGATGTGGACTGATGCTTTACCTACAGGTGGCGTGAATGTACCGTTAAGATAAAGATTAATCTCCGAGGAAAACTGAGTACAGGGTTGGCCCTGTGAAGGAGCCACCAATCCGATATAATACATTTAACTGCGAAATGCCTGCCCTGTAGTATTGGATAGATTTAGTCGATCCCCCCAGCCATCTCGCCCAGTGCACGTTGACCAGCACAGTTCATCAGCCCTTGTTAGCAGAGGCTCTTTGTGCAGGTGTTACCTGAAGCCCAAAGATTTTCTGGAGGTTCTGCATTGGGCCATCTCGCTAGCTCGCTGCATGCCCGATCAGATCAGCCCAGGTCGTTATTAAACTGTTCCATCGGTGCGGCATCGCCATCTCTCTCTCTCTCTCTCTCTCTCCCCCCCCCCCCGTATTACGTGTTTGACCACTTGCTGGGGCGGGCTGCGCCTCCTTCAGAGAGAGCGAGAACAGGTCCAGTCAGCTGGGGAGCTGCAACCCACTCCTGAGTGAAGCCTCTAGTTTGGCTGCGGTTCAAATGGATGTAAATTTTCATAATTATCACCGTCCGGTCACACGGACCTGACTCCCAACTGTGTGCCCTGACAAACTGGAACCAACCCCAACCTACCTCGAAAGTTTAACCAGCCAGTTCGAATCCAATCTGAACTTTCCAACCTGCCCCTCCACACAACACGTTTCCTTCAATCCAGGAAGGTTGTTTAGATAGGAATGTAAGGACTGTCTCAAATTGGTTGACCACATAACTTGCAATTCGTGGAAATCAATATCGAATTTGAATGGCTGTGTATCGGACTAATGCCAGGGATTTGATAATTGACAGGTTCATTCCAGGCATTCTTGCGTTTCCAAGGCTGGTGCTGTATTGAGTTAATAATTTAAATAGATGCAATTGTGGATTTGTGCGGACTGCAGTATACTGTGGCCTACTGCTGACATATTTGACGGTTACATTTATTTATAATTCTCATTGAAATTAATACGCAGGTAGCTCAGCTGGCGAGAATGTTTATCCCGAATGACCCATGACCTGGGCATGCGCAGTTGTAATACCGAACTCACTTGTTAGTGTTTCAACAGGTACTGGCCACTCTCTGGGTGGAGATACCCCCTAGTTTGTCTTATAAATCTCCTCCCCCTTACTCTAAATTTATGTTCTCTACTTTTTCTACTTCTGATGTGGAGGAAAAGCTTCCTGCAGTTTACTCCATTTAAAACAGTTTAATTTATCTGTCTCGGTTTCTCTGTTTCTGGTCTGTTTCTTTCAATTCTGAACAAAAACTAATCTAGTCAAATTTAGTAGGAAATATTTTTAATTCCAGTGAAAAAGATGGCATTCATTACTGGCACATAGTGTTAAAAGGTGCAATGTCATGCTGAAATTTCAATAATAATGGGATCACAGATTAATCCGGTTTCAATTTTATCACCATATTATCCATTCTGAAAACTCTGCATTCTGCAAGCAAAATTAATTTTACTAAAACACTGCAGCGTAATGGGGATATCCTAACAAAATAAGGCATACTTTGAAGAAAAATATAAAACTGCAGTACATGGTGCTTTCTTTAATCTGATGCTGAAATAATTAAACCAAGTCTTGTGGCAGCCTCATGACTTTAACGTATTAGCAACAGGGGTACTATTCCCAACTTTTTTTGCTGGTAAATATACTAGATAGGTTGTGCATAGAGGAAAAGTGCATGCGTGTGTGTGTCTGAGAGACTGTGTGGGCGTTTGAGTGTGCGGATGAACAGACTCTGTGGGCGTTGGCAAGCTTGCTTCAGGGAACAAATGCTATGAATTTAAGATTTTATGTAACACATGAAATTAGTTTTTGGTCAGAAAAATGAAGTATGAGGAAGTGTTCATTTTACTACTATTAAGTAAATTTGAACCAGTCACACTCTTAACAGTTCCCATTAAGGTCTATTAATTTCAGACACAATCTGATATATCAAATAGTTGTCATGCACCAATATTTAATTTTAATAATTTGGTATGATTAACTTGGCTATTATTTCTCATGTTCCCTGTACTTTTTATTTTGAAGCTATGTTGAATATATTTATTGGGCGAGGATTTTTGCCACACATTTCCAGGAATTGTGCAATCTGGAAAAATGGTTAAATCACTGAACAAGAAAACACACAAACCACAGGAGCAATTAATTTTTCAATTCATATTTCATATCTGTGAGAATGCTATGTCTGTGCATCGAGGAAAGAATGCTTGATGACTTTGCGTAATCAGTTTCAGCACAGGCCAGATTTGGATGCTCAGAAAGCACAACAGTGCTGTACTGTTCTATCTCTCATCCCTCATTGAAGATGACTTCGGAACATTGAGCACATGTGCCATGCACATAACCATTTGCAATCCTCTTGCAAATTCAACAAAATCAGTATAGAATATGTAATTTCAGCTTCAGAATTCTCAATGGTTTTGCCTTTCGTTAATCTTTCACCAGAATGTTTTGTGCAGTGTCAGGATTAGTGTCACTTACTCAAAAGTAGAAGTTTACTACATTTATCTATGAAAATAAAATGTCTTTGTTCTGGAAATCTAACAGACAAAATCCTGGAAGTGATTAGCAGGTCAAGCAGTACCTGTGGAAAGAGAAACGAGTAATAGGTGGGGTTGAAGACCTTTGGTTAGGATGCAGTTCTGAGATGAGAAAACAGTTGTTGGGTCTTTGAGAAACACTAGCATTTTCTTTCCATAGATGCTGCCTAGTCTGCTGAGTGTTTTTAGCTTTAGTTTTTGTCCCAAGTCTTCATATGGAAATCTAATATCTAAGTACCAATGTATAGTTTTGTAATCAAAGATGGTAAATTAAGTGAGGATATAATTAATTTGATACCTTTAAATAAGCATTATTATGTATCCAAATAACCATTTAACTCATCTGAGGACAACAGATATGAAAAGTAACATATGCTGGAAAATAAAACTATGCTTCAAGTACTTTGCAATTTAGGTATTGTCTACAGAGGGGAACGGAGTCATTGATCTGACATGAAACATTCATTCTGTCAGTGTCTCTGGTGAAGTTGCCTAACATACAGATTTTTATAAAAGGTATTTGCCAAGTGCATTTTAACCTGTGCCACCAGTCTTCTGGCTGTGAGATGCATATTTCCACAATTGAATTCTGGAAAATTGTCATTTTGCAAATATTTTTTAGAATGCAATGTATGATGGGAAACAATTTGTTGCAAAAAAGACCAATGAAATTTGATGAGTTTGTGTGTTGTACTGTAATTCCAAAATATGGCGACTCGTGAATGTGTGATCCAGGCAAAAAAAAATTCACTGTGCAGTGCACACGTGACAATATGGCATAATTGAAACATTAAATATCCTGGAGTTTTTAAAGCCAATAATAAGGCATTACTGATTTGATATCACTTGAGATGGCAATGGCTGGATTTCCTGGCTATCATTAATATTTTGTTGCAACTGTCTGGAATGAAAAAGTATTTTTATTTGGCATGGCGTAAAATAGTGAGTGAGAGTGGTGAAGCCCTGCAGACAATTTGTAGCTGGAAGCACCCACTAAGGGGAGTTCCAGGACTCTAAAATAATTTTTGTCAGCAGTTGCTTGTTCCTAATAGAACTGGCAGTTCACTCGTAAAAAAATTACGTGACGAATGAAAATGCCACAGAACTTGGCAAACATGAACTTGCATTACTGTGTGCAAGCGCAGACGGTTACATTTCTTTACAATCGGCTTTCAGGAATCTTAACTTCTGTGATTGGTCATATGATCTTAAATTCTTGTCCATTCTTTTTAAATTATGTCTGCTTTATTATAATGGGAAAGCATCTTTGAAATCTTGGCACAGACCAGAAATCTTAAAAATCAGCAACTGTACAATTTAGAAAATATTGCTATTAGTTTTATATGATGTCATTTATTTTGAAAAGTTGTAAATATTATTTTAGCAAGCAATATATATGCAGATAGACTTAGTAGATGTTTCTATTTTGGGAGGGGGAAAACATTTTTTATATTTCATTTATTTTCCCATAGATGACTAGGATGGTATTGCCTGCCATGGTACAGCGGTGAGTCATTGAAGTCATTATTATTTATAAGGGAGATCCCTTCAAGAATTCTTTTAATAACTAATGAAGCTTGTTTCTCTGCTTATAATAACAATGTGTTATAGCAGAGAATGATTCATGGGCTGTATGAAATGTCTCCTTTTCAGGTTTGCAGCTATCACTTTGCATGAACAATCTGAGTCATCCGTCTAACATAACAATGTAGTTTTCTTCAGGAGATTCTGACAATTTAAACCTGTCAATTTGGTATTTCCTTTGGATAACCTCACCAGCAAAAATCACAAGTGAAAAGTGAGTCATCATTCATTGATCGTTTAACCAAAAATTGGCCATCCCCAAAAGTAGATGAAAAATAGAAAAGCAAGTTAAGAGCGATTCTCCAGAGAATCCACAGCCAAGAACTGTACACTTAATGAATGGCCGTACTTAATCTATAACTCAGAAAATCATTGTTCATTAGAATAAAGTGCAACACAGAACAGACGCTTTGACCCACAATGAGCTGAACATGATGCTAAGCTAAACTAATCTTAACGGTCTGCACCATGATCCATACCCCTCCATTTCTTGCATATTTGTGTGCCTATCTAAAAGCATCTTGTACGCCACTATCGTGTCGGCCTCAACCAGCACATTCCAAGCACCTATGGCCCTCGAATAAAAGTTGCACATCTCCTTTGAACTTTGCTCCTTTCACTTTAAAGCTCTGCCCTTTAGTCTTTGACACTTCCACCCTGGGGAAAAGGATTTTACTGTCTGCCCTATCTATGCCACTCATACTTTTATATATTTCTTTCTATCAGATCTTCGCTCAGCCTCTGCTTTAGAAAGCTATCTTGTTTTGTCCAACCTTTCCTTATAGTTAACATCCAACTAGCCAGCATTCTGATAAACCTCTTCTGTGCCCTTTTCCCTAACCAAAGTCCTGTAGAACTGCACCATGACTTCTCGACTCTTGTACTCGGTGCCCTGACTTATGAAGGCAAGCATACCATATGCTGACTTCACCCTTCCATCTACTTGTGTTTCTACTTTCAGGAAGCTATGGACTTCGGCCACTAGGTCCTTCT
Source organism: Okamejei kenojei (assembly GCA_035221665.1). Classification (NCBI taxonomy): domain Eukaryota; kingdom Metazoa; phylum Chordata; class Chondrichthyes; order Rajiformes; family Rajidae; genus Okamejei; species Okamejei kenojei. The sequence goes on along the minus strand of CM069148.1, from coordinate 16,444,622 downwards.
GTACATCAATGCTGTTTAGGGTGCAGACTACACCAATATTGGTGGATATATCACAAAAAGAGATTCCAGCAAAGATCCCTGTAGAACTCCACTAGTCTGCAGGGATCCAGCCTGAATAATGCCTTTCCACCACAACTCTCTATCAACTTTTAGTAAGCCAGTTCTGGATCCATGTGACTAAATCGCTGTGAATCCTGTGCATCTTAATCTTCTGGATCAGCCTCCCATGAAACACTTTATCAAATGCCAGAAAGGCAACATCCACCACTATATCCTCATTGGACAACACAAGAAGTAAGGCTATAATTTAACATCAACATGGCTTTAGTCTTGTGTTTTACCACATTTAAACCACTCTAAAAAAAATGCCATTCTATGGTTGTAACCACATCTGAAAACAAATGTCTTGTACACGGTGAATTTTTTTTAGAAGTTATTTTGCTTCAGGTATTTCACAACTGTGGACGAGCAATTATTAATCTGTCCAGTATTCAGGCCCGCAAAATATGAGTGTGCAGGTTGCATTGTGTTTTGGCAGTATTTGGTGGCCTAGTGGTTAAATTATGGTTCAAAAATCCAGAGGCCTACACAAATCCAAGTAATGTAGGGAAATTTATATTCAATTAAATTAACACCAGGAGTGATTAATTGTGGTATTATTTTTAAAGGTCAAAGGGCATCATCCTGAATGTGTCATCTGCTAGCGCATTGAATCCAATACCCTTACTGACACTCTACTCTGCAACTAAAGTAAGACTCAGTTATACCTTCGGTTTGATCTAATGCCTGTTAGAAAAGAGTAAATTGGAGATAAACTTGTACTTGTAATCTGTTTAACTTTGAACACATGCAGAATTGTAAAAATTATGAATATGATGTTAGCTAATTTTGATGCACCTATTTTACCTGGTTGTGGGTTCTTTAGCCATTGAATCGAATCAAAATGTGAGAATTATTTTTGAAAATGAATTTCAGAAGCCAGGAGAGAAAAACATTAATGGTTGAAGAGCTCAAAACATTTGCATCCGTATGTCATTTACTGCATTAGATGGATATCTATAGTTTTGGAAGGGAATAAGGTAATAGTTCATGCAAAGTATTTGGAGAACAGAAGCCATGCTGTGCATAATTGGGAGTGTCAAATATTGACATCAATTTTCGGGGAGATTGGCAGTTAATTGATGTGGAAGAAAGGTGATTTTTTTTTTTCATGAGCCTCATATTGGATGAGTACATGGATGGGAAAAGTTTGGAGGGATATGGTTCACACCAGGGAAATAGGACTGCTAGATGGACCTCCTCACCAGCAATGATGATTTTGGCTGAATGGCCCTGTTTCCGTGCTGTATGACCATGACTCTGACCTGTGGTCTGCTTTCTAAACTATAACATAATGACTTGTTCTGAATACAAGGATGACAAGAACCAAAAAGCAAATGGCACTATGACAACATGAAAAGTAGTTTTCATGGCCTCCAGTCATATCAAAATAGTTTAAGTTAGGATGTGGGCTTCTGAGTTTTGGACATTTCAAATTTGCAGGTGTTAGGGGTTGGAACATTGAGTACATGAAAATGATAGTTAAGCCTGGAGATGAATGAAGGCTTTGGTTACTGATGGACTGCATTGTGGGACATGATGAAGGCACATCACAAATTCTGGATTCGAGTAGTCTTTTCAAAGAAGAAGAAGACGACAAAAACTCCAAATGGGTGTTTATGTCATCGAGCCTACAAATGGTTAGGTTCCTTCTTAGCAATTAGAATGGAGTTGGCATCCTTGTAACATCAGACATGTATGTTCCACTAATTATTCGGAAAAAAATTCTGCATAGCCATAATTGAATAACTGAGCTGTGGTCCAAACTCTTGAGGGGCAGTAGAATGGTTGTAAGATGGTGATAGCTGCACCTTGGTATTTACAATGTGCATTTGGAATCGGTTGGTTTTCTAGGTCATTGGAATTCCCGGGTTTCAATGCAGGGCTTGTTAAGCCTGTGTGAAATCCTAAATCCAGCTCTTGCAGTTGAAGCTACACACCAGGATTACAATTCCTAAATTAATCCAATTGTTTGTTTAATGCTCAACCTTGAACAAAATCTTATTTTTCTCTCACAATACTTTATTTCCAACAGGCATTTGTGAATTATTTTTCACAAGCACTCCATGCTGAGTACAAGAGCAAGGGGATCATTGTCCAGGTAAACGGAGCTTATTTTGGGAAAGTACCCTTGTGGTTACTATAGGAACAACTGCTGTCATAGCAACTAATAGATCTGGTTCAGATTGGCAGTATGACACTGGTGATAGAAGGGAAGTAATGAGTGTTGTTGAGAAAACGAAAAGGTACACAAAAGGAAAACAGAAAGGTTCACTAACGAAGACACAAAAAATCTCCCAGATGTATTAGAGGACAGAGAATCTAAGGAGACGGAGGAACTGAAATAAATTTGCATTAGGCGAGAAATAGTATTGGGTAAACTGATGAGACTGAAGGCTGTTAAATTCCCAGGGCCTGATGGTCTGCATCCCAGGGTACTCAAGGAGATGGCTCTAGAAATCGTGGATGCATTGGCGATCATTTTCCGATATTTTATGGATTGGAGGGTAGCTAATGTTCCACTTTTCAAGAAAGGAGCGAGAGAAAAAGGGGAATTATAGACCCTTATATTTAGCCTGATATTGGTGGTGGGGAAGATGCTGGAGTCAATTATTAACAAAGTAATAACGGCGCATTTCGATAGCAGTAAAAGGATTAGTCCAAGTGAGCATGGATTTATGAAGGGGAAATCCTGTTTGACTAATCTTCTGGAATTCTTTGAGGATGTGACAAGTAAAATGGATGAAGGAGAGCCAGTGGATGTAGTGTATCTGGACTTCCAGAAAGCATTTGATAAGGTCCCACACGGGAGATTATAAAAGGACGGGACAAGCAAAATGCAGGAAAAATGTTCCCAATGATGGAGGAGTCCAGAACCAGGGGCCACAGTCTAAGGGGAGGCCATTTAAAACTGAGATGAGAAAAAACCTTTTCACCGAGAGAGTTGTGTATTTGTGGAATTATCTGCCACGGAAGGCAGTAGAGGCCAATTCACTGGAAGAATTTAAAAGTTAGATAGAGCTCTAGGGGCTAGCGAAATCAAGGGATATGGGGAGAAGGCAGGCAAGGGTTACTGATTGTGGATGATCAGCCATGATCACAATGAATGTTGGTGCAGGCCCGAAGGGCCAAATGGCCTCCTCCTGCACCTATTTTCTATGATCTTAAAAGCAGGTCACAAAATAGAATATCTTAATTTACAAACTCTGGCATTGTGTGTAGATTTCTCCAAATATTTTACGATTTCTCCCTTGGGTGATTGAATTATCCCATAAACATCAATTGGGTTCTAAAATGTTCAATGCTGGTGCCTTAATGAAAGAGACACTTACTTTTAAGAAACACCTTGACATCAATAATGAATTGTGGTTGTTCAAGCTCAGTGTTCAGTTCATAATAACATTAAATGATCTGAAGGCAATATACAAAGTTTAACTTGGTAAAACTATATTATTGACAAAAACATTGAAACCATGCATGTATATCTTTTGTAAATGTTCCTGTTTTTATGTATGTAGGACTTTTCAATTAACATTTTAGTTGATGAGATTAAACCACTGTGGTGTCATTTTTAAAAATGTTTAAAATCTAGTCACATTTAATCTTCTTGCAGTTACACAGATTTGTATCACACTTGGAGGACAATAAACAGTACAGTAATGAAAGGATTCAAATCTTATTGAAACTTGCATTTTCTAAAATTATGGGTGAGGGATATCCAATATGTTATTAGCTCATTCCTATCCTTAATGTTTAGATAACCAAAGGAAGAGATTGTTTCATGGAATTTGTGTTCCTATATTTATGGACATTTCTTCCTTAAAATATGGCCTTTGGTCATCGATTATTGCTGTCAAACATTATTTGACCATGTCAGCATTCTGAATTAATACATGCTTATTCTCCAGATGTTATACATGTTCGAGGAATAAATGCTCTAATGGTGCATTCTATACTAGAAAGAACAAATGGGGGTTTAAAATCAAAATAAACTATAAACAAAATAAAATCTGAATCAAAATAAACGAGGGGGGGGGAACTAGTTCTGCTGTTCATATGAATTAACACATGTTAGACTTTTGAATTTAATTTAATTTTATGGGAGCTTATATTGCTGTCCGTATTTCAGGCTTTCATAACACAGGAGTGACCTACACTTCGGTAATTCTTGATGTGCTTTAAAGGAAGGTTATGTCCATAGTTAAGTTATAACACACCTACAAAACCATAACTTATTAGTTGCTTCAAAATAATTTCTAATATTTCCTCCTGGTCAGGATCCTAGACCATCACAAGTCATGGAATTCATTTTCAGTTTATCTTATGATTTGTATAATAGCAACTATAAAGATAATCAAGATAGTAGCCAAATAACCAATGGCATAATTGGTTTTATTACTCTTTCATGGAAAGGAATCTAGCAGCATTTTTTTTGTTTGACCTATCTATGCCTCCTTGTATTCCACAATAAATATAATTGCCAGCATCATCTACTAAGGAATTTAGGAAAGCAATAGCCATTTTGTCCACAGTGCACATTCTGCCATTTGTTATGACCATGGTTGATTTTGTACCTCAGCACAACTTTCCAGTATTAATCCCATATTGTTGGTAGATTTTTGAATATTAAGGAAATCTATCTTTTTACGTGTGCCTTCAGTGACCATTTCCATAACCCTAGGTAGACAAAAGTGCTGGAGAAACTCAGTGAGTGCAGCAGCATCTATGGAGCGAAGGAAATAGGCAATGTTTCGGGCCGAAACCCTTCTTCAGACCCATAACCCTCCTGTGTGCACAATTCCAAGGACATGCTGCCCTTATTCTCTTCTCTCATTTCAGAATTACTGTTTATTTTAAGGCTAATCCTCTAATTGTCGATGCACAATATTCCAGATGCCGTCTCGTCGAGGCTCTATTCAGCTGCAGTGAGGCCCATTGTCTTGCAATAACGGTCAATATTTCCTTTTTCTGCCCCCTGAGTTTATTTTTGGGGATGGGGGGGGGAAAGGAAATGTCTGGTTAAAGGATGTTGGCACCTGGATGCTTGGGGCTAAAATCAGTTTACAAACTAATTTTCCTTAATTCACCCTTAATAATCAAGTAAGCTTTATCTCCCTTCAGGCTTGGCACTAATATACAGTTAAGCTAATCTACTCACAACACCTGCGTGAGATAACCACTTATGAGGTGTTTGCACCGTAATGAACCAGAACCAGTGACCTGAAACTCATAGCTGTTGGGTGTGTAGAAGCTGGTGAGGGCTAATTAACTTTGTCCTTGCCTATCTACCTATCAATAAGAGTCACAATAATAGAAAGATGATTTTGTGCAAAAGTGTTCCCTGTTTTGTTCTAAGAACGTCTGAGGCATTGACATGTTCTAAATGTTCAGAATATTTATAGCAATTCAGAACTGGCATCCATGAGGCACTGGGAGTTATTGTCAGCAGTGAATTCCACCATAGAACAGTACAGCACAGGAACAAGCCCTTCAGATAATGTTTGTGCCAAACATGATGCCATGTTAAACTAATCTCCTCTGCCTGCACAACATCTATATCCCTCTATCCAGTACATCTCCATCTGTAAGCCTCTTAAACACTGCTATCATATCTGCTAACAGTAGTAGCCCCGGCAGTGTGTTCCAGCCACTCATCACTCTGTTTAAAAATAAAGGAGCCCTGCACATCTCCTTTAACTTTCCTCCTCTTGAAGTTACGTCCTCTACTCCGACATCCCCAGCCTTGGTAAAGCGGTCTGACTGTCTACCCTATTAATGCCCTTCATAATTCTATATGGTTCTGTCAGGTTGCTTATCAAGCTCTGCTCATGAGAAAACAATCTAAGTGTGTCCAACTTCTCCTTATATCTAAAACCCTCTAATCCAGGCAGTATTCTGGTAAAGATCTTCCGCACCATCTCCGAAACCTCCAATACTTCCTGTTATGGGGTGAGCAGAAATGCACGCGATACTCTGAATATGGCCGGACCAAAGATTTGTAACACAAATCCACAACACAACTTTCCGACTCGTATTTAATACCTTGATCGATGAAGGCAAGCATTCCATACAGCTTCTTTATAACTTTATCTACTTTTATTGCCACTTTCAGGGAGCTGTGGACTTGGAGCCCATGATCCTAATATTGTCTAGAATCAAACCTGCTTCAATAAGCCCATCCCAGGAGCAGCACTATGCCTGGCTAAAAGTTGGCCCACATCAGCGGGAAGGCAGAACTAATGAATAGCAAAAGCAGCGTGCAGTAGAGCTTTCAGTCATTGGATCAGCTCAAAGCTCTGGAGTTTTGTCTGTCTAGTTGTAAATGTTGGACATTAAACAGCTGTTTGAAGGGTCAAAGACCCTGTCTTTCTCTTGGGAAGTTACACAAGTTTGGAGGGAAATGGGCCAAACGCAGGCAGGTGGGACTAGTGTAGCTGGGACATGTTGAGCTGAAGAGCCTGTTTCCACACTGTATGACAATGATTATGATTCAAGGTCTTCAAGGTATGGACAGCAGCAATTCATAGTGGCTTAGCGTCCCCATTTCAATGCAATTCAGGATGGGAGGATAAATAATAGATTTAATAGCAATGTGCATCCTAAGAATTATTTTTTAAATAAAAATTATGAGTTGTTTAGACAATAAACAATAGGTGCAGTAGTTGGCCCTTCGAGCCAGCACCGCCATTCAATGTGATCATGGCTGATCATCCACAATCAGTACCCCGTTCCTGCCTTCTCCCTGTATCCCTTGACTCCACTATCTTTAAGAGCTCTATCTAACGCTCTCTGGAAATCATCCAGTGAACTGGCCTCCACTGCCTTCTGAGGCAGAGAATTCCAGACTCACAACTCTTTGTGTGAAAAAGTATTTCCTCATCCCTGTTCTAAATGGCTTACCCCTTATTCTTAAACTGTGGCCCCTGGTTCTGGACTCCCCCAACATTGAGAACATTTTTCCTGCCTCTAGTGTGTCAAAACCCTTAATAATCTTAGATGTTTCAATAAGATCCCTTCTCATCCTTCTAAATTCCAGAGTATACAAGCCCAGCCGCTCCATTCTATCAACACATGACAGTCCCGCCATCCCGGGAATTAACCTTGTGAACCTACGCTGCACTCCCTCAATAGCAAGAATGTCCTTCCTCAAATTTGGAGACCAAAACTGCATACAATACACCAGGTGTGGTCTCACTAGGACCCTGTACAACTGCAGAAGGACCTCTTTGCTCCTATACTCAACTCCTCTTGTAATGAAGTCCAACAAGCTATTCGCTTTCTTCACTGGCTGCTGTACCTACATGCTTACTTTCAGTAACTGATGAACAAGGGCCCCCAGATCCCGTTGTACTTCCCGTTTTCCCAACTTGACACCATTTAGATAATCTGCCTTCCTGTTTTTGCTACCAAAGTGGATTACCTCACATGTATCCACATTAAAATGCATCTGCCCACTCACACAACCTGTCCAAGTCACACTGCATCCTCATAGCATCCTCCTCACAGTTCACACTGCCACCCAGCTTTGTCATCTGCAAATTTTCTAAAGTTACTTTTAGTCCCTTCATCTAAATCATTAATATATATTGTAAATAGCTGTGGTCCCAGCACCGAGCCTTGCGGTACCCCACTAGTCACTGCCTGCCATTTTGAAAGGGACCTGTTAATCCCTGCTCTTTGTTTCCGGTCTGCCAATCAATTTTGTATCCATGTCAGCACCCAACCCCCTGTTCTCTAGTATTGTCCACTAATCCCCTATGTGGAACCATATCAAATGCTTTCTGAAAGTCCGAGTACACTACATCCACTGGCTCTCCCTTGTCCATTTTCCCAGTTACATCCTCAAAGAATTCCAGAAGATTAGTCGAGCATGATTTCCCCTTCGTAAATCCATGCTGACTTGGACTGATCCTGATACTGCTATCCAAATGTGCCACTAGTTCATCTTTTATAATTGATTCCAGCATCTTCTCCACCATCAATGTCAGGCTAACTGGTCTATAATCCCCTGTTTTCTCTCTCCAGCCTTTCTTAAAAAGCAGAATAACATTAGCTATCCTCCAATCCACAGGAACTGATCCTGAATCTATAGAACATTGGAAAATTATCACCAATGCGTCCACAATTTCTAGAGCCAGTTCCTTAAGTATCCTGGGATGCAGACCATCAGGCCTGGGGATTTATCAACTTTCAGTCCCATCAGTCTACCCAACATCATTTCCTGCCTAATGTGAATTTCCTTCAGTTCCTCCGTCACTCTAGATCCTCTGGCCACTTGGACTAGTTTATCCAAAATACTAATGAGGAGTGCAAATCAATCATTGATCTGGAGGACCACATCTTCTTTCTAAGTTCAAATAAATTAAACTAACAGCTTGTGGTGTTCCCTATTTTTTTACCATCTAATGGCTAATATTTAAGAATTCTTTCCTCAGCAAGTATTTTTGAATCTTGCTGAACGGTTGCTGCATATAATATGAGATTGAGGTTGGAATCTAAGCAGCCATTATCTTATTAAATAGGGGAGCAGGTTTGAGGGGCCAATTGGCCTATTCCTAATGTATTTGTGCTCTACAATCCTTGAACTGGCTTTTCACTTATTTTTGTTATATAGAGCGTCCTTCCATTCTATGTGGCAACGAAATTAAGTAAAATCCGAACGCCAACTGTGAACAATCCTAGTCCAGCCACCTATGTAAAGGCTGCCTTAAGCACAGTTGGCCTTCAGACGCAAACACATGGCTATTTACCACATGCCATTATGGTAAGAATGCAATTTTTTTTCTACATTGGTTTTGCAAATTGTTAGCTCTCCAAAATGCATCTTTAAAACATTTAAATTTGATCTATTATATTGCTGTCTTGTTCAAATGTACAATGTAAACATAGTTAAAGATTTCTGCTATTCTGGAGACTCTTAATCATCTCTTACATTGGTAGTTGATGTACCTATTATCTTGATGCACTATTGCATGTGTGTTTGTCCATTTGATACCCACTGTATCAAAGCTTGCAATTAGTGTATCCCTAATTATCTGTTGAATAAACTGTTATACATAGAACAATACAACACAGGAACAAGCCTTTGGACAACTTTGAAAATTTGCATGGCCAAATAAGAGCAAGCTAACAGTAATCGCCCACTAGTGTGGGGTTGGAGCCACATAGACCAGACCAGCTAACAAGACAGATTTCCTTCCGTAAGCACCTCCCTGAGCCAAACATGTTATATGACCATCCATTAGTTTCATGCTCGCTATAACTGATAGTATTGTATTTGATGTTTGTTTGATTACTTGAACTTAAATATTAGGATTCAAATACGTCTCCATCTAAATAGTTCAGCACCAACACCCTGCAGGTGATGGAACTCTTGAGGCTTTGCCTCTTTCCCCCTATCCATCTGTTGCAACATAATATTACTGACCAAATGTGTTTGTAGTTTTCATTTTAAATACAAATGTTGGTTTCAAAAAGGTGTGCATGGCATATCTAAAAATAGTACTAGCAACTCTTAAATCCCAGTTTACTTAATTTTTAACTTCATGGATATGTTTGTAAATAAAAATGTGACAGTAATGAAAATATTTTAAACATTCTTTAGGGTTGGATTATTGCATCTTTACTTCCAGTTTCTCTGGTAATAAACCAGTGCATGAAGGTGAACCAGGGTATCCGTGCTCGCGCACTTAAGAAGCTTAAAGCGAAAGGGGATTGACCAACATTTGCAACATGATCAACAAGAAGCAACATGAAAATGTGATTCCTTGTGAAGCAACAATATTATTGAGGCACTGTTTATTGGAATAAAGTACAATTTGGTGAAATTGCTCTGAGGACCAAGGCAGGAGATACTTTTGTTTTTATTTGTTGCAATTTAAAAAAAAACCTTTTTGTGCACCAGATTATCTTCATATTTAGTTTAGTAAAGTCCCAGCAGGAAGAGTTTGCAATTCAGTAAAATATATTCTGGTATTCAGAGTTCTGTCCAGGCATTTAAATAACAGCGCAGATTGACTCTGTTCTGATGCATTGGTGTAGAAGAAATAATTGCACTACTTTGGGGGGAGGAAACGCCAGTAATTGTGATTGATCAGATACAATCCTGATCAAATTTCCATCTATATAAACGACAAAGAGACTTAGTAAGACATTAAAGATGTCCAAAGAAAATACTCTGCTTAATTTTTACTTAAATTATGTTAAAATGTAATTTCTTCAGCATAAACTTTACCGGTGAAATTAAAAGGAAATTGCATTTTTGCAGATTTCTGTATTCACATTGCAATTACTTATGTTCCATATTGTACACATTTTACCAATTCCTCAGAAGCAATTGCATCTTCTATCATGTCAGGGTTACATTCTTATCTTCCAGGCATACGGCAGTACTATAATTCAATTTTTTTTTGTATCTGTTCGTTTAAGTGTGCTTAAAACAAACATCATATTCACAGAAAGCACTGTTAGCAGCTGTCATGTCCAGAAATTGATTCTTTTTTACCTCTTTAGTATGACTTGCATATCTCCCACAAGTGTCACCTGTCTGTCCATATTCTAACACGATAAAAAACACAATAGTTTTAAAATAAATACCATTATTTAAGAACTTTCCAGTCATGGAATTCCCAAATGAGACTTTAAAACACAGTTAAAAAACAATGTTGATCGAGTTAAAAGCAAGGAAATGCAAATGCTGGTTCACACAAAGGCACAGTGCCGGAGTAGCATATCACAGCATATCCGGGTAACATGGATAGGTGACGTTACAGGTCACGACACTTCCTCAGACTTTTGACCCAAAATGTCACTTATCCATGTTTTGTAGAGATGATGCCTGACCCAGCACTGTGTCCTTTTGAGTGACGGAGAGATGTAACAAAGTTGTGCTTTGCCAGATTTGTTTCCACTAATGTATATTTAATTTGCCCCAATGACAAAACCAATGTTAGGTATTAGCACAAATCAAAGCATACATTGAAAGGGATTTTTAAAAATGACTACAACTGATTTTCCTTGGTTACAAGTTACTGGCGGTAACTTTTCACTGGCTGTATTTCCAATACTAGCAGAATTCAGTTAACACTGTTAGTCACAGAAAACTAATTTTTTTTTCAGAGTTCCCCGTTCCAGCAATAAACATTAAATGGGGCAGGACAGTGATACAGCGGTAGATTTGTTGCCTTAGTGCCAGGGAGATCGGGTTCTATCTTGACTACGGGTGTTTTTTGTACGGTCTCCATGTGACCTTGTGGGTTTTCTCTGAGTGCTCTGGTTTCCTCCCACATTCCAAAGATGTGCAGGCTTATAGGTTAATTGGCATCTGTGAATTGTCCCTATTGTGTAGGATAGAACTTGTGTTCGGGGATCACTGTTCGGCGATCCCCGAACATACTCTATCTCTAAACAAAAGGAAAAAAAGAGTATGTCTGCAATTATTGTGATGAGAGTTTAATGTATTTAAGAATTTTTCTATAAAGTGGTACTGAATAGATCTCAGATTCAATGAAAGTTGTTTAAAGAAATGCGTAATCACACATGCAATTGTCGTGACTTCCAACTGAAGACGTATTGAGTCATTTGGTTGTCCTGCAAATATTTCACGATCTATTGTAAATTGTATTTCCAAAGGTGATTGGTTACTTTATATACACCTAAACTGTATGCTAATTGGTGCCCAGTTTTTAAGCTGCCACCAATGTTGGCCAGTTTACGCACAGCTCTTACTGTTGGAATTACATTTGAAATCAAACGGGTATTTGTATTGCAGTTTGTAGTTGGTATTTAAACAATTGTTGAAGCTTTTAAAATCCTTTTTTTTTTAATGCATGTCTGGATTAGTGCAAAAAACAAATATTAGTAACACATGAAAAATGAGACTAGTGTGAATTGGAACAGAAGAAACAATACAGAAAAATGTGACAAATGTAAATTGTGTAAAACAACTAGTAGATTTCTTGCATTCTGGTACAAACATTTGTTAACTTGTGTTTAGTTCCTCATGATTAAAACATTCATATCAGATTTTCTGCAAAGGTATTTGATCCTAAAACACAAGCTTCGTAAATTAGAAAGTACGATTGGAAGAGAGAGAGAGAGGTGATTTGTTTACAAATGTCTCCATGTTTTAACACTAGCTTGCCTGTATATATATGTACTGGTCCCAAATTCTGGAAGCACTTCTCATAATGGAATTATCACAATTAAGTTACTGATTACTCCCATCCTTCCCAAAGTGTTATTAAAACTATTTCTGTTACCCCTGTGTCAGCCAAGATGTGAGATGATGAACAAAGCATTGTATGGAATTCTTCATCCAGTCTATGAACTTCTGCAAACTCTAAGCTAAGTTCTAGGTCATAGTAATCTAAGTTATAAAAATACTCTGCAATTTTGGGTTCCCCCAGTGACTGCGTAGTTTTAACCTTGGGGTGCTCCGGTTTCCTCCTTTATCCCAAAAACGTGTGGATTTATGGGTTAATTGGCCTCGGTTATTTGCTCCAAATATGTAGGGAGTGATTGTGAAAGTGGGATAACATTGAACTAGTGTGAATGAGCAATCGATGGTCAGCATAGACGGTGAGTCAAAGTCAGCCTGTTTCCAAGCTGTATCACTAAACTAAACTGGTAGATTTGTGGGTTCTGAATTAAGCTATTAACTGCAAATACGAATAGTAGAATTGTCTTTTGCTTTACATATAACTGACTAACAAATTTTAGATTCACTCTAAACCTGAAATGAGATATTGGTATATGTTCATCTATGGCTCATCATGGTATTCTTTAGTGTGTGTAAAATAAACTCTGGTGGCATATAAAGTTCTAGATATTTCTAAACATGCAATACCGATACGATGGTGCTGAACTGGTTGAATAGAAGTTTGGTTCATGTGCAGATTTGGTAAGCTGAATATATGAAGGGTTGTCTTTCTGTTCAAGGTGTGCAAGAGAGTGAAATGAATTTTGTCAATTGCAGAACTTGACTGTTTTCACCATTTAGAGCTATAATTAATGTGTGCACCTAACACAATAAAGCAGCTGATTTATGAAAACACTGATTTTGTTTTAACATTTCTGTATCAGGTCTTTGAATCTTAACATGAAATAAAAGTTAATTTTATGAATCATATGAAACCTTCAATATTTTAGCACTCCTTTTTTTAAACAAATCTGCTTCTGTTTTAATGAATAGCATGAGATTTACATGCGCCTCCTCCAACCTCATCTGTTACATTTGGCGCTCTCAATGTGACCGCCTCATCAGTGAGACCAAACATAGACCAGGTGACTACCTTCCAAAACATTTATGCTCTGTCTAGAGCTCTCGGTTGCAAGCCATTTCAATTCCTGTTCCCATATTAAAGTGTTTGCCTGCACACTCCTCCATTGCCAAAGTAAGACCAGACACAAACTGGAAGTATAGCACCTCACATTTCACTTGGGTAGCTGACAACCAAATAGCATAAATGTTGAATTCCTCACTTTCGAGTAAAACTGCCACTTATCTGCATAGGTCCTCCAATGCACACCTTACTTTCCATTCGCCCATTTCCTATCCCCTTGCTCTACCCATCTACACACTTCCTTCCTCTGGTTCCACATTTCTCTCCTTTGTTTCATATTAGGTTCCATCCACCATCTATAACTTTTTTCTTCTCCACATATCACCTCCAGCCTTTGACTATTTGTACCCTTCACTCCCACTTCTCATTCATCTGCCAATCAACTGCTCCTTACCTGAATCCACCTATCACTAGCTATCTCTTGCCTCGCCCCATCAGCTATCACCTGTTGACTCCAGCTTTGAGGAGGTGTCCTATCCCAAAATGTTCTCCATTTCATTTCTCTCCAGAGATGTGCAGTTTTTTATATGACAAAAAACAGATTATTATGGGACCATGTGCTCCAGGAGCCTTAAACTGAATTGGTGTCAGGGGTTCAGGCGGAGTAGTGACGATGGACCGAATGGCCTAGTTCTTCTATCACTTCTGAAGGCTGCTGCCAAGCTTTTATCCAATATATTTCTGATGTAAATTCAGTTGCAACAGTAGTTCATGGTACAGCAAAGTAATAAAAGACAGCGTTCAGCTGTTTTGAATCGAAACAGAACAATGATCTTTAACAATTGTCCCCCTGACTGCAATGGTCGCATTATGGCAGTAACAGAAATGACATTGATTAATACACAATTCAATGCAATGGAGATGGATGCCTTGTTATTTATTACATGTCAAATTGAACACTGATAACAAAATTTGTTGTGGATAGATTTTAAACTCCCCGCCCCACTCCAAAAAAGAAACAATCGGTCTGGTAGACCTTTGCGAGTGTGTAGGGCAAGTGTACCCTTCCTTCAGAAGGATTAACAGACTGCATCCATTTGCGGGGAGGCCAAAAGTTTGGAAACAAATGTGTGTTCTCATTGCAGCAAGAACACAACTGTTTTTGGAACTCCGCGTCTTTCCCCACTTTATTGCTCTACTTTTCGTTCCTGTCTTGCCCTCCCTCTGTCCCTCTTCTCCTGTTTCATTTTCTCCCTCGCGCTTTATTTACATTTCACACGTTGTGGCCTCCCTGGCATTGCCGGAGCTGATCCCAGGTGGTAGCAGCTGATTCCCCGGCTGCTTGCCGCAGGTTCGTCTCGCCCAGAGCGAGAGCGAGAGCGGGCGGGAACGATTCACCGCGCTCCCTCGGTGCGGGAGCCAGCCGGACTCGGCGCGGTGACACAGCGGAGGGAAGGCGGCGAGGTGGGTGAGCTCGCTCGGTGCGGGGGGTGGGGGGGGGGAGGAGGAGGAGGAACGATACGATATACGACACACGATATGTCTCGACCCGGAACGTCACCCATCCCTTCTCTCCAGAGATGCTGCCTGTCCCGCTGAGTTACTCCAGCGTTTTGTGTCTGTCTTTAAACCTGCCTCTGCAGTTCTTCCCTACACGACACGATATAACTATTTGTCCCAGGAGGGAAATTGGTCGAATCGCCGGGATGTGGAGTCAGTGTAGGGCACGATCTGATTGAACGGAGTGAGAGGGGGCGGGTGGCTTAGAAACATAGAAAATATGAGTAGGAGTAGGCCCTTCGAGCCTGCACCACCATTCAATACGATCATGGCTGATCATCCAACTCAGTATCCTGTACCTGCCTTCTCTCCATACCCCCTGATCCCTTTAGCCACAAGGGCCACATCTAACTCCCTCTTAAATATAGCCAATGACCTGGCCTCAACTACCTTCCATGGCAGAGAATTCCACAGATTCACCACGCTCTGTGTGAAAAATGTTTTTTCTCATCTCGGTCCTAAAAGATTTCCCCCTTATCCTTAAACTGTGACCCCTTGCCCTGGACTTCCCCAACATCGGGAACAATCTTCCTGCATCTAGCCTGTCCAACCCCTTAAGAATTTTGTAAGTGACCCTTCCCCACAACAGCCAGGGACTCCCCTGACCACACAAACCCCGCCCCCAACCACAGGGCAGAGAGATAGATATCCATGCGAGACAACCCGAAATATCACCCATTCCTTCTCTCCAGAGATGCTGCCTGTCCCGCTGAGTTAAGGGCCTGACCCATTTGGCCGTCATTTGCGCGCCATTTACGCGACCTGGTAGCGCGGGACAGGCGCATGGAGTGGTGTGGAGTTGTGCGCAGTATCGCGCAGCGCTCCAGGATTTAGTACTGCACTAAATCTTCGCACACCACCGGCCTGTCGCGTAAATGAAGGCCAAGTGGGACATCCTGGCGCGGCGCAACGTCGCACCTCCAGCAGCAGAAGCAGATTGCCGAGCTCGGCCTGGGGCACACAGCCGTTGCGGATCCGGATCCGCCCCCACTCCTATTCCCAGAGCGGGACCAAGACGATTGGAGATAGACACAAAATGCAGGAGTAACTCAGCGGACCGGCAGCATCTCTGGAGAGAAGGAATGGGTGATGTTTCGGGTCGAGACTCTTCTTCAGTCTGAAGAAGGGTCTCGACCCGAAACGTCACCCATTGCTTCTCTCCAGAGGTGCTGTCCGTCCCACTGAGTTACTCCTGCATTTTGTGTCTATCATCAAATGATGTCACGCGCTACGAAACCGGTGTGCGGACGTATGATGACGCACGTGCGATCGTCGCGCGTCAGTCATTACCGGCCTGTCGCGTAAGTGACGGCCAAGTGGGACAGGCCCTTTACTCCAGCCTTTTGTGTCTATCTTTGGCGTAACCCAATATCTGCCATTCCTTCCGACACATTCTCCAGAGTTGCTGCTTGATCCGCTGAGTTACTCCAGCATTCTGTGTCTATCTTTAGTATTAATCACCATCTGCAGTACCTATATATGTACAATTATATATGAAAAAAATCTCTCTTCCCAGTTGTTGCAGCAACTTAAGTGAAGCTGTTCAAAGCAATCAGAAAAGAAACCTACACGCACACTTCTGGGGAGAAAGAATGGGTGACGTTTCGGGTCAAGAACCAAGGGGCTTGCATGGATATATATCTCTCCATAGATGCTGCCTCATTTGCTGAGTTACTCCAGCATTTTGTGTCTACCTTCGATTTTATCTAGCATCTGCAGTTCTTTCTCACACACTAGTATTGTGGTTATTGATTAGATTTTTTCTTTAATATATATTACCGATGTATATTATGGTTACAGACCTGTTCTATTGCTGCAAGTAAGATTTTCATTGTTCCGTTGTCGTTACAAATGAACATTCTTGACTCATTCTAAACGGGGTGTGCTCTCTCCACAACCAGAGGCGACCCTGCAGGCTGACAGTAACTGGAGAAGCGCTCTGCCCCTAATAAGCAGCGAGAAAACTCCTCCTCCCCAGTTAAAGAATTGAGCAGTTCCATTGTAAATGGGAATACACCAATTTAATAAGAATACATATGTGCTCGTCTGGTAAAATTCATGTCTATCTGGGGAGGGAGCAGGGAGTAAAGGAATATGGCGTTAATGCATGAGAATGGTGCTGCGGTTAAGAAAAACCCAATCATCTTACTGAATGGTGGTGCAAGCATTGGAATAGAGATCCAATAGCCTACAGTATGTTATACTTTCCCCCGAGCAGTTGAGAGAATGGAGTATTTCATTTATGAAGAGAGGCTGGATAGATTAGGTTTGTTTTCCTTGGGAGGGAAACCTGATTGAGTTATACAAAATTATAAGAGCCATAAATAGAAATAACATTTCCTACAGCAGAGGGCAAAGGTTATCATTTAGTTGCGATCTGAGGAATTTTTTTTTCCCAACAAGTATTTGGAATCTGGAATGCAGTGGATACAGACATGACATTTAGGTATTATATAAATGAGCACAAAAATTACCAAGGCACAGTCGGTCAACTACTGGTAAATAAGATTAGTATAAATGACAGCCTGAAGAAGGGTCTTGAGCCAAAACATCACCCATTCCTTCTCTCCAGAGATGCTGCCTGTCCCGCTGTGTTACTCCAGCATTTTGTGTCTATCTTTGGTACAATAAACATTGAGGGTTTACGAGCCTGTTTCTGTGCTGTGGATTCACACAGCATGGAAACAGGCCTCTGGCCCAACTTCGTCGATCTAACCAAAATGCCCATCTAGACTAATCCAATCTCCCTGTTTTGACTCGTATCCCTTTAAGCGTTCTATTCCATGTACCTTGCAACCAAGCATATACTCTGCTGCCGTTTTGCTGAAAAACTTGCAGTTGGAAATGCTATATGCCATTGGACTGTGGATCCTTAGAATGTTTTAAATGGATAGATTAATGGGCACTCCAGAAATCCAGAAACATAGAGCTGGGATGTTAAAGTGAAGTAAAAGTGTGGTCATAATCGTATTATCTCTGAACCCTTGCAGTTTATTCTTATCCTGTTTCTTATTTTTCGATCTTATGACAAAAATCAAATGCGGAGTGACCCAGCAATGAGATATGAAGATCTTTCCAAGTTGTTGGTGATGCTCTAGCTGATTATTTGATGCTTGATGTTAAAGCAAGACTCTGCCTACTCTAATTGAAGTAGTGACATAATATTTGAAAATGGGTTTCTTATAATCTCCTAATTATCACTATTCGTAATAATCTAGCTATTAATTCAGAAGTTCGGCGCTGTGCTGGACACTGTATCAACCTGTATGTTAACAATGCACAAGATGGAGGATGAGATGGCAAGAATGGTGGAGGAGATTAAGAAAGACCTTGCTACACGACGGATGGCGACTCAGCTGGCTAAAGTTTCAGACAAATGTCTGGACCTCGAGGCTCGTTCGAGACGTCATAACCTAAGATTAGTTGGCGTACCAGAGGGAGCCGAGAGAGATAACACTTGCGAGTTTGTTGCGGATTTAATTAAAGAGGCTCTTAAGCTCCCTAACCTACCAAAAATTGAAGCAGCACACCGGGTTCCTAGATTCAAACACAAATCTCAGGATGGCTCAGAACGTACACGACAGATTATTGTGAAATTCCGGGACATTGCTGACGTGGAAGAGGTTATGAGGAATATCAAATATGGCGTGCCTCTGATGGTATGGTGTAACTACTTTTAAAATCTTCAGAGACTACCCTAAGGAAATTATGCAAAAACAAAATCAATTCTCCAAGGCAAAGCAGGCTTTCCAAGGATATAAGAAGGTCAGATATGGTGTTTACTACCCAGCAAGAATGCGCATTTCCTACAAAGAACAGCAAAAATTGTTCACAAATCCCGAGGAGGCGTACAAATATGCTCTAACCATCGTGGAACAGAAGGACTAGCTGGAAAGGTTGGACATTTTGGACACTTTCGCTTTACTATTGCAACCAGAATGGTGGCACACTGCGCAAAGAAGGAACTTTGTTTAGACGTCTTATCGGCGGAATGCTAACTCAAGGACACACTTTGTTCCAAGAGAAGCTGGAAAAAGATAAGCAACGAAAGCAGAGTTCAACAACAGACTATATGAGATTGAATGAATAACCTAAATGATATAGCATTTACTTCCTTAACAATATTAACATAGAATATTAACATAGAAATAGTAATGAATGCTAATCAGAAATGCAGAAATGGGGATTTTCAAATTAACACTTTAATTTAACCTAATAATTCTTAAGTAGATTTATAACCGGGGCATGAGGGGATGAGGTGAGCTACTGGCTTAGTTCCAGAGCCAGAAATAGTTTAACCCCTTCATCTAATAGTCGATGATCTTTCAGGTTAAAATATACGCTTAACACTCAGTAGACAAAAATTATAGTTATATCCAGAAATACCTAGGAAATGGACATATATTCTGTAAATGGGTACTATACATTTGATTTTTTTAAACTGGTCCCGTTCCAATATGTTATGATTAATTGAGGGAGCGGAGCTATTTGTTTGTTTTATATCGACATGGAAGTCAATACAAGGTGGGTCACTTGTTACAGTGCTGACAAGCTCGGACACTGCATTCTCACTTGTATTAGTTTTTTTTTATCATTTTCACAATTAATCACATGTGTGTATTTTTTAATTCAAGGACTATCGCAAAGGGAATCTACTAACTGAACATTGTAGGGTAAATGATCCCCCTATATCCAAAGACCTGAGGTACGAATGCACCGCATTAAACATAGATGCCAAGTGTCCCGGATTCGCCGTATTTTGTCCCGGCGAAATAACCTTTTTACGGTGTTCCGGCAGCCAAACATGCTGTTACGGAACACCGCCGCGCCGGTGTACCTCCCGTGGTGAACACCGGCGCCATGTGCCCCCGGTTTGCCAGCCCGGCAGCTCGCAGCCACGCCCGGCCCAGAGCCCGGGCGGCGCCGGCCCGCGCGATCAGCGGCACTTTCTTGCCGCCAGCCGGCCGCTCGCGGCAGCCCCATCACCGGGCCTCCCCCCCGCCCCCACCCCCACCCAGTGCGCAGGCGCAGACCCGCCGGCAACCTTGCCAAGTGCGCATGTGCCGCACCCGCCCGCCGGCAGCCCGCTGATCTGCACCAGTGCGCAGGCGCATAGCCGCCGGCAACAACCCCAAGTGAGTATGTTACGGAGAGAAATGCATTTAACCCCATTTGTTACGGACAAATGTTACTGTGAACTAAATTTAGGGTTAGCATCTCTGCATTAAATATGCCTTAACCATCTTGGAAGAGAACAAGTAACTTGAAAAGCTGTACTGTATGGACACTCTCTCTCTTTACTATTTCAACAAAAGATGGAACTCTCCTTGTGTTTAGACTCGACGGCTTATCGAGGAATGTTAATTCAAGGACATACTGGGTTCCAAGTGAAGTAGAAAAAGATAAACACAGAATACAGAGCTTTAAAATATAATCTGAACAGAGCAATTACCGTGGTTTAAAATTTTTAACTGAATAACCTAATGTTATAGAAATAACACTTTTAACACTTAAAACATAGAATACTATCATAGAAATTGTAATGAACATTAACCAGATCGGTAGTAAGGGGCTGATTTACAATCTAACATCTATAACTTAATATCTTAATAAGTTTTAAGCAGATTTATAACGGGTTGTGAGGGGGATAACGGGCTCCTGGCTCAGATCCAGAAGCCTGCCCTAGGTAGCCCCTTCAACCAATAGCTGATAATTATCAAGGTAAAAACTGATGCTTAACATTCTGTCGATAAAACAGTTAGATATATTTGGGAATACATATGAAATGGATATATGTACTGCAATTAGGTATTATATAGTTGATTTGGAATCGGCTCGGTTCTAGTACGGATATGTTATGACTTATTGAGGGAACGGAGCTATTTGTTTATTAACATCAACAATGGAAGTCGATACAATGTTTTCTCCCACCAACAGGTGGGCCACTTATTACAGTGCTGACAAGTTCGATCACTGTATTTTCACTTTTACTATTTTATTTTTACTATCACAATTAATCACATGTATGTTTTTTTTATTCAAGGATAATCGCAAAAGAAATCCACAAACTGAACTTGGTAGGTTGACTGTTCCCCCATTGCTAAAAGACCTGAGGTATGGATGCACCACAAGATACATAAATACTAAACCTAGTCAAAATGCAAGACATTAAACAAAATAAATCGGGAGGAATCTCATTTTGCAGTTGGAATATTAGGGGGGCTAACGAACATATTAAAAGGGGTAAGATTTTAGCACAGCTGAAAGCATTTAAGTCAGATGTTATCTTCCTCCAAGAAACGCATCTTAAAGTTCAAGATCAAGTTAGATTGAGGGCCAACTGGATAGATCAAACTTTTCATTCGTCATACACGTCAAAATCCAGAGGCACGTCATCATGATTCGCAAAGATATACCATTTAAACAGAAAAATACCTTAACAGATAAGGATGGGAGATATTTGATAGTTACCGGTGAGATCCATGCAATCCCAATCACATTGGTAAATATATATGCGCCTAACTTTGATAATCCGCATTTTTTTAATAACATTTTGAATATAATTGCAGAATATAATTACCAGAATGTTATAATTGGGGGAGACTTTAACTGTGTCTTAGATCCTTATTTAGATAAATCCAGTCAAAAACAACGAGGTAATACGAAATCTAAAACTAGTGAACTTTTAAACACGTATATAAAAAATACAAATATAACCGATGTTTGGAGGATTACAAATCCGACAGGCAAGGAATATTCGTTTTATTCATAGGTACACAAGACTTACTCACGTATAGATTATTTCCTGGTAGACACAAAATTAATTCCGTATACTCTTAACCCAAAATACCACACAAATACGATTTCAGATCATTCCCCCCTAACTTTAAAAAAAAAATAGAAGGCATGTCTAAGAATACATCGTTCTGGAGGTATAACCCCCAAATTTTAAAAGACCCGCAAGGGAGTATATATCTAAGACTGCAAATGGATCTTTTTTTTTTTTCAAAATAAATGATACGCCTGACACACCACCTACATTATTATGGTAATCTTTCAAAGCATTTATTAGAGATGTTATAATCTCATACCAAGCCTTTCAGAATAAAAAAAAATAAGAATGAACAACGGCAGCTAGAGGAACAAATTAGACAATTGGATATAGATAATGCGAAAGACCCGTCCATGGATAAACACAATAAAATATTAATATTAAAATTCAAATTAAATAAAGTACTATCAGAGAAAGTTATAAGATTATTCCAAATTACAAGTAAGGAACAGTTTGAATTGGGGAGAAGCCTCATAAACTTCTCGCACGCCAATTAAAAAAACGAGAAAAGGAACACACGATTTCGAAGATTAAATCAGACAAAGGGGAAGTATTAACATTACCGAATGAAATTAATAAAAGATTTGTGCAATTTTATGAGAATTTGTATACATCCAGAACGACAACGGACACCAACACAATCACTGAGTTTCTGGATAATTGCAATCTTCCCAAACTAGAATTGCAGGAACAAAATGAATTGGGAGCACAAATCTCAAATAAGGAAATAGAAGAAACAATATTCTCATTAAAAAATGGAAAAACACCAGGTCCCGACGGATTTAGTAATGAATTCTATAAAAGTTTTTACGATATATTTAGTCCTCGTCTACAGAAAATGTACACACACGCTTTCAGAGAACAAATATTACCTGATACACTAGCAGAATCTACGATTACATTAATACTTAAGAATGATAAAGATGAGGAAGAACCTGGATCTT
Source organism: Okamejei kenojei (assembly GCA_035221665.1). Classification (NCBI taxonomy): domain Eukaryota; kingdom Metazoa; phylum Chordata; class Chondrichthyes; order Rajiformes; family Rajidae; genus Okamejei; species Okamejei kenojei. Next base: position 16,421,904 of record CM069148.1, on the reverse strand, counting down.
ATAGAGCTATTGCATTGTTAAATACAGATCAAAAAATATTAGCAAAAATATTAGCAAGAAGATTAAGTACGCCATTAAACTAATATATCCGGATCAAACGGGGTTTATCCCTAAGAGACATCCATTTAATAATTTGAGACGTCTGCTTAATATAATGCACTCACACCAAACTAAAGATCCAAATCTCGCAATTATTTCGCTGGATGCAGAGAAAGCATTCGATCAGGTTGAATGGAAGTATATGGTTAAGGTATTGCAAAAATTTCAACTGGGAGAGAATTTCATTCAATGGATTAAATTAATATATAATAAGCCAACGGCCAGAATATTAACTAATAATATTTTATCCACGAAATTTCAACTGTCAAGCGGTAATAGACAAGGTTGTTCATTATCACCATTGTTATTTGCCCTCATAATTGAACCACTAGCGGAAAGTATTAGAACTCATCCGAATATCCACGGATATAAGACAAAATATTCAAACAATAAAATATCATTATACGCTAATGATGTACTTTTGTACATCACAAAGCCACATATCACTACACCCAATATTTTAAATATAATTGAGGATTTCGGTTCATTTTCAGGTTACAGAATAAACTGGAATAAAAGTGAAATCATGTCAATAAAACCGAAAGATTCTATACATCTCGTACAATTTCCTTTTAAAATAGCTGGGGAAAAATTTAAATACTTGGGCATTGAAATTACTAGAAGATATCAAGACATGTTTAAAGCAAACTATAACCCTGTACTTAAGAAATTACATAATTTAATTAAATTCTGGAAAACGCTCCCGATGTCCTTAATAGGTCGAATAAACGCCATAAAAATGATTTTTCTACCACAAATTCTATACTTGTTCCAATCAATCCCACTATATCTACCCAAAAAGTTTAAACAAAAATTAGACTCAGTTATTACAAATTTTATTTGGGATTATAAGACCCATAGAATACAAAGACCACACCTGAATAAACCCAAAGTAGTAGGGGGATTAGCACTCCCTAATTTTATGTATTATTATTGGTTGGTAAATATTAGAAATATGATTCAATTGTTGGATAATGCTCTTCATCAACCGGAATGGATCATTATGGAAAAAGAGGACTGCTCCCCCTTTAATATTGGTGCGATCCTTCTTTCACCAATGACGGTGAATAATACAAACTACAACAAAAACCCAATTATACATAGTACAATCAGAATTTGGAAACAAATAAAATACAATTTAAAATTAAGAAACTTATCTCTCCTATCACCTATTACTAAAAACCCTCTGTTTAAACCCTCGATTATAGACAAAGCATTCATACAATGGGAAAGAGCAGGAATTAAAACTTTGGGAGATTTATATGATACGGGAAAATTATTTGAAAAAACATGCACATGAATTTCACACAATGCCATTAGACTTACTAGATGAAGTAATTAATACAAAGGCGGAATCACCAAATTTAATTTCACATATATATAATATTATACTAACTGCAGTAATACCAACAACGGAAGGATTAGAGGTGAGTGGGAAAACGAACTAAGCATAAACATTTCCAATGAAAGGTAGAAAGAATACTTATTAAATTTGCACAAATGCTCAATTAACGTAAGACACATTTTAATACAATTTAAAATTATACATAGATTATACTACTCAAAAACTAAATTAAATAAATTTTACCCTAACGTTTCACCAATTTGTGATAAATGCCACTGTCAAGAAGCTACAATAGCGCACTCATTCATCTTTTGTACAAAAATTCAAAGGTTTTGGATTGAAATCTTTGAAATTTTCACAAACGTGTTTAAAATAAAAATGACAGCAAAGCCAGAATGGATTATATTTGGAATGACAGAAGGTAGTCCGGAATTAAATGCGTACCAAAAGAATTTATTTGATTATGGCTTAATAATAGGAAAAAAACTAAACTTACAATTCTGGAAAAATGCTCCTATACCAACATTAAATATGTGGATTTCAACTATGTTTGAAACACTACATCTGGAAGATATGAGACTCCGCCTGGAAGGAAAAACAGAACGCTTCTTTCAGGCGTGGTCTGCATTTATAGAATTGCTTCAAAGATAGGGTGCAGGAGTACCTCGGGCCTTGGTGGGGGGGGATGAAAAACTATGGAGTTGGTGGATTCCTTTTGCGTGATATATATAACAGAGTTGGCTTTTTTTTTACCTTTTCCTTTTTTTTTTAGGGTCTATCTCTTACCCCCTTTCTCTAATTCTTTGACCAAGGGTTTCTTCTCCCTTTTGGCACGCTCTTTCACTATCACAACTCTTTTCACCTATTTCAATCTCTTTCTTTCTATTCTTTTTCTTTAAAAGCCATAAAATTATGGGGTACAATGATCGTAACAAGATATGTGAAGTACATTGATGTATTTACCTCTAATAAATAAAATATGATTTTTTTTATTTTTTTTTTAAAAGGCACATAGGTAGTAAATCTATTCAAAATGCAAGACGATAACCAAAATAAACCGGGAGGAATCTCATTCTGTAGTTGGAACGTTAGGGGTGTTAACGAACGCATTAAAAGGAGTAAGATTCTTGCGCAGCCGAAAGCATACAACACAGATATTGTCTTTTTACAAGAGACGCATCTTAAACTTCAAGACCAAGCTAGATTGAAGGCGAACTGGATAGGACAAACTTTTCACTCGTCATATACGTTGAAATCTAGAGGAACGTCTATTATTATTCGCAAAGGCATTCCATTTAAATACAGCTATTGCGTTGCTAAATACAGATCAAAAAATAGTAGCGAAAGTACTAGCTAGAAGACTAAGTTAATATGCTAGTAAATTAATACATCCGGATCAAACGGGGTTTATCCCTAAGAGACAATCATTTAATAATTTGAGACGTCTGTTCAATATAATGCATTCACACAAAACTGAAGATCAAAAACTATCAATCATATCGTTGGATGCAGAGAAAGCATTTGATCAGGTCGAATGGGATTATATGCTTAGGGTATTGCAAGAATTTCAACTGGGAGAGAATTTTATTCTGTGGATTAAATTACTATATAATAAGCCAACGGGAAGAATATTAATGAACAATAATTTATCTACGAAATTTCATTTGTCAAGGGGAAACAGACAAGTTATTGTTATTTGCCCTCATAATTGAACCACTAGCAGAAAGAATCAGCTCATCCGAATATCCATGGATATAAAACAAAATATTCCAATAATAAAATATCACTATACGCTGACGACGTACTATTGTACATCACAAAACCTCATATTACTATACCAAATATTTTAAAATTAATAGAGGACTTCGGATCATTTTCAGGATATAGAATAAATTGGAATAAAAGTGAAATCATGTCAATAAAACCAAAAGACTACGCATCTTTTACAATTTCCTTTCAAAATAGCTACGGAAAAATTTAAATACTTGGGCATCGAAATTACTAGAAGATATCAAGATATGTTTGACGAAAATTATAACCCTCTACTTAAGAAACTATGTAACTTGATTAAATTTTGGAAAACGCTTCCGATGTCCTTAATAGGCTGAATAAATGCCATAAAAATGATTTTTCTACCACAAATTTTATACCTGTTCCAATCTATCCCAATATATTTACCCAAAAAGTTTTTTAAAAAAACTGGACTCAGATATCACAAATTTTATTTGGGATTATAAATCCCACAGAATACAAAGAGCTCATCTGAATAAACCCAAAGTAGTAGGGGGATTAGCACTCCCCAACTTTATGTATTACTACTGGTCTGTAAATATCAGAAACATGATCCAATTGCTGGATAACTCTCCCCAACAATCGGATTGGACGATTATGGAGAGAGAGGATTGATCTCCTTATAATATTGGAGCAATCCTTCTCTCCAATATCGATGAATAATATAAATTACAACAATAATCCAATTATATACAGTACAATCAGAATTTGGAAACAAATAAAACACAATCTAAAATTAAGAAATTTATCTCTCAGTAAAATCCCCTCATTTAAACCTTCAACTATAGATAAAGCATTTATACAATGGGAAAGAGCTGGAATTAAAATCTTCGGAGATGTGTATGATTCGGGAAAACTATTATCATTTAAACAAATACAACAAAAATACAATTTGGGAAACAATCAGTATTTTAAATATTTCCAAATCTGTGACTATCTGAAAAAATACGCACAAGATTATCGCAATATGTCTCCAGATTTACTGGAAGAGGTATCTGTGGAATTCTCTGCCACAGAAGGTAGTTGAGGCCAGTTCGTTGGCCATATTTAAGAGGGAGTTGGATGTGGCCCTTGTGGCTGAAGGGATCAGGGGGTATGGAGAGAAGGCAGGTACAGGATACTGAGTTGGATGATCAGCCATGATCATATTGAATGGCGGTGCCGGCTCGAAGGGCCGAATGGCCTGCTCCTGCACCTAATTTCTATGTTTCTATGAATACAAAGGCAGAATCAGCAAACCTAATATATATATATATATAATATTATTCTAAGTGCAGAAATACCACCAACAGATGGTATCAGGAGAGACTGGGAAAAATAATTAAGTATAAAAATTCCCAAAGAAAGGTGGGAAGAATATTTATTAAACGTGCAGAAATGTTCAATTAATGTAAGACACACCTTAATACAATTTAAAATCCTACACAGATTATACTATTCAAAAACTAAAATAAGTAAACTTTTTCCCAACGTCTCACCTATATGTGATAAATGTCAATGTCAAGAAGCTAATATAGCACACTCATTTGTCTTTTGTACAAAAATTCAAACATTTTGGACTGAAATTTTTGAAATTTTCACAAAAATATTTAAAATAAAACTGACCCCGGAAGCAGACTGGATAATCTTCAGGATATTGGAAGATTGCCCCGAATTAAATGTGTTTCAAAAGACTCTACTTGAATATGGCTTAATACTGGAAAAATTCTCCGGTACCAACAGTCAATATGTGGATCTCAACTATGTTCGAAACACTACACTTGGAAGATATGAGACTCCAACTAGCAGGAAAATCAGACTGTTTTTTATAAGACGTGGTCTGCATTTATAAATCTATTACAAGGATAAGGTGCAAGAATACCTCAAAAAAGTACCGGTGTCGGTCTTGGTAAATGGGGAAGAAAAACTGTCGAGTTGGTAGATTCCTTTTGCGAGATGTTTATAATAAAGTAACTGGCTTTTCTTTTTTCTTTCTCTATTTTTCCCTTTTTCTTTTTTCTTTTTTTCCTCTCCAGGGTCTATCTCTTAATTCCCGTTTCTAACTCTTCAAGGGTTTCCTTGCCCTCTGTCACGCTTTTGCACTTTCACATCCCTTTTTCACTTTTCTACTATCTATGCTGCTATTTTTCTCTCTATTCTCTCTTTTCTAAAGCCTTAAAATAAAAAATAAAAATTAAGGGGTACAATGACTGTAATACAATACAAGGGATGTACACTGATGTAACTGACAATACCGCTAATAAATAAAGTTATTTAAAAAAATCATCTTTTTATGTGCTGCTTGCGCATAGCTGATCACATTTATTTAGATTTACTGAGAGTTTTGAAACAGATGATTAGGACAGTGATGCTTGCACAGTTATCTTTCAGAACAGATTTCAGAACAGTTGTCACAGATTGGGATGCAACAAATGTTACCTCACAATTTAAAAAAGGCTGACATCAACTGTAAGGGAAGTGCCAGAATCACTTGTAAAGGAAATGTAATAAGGCACAAGGAAAATAACAATAGGATTCAATAGATTTAACATTTAATAGAGGGGTTAGACAGCCAATGTAGATTTGTGATTGGGACATAGAAACATAGAAAATAGGTGCAGGAGTAAGCCATTCGGCCCTTTAAGCCAGCACCACCATTCTATATGATCATGGCTGATCATCCAAAATCAGTACCCTGTTACTGCTTTGTCCGCACATCCCTTGTCTCCGTTAGCCCTAAGAGCTATATCTCTTGAATACATCCAGTGAATTGGCCTCCACTGCCTTCTGTGGCAGAGAATTCCATAGATTCACAACACTCAGTGAAAATGTTTTTCCTCAATCATTTTTAAATATTATCTGTTAGATTTTTTAATGGTTTTATTAGAATAAATAAGAACAAACCAACTAGCGATGTATATTTGGATTCTTAAAACTAAATTGGAGTTTATGATCCAGGAAGTTATCAGTAAGGACTGATAAATGGACAGAAGGCTTGGGAAGCTGTGACTAAAGGATTGCCACAGGGGTCGTGACCATTTATATAGTTTTTAAAAAACATTTAGATTTATATCAGTGATTTGGATAAAAGGATCAAGTATAGTATCTCCAAGCTTAATGGAAGTGTGCACTGTGAGGAAGATGCAGAGAGACTTCAATGTGGACTATGATGGACATGGTAATTAAAATATAATGTGAAAAATGTAAGGTCATCCACTTTGTGAGAACAAAAATCTGAAAGGTACAATGATTTATTTTTTAGATAATGAGAGATTGATCAGTGTTCTATTCAGAGAGACCTGGATGTTAATGTATCACTGAAAGTCAATATGTTGGTTCCACAAGCAATTTGAAAGCTTACAGGATGCTAGCCTTTATTGAAAGAGGATTTGAAAACAAGAGTAGAGCCTGTCGAATGCTATTATTATTTCCCAAGAAGCTTTTCCCAATTATGTATTGCCCTGTGCGATCACAAAGAAATATAATGTGCAGTTCTGGTCTCCCTATCTAAGCATGGAAGTATATGCAAACCAGTGCAGCAAAGGGCTGCCAGATTGATTCCTGCGATAGCAGATTTGTTGAATGAGGATAAATGATTAGACCAGTTCTCTCTTAAGTTCAGAAGAGTGAGAATGGATCACATTGAATAGTACAAATTTTACATTGAGCAAGATAGAGTTGACGTTTTCTCTGGGGATTCATAATGAAGGTTCGATCATTCAGGATAATGCTGAGAAAAATCATCATCCTGAAGATGGTGAATATCTGGAATTCTCTATTCAAAAGGGCTGCAAAGGCTTGGCCATTGACTACATTCAGGAAAGAGATTGATGGGATTATTGGATGTTATGGGAATCGAACAAAATTGGGTTATGGAGCAAAATAGTACTGAGTTAAAAAAATCAGCCTTGATCATGTTGAATGGTGGCACAGCCACAGGGGGAGTCGAATGGCTTCCCCTCCCTTGATCTCATATTCAATAGAAGTGCAGATTTATCGAAGGTACATTTGTACTACTGGTATACGAATCATAATACCCAGTTGACCCAGTGTCTCTGATCCCATCCATTGTCTCAGGGTAATGCATCAGGTAATGGAGGCAGAAACTGATTCTAGACAATGTGCAGCAGAAAAAGCTTATATGGTAATTGTTTTTTTGTAGTGTTAGTGCTGCCAGACATGAGCATACGGAGAGCTAACAACGGTGGGTAAACTTGCTGTGTCGCCCACGGGAAAGATTCTTTTTTACCATGCTTTCATGGCAACAACCTTGGCAAACTTAGCAATTTACTGGCTGTGTAAGACCGCCACTTCAATAACATCAGAACACATTTCCTAGCAATACAATTAGCCCATCCGTTTTACATGCAATATGTCTGACAGTTTCTAAAAGGTGAACCAGACCTCAATAATTCGTTTTTTGAGTCCTCTGATTTTCTATCACTATATACAAACTATACTCATTTTTTTTTAACCTTATTCCACATTGTACCCTTCCTCTGCTTTAGCATCCAGTAATATATACCATCCTCACTGGTCCTCAATGATAAGTAATATCAGTGATGATTGAACAAAAAAAAGTAGCTAGTAGCTGAGATTCTGGCATAGAGTCATGATAGTCATTGTTTTTATTTTTCTCCACAGACTTCTCAAGACAGCATATCCATTCCCTTTTCATCAATTTTTAAGACTGAATAAGATTGTTCTTTTGACCAAATAATCACTCTTTTACCTATGTAACATTGCCTCTTACCACACCTGCCTCAGTACATCTGTTGCTGAAACCTTCACGTGTTTATACCTTTCACCCTAGACTAGACCTTTTCATTGCAGGTCTGGAGTCAACTTTGAGTTAACCCACAATTCTGCTGCCCTCTTCCAAGTCTCTCATTCTATCTATGAACAGTGCCTCCCATTGCCTCTGCTTTGATTGTAAAATTGTCATCTTTGTTTAGAAATCCCTCTATGACTTTTGGCCACGCTATCGCTAAGACCGCTTCTAGTTCAACAATCCATTAAGATCTTTACACTCCAATGCCACTTTTAATCATTGCAGTATTAATTGCCATGGCTTCAGTTGATTGAGACCAAAGTTATAAACTTTTCTTCTTGAAAATACATGCAGATACACATCCCTAACTTAAGATACTCATATTGTTTTTTTAATGTACTTGCCCAGTTGTTTTGCTATATTTATTGATTACAAATGTAATACAATATATTTATTATGAATGTTTGCCATTGTTCTGATGTTGTGTTCTTGTACTTCAGAATGCTGTGACAATGAAGAAGTGAGATAAACAATACTCATGGCAGACAAAAGGCAGCGGGCAAGAGTGCAGGGTTCATGGGCAGGCCCCAGTAAGACACCAGCAACTGTATTTCAAGGTATGAGAACTAAGATCATTGAAAAAACAGCACACGAACAGGCCCTTCGGCCCACAACATCTGCAGTCAATGTCAACATTCCCGGCACATATGAGACGCTCAACGAACTCTACGTTAAAAAAGTTGCCTGCACATCTCCTTTGAACTATGTTCCTTTTACCTTAAAACAATACCCTGTAGTCTTTGATATTTCCACCATAGGAAAAATGTTCTGACTGTCTACCCTATCTATGCCTACTCTACTTATATACCGATCAGGTCTTCTATCATCTCAACCTCCGACATTCCAGACAAGAATAATCTATGTTTTTCCAATTTCCTATAGAAAACACCCTCTAATCCAGGCTGCATTCTGGTAATCCATTTCTGCACCCTCTCCAAAGCTTCCACCTCCTTCTTGTCATGGGGGCGACCAGAACTTTATACAATACTTTATACAAAAATTATGTTTTTCCAGAAAACTGAAGCATGACATTTACTTTGCTATGTATGTCAATGTTCACACATCAGAATAAATGAGGGAATTGTAGTTCAATCAAAGCAGATTGATTGCATAGTCTGACTTTCACTTTTGTCCTGATTTCTTATCTTGTTCCCACACTCATCGGCGGAAATCCGGGGGGGGGACGGGGACGGACGGGATGGGACGGGGGGCGTCCCCCCCCCGCCCCATGTTTTGAGAGGTGGGGGCAATCCCCCCCATGTTTTGTATTTTGCAATCAGTTCCCATCCGACCGCGCGGAGCGGAGTCGCGACCGCACGCATGATCAGCTGGCTCAGACTCTGCAAAGAATTAGACTCTGAAAAGAAAAGACTCTGAAAATGTCATCCTTTGTTAACCATCCATTCCATATTCATGACAAGCTTTGTAAAGTATTGTGTCGGGTTCAATGAGTAGTGTACTGCAGAACGATGCAAACCGTTTAACACTTCATTCCTCTGACTGAGGCGAAAATGATGTGTTAACTGTCACTGTTAACTGCTACATCGATATGCATTCCTTAATCCTTAGTAAATATAATTGTATGAACTGACCTTACTTCAAGTATGACGCATTCCTTTGAATAAAATTAACGGGAGAAATTCTTAAAACTGTCTGATGCAGGTACATACTACAGAGACCAAATGCTTTCTTCAGATTATAGAACAGTTTTATTAACTAACTAGACTAAGCGGGACCCGTTGGGTCCCATGTTCACACGGGAGAGCAGGTCCCCCAACGCAATATTCCACCTCTCCACCAATTCCAATATTGGTGGCCAGTGGGGGGAGCTTTCTGGAGTGCTATTATGGGTATTGTGGGCTGAAGGGACTGGTTTCCAGAGGGCTAGGATGGACATTGTGGGCCAAATGGATACTTGGGGTGACAGCTCGGTCACTCAACCCTGATGTGCTGGCAGCTCACTCACGGCTGGTGGGCTAGCAGTTGACTCACGGCTATTCCTTGAAATTCCATTTCAAGCAGGGTGCAAGGCCACCAAATTCAAATGCAGTTTCCGACCATTTCAAGCAGGGTGCAAGGCCACCAAATTCAATTGCAGTTTCATACCACTTCAAGCAGGGTGCAAGGCCACCAAATTCAGGTGCAGGTTCCTACCACTTCAAGCAGGGTGCAAGGCCACCGAATTCAAGTGCAGTTTCTTACTACTTCAAGCAGGGTGCAAGGCCACCGAATTCAAGTGCAGTTTCCGACCACTTCAAGTAGGGTGCAAGGCCACCGAATTCAAGTGCAGTTTCATACCACTTCAAGCAGGGTGCAGGGCCACCAAACTCAAGTGCAGTTTCCTACCACTTCAAGCAGGATGCAGGGCCACCAAACTCAAGTGCAGTTTCATGCCACTTCAAGCAGGGTGCAAGGCCACCAAATGCTAATGCTGTTTCATGCCATTTCAAGCAGGGTGCAAGGCCACCAAATTCAAGTGCAGTTTCATACCACTTCAAGCAGCGTGCAAGACAACCAAATTGAAGTGCAGTTTCATACCATTTCATCCAGGGAGCAAGGCCACCACATTCAAATGCAGTTTCATACCATTTCAAGCAGGGTAACACCACCACAAAACCACACATAAAACCACATAAACACACTCACAGTTCAGTAGATATTCAGTGTGTTCAGTTGATTCACAGCTCAGTCGTGACCTCTCCCTCCCCCAACTTGCAGAGACTGAGCCACACCCACACCTCCGGGTTTTATAATTCCTCCACCTCCCACCGGATTCATGGCGTGATTGACAGGAGAGAGATTCTCAACATTTTTTTAAACATTAATAACACTTATTTTTCATTGATGGGAAGAATCCTCTGCACATGATGAGCGGAGGGGGACTGAGTAAGAAGGCCAAAAATCACAGCTGTAAGTTGTAGCGTTTTATCTAAAATCAATATACAGTGCAAACAGGAAGTTGTCAAGTTACCACCACCATCAACCATTTGCAGTGCAGCATTTCAAAGCAGTTACCACTGCCAACAACCATTTGCATTGCAGCATTTCAAAGCAGTTACCACCACAAAAACCATTTGCAGTGCAGCATTTCAAAGCAGTTACCACCACCAACAACCATTTGCAGTGCAGCATTTCATAGAAACATAGAAAATAGGTGCAGGAGTAGGCCATTCGGCCTTTGAGCCTGCACCGCCATTCAATATGATCATGTCTGCTCATCCAATTCAATATCCTGTACCTGCCTTCTCTCCATACCCCCGATCCCTTTAGCCACAAGGGCCACATCTAACTCCCTCTTAAATATAGTCAATGAACTGGCCTCAACTACCTTCTGTGGCAGAGAATTCCACAGATTCACCACTCTCTGTGTGAAAAATGATTTTCTCATCTCGGTCCTAAAAGACTTCCCCCTTATCCTTAAACTGTGGCCCCTTGTCCTGGACTTCCCCAACATCGGGAACAATCTTCCTGCATCTAGCCTGTCCAACCCCTTAAGAATTTTGTAAGTCTCTATAAGTTCCCCCTCAATCTTCTAAATTCCAGTGAGTACAAGCCGAGTCTATCCAGTCTTTCTTCATATGGAAGTCCTACCATCCCACGAATCAGTCTGGTGAACCTTCTCTGTACTCCCTCTATGGCAAGAATGTCTTTCCTTAGATTAGGAGACCAAAACTGTACGCAATACTCCAGGTGTGGCCTCGCCAAGACCCTGTACAACTGCAGTAGAACCTCCCTGCTCTTGTACTCAAATCCTTTTGCTATGAATGCCAACATACCATTCGCTTTCTTCACTGCCTGCTGCACCTGCATGCCTACTTTCAATAACTGGTGTACCATAACACCCAGGTCTCGTTGCATCTCCCCTTTTCCTAATCGGCCACCATTCAGATAATAGTCTACTTTCCTGTTTTTGCCACCAAAGTGGATAACCTCACATTTATCCACATTATACTGCATCAGCCATACATTTGCCCACTCACCCAACCTATCCAAGTCACCTTGCAGCCTCCTAGCATCCACCTCACAGCTAACACTGCCCCCCAGCTTCGTGTCATCCGCAAACTTGGAGATGTTGCATTCAATTCTCTCATCCAGATCATTAATATATATTGTAAAAGCTGGGGTCCCAGCACTGAGCCTTGCGGTACCCCACTAGTCACTGCCAGTCAGTTCTCTATCCACATCAATACTGAATCCCCTACCAATGTTAGACTAACTGGTCTGTAATTCCCCGTTTTCTCTCTCCCTCCCTTTTTAAAAAGTGGGGTTACATTAGCTACCCTCCAATCCTCAGGAACTACTCCAGAATCTAAAGAGTTTTGAAAAAATATCACTTATTTCAAAGCAGTTACCACCACCAACAACCATTTGCAGTGCAGCATTTCAAAGCAGTTACCACCACCAACAACCATTTGCAGTACAGCATTTCAAAGCAGTTACCACCACCAACAACCATTTGCAGTGCAGCATTTCAAAGCAGTTACCACCACCAAAAAACATTTGCCGTGTAGCATTTCAAAGCAGTTACCACCACCAACAACCATTTGCAGTGCAGCATTTCAAAGCAGTTACCACCACCAACAACCCATTTGCAGTGCAGCATTTCAAAGCAGTTACCACCACCAACAACCATTTGCAGTGCAGCATTTCAAAGCAGTTACCACCACCAACAACCATTTGCAGTGCAGCATTTCAAAGCAGCTACCACCACCAGCAACCATTTGCAGTGCAGCATTTCAAAGCAGTTACCACTACCAGCAACCATTTGCAGTGCAGCATTTCAAAGCAGTTACCACTACCAGCAACCATTTGCAGTGCAGCATTTCAAAGCAACCACATTTTCATTTTCAAACCACATTAAGGGCACTCAAAGTTGAGTAGACATGTGTTCAGTGTTATTCACAGTTCAGAGCGACGTGTCCCTCTCGCTTTCTCTATCTTGCAGAGACTGAGTGAGGCACAACACTTCCGGGTTTTATAGTCCCTCCCCCCTCCCATCAGCAGGGGCAGCAGAGAGAATGTCACCATTTTTAAAACATTAATAACTCTTTTATTTTTAATCGATGGGGAAAATCATCTTGTCCTGCGCAGCGGAGGGGGACTGAGTTTTTTCAAAAATCATGAAACAGAAACAGGAAGTTTTTAGCAATATAGACTGACATCCTCTATTTTTATAGTTGGCATTTGGGGTAAAAATGTTTAATACATCCAAGAGTACAAAGTTTTAGGTCGCCTATAATGCAGATCATTTATATTTTACAGTGTATTTTAAATCTGTGGTACAGATCTGCACTAGTTAACTCATTCTAACAGCCCCATAGTAGAAGCGTCCACATCGCGGGGCTGGAAACTGGAAGAATCCTGAACTAATTACCATACACAGGGCCCATGGCTCAAGCCTCCGATGCCGCGCACGTGTGTGCGCGCGAGCGCACCCGCCCAAAAAGTGTGCTCCCCCCCTCCATGTCTTGATAGCGATTTCCGCTCCTGCCCACACTGCCTTAGGTTAGTGCATTTTAATACTTTAAAGGTATTAAGAGGTATGGAATCTTAATAATAAATGAACGTGGAGCTTCTGGAACAGAACATTTGTACTCAGCAAGTTAGGATTTGCTGCACAGCAGCTGCGCTGCGTTTTACGCAACTTGGAGCTCGATGCACAGGGATTCTGGGTAGAGTTGCTCAAATTTACACCTCGGTCTCAACTGGTAGATTTCAGGGTTTGCTCATTGAATTAACCCTTCTCATTTGGATTACCAGGGGAAGATTAATTCGATTGACTTCATCCTCTTTCCACATGAATCCTGTGGTTTAAGGACATAGCTTGCAAGATGACTATTATGTGATGAAGATGGAACATTTGCTCTTCTGATTAACAATAATACACATGAACTGCAGATTGGTTAAAGAAATAAAACAGATTTAAGAGTATACATTTCTAACATTTCATGATAAATTTATAGGATATTGATCCCGCACAAGCAACCCAAACAATGTATCTGTTTTGATGTTTTGAAGTACCCAAACGGTTAACTACTTATTTTACAATGTAAAATGATAGTGACAAATTCTTTCTGGTGCTCTTCGCGCTGTTGCTGTGTGTTTTCTTTTAGTACCTTGGCTTAAGGACAAATGCTATTAGACAATAGACAATAGGTGCAGGAGTAGGCCTTCTTGCCCTTCGAGCCAGCACTATTATGGATTATGTTTTCAAACAAATTAGATGAATACAAATCCAGGAGTCCAAATGACACAAGTGGATCTTCCGTCGACTTAGTAGCATTTCAGCAACATGATGAAATATAGAACTTATTTGACCAAGTCAGTAATCCCTCTCCCAATCATGATTCATTCTATTCAATATGTCTTGCTTGACTACAGAGTATATCCAGATGAGGGCAGCACATGCTTGGCAATAGTAATCACAAAATGTGCAAATCAGGTTTGTTTTATCATTCAGTGGTGTCCATGCACTGCATAAGAACCCAGCACAGCTGTGCCTGAACAAGTCTTTTTTTTTTTTGGTTTGGTTAGTATTTTTAGTGTTCTGTTATGTCAAGAGTTGAGAGAAATCTGTTCTCACCATGTTTTACTTTTTTGTTGTTATGAAAATACCAATCTTATTTAAAAACTCTCCTCAGTTGAGTCTCCTGATCTACATTGCTAAAAGATTTATTCTTCCATGGATTCCATTTATTTCTCTTGATTAGTTATTATTATTCAAAACCATCAAGGCCAAGATTCTCCTTTCTACTTTTTTCTTTCTTTTTTTCTCTTCTTGTACTTATCCACAACTCTACAAGGCAGAGAATATGCACAACAAAAAGAATGAATTGCAGTTTAAGTGAAGCCATATCCCAACTTTGGTGTTCACTGTGCAGGGTTACCATTGACATGCATTATTTTTAATTATCTTACAAAATTACCCTTTTATTAAAACAAAGCAATCTGAAATAATCAATATAGATTAGATTCCCCCCATATGATCAATTGTAATTTTTGAAAGTAGTTTTGTCCGTGACCACTTGAGTTTATGAAGCCCATTTTAAGGACAGTAACAGCAGAAATTGGAGTGAAATATCTGACAAGTAGAAAAACTTGAAGAGGGAGTGAACTATGATAGAGAGGGGGTGGGAACAAAGAGAATTGGGAGCAGAGAGGTTAATTACGCAGAATGTAGACATTTTTTACCACTGTCATTTTCAGTATATTTTCAGCCTCAAATGGCATCTTCCACAAAAGCAGTTAAGTGACTCCAATGAAATGAGTCTGTTGTTATCAAAATAATTGAATTGACACCATTTATTAAAGAAAAATGAACCTGTTTATTGATAACTTTAATGTCTGACTGATATGCCTACATTGAAATATGGTCTTACTAGAATATATATCAGAAAGGAAACTTTGAAAACGTTTCATTGATGGGACATCTTTCTTTTATGTACATTTTATAATAATTTAATCTATAATAGAGAGAAACATTCTATGTTTGTGATGAATTAATTTGAAAATGTCATGCAATGCATCTATTTTTAGCTGGCAGACACTCTACACAAAATGTTGCAAAAACACAGTGGTCACCAAAAGAACAGGCTGCAGCTGATGGGCGATTTGTCTTCCAAGATCCAACTGAGGTAATACAAAGAATGGAATGTTTTTAAGTGTGTGATTCTATCTAGCTGAGTACATCGGGTCCAATTTTACAGGCAGCGTGATGCAATTCATTGACGTAGATACCACTAATGGTCAAAGAGCAAAAAAAATCACATCTGCCTTTCACAAGAAAAGGTCACCTTTTTATATTTGTTTGATACAGACCAATAAGGCATTCATTCCACAAATAACGCGTGTAATGAAGAAGGCAGGAGAAATACAGTTCTCCCTAAAACAAGATGATTGTTGCAAGTACCGTAAAATGTTGTTAAAAGGAAGTGTGTTTTATTGCACTGTAAAAATGCTCATTATAACTAAGCAGTTTTCATTCTCGAAGCACAACATAATATCTTATTTTATTAGCTCCAGATCAACTCAATTCAATTGCAGCAATTTTTATTTCATAAACTGCGAAGCCAAACATTTCAGAAAATAACTGCTTGTCTTTGATTGACGAACTCGCTATCTTTTTAAACAAAAATTCATCTGTCTCGTTACTGCAAAGAAAGGGACAACAAGATTGATTTTTCACCAGTAGCACAGAAATAGGATTATGACCAATCACTTTTTAATAAGCCCGATTCTTTCTCATTAACTTATAACTACAGCTTACCTTTAATACAGCAAAATAATTTCACTACATGTGGAAAAGTAAATCAGATGTGATATAAGATGGGCTGCAGATTCATTATGATCAGCAAATGTATTACTAACAAATATAACTTTGAATCCAAGATATATTAACTGAACTTCAATCAGATTTAAAAATAAGATCAACGACCCTTATCTCTCATATCGTCTAAACCACTATACAACACCCTGCCAGTAAAAAGATTTTACTAATTGTAATTTCCAGATTTACGGTCATACTATTTGTTATATATTCTAAGAAGAATATATTACAAATCTTCTTCTTAGAATATATAACAAATAGTATGACCGTAAATCTGTAAATTACAATTAGTAAAATCTTTTGACAAAGGCCTGAATTACCATATTAGTCAATAGTACTCAAATACATTGATCTTTTAAAAAAATTGATGTATAGTACTCTATAATTCTTCTTGTGAAACTTGTTTACATCATAGGTTCAGCGTAAGATTCCGGAAGTAAGAATCATTGAGTAAGTACATAAATGTTACTTAATATCATTCTTAGTAAGACAACATAAACCTTGTGCTATAACCTTTCTCACACTGATGAAAAATACTATAGTAAGCATAGAAATGGGAGAGTTTCCTACCATGCACTAAGATTGAGGCCAAGTAGATCTTTGGCCTCAACTCAATCTCTGCCTAATTCTTATAACACTTTAGATAGACACAAAATGCTGGAGTAACTCAGCGGGACAGGCAGCATCTCTGGAGAGAAGGAATGGGTGCCGTTTCGGGTCAAGACCCTTCTTCAGACTGATGTCAGGAGAGTGGACGGGACAGAGATAGAATGTAGTCAGAGACAGCAAGACTGGTGGAAAAACTGGGAATGGGGAGGGGATGGAGAGACGGAAAGCCAGGGCTATTTGAAGTTAGAGAAGTGAATGTTCATACCACTGGGGTGTAAGCTACCCAAGCAAAATATGAGGCACTGTTCCTCCAATTTGCACTGGGCACACTCTGACAATGGAGGAGGCCCAGGACAGAAAGGTTGGATTGGGAATGCGAGGGGGAGTTAAAGTGCTGAGCAACCGGGAGATCAAGTAGGTTAAATGCAGACTGAGCGGAGGTGTTAAGTGAAACGATCGCCGAATCTGCGCTTGGTCTCGCCGATGTACAATAGTGGACACCTGGAACAGCGGATACAGTAGTTCAGGTGGGAGAAGGTGTAAGTGAACCTGCGCCTCACCTGAAAAGAGTGTCGGGGTCCTTGGATGGAGTCGAGGGGGGAGGTCAAGGGACAGGTGTTGCACCTCCTGCGGTTGCAGGGGAAAGTACCTGGGGAGGGGGTGGTTTGAGTGGGAAGGGACGGGTTGACCAGGGAGTTGTGGAGGAAACGGTTTCTGTGGAAAGCTGAAAGGCGTGGAGACGGGATGATGTGGCCAGTAGTGGGATCCCATTGGAGGTGGCGAAAGTGTTGGAGGATTATATGCTCTATCCAATGGCTGATGGGGTGGAAGGTGAGGACAAGGGGGACTCTGTCCTTGTTATGAATGGAGGGAGGGGGAGCAAAAGCGGAGCTGGAGGATATTGAGGAGACCCTAGTGAGAGCCTCATCTATAATGGAAGAGGGGAACCCCCGTTTCCTAATGAATGAGGACATCTCTGATGCCCTAGTATGGAAAACCTCATCCTGGGCGCAGATGCGGCGTAGGCAGACGAATTGGGAGTAGGGGATAGAGTCTTTACAGGAAGCAGGGTGGGAAGAAGTGTAGTCGAGATAGCTATGGGATTCAGTGGGTTTTTAGTAGATGTTTGTCAATAATCTGTCTCCTGTGATGGAGACGGTGAGATCTAGAAACGGTAGGGAGATATCGGAGATGGTCCAAGTGTATTTGAGTGCAGGATGAAAATTGGTCGTGAAGTTGATGGTCAGTGAGTTCTGCATGGGTGCAGGAGCTAGCACCGATGCAGTCAATGCAGCAGAGGTAGATAGGGCCAGTGTATGCCTGGAACAGTGATTGTTCGACATACCCTACATAGAGGCAGGCATAGCTAGGGCCCATGCGAGTGCCCATACCTACACCTTGGATTTGGAGGAAATGGGATGAGTCGAATGAAAAGTTGTTGAGGATAAGGACCAGCTCTGCTAGGCGGAGGAGAGTATTAATAGATGGAAATTGGCTGGTTCTGCGGTTGACGAAGAAACGGCGGGCTTTAAGATCATCCTGGTGGAGTATGTAGGTGCAGAGTGACTAGATATCCATAGTAAAGATGAGGGAGTGGTGGCCTGGAAAACACTGATAACACTTTATTCCGCGTTATTGCAAAAGCTTACCTTCTTCAGACCAGAATATATTTAACTCTGCAACTTTCGAGTCTATTGAATTCCAACGTTTCACAAACATTTGAAAGAAAAAATCATTCTCATCTAAGTCATAGGTGACTGAGCCTTTATCCTGAGACTGCCCCAGGGTTCTTGATTTCTCCATTCAAGTAAACATCCTCACAGTATCTACACTGTCAAGCACATTCATTCGTAAATGAAAGCCTTAATGTTAATGACTGAAGAAGGGTCCCGACCTGAAACGTTGCCAATGCATGTCCTACAGAGATGCTACCTTACCTGCTGAGTGATTCCAGCATTTTGTGTGTTCTAAGCAAGATTCCAGCATTTGCAGTTCCTTGTAACTTAATGCAGTTGTTGGAAATCTGAAATAACATAAGAAAATACTGGAAGTGCTCAATAAATCCTTTATATGTGAAACTGAAAACATCCTTCATAAGGACTCTGACTGAAAGTATAAATATGGACACAGTGCAATATATGGTTGCATTAAAGTATTTTTGTTTAGCATTGTCACTAATACATTTTCCAATTTGGTATATAATAATTGACTACACTAAGTGGGACCTGTTGAGTCCCGATTTCACACGGGAGGGTTGGTCCCCCAACGCAATATTCCACCTCCAACAATTCCAATATTGCTGGCCAGTGGGATGAGGGGAGGGGGCTTTCCGGAGTGCTAGCATGGGTGTTGTGGGCCGAAGGGACTGGTTTCCAGAGGGCTAGTATGGACATTGTGGGTTGAATGGATTCTTGGACTGGCAGCTCAGTCACTCAGGCCTGGTGGGTTGGCAGTTCAGTCACTCAGGGCTGTTCGGCAGGCAGCTCAGTCACTCAGGGCTGGTGGGCTGGCAGCTCAGTCACTCAGGGCTGGTGGGCTGGTAGCTCACTCACGCAGCACCTTGAGGTGGGGTATGTCAGTGGGGGGGGGGGGCAGTGAGCGACCTACTCACGGCCTCTGGACTAACTCATGGCCTCTGGACTGACTGACCGACTCACTCATGGCCTCTGGACTGATTGACTGACAAAGCCTGTGTACACTGACTGACTCACTTTTAATTTCATAGCATTTCAAGCAGAGTGCAGGCCACCAAATTCAATTTCATAGCATTTCAAGCAGAGTGCAGGCCAGCAAATTCAATTTCATAACATTTCAAATACATTGAAGACTCACAGTTCAGTTGATTCACTGCTTAGAATGTCTGGCGTGGACTCTCCCTCGCGATCTTCCAGAATGACTGACTCACGTCCAAGCATCCGGGGTTTTATAGTCCTGACGCTGGCAGTTATAGTCCTGCCGCTGGCAGTTCTTTTGAAAGTTCCATGTAACTTAGAGGGAGTGCAACAAATGTTTAGTGGATTAATTTATGAGGCGTGAGAAGATAATGAAGTTATCGTGTTTAGTTTATAAAATTGTGAGATGATGCCTTAATTGTGAGATTCTAACTTAATTTATTCTTTGTTCATAAGCAAAGAAGGTTTATATGAAATCAGCAGTGGGCCAACAGGAGTTTCCAGGTAGGAAATGAAGATTTGTGCACTGTTCTATGCATTAAACATAAAGGTAGAATAAAACATTTTGTTGATTTAATTAATTTGCTTATTTTGTGTCCAGGACAATGTAGTATAAGAAACATTTGGAACTTGTGATTGTAATACTGATTTGTAACCTCAATTTTTAAGTTAATACTTAAGCCCAGTGCTTCTGAACACAACCTTTCCAATAGGAGTCATTGCCCATTGTGAACTTTGGTGAGTTGTAGCTCAGGCACACAAAAGCCACTGTTATGCTGCCAATTTGGCAACAAGATCTTGTGTTGCACGATATTCATGCACACAAGTACACCAACTTTAATTGTCATGGGTTAAGGCAGTAGTTATATTTACCCCTGTAAAGTCTCCAGTGATCAGTACCTACTTCTCTGTGTCATTATTTTCTGAAATTGTCCTTAGGGGCAGATTATTTTTCCAAAACTGTCTCTTATTTGGGGCTTCTTGATAAAATTCTCCTCAATGTTTCTAGAGTTATTTTATATTTTTCTGACCCTTTTATATTAATTGATGAAAGCTCAATTTAGTATTTTACTCACATTCATTTTTTGGAACAGGACATAGGTGACTTGCTCAGCATTGGTTGCCCATCTCTAATTGCCTTTGAGGAAGAGGTGATTAGCCACTTTCTCAAACCTCTGAAGTCCATTTGGACAGGGTATTCATATAACATTAGGAAAGGAATTCCAGGATTTAGATCCAAAGATTCTGAAAGAATGTTTATCCCCTTAAATGGCCTAGCACGTGATCATCTTTTCAAGGGGTAATTATGGATGAGCAGTGAACCTTACCAATGATGCCTAAGTCCCCCAAAATGAATGAATGAATGAATGAATGACTAGATAGATAGATAGATAGATAGATAGATAGATAGATAGATAGATAGATAGATAGATAGATAGATAGATAGATAGATAGATTTAAAAAATCAATACAAAAAATAAAAAAAATTCAATGAACCTATCTACAAATGTCTAGGCCTTGCAAGCCGGACAGGGAAAAGATCACTCATTTTTACTTTCCTATTTTTCGTTTTCAGACTTCATCTGAAACCTGCTTTCATTGACCCAAAAGAAGCTGATTGGATGTTTGAACAATTGTACAGGGAAATACCTTGGCAGCAAAAATCTAACATTGGACCGGGTTGGTTTTATCTTAAAATATAATCTTAGTGTCTCAAATGTATAAAATATATAGGTTTAGACACAAGGAACCGCATATGCTGGTTCACAAAAAATAAAATATGGAGATTTGTTTAGTTTCATTGGTTTCTTTCCCATGCAATTGAAATGTGTCCACATATTCAATAACACCAATTCTAAATCATTCACTTGAAGCTGTGAATGATGTGGGAATTTCACTTTTCACCACCTTGGTTAGCCATTGCAGAATTCACTACTCCCTATCATTAATGCAACATGGCATCTTAAATCTCCAGCCCCCTCACCATGCTATGCTACTTGGTGTTCCCTGCTGAGATTTAATTAATTGAAGACCCATTTATTGTTTTTAGCAATCACTGTCCCATAAGAGAGCAATGTTACTTTGTGTAACAGTAATTGAAATTCAAATAGACTGTGTTCTGATATTCTAAAATAACTCTGTTTCTCTGTGAACTCTGCTTCTCTTCCTACATTTGCAGCCTGACTTGCTGAGTATTTCCTGCATTTTGAGTTCTTGTCTTTTTTTCTTTACCAAATGCCCTTGGCTTCAGAAAGCCAGAGTTCATTTTAAATGAACTGCTGGCTCTATATTTGATGGAACATTGGCTCAATTTCCATCTGCAGGTGTAATCCATTCCTAAATTTTATACGTTATATGTTAATTGTAGTGTCTTCAATTACTTTTTCGCAGGAGCTGTTTTGTATCTTTTTGATTCTTTAGGGCAAAGATTGTATTTTTAACCCTATTCTTTTCCTTGGTAAGTGATTTGCTTTAACGTTATGTGTCGATTATGGGAATGGTAACATCTAACTCTCCAGTTGACTTATTCACTTGCCTTGTGGCGAATGACTCAAAACATGAAGAGCTGTAATCCAACAAGTGAAGTAATTTTGTTTGTAAACCCGCATCCCGTCACTCAGTGGCATTGATGTCTAATGATGTTTTCCTACCAAGCAACCTTGTGCATTCATGGAGAAGAATTCACTTTCATTGTTTGCTCATGTTCTTTTTCACCAGATGTAATCATTTATTTCATTTGCAGGACTTCCTCTGCCTATTATAAAGAGTTGTAATAAATTGTAGTGGGAACTGTCTGTGTTGGATCCCAAGATGAAGGGTGAATGAACTTTGTATGTGAGCACATCTTAATGCATTTATCCAATGGCTCTGAGAAATGAAACCCTTCAAGATTATTCTATATTTACACATCCTAATGAGTTGAAATTCCAGATCTTAGGATTTTCTTCCATGTACAAACAAATAAACATTCAACAAATCTGAATAAGTTAAGTAACAGTTTGAAGAAAGGTCCTGACTCGAGATGCCACATATCCATGTTCTCCTGAGATGCTGCCTGACCGGCTGAGTTACTCCAGCACTTTGTGTCTTCTTTTGTAAACCAGCATCTGCATTCCTGTTTCTGAATAATTTGCCATGGATTTAGAAAAAATAGAATGAGGCTGGCCCTCATCCTTTTCACTTTGTTTGATATTTCTCTATCCAAAATTTTGAATTAGCAAACTAATGTCCAATTCTGTTAGGTACTTTTAAATTAATATGTTAATACTGTTACAGTATAACATTGACATTAATAAGATCAGCCCAAAGCAGTTTTATGTCTTGTACAGTTAACTGGTGTGAACTTCCCTTTTATAAATATATGTTCTGATTTTTGTTTTGAAGCAGGGTTGTATTATACGATATAACAATGTTCCATGAAACAAGCTTAACATTGTGTGCTGCTGTCATCATTCTGGAAGTGCTCAGTGAATAATTTTAGTTGTCGCAGCATTTTAAAGAAAGCACTCCATAATGTTCCTTTCAATGTAAAGCATGGGTGAACTGTCCTAAAGAATGCAATGTTTTGAGAGAGTACTGCTGGATTGGTTGTTGGAATTACATGTATTTGAAAGTGTCCCAATCCTGATGTTTTCAAACAACTGCAATATGATTTTTACTGGTATACATGCTGTTTTGTTTAATATTTCAATATTACTTAAAGGGACCGTAATTGAGTTTATGGCTGATATCAGGAGCCTTGAAATATCACTGTTTTGATATTGCAGCTGAACTATAGCCTTTCCTCAGAAAACATCCATAACTTTTGCAATCTGTAGTTGTTTGCTGTATAGGAAAGAGCCGCAGATGCTGATTTAAATCGAAGGAAGACACAAAATACTGGAGTATCTCCAGTAACAGTATAACAATCTCCAATAACAGTAGTTTGCTGTGTATTTGATTGAGAATTGTTGCTGTTTTCCCCAATTAAGCTTTGCTTGATGTTATATAGATCCTTTTTTTTTAAGAGGTCAGAACAAATATATGGATTATTCATCCATATTATCCATGAATTATTCATTCAGAAGGACATGATTCTCATTTTCAACATTAAATCTTTGTAGATGGATCATACAAGGAACCAAGACTCACATCTTGGTATGGCGATCTCCCCTACACATACTCCAACTCAACAATGAAATCAAACCCTCATGTACGTTATTTCAGTCTCTTTAAAAAAACTAAAACAATTTGTAATACTGTCTTTGAACACGTCAGAACATTTTTCATGTATGATTTTATAATCAGCTATTATGTTCCATTTAGTGGCATCCTCTGTTGTCTATGCTAAAGGATCTAATTGCGGAAGTAACTGGATACACCTTTAATTCTCTTCTTTGCAATCTGTACCGACATTGTAAGGACAGCATTGATTGGCACAGTGATGATGAGCCTTCGTTGGGAAGAGACCCAGTTATTGCATCCCTCAGCTTTGGAGAAACCAGGAACTTTGAAATGCGAAAAAAACTACCTCTAGTAAGTACACATTTAAACAAAAATAATTTGCTTTGCAGACACAATATGACTTTAGAATTGTATTTTATTTGTTTCAGCAAAATGTTTTCTTAATAGGGCTGTAGTAAAATCACAGAATTACCTTATAATATATAGTAATATATAGAGTATATAGTCATATATAGTTGATCCAACTGTTTTAAAGAAAAGTTGCTCTTGCTCACATAATGCAGAAACAAAGACTGTTTAAAAAAATACAAATTTTAAAAATGTCATTAAAAGTAGGTGAACTATCCATGAGTGAAGAATAATAGTTAATAAAATAGGAAACATTTGATGTCTTAGAAAATTAGGATTAATAAGTGAACAGTGAACTATCACTATATAGAATAGAATAGAATGCCTTTTATTGTCATTCAAACAGCTTGGTTTGAATGAAATTGCATTTTCTGCAGTCTTACATTACAAAAAAAAACAAGAGTCACACTTAACACAGTTTACACAAACATCCATCACAGTGAATCTCCAACACCTCCTCAATGGGATGGAAGGCAAAAGTCTTATCTCTTCCCTTTGTTCTTCTCCCGCATATTACAGAACTATACGTGTTGCAGTTTAGTAATAATACTGATGTATATCCAGTGGCATTATTCAGTGAGTCAGAGGGTGTGGTTTATGGTAACAATTTGATAAGTTTCTGTCAATTGGGCGGGGGGAGGGGGGGTGGGGGGAGAGCTGAACATCCATGGATATTCAGGGATGCTGGGAGCTGAACATCCAGGGATATTCAATATTCAGGAGGGATGGAGAGAAAGGAAAAGGAGGTGGGGTAGCGTTGCTGGTTAGAGAGGAAATTAACGCAATGGAAAGGAAGGACATTAGCTTGGAGGATGTGGAATCGGTATGGGTAGAGCTGCGAAACACTAAGGGGCAGAAAACTCTGGTTGTGTACAGGCCACCTAACAGTAGTAGTGAAGTTGGGGATGGTATCAAACAGGAAATTAGAAATGCGTGCGACAAAGGTAAAACAGTTATAATGGGTGACTTCAATCTACATATAGATTGGGTGAATCAAATTGGCAGGGGTGCTGAGGAAGAGGATTTTTTGGAATGTATGCGGGATAGTTATCTAAATCAACATGTAGAGGAACCAACGAGAGAGCAGGCTATTTTAGACTGGGTATTGAGTAATGAGGAAGGGTTAGTTAGCAGTCTTGTTGTACGTGCCCCCTTGGGCAAGAGTGACCATAATATGTTTGAGTTCTTCAATAGGATGGAGAGTGACATTGTTAATTCAGAAACAATGGTTCTGAACTTGAAGAAAGGTAACTTTGAGGGTATGAGACGTGAATTGGCCAAGATTGACTGGCAATCAATTCTAAAAGGGTTGACGGTGGATACGCAATGGAAGACATTTAAAGCCTGCATGGATGAACTACAAAAATTGTTCATCCCAGTTTGGCAAAAGAATAAATCAGGGAAGGTAGTGCATCCGTGGATAACAAGGGAAATCAGGGATAGTATCAAAGCAAAGGATGATGCGTACAAAGTAGCCAGAAAAAGCAGCATACCAGAGGACTGGGAGAAATTCAGAGACCAGCAGAGGAGGACAAAGGGCTTAATTAGGAAAGGAAAAATAGATTATGAAAGAAAACTGGCAGGGAACACAAAAACTGACTGCAAAAGTTTTTATAGATATGTGAAGAAAAAGAGATTAGTTAAAACAAATGTAGGTCCCTTGCAGTCAGAAACAAGTGAGTTGATCATGGGGAACAAGGATATGGCGGACCAATTGAATAACTACTTTGGTTCCGTCTTCACTAAGGAAGACATAAATAATCTGCCGGAAATAGCAGGGGACCGCGGGTCAAAGGAGGAATTGAGTGAAATCCAGGTTAGTCGGGAAGTGGTGTTGGGTAAATTGAATGGATTAAAGGCCGATAAATCCCCAGGGCCAGATAGGCTGCATCCCAGAGTACTTAAGGAAGTAGCTCCGGAAATAGTAGATGCATTAGTGATAATCTTTCAAAACTCTTTAGATTCTGGAGTAGTTCCTGAGGATTGGCGGGTAGCAAACGTAACCCCTCTTTTTAAGAAGGGAGGGAGAGAGAAAATGGGGAATTACAGACCAGTTAGTCTAACATCAGTAATGGGGAAACTGCTAGTCAGTTATTAAAGATGGGATAGCAGCACATTTGGAAAGTGGTGAAATCATTGGACAAAGTCAGCATGGATTTACGAAAGGTAAATCATGTCTGACGAATCTTGTGGAATTTTTCGAGGATGTAACTAGTAGCGTGGATAGGGGAGAACCAGTGGATGTGGTGTATCTGGACTTTCAGAAGGCTTTCGACAAGGTCCCACATAAGAGATTAGTATACAAGCTTAAAGCATACAGCATTGGGGGTTCAGTATTGATGTGGATAGAGAACTGGCTGGCAAACAGGAAGCAAAGAGTAGGAGTAAACGGGTCCTTTTCACAATGGCAGGCAGTAACTAGTGGGGTACCGCAAGGCTCAGTGCTGGGACCCCAGCTATTTAAAATATATATTAATGATCTGGATGAGGGAATTGAAGGCAATATCTCCAAGTTTGCGAATGACACTAAGCTGGGGAGCAGTGTTAGCTGTGAGGAGGATGCTAGGAGACTGCAAGGTGACTTGGATAGGCTGGGTGAGTGGGCAAATGTTTGGCAGATGCAGTATAATGTGGATAAATGTGAGGTTATCCACTTTGGTGGCAAAAACAGGAAAGCAGACTATCATCTAAATGGTGGCCGATTAGGAAAAGGGGAGATGCAGCGAGACCTGGGTGTCATGGTACACCAGTCATTGAAAGTAGGCATGCAGGTGCAGCAGGCAGTGAAGAAAGCGAATGGTATGTTAGCTTTCATAGCAAAAGGATTTGAGTATAGGAGCAGGGAGGTTCTACTTCAGTTGTATAGGGTCTTGGTGAGACCACACCTGGAGTATTGCGTACAGTTCTAGTCTCCAAATCTGAGGAAGGACATTATTACCATAGAGGGAGTGCAGAGAAGGTTCACCAGACTGATTCCTGGGATGTCAGGACTGTCTTATGAAGAAAGACTGGATAGACTCGGTTAATACTCTCTAGAATTTAGGAGATTGAGAGGGGATCTTATAGAAACTTACAAAATTCTTAAGGGTTGGACAGGCTAGATGCAGGAAGATTGTTCCCGATGTTGGGGAGGTCCAGGACAAGGGGTCACAGCTTAAGGATAAGGGGGAAATCCTTTAAGACCGAGATGAGAAAGACTTTTTTCACACAGAGAGTGGTGAGTCTCTGGAACTCTCTGCCACAGAGGGTAGTTGAGGCCAGTTCATTGGTTATATTTAAGAGGGAGTTAGATGTGGCCCTTGTGGCTAAGGGGATCAGAGGGTATGGAGAGAAGGCAGGTACAGGATACTGAATTGGATGATCAGCCATGATCATATTGAATGGCGGTGCAGGCTCGAAGGGCCGAATGGCCTACTCCTGCACCTAATTTCTATGTTTCTATGAGAGGTGTTGGTTCTCAGGGGAGAGTTGCAGCAGTAGGCAGGTCTTTGGCACAGCAACTAGCTCTGTGCCTCCCAGGTGCAGGGATGTACATATATGTGTAGGAAGGAACTGCAGATGCTGGTTTAAACCGAAGATAAACAAAAAATGCTGGAGTAACTGAGCAGGACATGCAGCATGTCTGGAGAGAAGGTATGGGTTATGTTTCAGGTCGAGACCCTTCATATAGATGTGTACACGTGTGCGTGCGTGTGTGTGTACATGTGTACGTACGTATGTGTGTGTGTGTATGTGTACCAATGGCATAGGTTGGGAAAGGAATGAGGTCCTGCTTTATGAATATAGGGAGTTAGGCAGATTTTAAAACAATACCTCAAGGGTTGTAATCTCTGGATTACTCCCGGTCTCATGTGGTGGTCAGGCTAGGAACAGGAGGACAGGGTAGATCAATGTATGAGAGTGATGAAGGTTATCCATGGATCAACTGGGAACCTGGGCAAAAGAATGGCGTATTAAATTTAACTCAAACAAGTGCAAAGTGATTCATTTTGAAACGTTAAACTCGAGTCGGACTTTCTCCAGTAAATGAGAAGGCCCGGCGGACTCTTGTAGGACAGAGAGGCCTAGTAGTTGAAGTACATAGTTCCCTAAAAGTGGTAACACAGGTAGACAAGATGGTAAAGAAGACAGATGCGATGCTTGCCTTTATCAGATGAGGCCATGAGAACAAGAGTTGGGATGTCATGTTTCAGCTGCAAAGGACTTTGGTGAGAGTGGGCTTGGAATATTGTGTGTACTTCCGGTTGTCATACTATTGAGAGGATGCAGAAATGATTCACAACAATACTACCAGGACTGAAGAGCTTGAATTATAAGGAGTGATTGGTTAGCCTGGAATTGTTTGCCCTGGAGTGAAGAATGCAGAGTGGTGATCATATAGAGGTTTATAAAATCATGAAGGGCATTGGTAAATCGGATGGTCAATCTTTTTCCCCAAGGTAGGAGAGTCAAAAAATAGAAGATATGGGTTTAAGGTGAGCGGGGAAAGATTTGAAGGACACTTGAGTGGCAAGTTTTTCCACTCACAGGGTGGCAGGTACGTGAAATGAGCTGACAGAGGAAGTAGTAGTGATGGGTATATTTACAATGTTCAAAAAACATTTGATAGGTTCATGGATAGAAAAAGATAAGGGATGAGTTGGGCTGAGGGACCTGTTTCCATGCTGTACTAATGTGTACCTCTATGACTCTAGGATTGAACAGCAGAACCTATTAGATATTTGAATTGGATATCATAGAAATCCAATAAAAGTCAGCTTCAGATTTAAAATGGGCCAAACGGGAGGGGGTGCTTTCGAGAGGTAAATGATACAAAGTAGAATAAAAGGCATTTATGTGCACTAATTTAAATTGCATCATGAATTAGATGAAGAAATTTTGTTTGGATTTTGCGCTATATTGCGAGAAATAATGGTATTCACCACTGATTTCCGAAAGCAAAGCTGCCCACAAAAATGGGGTGAACTGTGTGGTTTTGAATTCCTTTCTCTGAGGTTAAATACAAATGAAATCTCTCTGGTCATTATGCGAGCTGAACAGTCATCAAAGTGATCCTTTCAGTTCACCTGATTTCCGTCATTCTATTGAAGGAAACTTGAGAGCATTGACACCTATGCAGAGGGCTGATGTACTGAGGCTGATTTCTGGATATCCTCATTGCTATTCCTTGAATCGCAGTGTCAAGATGCAACCAGAGTGAACACTGAAAATGTCACCATCATTACACTGATTATGTTTAATTATAAGGGAAATTCAGGATTTAACTCACAAAATACTTTACACAAAAAGTAATTACTAACTGCTATGGAATTTCAAAAGGTAATCGTAATCGGTAGTTGGAATTCATAAAGAGATACCTGGGTCCTCATATGGGAAAGCTACAAACGTCTCTGATAACTGGTTGACTCACTACTTTGAGGTTGATTACAGGACACCAAACATTGAGAGATTATCTGAGCTTTGTTTGCTGACAATCCCTCATTTCCAAGATTTTATCATTTTGATGTAATTAGAAAGGGAGCCCCATTAAGAGGGCCAATAAATTTCTGATGACACTGGTTCTATTTTCGGGAACCATTAAAATAAAATATCACATTTGGCTTTCCATGCTTTTCCTTCTCTTTCTCCTGTTCTCTCATTTATCAATTTTTTATTAAAATTCCAAAGTTTAGGAGTGCTTTGCAATCTATCTCATTTTGATATACTACATCATAACTCTTAAACCTTTAATGCTGGAATCTCTAAAGTATGCTGTCACTGGATGGCCTGTTTATCAGAAACTCATTCTCCCCACAGAGCCATCTTTTTGGCATTTCTTTTGAAATCGATTTTTGTTCATTAACAATTTAAAATGCACTAAAAGCAGGTTTGCTGCGTGAGCTGCTGCCCTTGCATTTATTAGTTATCTTTGTATTGATCTCAAGATGCTATCGCATTTATCAAAAATTGAATTGATTCACATAATCTATATTTGCAGCCCATTTTGAAAATCTTAGTAGATCAAAGCTTCAAACTTCTACATTCATGACAAAGGTGCTTTTAAAACAATAAATAAACATGCCGTTTGGTTTAAATAATTATGGTAGTATTGGCTCTACTAGAAATTGTGTGGGTGGCTCTGACAATACAGGGAAAATCTAACATGGTTCTGATGGTTCCCATGGCAACTGCTTAAATGCCGGTTCAAAGTGTATGTACAGATTTATCTGAAAAGGCTCCAGGATTAAAAAAAATACAAGAATTTGTCGCATCCTGCGGCTAAATCAATTACACCTAATAATGTCTAAGACATTAAGAATTGCAGCGTAGTGTCTGTTTAGTTTTGCAATACATTGTTATAGATGTAAGGAATGTTCAGAAGTTAGGGATCCTTAAAATTTGTATTCATAACACTGTGGTTTTACAACAAACATAATATCCATCATTGTTAATTGAAGTTGTCTTATAAATCCCATAATTTAAGTAACTACGAGCTGGGTTCAAATGAAAGGTCCGTGCAGAATTCCTCCGTTGGAAAGGAAATGGCAAGTTTGCAGCATTGACTATTGTATAGGATTTCCTAAATTGAAGGGGCGGTCAAGGGAACTGCAAACATTTTTCAGACAAATCGCTGATGAAGCACACCCTTATAATGAATTGACTCCTCTCTCCCGTGTAATCCAAAGTTAGTTATGGTCGTGAGCCATGTGTGCATGACATTTGAAGCTTGCTGAAAGTTTGACCTCCGTTGACTTTCGGGTGCACATCGTGGCAGCGCTTTTCTGAGGGTGAAAGGAGAGGCAATAGTCACATTGCAGATCACAATACAAAATGTCAGGCTGGGTGTAATCAAGCTCATTATTTTTGATGCAAGGTTAAATTAAAGATTCACTTGTCTCTCAGTTATTTGTTCAGGAATAAGTGTGTTTGTAACTGCAAAATCTTAATATTGTTGAATGGCTGAATGTAAGCTATGTAGCTGTATCTTTTCTTACTCTCATATGACAGTGGATTGTTTGTTTTGCATTAGAAATATTCCAGATTTGACATAATATTTTGCCTCCACCATTCTTTTTAAGTTCTCCATTTTTTTTACTTTGTTATTCACATTGCCCTCCATCTCATACTCATTTTTCCTGTCGGTATGAAAGCAATTTGGCCCTAGTTTTGTATTTACTGCTGGAAGGATCTTACATTACGTAATATTACAAGTTTTGGCAGTGGTTTACCTTTTTTGGAACAAGGGTCTAATTTACAGTCTTAAGGGCCTGTCCCACTAACGCGACTTTTCATCGACTGTCTTCGACCTTCAAGCTCGCGGGCACTCGCCTGAAAAACCTCGTGCTGGATCGACCGTCAGCGATGAAACCGCGAGCCGGATCGACCATCTGCACGCACGCACGCACACACACACAAACACATCGCCAAGGCGGGGGCCAGGGAAAGCGGGGGAGCGCTGTCTGAAATTCACACCCACGATGAACAGGAAGGTAAAAGACAGCTGGCACAGTTACGGTAAGTCCTTTAGAGACCGCGGAGAGGGGTGGGGGGTAGAGGGGGAGAAGTAGTGGCGACACTTTTAAGAAGCCAGACAACCTTTAATAAAGTTTAGCGGGCATTTGACATTACCGGTTGGTTTACTTAAGGGATGTCCCACTTGGGCGACCTATGCTGCGAGTTTAGAAGAGTTTGCCCTGGACTCAAACTCGCAGCATGGTCGACATGAGGACCTAGGAGGTCGTATGAGGTAGCTGGAACACTCCTTCATGCTCGAGGGATGTTCCCGCCTACTCGCGGCCTCAGTTAGGTCGTGGAAAATGTTTCAACGTTTTGAAAAAATTTTCGCAAGTAAAATTTGGTTGGCATGGGTCTTTTTCACTCGTAGTGCAATGGAGTGGGGTCACTATTTACTTACAGGCAGTCGTGGGCACCTGTAGGCCATCTCCTTCGCTGACCGGCCATTTTGATTGGCTCATTGGAGTTTCATGACCTAGGAAGACCTACAGGTAGGTAAAATGCCCGGTAACTTTATTAAAATTCTTAAAAGTGTCTCCACTCCTCTCCCCTTCTCTCTCCCTTTCTCCGTCCACTCTCCCCCCCCCACTTCCCCTCCCCTTCTCTCCCTTTCAGTCTCCCTTCTGTCTCACTTCTCTCCCCGATAACATTACGACCTATCTCGACTAAACCTACGAGTAAAAAAACACAAATTTTTTTCATGGCGACCTTTTTTTACTTGTGGGCATTTTTCACCTTGCAGAAAAAAACGCCGAGAACTAACTGAGGCCTCGAGTACGCGGGGACTACTCTCGAGCAAGAAGTAGAGTTACAAAGACCTCCTAGGACCTTGTGTCGGCCATGCTGCGAGTATGAGTAGAGGGCAAACTCTTCTAAACTCGCGAATTAGGTCGCCGCAGTGGGACAGGCCCTTAAACCATTTTCAGGGACCAGTCATAAGAAAAATATTAAACTTAACCAGGTGGCATATTTCTGGTCAGGTTTTAAGAAACAAATGCTATAGTTCTTGGTGCTCCACTACTATATCTCCAATGTAACTTCCCACCTCACCGGATCTCTGTTCACTAGCTTCACCCTCTGATGCTATAGAGTGATGTATGAATCCACTAGTATTGTACCCAATGTATTACAGTGATAGACATACCCAGCAGGATTATACCTCAATGTCATGTAGTGACATACCTTTGCCCAGCAATACACTACTCCAGTATTCTACAGACCTACAGCCAGCAGTACGCTGCCCAACTTTCATATCGTAACAAGCTTATACTAACAAAATAAGGGAGAAACCAATGGATGTGGTGCATTTGGATTTTTGGTAGGCTTCCAATATGATCCCAGGTTGGAGGATAGTCAGCAAGGTTAGAACTGAGGTTGATATACTAACATGTTTTGAGAATTGGTTGTCAGCAGAAAGAAAAAAGTGAGAATACATGGCTTTCTTAGGTTTACAGGCATTGATCTAGTGTCATTAATCAATACAGGCCACCCTCTTCACAATATCAATAATTTATCTGGGCAAACTAAACGCCATATTACCCAGTGTGGTGCTGATATGCAACTAGATGAGATTAGAGAGAGCAAAGTGAAAATGCAAAGAAGTTTCAAAAGAAATAGACATCGTGAGTGAGTGGGTAAGAATAAGAAATATAATGTGGAGAAATCTTAAGTCATTCATTTTAGTTTTCTTTAGAAAGACAGTTTTGTTTTAAATGTCATTGGGTAGTGTTGATCGAAGGCACCTGTGTGTATTTGTAACAAATCACCGAGTGCCAACATGTAGGCGAAACGAACAATTAAGAAGGCAAATAATGTTTGCATTTATTGTGCAAGGATTTGTGCAGGAGCAAGGAAGTCTTGCTGCATTTGTATAAGGACTTACTGAGATCGCACGTGGGGTATTCTGGAGTTTTGATCTCCTTGCCATGGAACGGATGCTCTTGCCTCAGAAGGAGTCAGTAAAGGTTCACTGTATTGATGGTGAGCTTGCTGTGAGAGGACACGTTTCGTAGACCAAGATTGTATTCTGTATAATTGTATTCTCTATACAATTGAATATAATTGCATTCTCTCTAGTTTAAACGACTTCACAGATTGGATGCGGACAGATTGTTTTCCCTGGCTGAGCGGTCACATTTACAGAATGTTTAAGGCTCAGAAGAGGAGAAATTTGGAGCTAAAGCTTGCTACAAAAATGTATTTTGTTAGATTAATTCTCCAATATTGATTTTACTATGTAGGAGTATTTTGTGATAAGTGGCAACAATAAACTGGACATTATGAGAAGTATTAAAATGCAATTTTGTTTTATTAGGATATCAAAATGCAAGTTATATAAAAATGAATTAAGAAATTGAAGTTCAGAAATTCATTATCTGCAGTTCATACAGCTGTTGTTATTTTTTAAGGGAATCTTTTCCATCATTAACAACATGTGTTTGGAGTTGATGCACTTATTTTAAATACATGGATGTCTGTTAAGATTGTACATTTAATGTTATTTCTTACAAAAATGACTTACCAAAGCTTTAATCGACAATCAATCATCTTATGGTCTGCACTCTTCATATTTCCTTGGCAGGTCGATGAAATTATGGTAGGCAAAAAAAAAGTTTAGTAATGGCACATTTCATTGCAATGTTTCCAGAATATCTCACATTGAACAGATGGCCCAAAATATTAAACAATAAGCCCTTTTCATGAAGGAAATTAGGGTAGACCAGTAACAAATTTCACAGGTATTTAACTATGGGCCAGGGGGGTGGGGGTAGATTCATGGACAGATCGTACCATCGATATTACTTGGTTCTGAATTCTCCAAAACTTTTCAAAGGTTAACATTGTTAGACTCCATGCCTCGAGAATTTCATATAAAATAGAATAGTATGTACAGCACAGGCCATCAGCACACAATGTCTGTGCCAAACATAATGTTGTCAAGTTAATCTCCTCTGACTGCATGTGATCTATGTCCCCCCCCCCCACCCTATCCATGTTCCTATTTAAAAACCTCTTAAATGCCACTATCCACTATCATATCTGCTTCCCCCACTATTCCTGCAGCACATGCCAGGCATCAAATGCTCTCTGTGTAAACAAATAAAATTGCCCTCCACACATCTACTTTAAGATACTTTAAAATTTCCCCATCTAACAAAGCTATGCCCTCAAGTCTTTGACAATTCCACCCTGGGAAAGAGATTCTGACTGTCTACCTTATCTATGCCTCTCATAATTTTATATAGTTCTATCAAGTCTCCCCCTTAACCTCTGACCCTCTAGAGAAAACAATCCAAGTTTGTCGTGGTAATCATCTGCGCACTCTCCATAGCCTCCACATCCTGTAATGGGACAACCAGAACTGCAATCAATACTCCACATGGGATCTAACCAAAGTTTTATAAAGCTGCAACATGACCTCCTGACTAAAAGTCAAAAATTGAGGATTCATTTCCTGAATACTGCTGTGGTTAATCCAGGGGAAAAATTATAGTGACTCAGGAAAATAAATATTTTCTCTATGTAATTTCTTTGTTCATTTGAGTATTTCACGTATATTTAAAAATTATATTTGAGATAAAGAACTGTTTGACTAGGGTATGATGAAGTCACGAGGTAACCCGAACTGATGACCTATCACACTCAAAAGCAACCTGTCCTCTAAAATATCAGGAATAATTACAAAATTTGTAAATTGTTTCATTGTCTTTCTATTGCTTCATCCAGGAAGAGAAAGGTGATTATACCTATGCTGAAAGAATTCGTATCCCATTAAACCATGGGTGTCTGTTGGTAATGGAAGGGAAGACCCAGAAGGATTGGCAGGTGAGGTCCTCCAAGTCCAACAGCAGATATTGCAGTGCAAGATATTTCTCAAATACATATTCTTTCTTTATCTTGACTTAAATCATTTTCCTCCACACAAAGACCAATGTATTTTATAGTTTCACTTTTATCTGGAGAGAGGGCAAATGGTTGTTGGTAAAGACAAATAAAGAAAGAAGAAATTGTGCATTCTAATGATCCCAGGATGCACTGATGAAATGTTAATTATTGGAATAGATGCTTTTTTTAAAATAGGAAATATTATGCACATCTATTTTGTACAAAGCCAATCTCATGTATGGCAAAGCCAAACATGACTGAGAAGGAATGAGCTCTCTGATTCAGCTTTATCTTGCCTGTATTCGCAATTTTCCATACATCGACTTAACACTGTAATTAGCCTTAAAGGTCAATGACAGGTCATGTACGACTCGTATAGAGAAAAACTGGATTAAGGATAATGAGGAAAGAAAGGAACTGCAGATACTGGTTTACACAGTGCTGGAGTAACTCAGCGGCTCAGGCACCATCTCTGGAGAACATGTATAGGTGACTTGTCGGGTCAGGACATTTCTCCGGAATTCCTACTCTCCTCAGAACATGATTTGTTGCACTGCCTGCAAAGTACGATTACTAGCATGGAAGGAGGTTGGTTTAGCCCATGAAGGCTGTGCCAATTCTGCAAGAGTAATCCAACTAGGCTCTGCTGTTTCTTTCCCTTCAAAGTAATTATCCGCTTCCCCTTTGAATGCACAATTGAACATACCTCCATCCCTGGCCGTGCATTTCACATTCTAACTTCTTGCTGCAGAAAGTGTTTCCATCTGTCACTTTGATTCTTTTGGAGGTGACCTTCAGTGCTCACCTCTGTAGGTGGGAACTGTTTGGCTCTGTTTAGACCCTTATGGTTTTAAATATATCAATCATAGCTCCTTGCAACCTCATGTTCCAAGAAGAACTCCACCTTACTTCTACAGTCTGTCCACATTTGAAATACAGCAAATCTTTCCATCATGTCCTCTCTATCAGTAGTGAGCCCATTTTCATATTTAAACAACATCTTACTTTGCTGAGACTTTCGTACCTCAGTACCTTGCCCATGTCATGGATGATTACAGGAACATTTAGTACCCAATCCTCTCCTTGTTTTCGCTATGTTCCAGCAACATCATAATCCTAATTGCACCTACAGTTCTCCAACCTTCATAACACACTTGTTTCTCTTGCTCGAACTGTCTCCCAGTCTGCTTCTATTTAAGATAGTACTATATTGTGCTCTAATGCTATCCATCTCCCTCAATGCATCTTTTGTTCAATAATATATATTGTGCCTGCCTCACTTTCCCCATCTCCACCTCCACCGTCAAATCGATTTACCACCCCCATGCAACAGCTCTGGTAACAGCTCCTTTGAGCATGTCCAATTTCCCCAGAACTATTAACAATTGTCTGTATCCAGAGTCTAAAGCCATTCTTTGAACCATGCTGTTCATGTGGGCTACCCTGTCTACTGTTCCACATGGCAGCGAGTCATTTGGAGATTGCCATCTGTACAAACATCCCTAAACTCTAGTAATTCTTTAAAATGTGCTTGCAAGATCTCATTCCTTTCTCTTGGTTGTCAGTATCAATGTGGACCATAATATATAGCACACTCTCCTGCTTCAGAATGTTCTGCAGCCATTATTGATGGCTTTGGATCTGGCATGTGGTAGATAACATATCATTCGGTAGTGTTGTCTTTGACCTCGTAAATAGCTGCCTTTAGATGTTTTGGTGTTGAGGAAATCGAGGAAAAAGAGGTTAGTGCAGATAGTGGCATTTTGGTAAAAGATCAGCTGTGAACCTGATGACTAGCGGAACAGGTTACAGGAAATGAAAGACCTATTCCTGATTCAGTTGCCTAAGTAAATAGGTCAGCTTTCCTTACCATAGAACCCCCATAACTCTTGCAGTTTTGATCTTTCTCCTCGCCTCTCATGAAGAAGAACCACTCTTCTGTGATCTCCTCATCTACAGGCATATGTCTTTCCCCTTGGCATGCACACTTTGATGTGTTGGGCAACCACCTTCTGTAATCTGCCTTCCAACAAAGTGAATCATTATTCATTGTAACCCTTACCCACACCTGGTAATGGATTCTGTTTTCCAACATCAAAATAATTATATTTAGTTTGACAATGGAATGTAATAATCTTGTATGTGTTACTAAGACTTTCTAAAACATTTTTGATTATTTGAGTTAACAGAAAAGTACTCCCAATTAATTTAATCTTTACTAAAATGCATTGAAATTATGTTAAAATGTTTGATTAATATTATTATTTTGAAGAACGACACAAAATCCTGGAGTAACTCAGTGGGTCAGGCAGCATCTCCGGAGAAAAGAAATGCGACTTTTCGAGTTGAGACCCTTCTTTAGACCCGAAACGCCACCTATTCCTTTTCTCCAGAAATGCTGCCTGGCCCACTTAGTTAGTCCGGCAGATTGTGTCTCTCTTCAGTGTAAACCAGCATCTGCAGTTCCTTCCTACACATTGTTTTGAAGGATATTTAAAGTCTAACAATATGCCTCTCATAGCAGTTAGTTCTTATTCAATGGCTGGCTGGAATGCAACATTTTCAAGGGAATGTGATTAAGTAAACAATTCAAACCATCCTGTGTATTCTAGGCACAAATTAAGTAATATTAAATCTCCAACTCAATTATTCATCTTCACAGTGGAAAAAAAACAATCTTTCCTTTATATTCAGACTGCCAATTAAGTGCAGTTAACCATTGTGATTAATGCATTGATTTTCTTCAGATTAGTATTTTAGTGTCAATCAAATGCATAAATTACACTGAGAATACCTTTAAAGTCCTTCAATAAAATTTGAGATTCAGCTTTTTGCACATGCATGGTGTAGCAAGGGATGGCAATGTGCAGTGATGCTATATCTATCGATAGTGTGCTTCACAGATCCTGAGGGCAAATGCAAAGTGTCTCTCATTTGCTCTTGGGGCCCCACCAGATAAGCTGCTCTAAAAATCTGCATTCACAGTCTGCAGGGTAATGTACTGTGCTGATTAAAACTAAGATTAAACATACTAAATTGTCATATTAATCACAATTAATTTTTAATTGCATACCCGCCAAAATGTATACAACAATATTAACACAGGAAAGTAATCCAGTATGCTTCAGAGAGCACAATTAGACAACATTTGATTCAAGCCATTTAACATATGAGGGCTGTTGACTAAAAACCTGTTTGAAAAAGTAGATTGTATTGTGGGTTATAAAGGAGGGGTGAGAGTCAGAGGTTTGGGGAAATTCCGGAGGTTGGGAGTGCAGTTCTGCGACGAGAGTGAGAAAGAAACCAAACTAGAATTAGAGAGAGAAATATAAGAATGTAAGAAATAGAAGCAGGAATAATCTGAAGATAGACACAAAAAGCAAGAGTAACTCAGCGGGTTGGACAGCATCTCTGGAGATAAGTAATAGGTGATGTTTGGTGTCGAGATCCGAAACGTCACCTATTCCTTTTCTCTAGAGATGCTGTCCAACCCGCTGAGTTACTCCAGCTTTTTGTCTATCTTCAGTTTAAACTAGCATCAGCAGTTTGTCTGCTTCTATTTGTTTGATTCCTCGTTCCTGCCACGCCATTCAATAAGATCGATCCTGACCCCAGGTGCTGTCTGCATGGAGTTTGCACGTTCTCCCTGTGACCATGTGGGTTTCTTCCAGGTGTTCTGGTTTCCTACCACATCCCAGAGACATGTAGATTTGTAGGTTAATTGGCCGTTGTAAATAGGGAGTGGACGGGAAAGTGGAATAAAATAGAACTAGGGTGAATGGGTGATCGATGCTTGGTGGGGACTTGCTGAGCGGTTCCATTCTGTGTCTTTTAATCAATTTGGTGACACTTTCCTGCCTGATCCAAATTGATTCTTTAATATCCAAAGATTTACAGATTTACCTAAAAATTGGGAGAAGCAAATAATTGAAGAGATGTGAGATTTTCTTGGCGGCTGGAGCTGATTAGTCAGGGAGCAGTTAGGTGATGCGCAATTAAAACGTGAGGGTTAGAATACAGGCATTTTAGATCACGTGAGGATTGTGTACACCAACCCCAAAGCTTTAGGAAAAAGGGAACCTTGAGGTGCTAAGGGCAGAGAATTCCATAAGCAAACAGGTATAGTATGATCAAGTTGCAACAATGGAAGAAGGTTGTCTTTGAGAGGAAGGTGAGAGAATGACGAGCAGATCGAGAACGTATGGGTTTAATAGAAAAGGTTAATATAAATGCAAGTAGTTTTTTTAGTCAAGAGCCAAAGTCTAGGCATTTGCGAGTGCAATGGGCAATTATAAATAATTTGGGAGGGGAAGAGAGTATAAGGAAGAATATTTTCTCCAAGTGCTAAATGTAGAAAAAATTGACATGGAGGGGGATATGGGGAATGAGGTACATACAGCTCACATAAGTATTGGGGAAGCAATAGAAATGTTGTTATGACAGAGTGGGTAAGCCCAAGTGGATTTATTTGAAAGGAGGAGTTAATGGCAGAGGATGAGGGCAGTAGAATCATTGAAGGGGATTACTTGAATTAAGATGGAAAGTGAAATCAGAAAGGAAAAGAAAATTCCTTGGGAGGACTGAATAGTAATTCAAAAGTAAATAGATGTGTTATTAGAAAAGAATATAGAAAATAAAGGATCTTAACATAGCAATGTTACAAAATTTTGAGATTTAAAAAATCAAGTCTGCAATTTATCCCATCAGATAAAGCATAAAAATAAGTTTAATTTGACACCTAATTCACTTTCATATCTTCAGTATTAAAAAAGTTATGGCCATTTTCATACTCGGAAATTAGCATCTTGTTCCCCATTGCCTTTCCATTGACAAAACAAAAGCCGTGATCAAGGACAGTCAAAAGCCCATAACTTTCTAAAAATTTAAGAGAACTCAATGAAATTTTCAGTTATTATAGATTGAAGCATTCTGAAACAAATATGAAACAATATTACTTCATTTCTAATTGTAGCTAATTACAAAATTCAATTACTAGGTCTAAACATCTATCCATTTCTTAAGAAAAGATAAACTTTTTTTAATTGCCTAAGTGTCCAAATAACATTCACGCAGTAATTCACAATATAACATGATTTTTAAATCTCATTTTCATGAATTTATAGGCCAAATGGAAGGAATTTAGTGTTTAATTCCTGTAAATTAATGGCCATTTAAATCAACTTGCGAGTGGGTTTTAGTGGAATGCGGTGGATTAGAACGTTGCGGTTTGCGGTGAAGTCGGCAGGAAAAATACTGCTGGTTCATACTTTTTTTTTGTCCCCATTTCGCAACATGAAAATGTGATTAAAGGCTTCCTAAAAACCAAGTTTTAATGTAAAAATAAACTGTGTACTTTATTTTCTCCCCCATGTAAAATCCTTCCCGTTGTCGGCGCTCACGGCTTTAGAAGATGATTTTTAAATTACTCTAGCTAATAAATAATCTAGCGTAATTTAAAAATACCTTCATGAATGAAATGTCGGAGCGATTTTTCTTCAGCAACAAAATCCGACATGGATCGATTTGAATGGTCTGGTGAAAAACGGCACTTTAAACACGCCCCCGTCTGAAAGGTGCCAAAGTCACGCACACGGACAGCGGCAGAACTGCAGCGCCGCTCAAGGTAAGTTTTGTAACATACCTACTTAACAGCAACGGTATTAATATTTGAATATATTTTACCATTATTTTCAGCATCGAGTGCCAAAAGAATACCATGATAGAAATCCACGAATAAACCTGACATTTAGAACAGTTTATCCCGAGGCAAGATTAAACTGAAGATAACGTGAAAATCTGAAGCAGAACTGTGTGAAAATAAATGAAAGAACAAGAGACGTTGTCTGTTAATGTTTACAATTCTAAGATATTGAACTTATTTATTAAAGAATAATTCTAGAAAGTTTCATTATTGCAAGTTTTGGAAAAATGTAGTTTGAATACTAAATTGGTAGCAAATTGGAAGTTATTTCTAAACTATGTAAACGCATTTTTTAATTTTGAAAAGAATACATTTCAAAATGAATGCATACTAATCTGGAAAGTTACAGAGAGAATTGTGTCAATGAGTGCTTGGATCCAATCAATATTCACTGAAGGCTTAGATGTTTGTTTGAAAGTCAGTTGCGTTTTACAATTATTCATGTACTTCACTACTCATATCTCCCTCCATCTTAGCTTTAAAAATGTTTTTGTTAAATAAGTAAATAAATAAATAAATAAATGAGCAAGAGTGAGAAAGGAATAATTTTGGTGTTAGAAAACAAACTGTTGATTTATTATTTGTAAAAATAGTTTCTTAAAAATTATGCACTATAAGTTTGAAAACATGTTTAACTCTTGAGTTAATTGTCCAGAAAAGGTCATTATAATGAAAGCATAGTCTTCAAATGGGATAGAATTAATGATACCAAGCAGCGCAATATGCACATGCTAAATAAATGGATTATGCTAATCCAAACTGTGATCTGACTTTTTACTACAACTTGATGCAGTGAACATTTACATACCTGCCAACTATTCCGATTTGGGCGGAATTCTTCCGATTTTTCCATCCCAATTCCGAATTCCGATTTTTTTCCTCAATATTCCGAAAAAAATTGGAATTCGGAATTGGGATGGAAGCGTGCATGCGACCCATGGCGGCGGCGAGGAGACAGCGAGAGAGCGCACCGCGCCTGCGCCGCTTATGGGGACACGCACGGGTGTACGTCAGCACGCAGCCGCATGACCCCGCCCCGCCACGGTGGCGTTCGGCGTCACTTGCCCCCCCCCCCCGCACTGAGGTCACTTTGTTAACGAAGAAACTGC
This sequence comes from Okamejei kenojei, assembly GCA_035221665.1. NCBI lineage: Eukaryota > Metazoa > Chordata > Chondrichthyes > Rajiformes > Rajidae > Okamejei > Okamejei kenojei. The sequence continues at coordinate 16,379,491 of CM069148.1, read as the reverse complement.
AGATGCTGGAGAATCGAGGGTTACACAAAATGCTGGAGAAACTCAGCGGGTGCAGCAGAAAGTCTGAAGAAGGGTCTCGACCCGAAACGTCGCCTATCTCCTTCGCTCCTTAGATGCTGCTGCACCCGCTGAGTTTCTCCAGCTTTTTGTGTAACCCCCCTGAGGTCACTTTCCCGCCCTCACTGACGTCACGTACCCCGCCCCTTACTGACGTCACTTGCCCCGCCCCTTACTGACGTCACGTGCCCCGCCCTCACTGACGTCAGACTAATAGGATTCCGATTTTTCAATCTCACAAGTTGGCAGGTATGCATTTATTCATAATTTATTCTTCAATTGCTTCTGTTTTCCAGGACCCCACTCCCTCATCTTTACTATGGATGTTCAGTCACTCTATACCATCCCCCATCAGGAAGGTCTTAAAGTCCTCCGTTTCTTCCTCGACCGCAAAACCAGACAATTTCCCTCTACCAACACTCTCCTCTGACTAGCAGTGCTAGTCCTTACTCTCAACAACATCTCCTTCGACTCCTCCCACATCTTCCAAATCCAAGGCGTAGCCATGGGCCCCAGCTATGCCTGCCTCTTTGTAGGGTACGCCAAACAATCCCTGTTCCAGGCGTACACTGGCACTATCCCCAAACTCCATCTCCGTTACAGTAACAACTGCATCAGGACTACCTCCTGCACCCATGGAGAACTCACAGACTTCATTAACTTCACTACTAATTGCCATCCGGCTCTCAAATTCACCTGGACCATCTCCGACATCTCTCTACTGTTCCTTGCTCTCACCATCTCCATCACAGGAGATAGACTATCGACTGACATCTATTATAAACCCATTGACTCCCACAGCTATCTAGACTACAATTCCTCCCACCCTGCCTCCTGCAAAGATTCTAACCTCCTCTCCCAATTCCTCCGTCTATGCCCAAGATGAGGTATTCCATACCAGGACGTCTGAGATGTCCTCATTCCTTAGGGAATGGGGGTTCCCCTCTTCCCTCATCGATGAGGACCTCACAAGGGTCTCCGTGATATCCAGCAGCTCTGCTCTTTCTTCCCCTCCCCACAGTCGTAAATAGAGTCCCCCTAGTCCTCACCTTTCACCCCATCAGCTGTCGCATGCAGCAAGTAATCCTCCAACATTTTTGCCACCTCCACTGGGATCCCACCACAGCCACATCTTCCCATCTCCACCCCTTTCCGTTTTCTGCAGAGACAGTTCCCTCCACAATTCCCTGGTTAACTCATCCCTTCCCACCCAAACCACCCCCTCCCAAGGTACTTTCCTTTCAACCACAGGAGGTGCAGCACCTGTCCCTATACCTCACCCCTTCGAGTCCGTCCAAGGACCCCGACATGTGTTCCAGTGAGGCAGAGGTTCACTTGCACCTCCTCCAACCTCATCTACTGTATCCACTGTTCCAGGTGTGGACTTCTGTATATCGGCATGACCAAGCGTAGGCTCTGCGATCATTTCGTTGAACACCTCTGCTCAGTCCGCTCAGATCTCCCAGTTGCTAAACATTTGAACTCCCCCTCCCCCTCCCATTCCCATTCTGACCTTTCTGTCCTGGGCCTGCTCCACTGTCAGATTGAGGCCCAGCACAAATTGGAAGAAAAGCACCTCATATTTTGCTTGAGCAGTTTGCACCACAGCGGCATGAATATTGACCTCTAACTTCAAGTAACTTGCTTTTCCTCTCTCTCCAACCCTCCCCCTTCCTAGTTCTCTGACCAGTCTGACTGTCCCCCTAATTAATTTTAATTGCAGTATGCTTCGTTGTCACCTTCTCCGAGCTAACAATGATCTATTCTACATTTTCCTGGATCCCCATCTCCTTTGATGTCTCGTTTTCACAACTTGCCCTTCCTTATCTCTATGTCACCCTCTCCCCTGCCTCTCAGTCGGAAGAAGGAAGAAGTCTATCTTCGGTGTAAACCAGCATCTGCAGTTCCTTCCTACACATTTATTCATAAGTATTCCAGAGAAATGCTCATCATTGCAAGACAATTATTTTAAACAATGTTATTTGTTTCTATGCTATTTGCCAATCTAAACAAAGCATAGCTACATAGCTGAAGATAGTCACAAAATGCTGGAGTAACTCAGCGGGACAGGCAGCATCTCTGGATAGAAGGAATGGGTGATGTTTCGGGCCAACCTTCAGACCTTCAGTGTAAGCCAGCATCTGCAGTTCCTTCCTATGGCTACAAAGCTCCCATAATTGGAAATAGGGGTTTTGGTTCAGTATTGCGACTTAATAGACATTGTTGATAAAATTGAGTTTAACTTTGATGCTTTGGATTTCTATAAGGATTAGCTTTGGAAGATGATTCACTTGTCGTGTACCCATATCAATGACACTAACCACCATGCTTCGTTGCTGGAATATTAAGTATGCAGCCCTGTTTTTCTTGTACTGTTGAAGTTTGGGAATCAGAGTTACTGAATGCAGAATGGTTATAACAAGGAACCTTTGGGCCTCTTCCCTCACATGCCGCACTGATCAACACCTCCTTCCCTCTTGCTTCTGTTCTCTATCCGTGGTCATTTGCCTCCATCCTGCCCTGGGGCCATGATTCTGTCAGATATTACCTTCCTTTCCCACCACTCACCTTCCCTCCAACATGATCCCTAATTGTGTGGCCACCAGCCTTTCTTCCCCCAAAGCTGCATTCCTATTAACCAGAACCATCAATGTCCCAGATGGCACCGCCCACAATGGGGAAAATGCAATCCCCACTTGATCATTGCTGAAATCTGTAGCAGTGCCCCACAACCAAAATGGTCAAAGCATTCCATTGCAACAATATCTGGCAAAGCCTTTTGAGTCATCCAGAATTTCTAATCAAGACACAAAATGCTGGAGTAACTCAGCATATCTTGCAGCATCTGTGGAGGACATGAATAGCAACGATTTGGATTGGGATCCATCCTGACCAGATTTGGACTGGGATCCATCTTGCCTACTCATGTCCTCCAGAGATGCTGCCTGACCTCCAGAGTTACTCCGGCGTTTTGTCTTTATTTGTAAACAAGCATCTGTAGTTCCTTGTACGTACAGAATTTCTAAGCAATTCTCTTTATCCCGTGCATAAAGCCATCATTCAATACTTCATTGATGGGCTGATAGAACATCCGATCATTAGAGGTGAGGAACGTCATTCAATCTCTTCTGCTCCCAGAATAACTACAGAGTCACCCATTAACATTTCCAATTGGTTTTTAGTGTTTCAAGGACCAAGGGTCTATTTGTGGCAGCGGCTACAATTTCTTCCCATCGAATAATCTCACCTTGAAATGCAGTTTCCTATGCTGGTGTTATCATTTACATCTGTCACATGTTATTTTTGATTCAGTATGTTGATCTTATCCATCTATTATTCTCAAGGTCATCTTCCTGAACAATCTAGTGTTCAGATTGGGTTAGGATTTGTAATTGGTTATGAACTGAATTAACAGCCTCATCCATGGCAATGTGGAAAGGTGGCGAGCTCTCGAAGAATAAAGAGGAATAGAAATTAGGACGGTCAGAACTAGTCATTTTCAAACCCTATCATTATGGACAGTTTCAAAATGAAAGTATTGTTATGTTGTGAGCATCTTTTAAGATGCAGTGATCTACAGTGGAAATAGATGTTGGTAAATGTTCCCATTTGAAGACTGTTGAAGTAATAACATTTGCCTTGGAAACACACTAGAATCGTTTTCTTACTCCGTAAATGTATGCATAAAACTAGGCTTTAACTACACCCATCAAATTAAGACGCATTTTTATGATTTAATTTGGCGATTCTACCCCTTTTATAGAAATGTTGTATTTGATGGATTAGTGAAATTATAGTAATGTGATGCATTTGCAACAGGAAAAGGCAAAGTAACTATTTTGGCAGATTCAAGATCTCAGCAGGAGTATTGAAAACACTGCTTCAGTGGAGAGACACATCATTATCAACAATTCCTCACAATTTGGCAACAGGTTATTTGGCACGTTCTTTTCCAAGCTTGAAGCTTTTTGTAAATTAAAAAAAAGATGAAGCTTACAAAGCACCTGTCACACCACCTGGATGCTTCAAAAACATTGAATTGGTGCATAACATGGTGCCAAAGCCCCAATAATAACAACTATCCAGTCACTCTAATTCTGGGGTGTTGAAGGAGTGAAAAATTATGCACAAGGTATCAAGAAAAAATATACAGCTCTTTGTTCCAAAGTATCTTTGTTAACGTCTCATTCAAGAGAGTACTGTATTACTGACAGCACCCCGCATCAGTTCTGCATCGTGGTGCAATGCAATTGCCAAATCCAATACCACATTAAATTAAGTACAATTTACAGAGTAAGATTCTGATCTAAAATAACCTTGTGATTGTCAATAACCGGTTATGTTTTTGTTTGATTTTTTAAACGCCAATGTCTGATGATGATAATAACAAAAGTCTAAATCTCTGCTTTCATTTCCTTACTTTTTTTTTTCAAGATACTGACAAAAATGAGGTTCTCTCAAGATCCTAATTTATTTTCATATTGTCTGTATATTGTACACTATCAACCTGAATAGAGATAATTTGGTTTTAATTCTGATATATTTTATTTTTAAGTGTGTTACTGTCTAGTTATTATGATGGAGGCATGTAGACCATTGGGTCCACATCAGCTCTCAGAAGGGTAACCTCATTAGTCCCATTTCCCTTGCAATTTATTCTCCCATACATGCCCATTATCTCCCCTTTGATTGTTTTTTTGTTTTTTACCTACACCATGGAGTAATTTACAGCAGCCAATAAACCAACCAGCAGATCTTTGTGATGTTTGAGGAAATCAGAATGCCCAGAAGATATTGTCAGTCACAAATAATGTGCAAACCCCACCTAGATGGCACTGAGATCAGGACCTTAATTAATATTAACTGGTAACTCTGCAAATTCAGACAATTACCTAACAGGGTTTTTTTTGTTCCCTAAGATCTGTGAAATCATACGTTAAAAGCCAAGCGGATTGATAACTGCAATGTAATAAATATATTAGGAAATGTTACGTGTAACTAGCTCCAGTTGTTCACCATACTGATCCAGCCAACTAATAGTTGGCTGGATCATCCCCAACAATTTTAAACTTAATTTTAGAGGCTGACGTTGTAAGTTTACCATCTACACTCGGATACTGGCATCAGCATGGGTGTTCTGTCTCCCGGAAAGATTTTGAAAGGTTGACTGGGTAAATTGCCACATATTGTAGGATTGTGACCTGCTGCTCGTTGAGAGTTGAGGTTGTGCAGAGATATCTGCTTTCTTGATTCAAGTCGAAATGACAAAATTTGATCAGAGGCTAAAGCAAATGGAATTAAAAGGAAAAATAATTAGATATTTATTCAGTACTTTAACTGTGTGCTAAAATCAGTGTACAGTATTTTAACTAGGTATTTTGGGGGTGAGGGGGGGGGGGGGGAGGCAGCAAAATACTATGAGATAGACCATTACTCTGTACAAATTCCATGTGTACCAATGCAGTGCACCATTAAAATTACAGCTTCACTTGTCAATTTTAAACATGATACCAAATGAATGAAAAAAACTGAAAAAAGTATTTACTTTAATGGAGACCAAAAGTTAGCCCTTGAAAGAAAGTTAAGGAACATACAAGAATCTAATTAATAAATAAATATACCAATAAATGTCCACTTTTCCAGGATTTGATTAGGATTGAAAACCAGAGCCAATGTTTGGATTTTATATTGGTTTACACGTGATCATTTTTAGGAAATTAAATTTTCACTAGATGGATGGTTCCATTATTTAATTAACTGCATTTAAATGTTGCCATTTTATTCGTTTGCAAGCTCGACGCTATATTTTCTCCTACAGCAGCTGTTCAGCTTTTAAAGGCAGATTAGCAGAATGAAGCAGCTTCATGAGAATCATCTTCCCAGATCAGTAAATGTGACAAGTTAAATCTTACACTTGGCTGAGAGTTAACGCCTGTAAATGTAAAATTGGACCTTTTAGTTGCAGTTCTGATATTTTTACAGTATAGCTACTGCCTTTTCTAATGCTCCCACTGTAGCCAACTTTCAAGATACTTTAGGTGTTTTATATATATAAATCATCTTGCTATATAGGCCAACATTTTATGTAGAATAGCAACAAGCCATTTTATGTAGAATATTTCTGAGACCACATTTGGAATATTGTTTATAAGATATCCCTATCTTAAAAAGGGTATACATGCTGGGTGTGTGCAGTGAAGATTCACCAGAATGATTCATACAAATGTATAAATTAGGAATAGCATTGGACCACTCATTGTTTTGAATCTGCTTTGCTATCAAATCAGATCTTGGCCTATTTGATTTTAACTTCAACTTTGCACTCCTGCTCATTCTTAGTAACCTTCTGAAATATGTGACCACCTATTTGTGAAAAGTGACCCCTAATTCTAGATTTTTGCACAAAAGGAAACAACCATTTTATTGCCAAATCCTATCTCAATGCAGAACTTAAAATCTAGCACAGACCCACTCTCTAGTTTGCTCCAGAATGTGGTGGTCTCAGAAACACATTCCAAAGCACTGTATATAAACTCTTCATCTCAGCTACCTTTATCTATCTGATTTTACCAGTCTCTTTGCAGATTCCTGGGATGAAGAAGGGTCTCGAACCCGAAACGTTATGTATTCCTTTTCTCCAGCGATGCTGTCTGACCCGCTGAGCTACTCCAGCATTTTGTGTCCATCTTCCTGGGATGATGTTTTGTTTCCTTAAGTGATGGCACAAACTAGGCCTGTCCTGTCTTGATTTTGAAAGAATTTGAGGTTGTCTCATCGAAACATAACAAAATCCTTAAGGGACTTGACAGGATGTGTGTGGAATTGACATTTCCCGTAGCTGGGGATCTGGCACCAGTATCACATTCTCAAAATAAAGGGTCGGTCATTAGGGCAGAGATTAAGACGTTTCTTTGCACAGAAGGCAGTGAATTTGTTTCTTTACAGGGCTGTGGAGGCTCTGTCACCAAGTATGTTCAAAACAGGCTTGATACAATTTTAGATGTTAAACAAATAAAGAAATGCCTGTTTGGAGCAGAGCGATGGCATGGAGTTAAAAGATTAGCCATGATATAAACAGCTGAGCAGGCACGAGGGATCAACTTGAATATTCCTGCACTTATTTATCATGTTCTTTATTTAAAAAATTTCAAATAACTATAAATCTTTGGGCTTATTATATTTATTTTAAGATTTGAAAGGATGGTGAGTCTAACAATTTGTGTCAGCAGTGAAACAAAAGCCATGCTTAGTTAATTATTATATTTGCCATTGGTTCATCTACTTCAGATTGTCAATTCAGTTAAACACTGAAGCAAAGTGTTCATCGTGCTGTGAACAATACTGGTAGATTAATTAATTGTAATTAGTTTTGTGTTGGTTTTGATTTTTATTTAAAAGGTGGTAGTAATGTTTAGCCTCCACATTACAAACAGGAGCACAAGCGTTTTGAAATTCTGGCTTTAAATTCTTACTGCAGTGTTTTTGCTGCAGCTGAATTATAACGTTCACTGCAGCAGTCTTCCCGGTCTTGCAGCAAAGAGTATCTTTCAATATTTCAATCGTTTCCTGGTGACTTTTCCAGTTTCAAGCTTAAACCTGTTGTAATTTAGCCAGTGGGGAATCACATCTTAACCCAGGTAGACAAAGAATTGACAGATCTCCTGCACACGAGGGAGCCCTGGCAGAATGTTTTTGATAATAAACATTTCAATTGCCCAGTCTTTCCAGAAAATCCAGTATGTTTGGAGCTGCCGTTACCTGGACGTATGAAAGAGAAGCATTCAGTCCCTCATAATTCTCTACCACTCATTAAGACCATTGCTGATCTTTGACCTCTTTCCCTGCACTATTCCACAATATCTAAAATATTCTAGAATACATACCTCAACCAGGCATATATATATATATATATATAGAGCCTTGGGTAGAGAATCCCAAATATTCACTATCCGCTGCCCGCAGAAATGTCTTCCCATATCCATCCGACATGGTTGATCCCACATCCTAAGACTGTGGTTCCTGGATTTAGATACTCAAACCAAGAGAAATATCATCACTGAAATTGCCCTACCCAATCTCTTAAGAATTTTGTACTTTTCGATGAGATTGCTTCTCATTCAATCGAGTATACAGTGTACAAAGTCATGAGAGGAATAGATCAGGGTAGATGTAGTCTCTTGCCCAGAGTCGGGGAATCGAGAACCGGAGGACACAGGTTTAAGGTGAGGGGGGAATGATTTAATAGGAATCTGAGGGGTGACTTTTTCACACAAAGGGTGGTAGGTGTATGGAACAAGCTGCTGGAGTAGGCAGTTGAGGCTGGGACTGTCACAATGTTTAAGAAACATTTAAACAGGTACATGTATAGGACAGGTTTAGAGGGATATGGGCCAAACACAGGCAGATGGGACTAGTGTAAGTGAGACACGCTGGCCGTTGTGAGCATGTTGGACTGAAGGGCCTGTTTCCACGCTGTAAGACTCTGTGACTATGACCCTTCCGGCCTAGTCTGCTTGACCTGTTCTCATACAACAAGCCCACGTGTCCAGCGGTCAGTCTGGTGAACTTTGGCTGTGCTAAAATTCCACATTATAAATTTTTCTAACAGCTGGCAAACGTCATCAAATTGCTATCATGCAATATATGAAATCACTTGCTGCTCGGATATGCACTTCAAAATGTTACTGGGCAATAGCAACGTGAGTCAGGCATGCACATGTTGCTCAAGTCTCAGCTTATTCATAATGATTTCATAGTTGGCATTCTCAAACATGTCCTTGTATCAGTTATTTTAATTAAAAGCATTATGAGAACTCCAAATATCAAGGTCTTCTTCATTGCCGCAAATTCTGCCTTCTGCTATGACGCTTGGAAATAGCTGGTTTGGCAGCAGAATGATCCAGAACATTTTTAAGCTATCATGTTTTCCAAGTGTGTTTATTTATTCTTGGTGGTGTAGCTGGAGAAATAGCAAACCTCAAAATACGTGACAGGTTTTCCCAATAAAACAATGTTATTTCCAACAAAATAAACAGTTCAACACATGCAATATAAAACTCCAGCTTTTAGATTTATGATTGAAATATTCAGAAAATATTCACTGGTACAAAATATTTGGGATGTAGTCCCTAAATATGGAAAGAAAATTAATGATGTTTAATTTTTCAAATCGACATGATTACATATCAGAGCCCTGCTTCTCTATCAAGCTGCCAGCATATCAAACACTGCTATTTGAGCATTTGCCCGTGTTTTACCTCACAGTTGCTGATGAACTGGAAGTGTATTTTGCTTTACATTTGTGACAATGATGGAAATTTGTTATCCTGTATCCTCTTCCAGCTGATTGAACCAGACTGATTCCTGGGATGTCAGGACTTTCATATGAAGAAAGACTGGATAGACTCGGCTTGTACTCGCTAGAATTTAGAAAATTGAGGGGGGATCTTATAGAAATGTACAAAATTCTTAAGGGGTTGGACAGGCTAGATGCAGGAAGATTGTTCCCGATGTTGGGGAAGTCCAGGACAAGGGGGTCACAGTTTAAGGATAAGGGGGAAATCTTTTAGGACCGAGATGAGAAAAACATTTTTCACTCAGAGAGTGGTGAATCTCTGGAATTCTCTTCCAAAAAAGGTAGTTGAGGCCAGTTCATTGTCTATATTTAAGAGGGAGTTAGATGTGGCCCTTGTGGGATCAGGAGGTATGGAGGGAAGGCAGGTACGGGATACTGAGTTGGATGTTCAGCCATGATCATATTGAATGGCGGTGCAGGCTCGAAGGCCTGAGTGGCCTACCCCTGCATCTATTTTCTATGTTTCTATGAAAGCTACAGAGCCCATGAACCCAAACCGCTCCCCAGGCCTTCTCCTGTCATTTTCTAGTATCTCCACCTACTTGTTTTTTTCCCCCCTCTGTAAGATTTTATTCAATGTATCCAAATTCCATTCTAGCTGACATTAATGAGCTTTCCTCTCCCTTGAGAATGAAGCAATTTTGTTTAATCACCACTACATCTCCAACCTAAAGTGCTATATTGTGTTGTCTTCTCCCTAACTTATGCCCTCAGTTCTCATGTTGGATTTATTTTTATCACTGGGATTGTATCTCTTTCACAGTGATGAATCAGTCCAGGTTATCCAACTGGACATGTAGAACCTACTAAATCCCACGACAGAAAGTAAAGAACAAGCGACATTTAGCTGAGCCAGACACCTTGTGTCTCGTTTATTCCAGAAGCCTCTTTTACCTTAATTCTCACTAATCATAACCCGTGTGCAGATAAGGCCAATTAGTGCATCTGACCGTGGAGTTGTTATTGAGCTCTTGTGGCTGGATCTTCTCTTAACAGGCTGTATGCAAAACCAACGTGGGCGTGAGGGCGCCACAGATCCCCCCTCAGCCACCGAGTCATACAAGGTGGCGACTGCCCGGCTTTGTCCTGCCCGTACCGGTCTGGCGGGTTGATTTTACGGCCTGATGCTGTTTGGTACTGCAGTGTGGGAGGTCTTTGACAGGAAGTGTTGGGGTCCTGTGAATTCGTCGGTTCGTTGGGTGAGGTAGTCGGTTGGTTCTCGACGTATGATGGCTTTAACCGGTCGACGGATATGGTGTCAGTTTTTCCGTTCCGATATATCACAAAACTTTTGGGTAGGCGTTGGATGGCTTGGTGAGGAGCTATCGTGTGCTTGCTGAAGAGGTCAGCGGACAGCGTCGTGTCGGACCAAAACATGTGTGCAGCTTTGGAGGTCAGCAGGCACGTAGGCCATTGCAGGTGTTCACCGTGTCGGTGTTGGCCTGAGTAGCTGCATAGTTTGCCGTAATCGATCGACATGACGATGTCTGCTTGGATCATAGGATCTGTCTGGGGGAATAAGTTCGACACATTCGCCGAGCAGCTTCAGATTTGTGCCGTAAACCATTTCCGCCGATGAACATCCTGGGTCTGCTTTCACCGCCGTATGAATGCCAAGCAGAACCAGAGGCAACCGTTCGCTCCAGTCTCCTCCGGCGGCCAGAGCGACTTGCAACAGGCGACGGAAACGTTCAATCAGGCCGTTCGCTGGTGGATGATATGCAGTCGTTCGAATCCGGTTCGTACCCAAGAGGTCGATTAGTGTTTGAAACAGCGCAGACTCAAATTGCAGTGCTTGGTCTTTTGTGACCGTACTTGGGACCCCAAAGGCCGAAATCCATTGGTCAATAAAAGCGTGGGCTATTGTTTCCACTGAAATGTTGATGACTGGGATAGCATCTTGCCATCTTGTGAACCGGGTCTTCACAAGTGAGCAGATATGTGTAGTTTCTTGACGGTGGGTGTGGGCCGACCAAGTCCAGGTGTTCGGTACGGAAAACTCACCGAAAGGGGTCCTAATGTGTGCCAGGAGAACTTAATTTGTTTACACGGTAGACAAGTCTTCGCCCACAATCCAATGTCACGCTTGATGAAAGGCCAGATGAAACATTCTGAGATTAGTTTTCTCGTAGCCTTCTTGCCCGGATGTGATAAGTTGTTGTGCGCGCTGAATACTTCTCGACGCATAGTCCTAGGCACAAACAGCCTTGGTTTGCCAGTGGAAGTGTCATATATGATGGTTTCGCTCGTGTCACCGATAGGTACATCTTCCAATTTTAGGGCTGTATGCGTCTGGTGGTAATGGATAAGATCGGGATCAGTGTGCTGCTCGCAAGCCATGGCATAAACATCGATGAGTGTGGCCGCATTCAGAGCATCCACCTCCAGACTTGAGAGGGCGTCGGCAACCAGGTTTGCTTTTCCTTGATATCACTGGAGAATTGCAGAACAAAGTCCAAGTGGCGGATTTCCCGTGGTGAATAACTCCCCACACGTGTACGAGTAGTGTATGTGAGCGGTTGGTGATCTGTATAAATAGTGAAGGGACGGCCTTCCGACAGATGGCGGAAATGCTTGATGGCGAGGTACATAGCCAAAAGTACTCACCCGAACGTACTGTACCTCATCTGAGTGGGTGATAATTTCTACCGCCGCTTTCTATCGATCGCCGGAGATCAGTTCTTCAGCACACATTTGGAATACTGTGAGCAAATTTGGGCCCCATATCTGAGGAAGGATGTGTTGGCTCTATAGAGGGTCCAAAGGAGGGAGTGAAATCGAGCTTCTAGTATTGAAAACCACACTCTCGCGTTGGTTGTAATAAAAATTGGGACGTCGAGTTTTACTTCGTCGACTGATACCGTGTCACTTTTATCGTCAAACATTTCGCGAGTTAGTGGAAGGTTGCGTGTAGCAACGGGGTCGCCAGTTGTAGAATCTACTAAATACCACGACAGAAAGTAAAGAACAAATGACACTTAGCTGAGCCAGTGTCTCGTTTATTCCAGAAGCCTCTTTTACCTTCATTCTCACTAATCATAACCCGTGCGCAGATAAGGCCAATTAGTGCGTCCGACCTTGGAGTTGTTATTGAGCTATTGTGGCTGGACCTTCTCGTGAGGCTGCTGGCCAGTCGCCAGCGGTAACAGGCTGTACGCAAAACCAACGTGGGCGTGAAGGCGCCACAGACATCTTGCCTCTTGACAAGAGTCATCTCACTCCAAAACCTACATCATTATCCAGCACAGTCGCAAGATGAGCACTTGAATCATTGTGGCATTGGAAGGCATCAGGCCAAGTGTTAGAAGATATATTTGTTGGTCAGCATAAATGTGGAAGGGCGAATGGCCTTTTCCGTGCTGTAAAATTGTATGACTGCCCTTAATGAAAGTGGCGGCGCTGCCTGGCAGCTGCGGCTCGCCTGCAGTCCGTTTGTTTTTTCTTTTTGTTGTTGTTTTTCTTGTGTCTGTTTTAGTTTAGTTGGTTTATTGGGTTGTGTAAGTGTGTGGGGGGGGGGAGGGGTTGGGAGAAACATGACTTAGTCTCTTCCTTCTGGGGGATACGACCTTTTCTAGTCGTGTCCCCTGTCTCCATCTGCGCTGAGGCCTAATGGCGGAGCTGACGGCCTCGGGGCTGTGGCGGCAGTTCCAGCGGCGGCGGTGGCCCGACTGGCCCGGCCTAGCAGCGGCGGCGGCCCGACTTGGAGCTGTGGCGGCACTCCGGCGTTCCGGCGGTGGCAGCGGCCCGACTTGGAGCTGTGGCGGCACTCCGGCGTTTCGGCAGCGGCAGCGGCCTGACTTGGAGCTGCGGCCCGACCTAGCAGCGGCGGCGGCCCGACTTGTAGCTGTGGCGGCGTTCCGGCGGCGGCAGCGGCCCGACTTGTAGCTGTGGCGGCGTTCCGGCGGTGGCAGCGGCCCGACTTGGAGCTGTGGCGGCACTCCGGCGTTCCGGCGGCGGCAGCGGCCTGACTTGGAGCTGCGGCCCGACCTAGTAGCAGCAGCGGCCCGACTTGGAGCTGCGGCCCGGCCTAGCAGCGGCGGCGGCCCGACTTGTAGCTGTGGCGGCGTTCCGGCGGCGGCAGCGGCCCGACTTGGAGCTGTGGCCCGACTTGGAGCTGTGGCCCGACTTGGAGCTGTGGCGGCACTCCGGCGTTCCGGTGGCGGCGGTGGCCCGACTTGGAGCTGTGGCCTGACTTTGGTGCTGTGGCGGTGTTCTTGCGTTTCGGCGTTGCCGGCGGCGTCGGAGGCCTGGATCGCCTCAGCGCGGAGGGAGAACGAGGAGGGAAGAGACAAAGACTAAGACTTTTGCCTTCCATCACAGTGAGGAGGTGTTTGGTGAGCTCACTGTGGTGGATGTTGAATTTGTGTTTATTGTGTGTTTTGTCGCTTTTATTATATGTATGACTGCAGGCACGAAATTTCGTTCAGACCGAAAGGTCTGAATGACAATAAAGGAATTCAATTCAATTCAATTCAATTCAATTCAATTCATTTAATGAATTCCACATATCTAACCAATCATAACTATAGTATCAGTAACATTGATTTCTCTCCCTGGCAGCCTTCTGCACAGAAAGCATGGACCCTGCATTTCTCCACAGATGCTGCCTGACCTGCTGAATATTCACAGCATTTTTGTTTTTAACCAAAGAAATGCTTCCACTGCTTTGCTTTCCAATAGTTATTTTATTATCACGTGTACTAAGGTACAGTAAAATTATTTTGTTTTGCATGCAGATCAGAAAAGGGGCTGTCCCACTGTACGAGTTAAAAATAAAATCAAAAAATCGTGGTAAGCATGTAGAACATACGTAGCGGGTACGTCGGAGCTCGGGACGTCTATTAGCGACTCGTAACACTAACGGCAGGTACTCGGGAAACGCGGTAAGCTCGTGAAGACTCGTGAAGATTTTTCAACATGTTGAAAAATGTCCACGAGAGCCCCGAGTGCCTACGAGCGGCAATTACCGTAATTCTCCGAGTTTGAACCAGGGGAAACTCGGGAGAACTCTTGAATTAGCTCGTACAGTGGGACAGCCCCATTAGATTTTTGCCATATGTATGTACTATCCCTGATTAAGTACAGAATGCATAGAAACAGCCCACTGAGTCCATTAGCAAGATTCACCCTGGTCTTGATGCCATTTTCAATGTCCCAGCTGCAGCTGGTCATGAGGGCCCATTGCAGCCATTGCCTTCATCCGCATCGCCGGCGAAATGTCATCCCTTTCTTCGCCCAGCCTGTAGCCTTCAGCCATTGTGCCCCGGGGGGGGGGGAGAGGGGGCGCCTCCAACAGCGGACCAAGAGGACGCAGAAGGTACGAGCCGCGGTTCTCCTCACCTGCCCTTTGTTCAGCATCCACCGCCGTCGCTGATCCTCTACAGCCCTGTATGTTCCGCTGTGTCATTAGCTGAGAAAAAGCTTGCAACCGAGTTAAACCAGGGAGTTACTGAGACGTGGCAGAAAATTGAAACAGAGCAGCGATACACTTAAAAGAAGGTAGACAAAAATGCTGGAGAAACTCAGCGGGTGAGGCAGCATCTATGGAGCGAAGGAATAGGTGACGTTTCGGACCGAGACCCTTCTTCAGACTGATGTGAGGGTGGGGGGGGGGGGGGGGGGGGGGTGGGCGGGAAGAAGAAAGGAAGAGGCGGAGACAGTAGGCTGTGGGCGAGCTGGGAAGGGGAGGGGAAGGAGGGAGAGAACAAGGACTACCTGAAATTGGAGGTCAATGTTCATGCGGTGTAAACTACCCAAGCAAAATATGAGGTGCTGCTCCAATTTGCAGTGGGACTCACTCTGGCCATGGAGGAGGCCCAGGACAGAAAGGTCGGATTCGGAATGGGAGGGGGAGTTGAAGTGCTGAGCCACCGGGAGATCAGGTTGGTTTATGCGAACAGCTCTTGGAGGTCATCGACTCGGTGAAAGACGCTCTTTGGTCTGCCCGAGCGTTGTTGACCACCCAGCGGAGCGAGATGTCCGTCGGGGAATGTTGCCGACTGGCCCGCTGCAGACTGCAGGAGTACGTGCTGAGGGACGCACTGAAGCTCGGTGCAGCCAAAGGCAAGGCTCGGTGGGGGAGGGCCACAGTCTAGGGTCCTTCCGCTGTTGGACATGGGGGAGCAGTGTGTGGTGGAGATGCCCCTCGAAATAAGTGAAGGGATTCCATGCCAGTGGGCCACATGAGTGGTAAGGGGGTGGGGTAAAAAAATTGTGATTTGGGGAAACTATGTTCGTATGTTTGTATAGCCTCCGAGAATGTCGGATGGAGTTTTATAAGGATCATGTATTGTATATATTTATTTCTCGAATAAAGTCTATTTTTAAATTAAAAATGAACTGAGCGGAGGTGTTGGGCGAAGCGATCACCAAGCCTGCGCTTGGTCTCACCGATGTAGAGCAGATGACACCTAGAACAGTGGATGCAATAGCTGAGGTTGGAGGAGGTACATGTGAACCTCTTCCTCACCTGGAAGGACTGTTTAGGTCCTTGGATGGAGTCATCAGGGGAGGTAAAGCGACAAGTGTAGCATTTCCTGCGGTTGCAAGGAAGGTGCCAGGGGAGGGGGTGGTTTGGGTGGGAAGGGACGAATTGACCAGGGAGGTACGGAGGGAGCGGTCTCTGCGGAAAGCCGAAAGGGGAGGAGATGGGAAGATGTGATGAGTGGTGGGATCCCGTTAGAGGTGGCGAAAATGTCGGAGGATTATCTGTTGTATATGACGGCTGGTAGGGTGGAAGTTGAGGACAAGGGGGACTCTGTCCTTGTTACGAACGGAGGGGATGTGGAGTGAGACTGGAGTTACGGGATATAGAAGAGAGCCTCATCTATAGTCAAAGAGGGGAACCATCGTTCCCGAAAGCATGAGGACATCTCTGATGCCCTGGTTTGGAACACCTCATCCTGGGTGCAGGTGCGGTGTAGACGGAGGAATTGGGAGTAGGGGATAGAGTGCTTACAGGAAGCAGGGTGGGAAGAAGTGTAGTCCAGATAGCCATGGGAGTCAGTGGGTTTGTAGTAGATGTCGGTCAGTAGTCTCTTACCTGTGATGAACAGAGTGAGGTCCAGAAAGGGTAGGGAGATGTTGGACATGGTCCAGGTGAATTTGAGTGCCGGATGGAAGTTAGTGGTGAAATGGATGAAGTCAGTGAGTTCTGCATGGGTGCAGGAGGCAGCACCAATGCAGTCGGCAATGTAGCGGAGGTAGAGTTTGGGGATAGGGCCATGGTACGCCTCGGACAAGGATTGTTCGACACCCTATAAAGAGGCAGGCATTGCTGGGGCCATGCGCGTGCCCATAGCTATGCTTTGGATTTGGAGTAAATGGGAGGAGTTAAAGGAAATGTTGTTGAGGGTGAGGACCAGCTCCGCTAGGCAGAGGAGAGTATTGGTAGACAGGGATCGGTTGGTTCTGCGGTCGAGGAAGAAATGGAAGGCTTTAAGACCCTCCTGCTGAGGGATGGAGGCGTAGAGTGACTGGACATCCATGGCGAAGATAAGGGAATGGGGGCCTGGAAAACAGAAGTCATGGAGGAGATGAAGAGCGTGTGAGGTGTCTTGGACATAGGTAGGGAGGGATTTGACCAGGGGGGATAGGATGGAGTCGAGCAATGGGTCTGCCAGGACAGTCAGGTTTGTGGATTTTGGGGAGAAGGTAAAATCGGGACGTGTGGGGCTGGGGAATGATGAGGATGGAGGGCTGGGAGCCGGAAGTGATGAAGCCAGTATGGTGTTTGAGATAATGGCCTGGTGCTCGTCTGTGGGGTCATGGTCCAAGGATAAGTAGGAGGAGGTGTCTGAAAGTTGGCGTCTGGCCTCAGAGTGGTAGAGATCAGCGCGCCAGACTACCACGGCACCTCCCTTGTCGGCATGTTTGATCACCCTGTTGGGGTTGTTGCAGAGTGAGTGGAGGGCTGTACGTTCAGGGGGGAGAAGTTAAAGTGAGGAACCCATACACTTAAAAAATATGAATTATTTCTCTTGAGCAATAGATGGAGCTCTTTTCATAAGTAGGTGTGGGGGAAAAAACTTGACAGTGTAAAAGATTTGAAAACTTAATTTTTCAAGTTTGTGAATTTATGAGCAAAGAAAGCTGTGTTACAATGCAGGAGAATTTATATATGGAATATGTTCATATTTAAAATGCTGATTGTTCTTGTCATGCTAAAGACTATTTATATTTAATAAAATCCATAATATTGCAAATGTTTCATAACTCTATCCATAAGCGTATTTAGCTTAAGAATAATAATGGTTGAATTCAGAATATCATCATTCATTGAAACTGTTTGATTACTTTACACCTTCACCTGAGTGGAAGCAAATAATTTGTATTTGCAATTCTCATTTGTGGATCAGTTTTGAATGTTTTAATGATTTATACTTCAATTATTTGTGGATATTAGGTCAGTGTTGACAGTAACTAAGAAAAACCCCCAGGGTGTCTTCTTGTAAGATGATTAATTTTAGATGCTGACATTATTACTGTCATTAGGGGTGATTTCCTTTTGTAAGATGATAGCTTTGTGAGAGAGCAGACGGACTTATCAGGCTGACACATGCAGGGCATGACTGTCAATGAACTGACTGTGGGCTGACTTAATTCACAATCCTAAACCTATTCTCTTTCTAGTTTATTAGAAATTACTATGTACCTCAAAAGAATATCTCTGTTAATATCAATTGCTAGCAATAATATAAAAATGGAATACGCCCATGCCTGGGTAGCCTGGGGATTTTTTGTGGGTGCTGTTTTTATTCCAGCGTTTGCCTTTCTTTCTTGGAATCTGTAAATATATATTAATGGAAACGCCCCTGTTCTGATCAGATTCTACTTATTAAAGCAAGTTCTGTATATTGTTGGTGATAATTTGATAATCCTGCTGTCTATAAAATGTCCTTTCGTACATGTAGATTTTATTTTAATGTTATTGAATGAGAGACCAAAACAGGATCTGATCCAGTATGTTGCAAGTGTTACTGATTCATGTAAAACATCTGATTAGTATCAGCTGGAACTTGGTTTAGTACCAGATTAAAGGTTTAATGTTTTTCATACTCCTTTCAACAATGGGGTTTTTTTTAATGGTCATTCAAAGAAATATATTTCAGAGATATAACAATTTATTCTAGCACATGCTTCCTGAACAAATAACTGTTGTGGAATTAATAAAACAATTCATTTTACATGTACAGAAATATAGCGGGGATGGATTAGTTATTGCATCTTATTTTAAAAGATGGACCATTGTGCATGTTTTTTCCTCCAGCTCTCTGATATGGTGACCTTCCCTTCCAGCGTGCTTACACTGCTGCTCTCTCAATGTCTTTTGATTGTAATGGAGCCAGGAGCCCGGAGTGAAGAATGTAGAATATCAGGTGGCATAGACAGATGTTTCTTCTTCCCTTGGGATTGAGTCTGACTTGCTTCCACTCTGATTGCATGGATTCTGATATGACTCTTGAGACCCATTGGGGAACTGCAAACTCTTCCAAGGTGGAATGGGTGTGCAGTTAGTTTGGGGGTGGGTATGAAGCTCCCTCTCTTTATCCTGGCTCTCTGTTACATTGACTCGTGGTTCTCAAAGTATCCCACTAATCACCCTTCCTGAAACTCAGTTTCATGTGACACCTTTAACTGTAATGATGTTTGAAAAGAAGTTAATGCAACCGTTTCCTCAAATTTCTGGTTAACATGGATGTGTTAAATAGAACAATTATATAATAATAATAATAATAATAATAATAATAATATTCTTTATTTCGAACAGATTAAAAAAATAAAAAGCATGTGTGAAACAGTATACAAAAAACAAAAAAATAAAACAAGAATATTTATAAAGTGTCATAAACAAAATGTATAAATAAATGAATCGTATGTGTCCGATTCTTGACCACGAAAGAAAAATGATCTGGTGAGCACGATACTGAGAAGTAAATATTATCACTTCAGAATTAAGAAGTCAGTGAGATCACATTGGTAATGTTAGAAATGTCTGATTTTCAGATTATATGGTAACGTTAGAAGATGCTGTCTTAACTAAGAATTCTTGGCTGCTTCTCTATGCCATCGTATGATATGCAGACCCAAAATATGCAAAGACTAAAGAGCATTAACCAGATGAATGGAAGCAGAGTCATACAGCATGGAAACAGGCCCTGTTCGGCACAACTTGCCCTCACCAGCTTGCCCACATGTCTCATCTACACTAGTCCCACCTGCCTGCGTTTGCCCACATCCCATTCCACTTATCCAACCCAAGTACCTGCCTAATTGTCTCTTAAGTGTCACAACAGTCCCTGCCTCAACCACCTCATCTGGTAGCTCGTTCCATACACCCACCGCTCTTGGTGTGAAAGTGCTTTATAAAGATGCTGCTTCAGTGTGCCACGCTCGTGCGCTTTGAAAACAATGTAAAATCTTCCAAGTAAACAGAAAACGGCATCATGGCAGTGAACAGATCTCCCGCTAACTGGAAATTGTGCCAATGTCGACAGCTGCAGTTGTAATGCACACAATTGAAGCAGGCACTTGACTGGGGCGATATTACTGAGGTGTAATCTCACGCCTGCTATTCTTCTCCTGTTCTTCATTTGACCACAAATACAATGGAATAAGAAGTATGTCATGTTAATCAAGTGGCTGAGCTTCGGTATTTGCCACGTGTCTTGTATCTGCTCGGAGGCGGTCTTCTCAGATGGGAATGGGATGTAAGCTTCCATTCACATCTGGCCACTTGTGGGGCTGGAGAGAGTTGAACAAAACTAATGGACTGTCCGTGCGCACAGGGATTTCCCTCAATCAACATGAACACTATTTTTGATGAAAGTTAGGGCAAGACATATGGGTCCAGCCATAACAGAGGTAATCGAATTCCCAGAATAAATTCCCGATGTGCACATCCAGATGTTATTAGCAAGCGAATTCCAAGGCAGTCTTACCAATGAACAGGGCAAAAATACACTGTTACCTGGGTCATTGGCGAATTGACTGAGAACACTCAACATTTATATTTAAGTTTGACCTAAAGAATGTTCAGAAAAATCTCGCCCGAAACACAAGAGCGCTGATACTTTGCATTTTAGAGGGGACACGCATTAGAAGTTATTTTTTATGTTAAAAGGTGGTAGGAGCAGAATTGGGCCATTCGGCCCATCAAGTCTACTGCGCCATTCAATCACGGCTGACCTATCTCTCTCCCTCCTAACCCCATCCTCCTGCCTTCTCCTGCGATAGTCATTATTACTTCAGCACCCTTTAGATTAGAAGCTCGCTCGAACAGTGCTTCGGAATATCTATCTACTGGTTGCGACAAGCACTGGTGTGGATAAATATTGTTGCTTTGCCGCGAAGCAGTTCCCGTTACCGTTCTTGTTGCACACACCAGCGGGTTCAACACATCAGCGAAACCCCCTCGCTGTAACACCACAGGAAGCCGCAACATGAGCATCATAATGCATTCTGCAGGGTACCGGATCCCATACTATGGGATGCCGACGGCTTCATCCCACCTGGCTGACAGCTTGCACTTTGGTGACGGTCAATACGGTGTCAACTTGTGTCTGTTGGCTAATAGAACATGGCTGTATTTTAGCAAACGGTTCAGCAAACCTCATATGGAGTTGACAGACACAAAATGCTGGAGTAACTCAGCGGGCCAGACAGCATCTCTGGAAAAAGGGAATATGTGACATTTCGGGTCTCGGGTCGAGACCCTTCTCCAGTCTGAAGTTACTCCTGCATTTTGGGTCTATCTTCGTTTAAACCAGCATCTGCAATTCCTTCCAACCTATATGAGACGATCTTACATTATTTCAGCCTCTTCTTTCCCCATGTTACTGCCTTGCAGAACGTTTTATTTATTAAACGAAGCTTCGCACCACATATAAAGCTGCCTTTGCAAGCCGCGCTTTGCTAAACCCCTGTCTTACAATCACTCCATTTCAGGGTCAGCGGGAAAGCGCGTCCGCAAACATAAAGGCTCGGGCATTAATAAAATCATTTCAAGTACGTCAACCAAAATAAAAGGTGTGCGGCCAGGACAGGATCGCTTTAAAAGGCAACTGTGTCATCAGAGCCTGCGCCCACGTGGGCCGGAGCGCCTGTATATATCGTCTCCCCAACGCACATCCAGTCAAAGTTGCGGCAACTCTGCGAGGCGGAGCCCGGAGAAGGCTTCACAACCAGAGCAGACGCGGCGATTGAGGACGGATGGCATCGGGCAAGCAGGGCGAGGTGGTGGGGATCTGCACCAGTTACCAGGCGGTCATGCCCAACTACGCCGGGATAACGGAGGAGTTCCCGCAGTCGCTCCGGCGCCAGCTGCAAAAGGCCAAGCTGAAGCAGAGGCGACCCCGGGAGGCCAGGTTCAAAACGCAGCCGGTCACCTTCGATGAGATCCAAGAGGTGGAGGAGGAAGGGGTCTCGGCTCTGGAGGAGGAGAAAGCCAAGAAGTCGTTCCTGCAGTCGCTCGAATGTCTCCGGAGGAGCGCCCAGAACTCCCGCGCCCAGAAGGCAACTTTAAGCAACTCAAAGCTGAGATATAGTCTGGACTCGAGCGATTCGGACTCGGCGCACTGATAGACTGAGGACCGAGTCGCCTTTAAAAGTACTGTGCTTCACAATGAAGTGTTTTTTTAAAAATAAGAAGCTGTATTTTGTAAAAAAAAGACATCTATTTTCAAAGGGGAAACGTTTACGCATTGCCTGGCGCAAACCAGGAATAAGTGCTGACGTGAGATGTTGCTCTGTGTGCTGGATGTTTGAGGTCGCGGGTGAAAGCTGTTCGCAGATTCACTGCGCCCTCGATCCGAGTCGGCGGAGAGAGCGCAGCGTTGGGAAAGGAGCCGCCGATTCCTTCATAGGACATCACCGAAGTTGCGATGTGGATATCAATGCAACTCAAGTTTTAACCGTTGTTTTTTTTTTCTCTCTCCCTCCGCTTTGAGAGTTATTAAAATGCGAGATGCAATTCGCAGTACGTTTCCTTCCGAAACGTTGTCGGATCGCACAGCAGATGCTCGAAGAGTGACTCAATAACTCGGCCCTTGCCAAATGTCATCCATGTAATGCTTTTACTACTCAAATCAGTAATTTATATGTTTGTACTTTGTGAAATTTGCAACAATCCGAAATTGTATTGCCTCGTGATTAATAAAAATGATTGCACACTTAAAATAGTATTTAACATGTTTTTTTTCTCTCTCTTTTGCTCGCACAAAGAAGATGTTTGGGGTTTGTTTGTCTCGGTGAGACCAGTCTGTGATGGGTATGACCTACCCTGATCGTTTAAATTGTTGGGCATCGACCACCGCCACGGGCTTAGATTTCACGTTTATAATCGTGTGAGAATGTGTCTTCCTCTCGAGCCAACAGTTAGATCATGTTTTGCCGGATTAGCGCTTTCCACTTGGTGGCAATCGATAATATTAGAATTGGTGCATGCACTTTGGATCTGCGCTTCCACCGTCTGTCTGCCTTTTAAAATCGCGAGTTTCTCGTTAGCGTTGCAGCCATATGTTGCAAATGTCTCTCTTGCATTAACTACCGTCTGCCTCGCTGCTTTCGGTGAGGGCAGCATAGGAGGGAAGGCTAAACCAGTAGGGCCGAATGGCGTGTGCTGTAAAGATTGAAATCACTGCAGATGCGCGTTTGTCCACTAGCCGGCTCCAGCCTGGATCCCCCCCCCCTCGCTCATTCCCACCCCACTGTCCCTCCAGAGATGCTCATGCTGCCTGTCCCGCTGAGTTTCTCCAGCATTCTGTGTAAACCAGCATCTGCAGTTCCTTGTCTACGCATTCCACAGTTATGTTTCCCATTGAAGTCTGTTCGACTTCCCCACCCCGTCCCTCTCCCATGAATCTGGCTGATGTTCACTAGCGTTGGGTGGGTGGGCTGGTGCAGTCCCACCCAGGGGCTGCCTGCTTGCTGCCAGTGCCGGGCGGTGCAGGGCATGAGAGTCACCCCCGCGACTGGCGACCCATCCCTAATATGGAGAGACCCCACACCGCTGACGTCATCCCAGGATCACGTGGCCGCCGAGCGGCTCGCCGGGAATTGTAGTTTTCCACCGCACAGACATGACCGCAGGTAACAGGTAAAAACTTGCAACCCCATTTAAATAAAAGTGCTTTAAACCGGTCTCAATCATTCGCATGTAATAGCTACATTGGAAGGATATGGCCAGGGCGTGTTTATAACCAGTCAAAATATTAATATGTCAAATACTGATTTAAAACAAAAAAAAAAATAAGAGCAAATGCTGAATCAAATAATCTGCAAGGGTATTTTACAACTTAAATTTGCTCCCTCTGTGGATTCTTGTCATTTTGTGTTTCTACACCTGATCCCTGTGGGCAATTTATAAAAAAAAAACCTTAATTCCTGTGGATATATTGGAGACTTCCTGTGATTGTAAACTGTGCTAAATGATTACATGACTTTGTTACCTGAATCCCTAAGGAATGTATTCCTGAATATTATGTAATGTCCCGTATTTTGCAGTTGCAATAACGGTAAAAAAAATCTCAAACTGCTGACTGAGTTGTGTTGCAGACACCTTATGTAGAATCGGTAAATGTGAAATTGATGTAAGCTTAAAGTATGTATGAACTCCTTTTACAGTACCATATGGTGAATGTTACATTCCGTTGCATGGGATTTGTGTTTTTAATGGTGTACTAAGTCATAATTACTGCTTTCCTAATTATACAACTATAAATTATTTTGATGTATGTGGACAATAGTTCCTTTAATTTTGCATTAAAATTATTTCTGATTTAAAACAAATATTATAGCTCAGTGATCTTAATAATGACTTACAATTTGATACTCTTGAGATTTTAATTAGTGTATTTTTTTTTTCCTTAAATGTGCTTTTCATGGTAAATTATTCTCACTGCAGTGAGAATACACTTGTGATTGACTACAGAGGCAGATTGAGAACAATTGATTGAGTTGCCAGAAAATGTATATAGTTCTCTGAACCTGCTCTACCATTCATGGGATCATGGCTGACCTACTCTTGGCCTCCTCCACTTCATTGTTTGTTCCCTCTCTGCTCCGGGCCCCCGATCATTCAAAAATGTCTGCCTACTGTGTGTGTGTTTCTCCTAACATTGGACAAAAACGGTGCATCTGTGGCTTTAGTTGTGGCTACTATCAGCAAATTCCATTGAATGTCATTGAAGCAAATGCAAAGGATGGATTTTGTTTCACAGCTGACTATGGGTCGCATTTGTTTATTTCAACAAGGCAAATTTTGTACAAACTAATTGGAACTGTCAGATTGTGTATGTTTGAGAAACTGGTGTAGTTCTAGACTATATTTTAGCATCTCTCCATAAACTTATGTTAGACAATCCAATGGTGTGTGATGAATACAGTAATGAACATTTGAACCATACGCGTGTATTAGTTTCTGATGTACGAGTTCCACGACAGAATATGGTAAATTCATACAAGAATTATTTGTAAAATGCATAAACTAAGTGTTGTGTAATCTCGGATGCATCTTCAAACATTAATCCTGACATCAACTATGCATTTGTACATAATCCACAATTTTTTGTAAATAATTTAACTCTGGAAATGTCTGTTACATCACAAGGTTACAGTGACAACCTATTCATTGCATTTTTTTGTACTTTAGACATTAAGCACATTTAAGAGTCTGTGTAATATGATATAGGATGTAACTGCATCCCTCCATTATTCTGCACGAGTACAGCAAGTAACATTACTGTCATGAGTTATAATCCAGTTGATGGGTGATGGCAACTTGTGACAAGTCATAAGTACGATGTGATTATATTTTAACATAGCTGGTCACTAAAAGCTACATGGAGTCGTGTCACATTGATAATTTTAACAGGTTGGGTTTTTATTCTGGAGTTTTGAAGAATGAGGTGTGATCTTGTTGAAACAAATCAGATTCTAAAAGGAGGCATGACAGGGGAGATGTTCGGATATTTTCATCGGTGTGAAATTCTTTAATGAGGGATACAGTTTCAAGATAAGGGCCAATCATTTAGAAATTTCTTCTCGCAGACAGATCTTTGGTAATATCAAAGGTATGACTGCAAAACATTGCTGGGCGAGGTGCAGGAAGCTTTGCATGACATTTTAGAATAGTAGCTGACAAACGTTTACTTAATTCAGGAAGCTGTACTACAAGTTGGCAAAAAATACTTTGTTTACGAAACTTTAATTTATTGTATATTTCTTCACCAATTGACTTATGTGATTGACACATTCATTTATAAGGTATGATTTTTAATTTTATAACTTAAAATATAAAAAATAATTTGTGTAACGTCTTTAAAGAATACCATTGGTGTCGTCTATTCAGACTTTCATGAAATTTAGTATCCAAACGAAACACAGCATTTGTTTTGGTGCATTAATTGTTTCATTGCACATCTGCATATATTTATAACGTTAAAACATTTTTACTGTGAAATTGGATTTAATTTACTTTTGGGACATTATAATTGGGTTCCCCAAACTGAAAATCATAAAAACATTGGCCAAAATCCAATGCAAAATTGTGTTTAGGAAACAACTGCAGATGCTGGTTTAAAACGAAGGTAGACACAACATCCTGGAGTAACTCAGCTGGTGATGCAGCATCTCTGGAGAGAAGGAATAGGTGACATTTCGGGTCGAGACCCTTCTTCAGACTGATGTCAGGTGAGTGGGCAGGACAGAGATAGAATGTAGTCGGAGACAGTAAGACTGGTGGGAGAACTGGGAGGGGGAGGGGGATGGAGAGAGGGAAAACAAGGGCAATTTGAAGTTGGGGAAGTCAATGTTTAAACCACTGGGGTGTAAGCTACCCAAGTGAAATATGAGGTGCTGTTCCTCCAATTTGTGCTGGGCCTCACTCTGACAATAGAGGAGGACAGTGAGGTCTGATTGGGAATTGGAGGGGGAGTTAAAGTGCTGAGTAACTAGGAGATCAGGTAGATTAAGACGGACTGAGCGGAGGTGTTCAGTGAAACGGTCGGCTAGCCTACACTTGGTCTAGCAGATTTTCAGGAGTTGACACCTGGAGCAGCGGATACAATGGATGAGGTTGGAGGAGATGCTCTGCCTCACCTGAAAAGACTATTGTGGTCCTTGGATGGAGTCGAGGGGGGAGGTCAAGGGACAGGTGTTGCATCTCCTACGCTTGCAGGGGAAAGTACCTGGGGAGGGGGTGGTTTGGGTGGGAAGGGATGAGGGAGTTGCGGAGGGAACGGTCTCTGCGGAAAGCTGAAAGTGGTGGAGATGGGAAGATGTGGCTAGTCGTGCGATTCCGTTGGAGGTGGCAAAAATGTTGGAGGATTATATGCTGTATGCAACGGCTGATGGGGTGGAAGTTGAGGACAAGGGGACTCTGTCCTCGTTAAGAATGGGTGAAGGGGAGCAAGAGCGGAGCTGCGGGATATCAAGCAAACCCCAGTGAGAGTTTCGTCCATAATGGAAGAGGAGAACCCGCGTTTCCTAAAGAATGAGGACATCTCCGATGCCCTGGAATGGAAAACCACAAGGGATGAAGAGATGCCACTAAGAAGAAGTGAGCGTCTCAAGGATCGACAACAAAGAACGCAAAGAAGGGATGAAGAGACACCACAAAGAAAAAGTGAGCATCTCAAGGGTCAACGAGAAATCTTGCAAAGAAGAAGGGTTCAAGAGGCAGGAGATGAAAAATCTAAAAGACTGGCTGAACAGCAGGCCAGAGATGCAACAAGTGGGAAGAAGAAATCTTTCAGCTGATGTTGGTAAAATGACGAAGGTTTGCCCTCAGTGTCGAGCATATAGTTTCCCTGGAGAAACCACCAACGTTTGCTGCATGAAGGGTCAGGTGAACATTGCTTCTCTGCAGGCACTGCCTGATGAACTCGGAGATGGTATACTGTTGACACACCACAAACTAGTTCAGAAAGAATATTAGACAATGCAACTGTCTCTTTCAACTGACATCATTCGGTGCCAAGGAAGTGGTGCCACCCGGATGGAATCCTACAGTGATCATTACATTGGTTCGTTGATGCCTGACCTAGACTGACAAAGTCGATTCTTGCAGATCTATTTTATGGACACCCAAGATAGCATTGAATTGCGAATGGGTATACTGCAAAATGCTGGTATTCAAAGGGAAATTGTTCCAATGCCAGGTTCATCATTACATTGGTTCGTTGATGCCTGACCTAGACTGACAAAGTCGATTCTTGCAGATCTATTTTATGGACACCCAAGATAGCATTGCATTGCGAATGGGTATACTGCAAAATGCTGGTATTCAAAGGGAAATTGTTCCAATGCCTGAACGCTTGATAAGACCAAACAACCCTTTCATTGAAACACTTAAAATGGTAAAGGAAAGAATTCGAGGTTTACCAGAGGCATCAATCATTATAGATCCAAATCATCGGCCAGCATGAAATTTAACAAACAAATGGCCAATAAAGTTGCTGTCATAATACCAAACGATAATGACCCTCTGGCAACATCACGTCACATTGTCTTGAAAGAAAGAGGAGGCGGCCTGCAAATAATTTCAAAGTGTCATAGGTCGTATGATAGTTCGATACATTCTTTTCTTTCCACATGAAAATGGTGGATGGCATCACCAACTGCAAATGAGTAACCACAAGAAATTGTCACAATGCGATATGATGCCTATAGGATTATGAAGCATGATAATGAATTAAATCATCTTTTGAGAGGCAGGCGACTCTTTGCAACAATATGTCGTTGAGATGGGAGCTAAGATTGAGACTGATAGGCTCAATAATTTTCGCATGAATTGAGCATCGTTGAGATCAACAACTTGCAAAGGCCTAACAGAGGCATTAAATGACAATGATGATTTGGGAAACATCGGAAAGCGGATCATCCTCTCCTCGGCATTTGTCGGTGGACCAAGATACACATTGGACCGATGGCAGGGCACCATGATGTACGTTTGGAAGTAAGGCAATGCTTCATTCTTCATTACGATGACTTACAATCCAAACTGGAGAGAGATCCGACAGTCCCTCTTTCACTATGATTGCAAGAGTTTTCGATCTGAAAAGGAAGCTATTCATCAAGTACATCACTGGACCAAATGGGCTCTTTGGCAACTGCATAGCTTTTGTCTCCACTGTGGAATATCAGAAGAAAGACCTGTCTCATTTGCACTGTCTGCTGTGGCTTGACAAAGCAACTAAGTCAAGACCAAATGATTTTGACAGATTTGTGCAAGCTGAAATACCAGACCCGCAAGTATATCCTGAGCTGTATGCATTGGTATCGAGCACATGATTCACGGACCATTCTGTAACCACACCTCTCCATGTTGAACGAAAGGAACATGCAGCAAGAAATTCCCAAAGCCATTTATCGCGAGCACAAGGTGTGCACATAATTCATATGCTCTATACAGGAGAAGATCTCCAAACATGGGAAGATATCAGGGTCATCAAGAGGGGCGCCAGCATCGACCTATCACTTCTGATTGGGTGGTGCCCTATAATGCACAACTATTGAAGTTGTTCATATGTCACTTGTGTTGAGATATGCTCCTCTATAAAGTCAGTCAAATATGTCATCAAGTACACCATGAAGGGAAGTGATCAAGCATCTTTTAAAGTTAACAGGGATGACAAAATTTCACAGTACTTGACTGGCAGATACATCGGTCCATCAGAAGCAGTGGCATTAATCCTTGGATTTCCGACTCATATGAGAGACACCCCACTATCGTTCGACTCCAGGTACATCTACCAGAACAACAACGAGTCTTTATCAGACCTGATGCTGCTGAACAAGGGACCAATGATGCTATGACGAGAACGACTCTAGCTGAATTCATGGCATTGTGTTCTCGAGAGCCATTTCCAAGAACACTCTACTACACTGATATTCCCCAATTTTATACATGGAACAATAAGAGATGGCAAAGAAGGAAGGTTGGCAAGAGAGTGGAAGATCATCCAGGTATTTTTTAATCCAACGTTCTGGGACGACTGTATACCTTGTCTCCAAAATGTGGTGACCTCTACTACTTGAGACTGCTTCTCCATCACATAAAAGGGCTAGTATCCTTGATTCATTGAAGACACATGATGGACAAATTCATCCTTTCTTCAAAGACATCTGCAGACAAAGAGGTTTGTTGTAGACTGACGACCATTGGCAACAAACAAAGGAAGCTGCTGCTGCTTCTTTCGTGTGGCGTGCGCAGCCTAATGTTGTCGGACAACTTGTTCAATTTGATTTTCTGTTTGTGCACGCCGAGTTGATTGCATTAGTCGAAATGGGGCGGACCACGTGAAGGTTGCAATCTTCCACCCATTGGAAGATGCTGAGAACACAAGACTCCCCAGCGCAATGAGAGATTTGTTGTTTTGCTGACTAATACTGAGATCAACAATCCTCGACAATTATGGGATCACTTCAAGAATTCCATGTCTGAAGATTACCTTGAAAAAGAACGGAGAACAATGAATGATCCTAATATCACATTGATGAGAAGCATCATGGTCAGGCTCTATTGTACATTCAAGACAAGCTTGAGAATGGAATTCTTTAATTTGCCACATTCAGGAAATGGAAGGATAACAATGATGATGACAATCCGGAATTGCAATACACTAGAACTGAACAACAGCAATTTGTTGAGGAGAATGAGCCTCTGTTGAATGCTGAGCAGAGAGCAGTGTATGACCAGAAAAGGAATCTCCCTTCAATGTTTTTCATTGATTCACCAGGAGGAACAGGAAAAACATTTATCACCAATTTGATCCTCCCCAAAGTTGGAGGTCAAGGTGATGTGGCTATTGCTGTAGCATCCTCTGGGATAGCAGCTACATTAATGCCTGGTCGAAGAACTGCACATTCTTGATTCAAGATACCCATCCAAGTGACCGAGAGTACATTCTGCATCATTGAGGAGAATAACACAGCACATTTGATGAGGCAAGTGAAACTCATTGTTTGGGATGAATGTCCAATGATTAGGAGAGAAAGCTTTGAAGCGGTGGACAGAACTCTTCAAGATGAACGCAGCAACACTAAGCCTTTTGGTGGCATTCTTATCATTTGTTGTGGCGATTTTTGACAACTCCGTCCTGTGGTGAAAAGGGGAAATGATGCTGATGTTGAAAATGCCTGCATCAAGAAATCCTATTTGTGGAGACTTCTCACCGAGTTTCAATTGCAGCCAAATATGCGATTGACAGAGGGACAAGGCGACTATTCTCAATTTTTGTTGAAAGTTGGAGAAGACGACATTTTAAAGAATGAAGATGATGAAATTGAAATGCCACAAGACATGCTTCTATCAGCAAAAACACTGGAGGATTGTATTGATTTCATCTATCCCACATTTGACAATCCTGCAGAATTATTCTCCAACAATTGTATCTTGGTTCCGCACAACAATACGATGAGAATTCTACATGCATCAGGCTCTTCCCTGGAATCATTAAGGAATACTTTTCTTTCAATACTTGCTGTCACTGACGGAACTCGTGCTACTCACTTCCCAACAGAATTCCTCGATTCACTCGGGATCTCTGGATTGCCACCACACAAATTGGCGTTGAAAAAAGGATCTCCAATCATGTTAATGAGAAACTTGGAACTGCCAAAGCTATGCAATGGAACAAGGATGATTGTGGAAAAGCTACACAATCATCTGATCGTTGCAAGAATCAACATGGGAGCCTTCAAAGATGACATTCTCATTCCTAGGATAGCAATGTAACAGAAGGTGAAGACATTCCCCTTCAGCGGACCCACTTCCCCAATCAATCAAGTTTTGCTATGAGGACCCATAAAGCGCAAGGACAAACAATGCAGAAGATGTTGGTCTGTCTCGACAAACCAGTGGGCATGGACAACTAACATGGACAACTATATGTGGCCTGGGGGGGGGGGGGGAAGGTTGAGGGGAGATGGACTGAATGCATGGTGGGAGGGGAATGGCAAGGAGCAGAGTGGGGGGGGGGGGGGGTGAAGGTAGGAGGGGTGACTGAGTGAACTGCCACCACACCAGCCGTGAGTGACTGGACTGCCAGCCCACCAGCCATGAGTAAGTGAACTGCCAGCCCGCCAGGCCTGAGTGGCTGAGCTGCCAGCCCAAGAATCCATACGGCCCACAATGTCCATATACTAGCCTTCTGGAAACCCATCCCTTCAGCCCACAACACCCATGCTAGCGCTCCAGAACCCCCCCCCCATTGGCCAGCAATATTTGAATTGGTGGAGAGGTGGAATATTGCGTTGGGGGACCAGCCCTCCCGTGTGAAGCTGGAACCCAACCCATTTAGTCTATTACCTTTATATCTTTGCGGGCCAGATGCGGAAATTTCCTGAAATTATTCCTTTTCCCTAAAATTACCCAAAGACAACCAGATTTCCAGAATTTCGGGTAATTTCCTTCAAAATGGAAATACTGCTCCCATGTTTGTACCCAATGAGAAAATACTGCGAGAAGCCAGCTCTGCCCTGAGATCCTGCAACAGAATGTTGTGTAACATAGATCCATAATCACCCACCAAAGATCTGAAACCATGGACTCGGCTTGTACTCGCTAGAATTTAGAAGACTGAGGGGGGGATCTTATAGAAACTTACAATATTCTTAAGGAGTTGGGCAGGCTAGATGCAGGAAGATTGTTCCCGATGTTGGGGAGGTCCAGAACAAGGGGTCAGAGTCTAAGGATAAGGAAAATATTTTTCACAGAGAGAGTGGTGAGTCTCTGGAATTCTCTGCCACGGAAGGTAGTTGAGGCCAGTTCATTGGCTATATTTAAGAGGGAGTTAGATGTGGCCCTTGTGGCTAAAGGGATCGGGGGTATGGAGAGAAGGCAGGTACAGGATACTGAGTTGGATGATCAGCCATGATCATATTGAGTGGTGGTGCAGGTCGAATGGCTGAATGGCCTACTCCTGCACCTATTTTCTATGTTTCTATGGTACACAAAAGGTTGGAGAAACTCAGCGGGTGCAGCAGCATCTAAGGAGCGAAGGAGATGGGCGACGTTTCGGGTCGAGACCCTTCTTCAGACTGGTCAGGGATCAGGGAAACGAGAAATATAGACGGTGATGTGGAGAGATAAAGAACAATGAATGAAAGATATGCAAAAAAGTATCGATGATAAAGGGAACAAGCCATTGTAAGCTGTTTGTAGTGTGAAAATGAGAAGCTGGTGCGACTGGGGTGGGGGAGGGAGATAGAGATAGAGGGAATGCCAGGGCCCGAGAGCTGAGGGAGAGGTGGGAAAGGGAGGAGACAGCAAGGGTTAACAGAATTGAGAAAATTCAAAGTTCAAGCCCAGAGGATGCAGACTCCCCAAGCGGAATGTGAGGTGCTGTTCCTGCAACTTGCGGTGTTGCTCACTCTGGCCGTGGAGGAGGCCCAGGACCGAGAGGTCGGATACGGAATGGGAGGGGAAGTTGAAGTGCTGAGCCACCGGGAGGTCAGTTTGGTTAATGCGGACCGAGCGGAGGTGTTCGGCGAAACGATCGCCAAGCCTCCACTTGGTCTCACCGATATAGATCATCTGGCATCTGGAGCAGCGGATGCAGTAGATTAGGTTGGAGGAGGTGCAGGTGAACCTCTGTCGGACCTGGAAGGACTGCTTGGGTCCCTGAAAGGAGTGGAGGGGGGAGGTGAAGGGACAAGTGTAGCATTTCTTGCGGTTGCAAGGGAAAGTGCCCGGGGAAGGGGTAGAGCGGGAGGGAAGGGAAGAATTGTCAAGGGAGTTGCAGAGGGAGCGGTCTTTGTGGAAGGGGGGGGGGGGGGTGATGGGAAGATGTGGCGAGTGGAGGGGTCACGTTGGAGGTGGTGAAACTGGTGGAGGACTATGTGTTGTATTTGCCGGCTGGTGGGGTGAAAGGTGAGGACCAGGGGGACTCTGCCCTTGTTGCGAGTGGGGAATGGGGAGAGAGGGTAGTGTTGCGGGGTATGGAGGAGACCCTGGTGCGAGCCTGATCTATAGTGGGGGAGGGGAATCCCCGTTCTCTGAAGAATGAGGACATTTGTGATGACCTGGTGTGGAACACCTCATCCTGGGAGCAGATGTGGCGTAGACGGAGGAATTGGGAATAGGGGATGGAGTCCTTACAGGAAGCAGGGTGGGAGGAAGAGTAGTTCAGGTAGCTGTGGGAGTCAGTAGGTTTGTAGTGGATGTCGGTCAGGAGTGTATCACCTGCAATAGAGATGGTGAGGTCAAGGAATGGTAGGGAAGTGTCGGAAATGGTCCAAGTGTATTTGAGTGCCGGATGGAAGTTGGTGGTGAAATGGATGAAGCCAGTCAGTTGTGTGTGGGTGCAGGAGGTGACACCAAAGTAGTCGTCGATGTAACGGAGGTAGAGGTCGGGGATGGGGCCCAGGTACGCCGAGAACAAGGATTGTTCGACGTACCCAACAAAGAGGCAAGCGTAGCTGGGGCCCATGCGTGTGCCCATAGCTACGCCTTGTGTTTGGAGGAAATGGGAGGAGTCAAAAGAGAAGTTGTTGAGGGTAAGGACCAACTCCGCTAGGCGGAGGAGGGTGTCAGTGGACGGGTATGGATTGCTCCTCTGGTCGAGGAAGAACTGGAGGGCTTTGAGACCGTCCTGGTGGGGGATGGAGGTGTAGAGTGACTGGACGTCCATGGTAAAGATGAGAGGATGGGGGCCTGGAGAATGGAATGCACGGAGCCGACGGAGATTGTCTGAGGTGTCTTGAACATAGGTGGGGAGGGATTTAACAAAGGGGGATAGGATGGAGTCAAGGTATGTGGAAATGTGTTCGGTGGGGCACGAACAGGCAGAGACAGTGGGTCTGCCAGGGCAGTCGGGTTTGTGGATTTTGGGGAGAAGGTAAAATCGGGCCGTGCGGGGCTGGGAAACGATGAGGTTGGAGGCTCGGGGGGGTAGGGAGCCGGAGCTGATGAAGTCAGTTATGGTGCTCGAGATGGTGGCCTGGTGTTCGTCAGTGGGGTCTTGGTCCAGGGGTAAGCAAGAGGTGTCCGAGAGTTGGCGCGCGGCCTCCGCTTTGTAGAGATCAACGCACCAGACTACCACGGCACCTCCCTTGTCGGCGGGTTTGATAACCCAGTCTGGGTTAACCCAGTCCACGGCCAGAGTGAGCAACACCGCAAGTTGGAGGAACAGCACCTCATATTCCGCTTGGGGAGTCTGCATCCTCTGGGCTTGAACATTGAATTTTCTCAATTCTGTTAACCCTTGCTGTCTCCTCCCCTTCCCACCTCTCCCTCAGCCCTCGGGCCCTGGCATTCCCTCTCTCTCTCTCTCCCCCACCCTAGTCGCACCAGCTTCTCATTTTCACACTACAAACAGCTTATAATGGCTTGTTCCCTTTATCATCGATATTTTTTTGCATATCTTTCATTCATTGCTCTTTATCTCTCCACATCACCATCTATATCTCTCGTTTCCCTGATCCCTGACCAGTCTGAAGAAGGGTCTCGACCCGAAACGTCGCCTATCTCCTTCGCTCCTTAGACGCTGCTGCATCCGCTGAGTTTCTCCAGCCTTTTGTGTGCCCTTGATTCTCCAGCATCTGCAGTTCCTTCTTTAACAATTCTATGTTTTATATGTTGACTGCTGCACGAGACCTATCCCAGGATTAATAACTGTCCCTTAGAACCATAAAAAACACAGTTAAAAATCAATAATAACATTTAAAATAATGATTCCAAATTGCAAAAGTTCTAGAATACTGAAATAAACTTAAATTCAGACAAAATTCTAATACTATGAATGGTTTCCTCTGTCCCAAGGAGCTTTCAATCTCCATTGAAAACATTGGTGATGAATTGCCCAGTCTGACTTGCTGCATTTGGTTAACAGACTTCCCACTGCAATTGGTGAGGGATTGCCACAACTTTGTTTCCTCACACTGGGTTCCATGCATCATTATCATTATATTTATATATTTAAGAGGGAGTTAGATGTGGCCCTTGTGGCTAAAGGGATCAGGGGGTATGGAGCGAAGGCAGGTACAGGATACTGAGTAGGATGATCAGCCATGATCATATTGAATGGCGGTGAATGGCCTACTCCTGCACCTATTTTCTATGTTCTATGTTTCTATCATTGAAAACATCAACTGGCACATTATACAATGCTGTGTACGACTGTGATCACAACTTCTACTGAAGTGTGGATGGCCGTTGGCTCGCTAGGAGCTCACCCGCCCTTTACCTTGCCCTCTCAGTTTACTTTGTCCATAATGGCCATCATGCCTACTTATGCTTGTCCCGTTAGCCTATATTAAGCCTGTATCTTTCTATGCCTTTCTCTATCCAAGTAATTTTTAAGTGTTGTGATTTTGTCTGCCTCCACCACCTCCTCTGACAGCTCATTCCACCTCTGGTGAAAAATATACCCTCATCTCCTTTTAAATTTACCGCCTCTCACCTTAAAGAAGAAGGGTCTCGACCCAAAACGTGGCCTATTCCTTCTCTCCAGAGATGCTGCCTCACCCGCTGAGTTACTCTAGCATTTTGTGTCTACCTTTGATTTAAACCGGCATCTGCAGTCCTTTCTTACACATTAAAAGTGTATCCTCTATTTCTCAACTTTCCTCCTGCCCTAGAGGGAGAAAAGCAAGATTCTGACCATCCAATCTCTGCCTCTTGGAATTTAAAGAAGCCTCTAAGGTCCCCTCTCAGCTTCCACCATTCCAGAGAGAATAAACCCAGAATATCCAAACTCTTCTTATAAATACAGTCCTCCACTCCAGGCGAACTTCATCTACATTCCTTCCTTTCTTACCACATCCTGTGGTGTGTTCACCACAACCATAGACAATACTCTGTGTGGTCTAACCAATGCTTTTTATAGCTGTAGTGTGGCATCACAAGGAATTATATGTTGACCACAGTTGAAGAAATCCCAGCAAGCAATTGCCGATGAGCTTAGGTCACCCATGTCAGGAGTGTTTGGTAATTGTCAAATTGGACAAGGACAATGAAATTCCTATTTGCTGCAGTTTTACAGGTACATTCAACTCAACAACACTACAAATAAAATGTAACATTAGTTATGTTGGGTAAACCAGTCCATAATAGTGCACGCCAAAGTACTGTATATAGCACAAGCTTCAGTAGTACAGAACACATTGTAGTTTACTGCTGAGGTAGGGTTATGGTTACGGTTGTGCAGGGTTTTTCAGGAGCCTAATGGTTGCTGGAAAGAAGCTGTTCTTGAACATAGAAAAGAGATGCAGAAGTAGGCTATTAGACCCTTTGAGCCACCACCACCATTCAATATGATCATGGCTGATCATCCAAAATCAGTACCCCGTTCCTGCTTTCTTCCCAGATCCCTTGCTTCCGTTAGCCCTAAGAGCTATATCTAACTCTCTCTTGAATACATCCAGTGAATGGGCCTACACTGCCTTCTGTGGCAGTGAATTCCACAGATACGCAACCCTCTGGAGGTAGCTGTCAGGATTCAGCACCTTACTTATTCTTCATGCATGTTCTTGCATATTTATGCTGAATTCTCAAATCAACTTGCGGACTTGTCAGGTTATAGCTATCAACAAAATCAGGTTTAGTGTTTACCCTTTGATACGTCGTCACGCTAGGCTGCGACTCCGATACGATGTCTCTTCTGGCCCTCTGCTATCACTTCTGAACTCAATTTCCTGGCACAGTATTGTGCATTGTTTGCATACTCCCTACCAAATCTGTCATCTTGAAACAAAAATTCAATGTCAAAGTGCATAATATACCACTTAACCACCTCATTCCACTTCTTCCTCACACCCTGATAATCACATATTAGCATGCTACATATTCTGTCTGACACCAAATGAATTACAGTCTCTTCTGCTTAAACATTGAGAAAAAACACAGCTGTGATTTATGTCCTCTCCCCTCAAAACATAGAAAATAGGTGCAGGAGGAGGCCATTTGGCCCTTTGAGCCTGCACCGCCATTCATTGTGATCATTCGCAATCAGTAACCCGTGCCTCTCTTCTCCCCATACCCCTTGATTCCACTAGCCCCTAGAGCTCTACCTAACTCTCTTTTAATTTCATCCAGTGAATTGGCCTCTACTGCCTTCTGTGGCAGAGAATTCCGCACTTTAACAACTCTCTGGGTGAAAAAGTTTTTCCTCATCCCAGTTGTAAATGGCCTCCCCTTTATTCTTAGACTGTAGCCCCTGGTTCTGGACTCCCCCAGCATTGGGAGCATTCATCCTGCATCTAGCTTGTCAAGTCCTTTTATAATTTTATACCTTTCTATAAGACGCCCTCTCATCCTCCTAAATTCCAGTGAATTCAAGCCCAGTCTTTCCAATCTTTCCTCATACGACAGTCCCGCCATCCCGGGGATTAACCTCGTGAACCTACGCTGCACTGCCTCAATAGCCAGGATGTCCTTCCTCAAGTTAGGAGACCAAAACTGCACACAATACTCCAGATGTGGTCTCACCAGTCCCTGTACAACTGCACAAGGACCTCTTTGCTCCTACACTCAAATCCTCTCATTATGAAGGACAACATGCCATTAGCTTTCTTCACTGCCTGCTGTACCTGCATGTTTACTTCCAGTGACTGGTGTGCAAGGGCACCCAGGTCTCGCTGCACTTCCCTTTTTCCTAATCTTCCGCCATTGAGGTAATAATCTGCCTCCTTGTTCTTGCAAATCCTGTCCACAAATTCTGGCCCTTTACAATTGATCTGCTCTTCCTAGAATACAAGGTTCTGAAATGGCAATTTGTTCTTGTTATTCAATTAACAACTTTCAGAACAGCCAAACTGTTAAAATTCACAAAAGATTATAGACTGACATTTCCCATTATTCAGGGTCATACTTGGAAGAACATTCCAACTGATTCAAAGATCTGTACACAGATTATACTCCCCTAATTTAACAGTGTGGTCTGTTTTATTTCAGTCATATTCTGAGATGTTTTATCTATATTCTAAATTTCTTTATAAAATAGATTTTACAAAATGTGAGTGTCAACTTAACCTACTGTCTGTTAAAATGTAAAGTTGTACAGGGCATACCAACCTCTGAATTACTGAAATGTGTTCATATTGCACAAATCTTTGTACGTGTAGGGGTTGGTTTGCAAAACGTACTTCATGTATATTTAATTAAAAGCCTTCCTAAGCTGTACTCCATGATAAATTTATCAGATAATTTCTAAACATGGCTAGGACTGAGTATTTCTTGTGCTGTGTCAATGCTATCTCAAAAGATCCAGCTTTAAACAGAGTCACGGCTTTGTGGATGAACTATGAATAAATACTATTGGAGGGCTTTTGGAGAATCTACAGCCGACAACTGGAAATTAAAATCTCTATTGAACACATAATTAGTTTGTTTGTTTAATGAGGGTGATCAGAGTGAAAATCTACCTCAAAAAGGAACAAATGCATCTCTGGACGTCACCCGTTTACCATTCTTTCAGCTCACCTCTTTGACCTCATCTCTCTTAATATTATCTTACCCGTCTTCATATCATATTTGGACTGGAAGCATTTCTTTTGCCTGGTGCATTAAAGCTTGTGTGCAAATAAAAGTTGTTGTTACACATGACACTTTTTAAAAATCTCACTTACCTTTCATACAAATATGTTGCAGTTTGGGGAATTCTGAGATGGAGTCAGAGATGGGAATGCAAAAGGCAAAACATATTAGAGGTAGGAGAAATAGATAGTGACTATGTATTTATAATCAGAAACAACTAGAACTTGTGAACTACAGGGCGTGCTAAAAGTCTTTTCATCAAAAATAAATTAAGATCTTATTTGAAGGTAGTAACATTGCAACAAGAGATTTGTTTATGAAGTCCCCCTTTGCTGACCCATTATAGTGTGGAGGTAGACAAAAATGCTGGAGAAACCCAGCGGGTGAGGCAGCATCTACGGAGCGAAGGAAATAGGCAACGTTTCGGGCCGAAACCTTTCTTCAGACTGATGAGTTGATTTTCCAGCATCTGCAGTTGCTTCTTAAACATAGTATGGAGGACTGTTCCTTTGCCTCCTGATATGCGCAGAGTAGGGGCGTTGGGGCACAAAGTCTCTTGCCCAAATTAGGGGAATTGAGAACCATAGGGCATAGGTTTAATGTGAAGGGGAAAAGATCTAATAGGAATCTGAGGGCTAACTTTTTCACACAAAAAGTGGTGCAGCTGCCAGAGGAGGTAGTTGAGGCAGGGACTATCCCAACATTTAAGAAACAATTAGACAAGTACATGAATAGGACAGGTTGGGAGGGATATGGACCAAATGTGGGCAGATGGGACTAGTGTTGCTGGGACATGTTGGTCGGTGTGAGCAAGTTGGGCCAAAGGGCCTATTTCCACGTTGTATGACTCTATATGACTAAGCTATTGATTTCTAGGTAACATTTTCCTGTTTTCTTTTTGTTAATAAAACTGGATTAAAGAAACTGAAGAAGGCTTTATTTTTAATTCCACCTGTCCCAATATTTCCTCATTAATACCTTGCCTAAATAATGATTTTTTTTTTTTGAATGGCAGTATTGGTGGATATTTATATGTGCACTAAAATGCAAAGGTAGAGTTAAAAAAAAAATCCCTCTGCGCGTTGAACTGGGTTTGGGAAGGAGTGCAATAACTTTAGAGATTCAGTGTGGATACTGGCCGTTCAGCCCACCCAGCCTGTGCCGTCCAGCGATCACCAGTACACTAGCACCATCCAACACACGAGGGACAATTTCTAATTTTTACCGAAGCCAATTAACCTACAAACCTGTACGTCTTTGGAGTGTGGGAGGAAGCCTGAGCACCCGGAGAAACCGCATGCAGGTCACGAGGAGAACGCAGAAATTCCGTACTGACAGCACTCACAGTGAGGATCAAACCTGGGTCTGAGGTGCTGTCAGGCAGCAACTCTGCCGCTGCATCACCTGTGAGTCATTTTGGAACTAGTTTCTCTTTCTCTGTTTGAGCAGTGTCATAACTCCAACACTTAAACTACGAGAACATGGCTGCAGTTTATGTCATTTCATGTAATTTACTGGAGTGAATAGAAAGTTCATAAATCAGTCCATCCAAATATGTCCTAACTTGTGCAACCACGATGGCCAGATGCAAATATTTAAAACCGCAGACTTGAGAAGATTAATAAATCTGTGCTCCTGCTCTAATATATCTACAAATATTAGGGCAGAATGTTGTTAGCCAGCATCTTGTCAGACTTTCATACAGAACTTCTCATGATAGCCAGACATCCAAAAGTACAGTACTGCCCCTGAATTAAATGTAAAATGCATTTACTTAATTTATGTAATTAACACAGCAATGTCTACCCTGCATTTTTGACTGATTGCTAAATAGCCATGCAGGCAATTTGTTTATATAATAACACCTAATTAGGTCTGCAATTCTCTCTTTCAAAATGGTCATGGAAAATGTTACACAAAACCAGTTGGATATCTTCATACAGTAGAACCTCTCCAAATGCTACGTAACTTCCAGGAACAGCGCTGAATTTTCCTCATAGAATGATGCTAAAATCCTAGACTAAGGCTCCTGTAACCTTCTAGCCCTGAGTTAAGGGTTTAACTGACTGAATAAAGTTGACACTTAAGAGGTAACTGGGCAAAAAGAATGCCCACATTTGTGCTGTTCTATTAGTGACTTTGTACATGACATAGGTTTCCACAAACACCCTAATGTGGCATATTGTGGGATGTTGTTCCCAGCATTTTCTCCTGCCTACTACCCTGCTCAATATCATTAATATCAAACATCAGGCCAGGACTGATGAAGGGTTTTGGCCCGAAACGTCACCCATTCCTTATCTCCAGAGATGCTACCTGTCCCGCTGAGTTACTCTAGCATTTTGTGTCTATCTTCGGTTTAAACCAGCATCTGCAATTCCTTCCTGAAGGATTTAACTACAGATAACGTACACACAAGAACAGATATACAGTGCATTCAGAAAGTATTCAGACCCCTTCACTTTTTCCACATTTTGTAACAGCCTTATTTTAAAAGTGATTAAATTCATTTTTTTTATCATCAATCTACACACAATACCCCAGAATTAAAAAGCAAAAACAGATGTTTAGAAAATTTTGCAAAGTAATTACAAAGAAATAACTGAAATATCACATTTACATAAGTATTCACTTTGCTATGACACTCAAAATTGAGCTAAGGTTCATCCCGTTTCCATTGATTATCCTTGAGATGTTTCTACAACTTGATTGGAGTCCACCAGTGGAAAATTAAATTGATTGGACATGATTTGGAAAGACACACACCTGTCTATATAAAGTCCCACTGTTGGCAGTGCATGTCAGAGCAAAAACCAAGCCATGAAGACAAAGGAATTGTCCGTAGACCTCCAAGACAGGATTATGTCGAGAGACAAATCTGGGGAAGGGTAGCATTCTGTAGCATTGCAGATCCCGAAGTGCACAGTGGCCTCCGTCATTCTTAAATGGAAGAACTTTGGAACCACCAGGACTCTTCATAGAGCTGGCCGTCCAGCCAAACTGAGCAATCGGGGAGAAGGGCCTTGGTCAGGGAGGTGACCAAGAACCCGATGGTCACTCTGACAAGAGCTCCAGAGTTCCTCTGTGGAGATGGGAGAAACTTCCAGAAGGACAACTATATCTGCAGCACTCCACCAATCAGGCCTTTACGGCAGAGTGGCCAGACGGAAGCCACTACTCAGTAAAAGGCACATGACAGCCCACTTGGTGTTTGCCAAAAGGCACCTTAAGGACTCTCAGACCACGAAAAACAAGATTCTCTGGTCTGATGAAACCAAGATTGAACTCTTTGGCCTGAATGCCAAGCGCCATGTCTGGAGGAAACCAGGCATCACTCATCACAGTGAAACACGGTGGTGGCAGCATCATGCTGTGGGGATGTTTTTCAGCGGCAGGAACTCGGGGACTAGTCAGGATTGAGGGAAAGATGAACGGAGCAAGGTACAGAGAGAACCTGGATGAAAACCTGCTCCAGAGCATTCTGGACCTCGGACTGGGGCGGAGGTTCACCTTCCAACAGGACAACGATCCTAAGCACACAGCTAAGACAACGCAGGAGTGGCTTTGTGACAAATCTGTGAATATCCTTCAGTGGCCCAGCCAGAGCCCGGACTTGAACCCGATCGAACATCTCTGGAGGGACCTGAACATTGCTGCGCATCAACGCTCCCCATCCAACCTAACAGTGCTTGAGAGGATCCGTAGAGAAGAATGGGAGAAATTACTCAAATACAGGTGTGCCATAACGAAAGATATTTGGGATGAAATTCTACAACATATATATCAATGTTCGTTAAACGACAGACATCCTTTAATACAATTTAAAATATTACATAAATTGCATTATTCTAAAACAAAATTAAATAGAATTTTTCCTAATATTTCTCCTATCTGCGATAAATGTCAATATTCTGAGGCTAATTTAACCCATACCTTTGTAAGTTGCATAAAAATTAAAATATTTTGGGTGGATATTTTTAAAATTATTTCCGTAGTGGTTAATACTCAACTGGAGCCTGATCCTAAATTAATAATATTGGGCATATCTGAACAATACCTAAAACTTACAATAAACCAAAGAAATTTCCTTGATTATAATATAATAACTGGGAAAAAATTAATATTAAAATTTTGGAAAAACCCTGCATCCCCCACAATCAAAATGTGGATTATGGAGATGTCGGAGACCTTAAATCTGGGAAAAAATTAATTTGTCTTAATTGACAAACCAGAATTATTTACTAGAATATGGTCTCCGTTCATAGATTATTTGAAGGGGTAGAATGGACCGGCGCTGATACCTGACGGAAGCTTGAACCCGGGACTAGATGAATAGTTAGGTTTTCTTACCTACAGACCTATCTCCTAAGTTGTATTATGGATAGTTTATTCTATTTTTCTAATTTTCTTTTCTTTTTCTTTATTTTTTCTATCTATTAAAAAAATAATAATAATTAGAGTCAATGTTAATATGTAACCGATAAATGAAGACCCCAGCTACACTGGTAGCGGAGTCTCTGGAATCCTGGAATTTAATCTGTAACCGTTTAACAAAGTTTGTAGTGGTTCGGACTATGATATGTACATGCTTCTAATAAAATTAAAAAATTAACATTAAAAAAATACAGGTGTACCAAGCTTGTGGCGTCATATCCAAGAAGACTTCAGGCTGTAGTCGCTGCCAAAGGTGCCTCAACAAAGTACTGAGTAAAGGGTTTGAATACTTATGTAAATGTGATATTTCAGTTATTTCTTTTTAATTACTTTGCAAAAATTTCTA
This sequence comes from Okamejei kenojei, assembly GCA_035221665.1. Taxonomy (NCBI): domain Eukaryota; kingdom Metazoa; phylum Chordata; class Chondrichthyes; order Rajiformes; family Rajidae; genus Okamejei; species Okamejei kenojei. The sequence continues at coordinate 16,335,823 of CM069148.1, read as the reverse complement.
AACACCTGTTTTTGCTTTTTTATTATGGGGTATTGTGTGTAGATTGATGATAAAAATCTAAAAATAATTGAATCCATTTTAGAATAAGACTAACGTAACAAAATGTGGAAAAGGTGAAGGGGTCTGAATACTTCCTGAATGCACTGTATACAGCAACCTACCAGCAGAACCGTGGTTGATTGTAATAACGGGGTGGTTTGGTGGCGCAGCGGTAGACTTGCTGTCTTTCAGCGCCAGAGACCCAGGTTCAATCCTGACCACGGGTGCTGTCTGTACGGAGTTTGTACGTTCTCCCCGTGGCCTGAGTAGGTTTCCTACCTGATCTCCGGTTTCCTCCTACACTCCAGACATAGTTTGTAGGTTAATTGTATTTTGCCCTAGCTTGTGGGATAGCGTTAATGTACGGGGATCACTGGTCGGCGCGGACTCGGTGGGCCGAAGGGCCTGGGTCCATGCTGTACCTCTAAACTAAACTAAACCTTTTCTATAATAGTTCAATATGTACCGTAATAAAGCTTTTGGTTAAAATTGCTTTTCTTGGAATTATAACGGTGCAATTCGTAATAAGGATTTTCAAAATCTTTGTGTTTGTCCCTTGAAAACAAATAATTGTTTTTTGGTACAAGAGAATTGAAGATTACATAGAAATGCTGCCGCATTATTGCTCCGGTATAAAACACCATGGATGCTGTGATGAATTACTGCAAGATGTACTAATGAGCAATTCGATAAATATCGTCTCCAACCCACGTCTTTCAAGACTTTAAACAACATTGTTGGTGAATTTCAGCTGAAATGAAGGTCTCCTTATCATCATTCACAATTGATCAATCAATCTGGTCCGTTTTCTCGCTGATAGTCTGAGGTTTTTGCCATTTTTAAATTCAAACAAGTGTCTCGGTATAATTCCAAAGCAATATTGCAGAGTACAGAAATGTCCCCTGTTGTAAACCAAATCTCTAAACTTGTGAATGCATCAAGTGAAGATATGGAGCATTTTCTGTATCATGCAATGCAGTTTACAACAGCAAAGGTACCACATTCTGAAATTACAAGGATTAAATTACTTAAATTAAAATATCATGAATAAAAATACTTGATTGGTGGGCCTATGACCCAAGATCTCTAGAACAAGCTAATAATGACTGGAGGATTGTCAGAACGGATCAAGAGAGAGCTAGACAGGGCTCTTAAAAATAGCGGAGTCAGAGGATATGGGGAGAAGACAGGAACGGGGTACTGATTGGGGATGATCAGCCATGATCACATTGAATGGCGGTGCTGGCTCGAAGGGCCGAATGGCTTACTCTGCACCTATTGTCTATTATCACTAATAACAGGATTGCAACGGCTATTGACTAAATATTATTTGCTACTTTCTCAGTTGTGTTTCCATTTTTAGGGAATCCCTTCCACCATCGTCACCTATCCATGTTCTCCAATGATGCTGCCTGACCTGCTGAGTTACTCCAGCACTTTGTACCTTACTTTGGTAAACCAGCATCAACAGTTCCTTGTTGTTATCCACACCAGTATTTTCAGTATTTCAGTATTTATTTTAATGTAATTTTAACTGAGTACTTACATACACAGAAGAAACAAAAAATTGTTTCTCAATCAGTTCCTGTCAATGCAGTTAATAAAAACAGAATAAATACATACAGCTTTAAAATTAAAATTAAAACATCTAAAATAGGCCTATAAATTGAACTAAAAACAGACATTCAGACCGAACAGTAGCATGCTTTGACAGGTGTCTAGCTGTCAAAGTATGGGCGAGGTTAGATGTGTTGGTGTATGATGTATGGGGAGGGGACACAGTCCGTTAACCAGTCTCATTGCCTGTTGGAAGAAGCTGTGTAGCATCCTGCTGGTTCTGCAGCTGATGCTCCTGTATCTCTTCCCAGATGGCAGAATGGAGAAGATGTTGTGTGATGGGTGATAGGGATCCTTAAAAATGGAGATGGCTCTGCGGATGCTGCGCTTCTGATAGATCTCCAACAGGAAAGGGAGTGGAGCACCAATGATCCTACTGGCTGTCTTCACTATCCTGTTAAGTTGTTTTTGTTCATAAGCCTTACACCTCCCAAACCAGGAAGAGATGCCGTAGGTCAGGATACTCTCGATGGTGCCCCTGTAGAAGGTCGTTAGGTGAACAGTAGGGAGACCTGCTTTTCTTAGTCTCCAGAGAGGGTGGAGCCGCTGCTGAGCTCTTTTGTTGACTGCTGTGGTGATGGTCATTGAGGTCAGGTCGTCCGCCAGCTGAAGTCCCAAGAACTTCACACTGCTGACCCTCTCCACAGCAGCACCATCAATATGCAGCGGTGTGTGATGGTGTTTTCCAGCCCTCCTGAAATCAATCACCATCTCCTTTGTCTTCTCCACGTTGAGGGTGAGATTGTGAGATCTGCACCACTCTGTAAGCAGCACCACCTCCATCCTGTATGCCGACTCATTGTTGTCACTGATGAGACCCACCACTGTTGTGTCATCAGCGAACGTCCCTGAGTTATATCCCATTCACCAAAAATGATGGACGTTGGTGGGTAGCCATTCTAGAATATTTGCAAATCCGTCAAATTAACCTTAAATCTGTAATCTAGTTTAGACACAAAAAGCTGGAGTAACTCAGCGGGTCAGGCAGCATCTCTGAAGAAAAGGAATAGATGATGTTTCGAATCAAGACCTTTCTCCAGATTCTTTTAATCTGTAATCTATTGTCAATATTATGGTCAGATTTGTGCTGTCTTGAGATTTTTAGAACTGTTTGGTAGATTTATAAAGTTTGAGATTAATATTTGAGAGCATAGTCCAAAAATGCAAGTTACATAAACTGGCGTTCGGCTCATTAGTATTACAGCTGCACATACATTGTTGACAATTGTAAATTATATCTCCAGCAGAAACAACATTCCTGAGTTCAAATTTAAGTGAGCCAACTTCCCCGAGAACTTGGTCGATTAGTCTCTGCTTTGTTTGGTTTATTCAACAAAATATTTGCTCCATTCCTTGCAGAGAGAGTTATACTGTCTTGGCATCTCTCTTTCAAACATTAACAGGGAAATGTTTATGGAAATGAGATGGAATCATATTTCCACCATTCATTATAAGGGATAACAGAAAATTTCACACAGCAAGAAGAATTCCCATGTAGCTTTATATCTACATATATCTTTGAAAACATAGAATGGTATTTGTATACCTCCTGCTGTTTCTGAATGGCACAAAACAGCTTTAGACCATAGAACAAAGCGTTGACAATAACTTTATTTTCGGACTTAATGGCACCGTTGGGGCTGATTATAGAACAGAAGGCTTTGGATCATCATGTGGTTCTTTATTATTTATAATGCCAAAACACGAATGTTGGTAATCTCAACATAACCTCTCAAATTAATTACTATTATGTAATTCACCACCAGCAATTTCATCCCCATTAAAATAACAACTGTCTTTTGGGAGGTGTGCGGGGCGATATGCTGGAGTAGTCGCACTTTTCCACGCTCCCAATCTGTTCACTTTCAACTGTTATTATAGCTCAGCCTAAGTTTTATAACTACCCACAAATATTTAAACACCATCGACAGCACCTCTCCACACCACAAAGATGCCAGGCAGAGGAAAGAAAGAGGAGCCAACGACGGAAGACTCGACGACCAGCACCGTCTTGGCTACACTAGCAGCCATGTTAACAGAGCACAAGGCATCGCTACTGGCAGAACTCAACGCAGCGTTCACCAAACTGGAAACGAAGCTGGACAATATCCAGACCACTATTCTAGACCAACACCAGCGTCTTTCGTCATTAGATGCATTTGCCGATACCACCAGCCAAGACATGCGCGCTATGGAGACAACGCAACTACGGTGACCGAAGAGAATGTCAAGCTAAAGTCTAAACTTATCGACTCGGAAGGCAGGAGTCGCCAAAATAACATAAGGATAGTCGGTCTCCCCGAGAGCATCGAAGGCCCCCAAACAACAGCTTTTTTCTCTCAACTCCTGCTCGAGACTCTTGGCGAACACACACTGGAATCAGCCCCGGAGCTAGACCGAGCCTACCGTACGCTAGCAGCCAAGCCAAGCCCTGGTGAGAAACCCAGAGCAGTTGCGATTTGCTTCCATAGATTCCAGATCCGCGAGTTGGTGGTGCGTGAGGCTCGGAGGCAGAGGGGTAAGCTGAAGTGCAAGGACATCCCGATCCACATTTTTGAAGACTACTGTTCCGAGATAGCTGAACAACGCTTCGCAAACCGAGACGTTATGAAGGAGCTGTACAACCTGGGTCTCAAACCCTCCCTTCATTATCCGGCCAAGCTGTTCATCACGGCCGGGGAAGGAAAGAGGCGACGGTTAACATCTCCCGAGGACGCTCAGGATTTAATTTCATCTTACCGTCGACGCAGACCGGGACCCACAGATGACTGACTTCGCCCGGTACGTCTACATCCGAGTGGCACAGGGGCCCGGTTAACCTACGGTCACATTATGGGCTAACTTTAGCTCATAACTTTAGCCTGACTGCTCTTAGCAACTAGCCACTACTAGCGCTCGGCCTTGCTGATTATACTAGACCCCTGTCCTGAAATATATGAGGCCGGTAAGAACTCACCACGATTCATGACTATGTTATACCAACTTTCCTTATAATGTTTAGGTGTAATCATACTTGAAAGGCTCTTCCCCTGCACATGCTATAAAATTGGGCTTAAGGGACCCACTTTGTGGTTCGTGATCTGATCTCTGCCTTCTTGTTTTTAGCAGCTGGCTGCTAACGTTACCAGCATTCGACCGGTTTGTTTACACTAGTCTTCATAGCGGACTGTCTGGGACTGATAAGAACTCATTATAGTCAAGGCTGTGTTGCACCAATTAGTTCTTACAGCGTTTTTGTTTAACAATACTTAATTGATGCTCTTCTGCCCTGCGCTTTAATCCAAGAACCCAGTTTGCAACTTGCTAATCTCTCTAACGCTAACTCTTTCTTTATACCTTGTCAACTTTAAGTTATACTATGTTATACCAAAGGAAGCTATTCTTGTTTCACTTATACGTTGGCTTACTTATTTAGTATCAGCATTTTGTTAATTTGCTTTGTCTTATTATTACTATCATCACTACTATTATTACCATTAGTGTTAGCAATGCCATTGGAAGCGCAACTACCATGGCTATTATTTTAACTTTGTATTCATTCATTTATGTTTATTTTACTTTATTTCTATTTTCTACTATTTTAATTATTATTATCATTGTTATCATTACTATATTTATTTCATTTTATGTTACTTTACTGACATTGAGCGATTTTGTTGCTTTGTGAGGTGGAAATATTGGGAGTTAAGATCGGACAACTCCATGCGGATGCACGGACAACGTACCTTGGTGCAATGGGCACTCAAGGTTCGGTTGGGACATTGGGGATCTCAGGTCCGGGGACTCAGGTTTGAAAGATGGCTAAGTGATATGTGTCCCGATTGTTTGTTGTGTGTGTCTTTTTTAATTTTTTTTAATTTTTAATTTTTTTTATTTTTAAAATTATGATTATTTTTTATTTTATTTATTTATTTATTTTATACTTCTTCCATCCCCCCTTCCCCCCCCCCCCCCCCGCCCCACCCACACCCCCACTCTTTGCAGCTGGCTTTGATGCGCTCTTCCATCTCAACTTGCAGTATTACAGCGCTCTGCCCACTCACTTGGATATAGCTAAATATGGCCAACACAAACGACATTCTTAGATTTGTCTCGTGGAAAGTGAGGGGGGTGGGGGGTCCTACTAAGACTGATAGGATCTTGGCCCACTTGCAACAGCTTAAGGGCGATATATTTTTTATTCAAGAGACCCACCTTCGCAACAGAGAGGTAACATGGCTTAAGAGAGGTTGGATTAGCCACTTATTTCATTCGAAATTTAATGATAGGGCAGGGGGGTGCTGCTATCCTGATTCGTAAAAACGTTATGTTCGAACCACAGAAAACTGTGGAGGACCTTGCTGGCCGCTTTGTCATGGTTTCTGGCAAACTGCAAGACGCACCTGTCATATTGGCCAGTATTTACGGTCCCAACTGGGATAACAGCTCATTTGTAACCAAATATTTTACATCTCTCCCAAACATTGAAAATCACCGCATTATTGTGGGTGGAGATTTTAATCTGGCCCAAGACCCTATACTGGACAGATCTTCGAACAAAGCCTCTACTTTAACTAAATCAGGTAGGACTTTGCATGCTTTTGCCAAACAATATTGGGCTCACAGACCCATGGAGACATACATTTCCCACGACTAAATTATTTTCATTTTTTCCCACGTGCACCGCACCTATACCCGTATAGACTTCTTCCTCTTAGATAACGGACTGCTCTCCAAAATCAAATCCAGCGAGTATCATAGTATTGTGGTATCAGATCACGCTGCGACTTCCCTCGATCTCCACTTTCGTAAACGAACTAACCCCTTTAAACAGTGGAGGTTCAACTCCTCATTACTAGCAGAGGCTCACTACAAGCAATTCTTGCACTCCCAAATCATTTTATATTTTGAGCTGAATGACTCGCCGGTCATAGAAAGAGGTATACTTTGGGAAGCTTCAAAAGCCTATATTAGGGGCCAACTTATCTCTTTTGTCTCCAACCTGAAAAGAGCCGAGACGTCCCAAATGACAGACCTGTTACGATAAATAAAGGACATTGATGACAAATATGCATCTGACCCAGACCCTAATTTTTATAAAGAACGCCTTAGGTTACAAACAGACTTTGACCTCAGGTCTACTAATAAAGCCAAGCTACGACTGCTTAAATCTAGGCAACACTTTTTTGAATCTGGGGATAAAGCTGGGAAGTTTCTGGCCTATAGGCCAGAACCGACGGGACTTCACGACTAATTCCAGCCATTAGATCTAGCTTAGGGGAGATCCACACTGGTCCTCTTAGAATTAATGAAGCATTTGCTAAATTCTACGCTGAACTATACGCTTCCGATTGTCCTCCCAATGCAGATGACATGCTCCGTAGTATGACGTTTCCCTGAATTGACGATGAAGCCACGAGAGACTTGGGTGGTCCCATAACTGTTGCTGAGGTCCAAGCAGCCATCACATCATTGCAAAGCGGAAAGTCGCCCGGCCCTGACCGCTTCACTGTAGAATATTACAAAGCTTTCCCTGCTCTCCTCGCACCTGTCCTGAGAGATATGTACAATGAGGCGTTTCTACATCGTCGCCTACCGCCCGCCTTGTCGTGGGCTACTATTTCCCTAATTCTTAAAAAGGAGAAAGATCCCCTGCTTTGTAGCAGCTACAGACCAATTTCACTCCTGAATGTGGACCTCAAAATCCTCTCTAAAGTCCTTGCGCTCTTTCTTCAACAAGTGATGCCCTCTATTATCTCGTTAGATCAAACCGGGTTCATGCCAGGCCGACAGTCCTCCCACAACACTAGGCGTCTCCTTAACATCATCCATTCACCAAGTAGTGAGACCCCGGAGATAGTGGTCTCCCTCGACGCCGAAAAAGCTTTTCACAGGGTCGAGTGGAGGTACCTATATGAGGCGATGGACAGGTTTGGCCTCGGCAATAGTTTCATTCTTTGGGTCAGTTTGTTATATTCGCCCCTGGTGGCCTCAGTACAAACAAATGACACACTGTCGCCCCACTTCCCCCTTCGGAGAGGTACCAGGCAGGGTTGCCCGTTATCACCACTCCTGTTTACTGTTGCGATAGAACCCTTGGCGGTTTGGTTACGCTCAGAGAATGGCTTTAAAGGTATTACACGGTTTGACACAACTCGTAAAGTCTCATTGTATGCGGATGACCTGCTTCTGTACATCTCAAATCCAGTCAGCTCTCTCCCTGTGATTACTAATATTTTAGAATGGTTCGGTGCGTACTCTGGATATAAACTTAACTACCAAAAAAGTGAGCTATTACCGATTAACTCATTGGCTAAGCAGCTCCCTCGCTCTTTAACCTCGTTTAAATGGGCGGAGGACGGGTTTCGCTATCTCGGCGTTTTTATCACAACACCTATATCTGATATGTTCCGCACAAACCTCCTGCCTCTGGTTGAGAGAGCTAAAAGAGACTTTGACCGCTGGTCAGTTTTACCATTATCCCTCGCGGCCCGGATAAATCTGGTCAAGATGGCCGTCCGACCCAAATTCCTGTATCTTTTCCAGCACGTCCCTATACTTATCACTAAATCTTTTTTTGATAAATTAGAAAGGAGAATATCTAAATTTTTATGGGGTAGCAAACCGGCTAGAATTCGAAAGACGATACTACAGTCTCCTAAGAGTGACGACGGTTTGGCACTTCCTGACTTTAGGCGATACTATTGGGCAGCTAACTTGCAAAAATCCTGTATTGGATGAGTGATGATTGCGACCACCTACCGACCTGGGTACACTTGGAAAAGGCGAGTTCACGTCTCCCGTTGCGGTCTGTTCTATGCTCCAAACTCCCCATTTCTACAACATCTGTGGGTGCAGGCCCAATTGCTTCCCTCTCGCTCAAGATATGGAGTCAACTCAGGAAAAACTTCGGTTTACAAGGCCCTTCCATCTTGACCCCACTGCTTAAAAATCACATCTTTAAACCTTCAAGTACAGACTCCGCATTCAAAACCTGGCATAGTAATGGTATCAGTAGTATCAAAAACCTATACAAGGATGGCATTTTTTCGTCCTTTGCGGAGCTTTCGTCCAACTACAGCCTCCCAAACTCCCACCTTTTCTGTTTTTTTCCAGATTAGGGATTTTGTGAAGAAGACATTCCCTCACTTCCCAAATCGCCCCCCTGAAACCCTGACCGATTCCATCCTAGCTCTAGATCCCAACCGGAAGAAATGCATCTCTTTTTTGTATAACTTGTTGGGGTCGGTAATATTGAATCCTCATACCTCATTAAAAGCTGCATGGGAGGGCGAGCTGAATATGAAACCAACAGACCAGCAATGGGACTCTGCTTTGGATCTGATCCATTCTTCCTCCATATGTGCCCGTCATGGCCTAATCCAATGCAAAGTCCTTCACAAAGTCCACTACACAAATGCAAGATTATCTAGAATATACCCCGCTGTCAAGGACACCTGCAACAGATGTAATCAATCCCCTGCCAACCATAGCCATATGTTTTGGTCTTGCCCTAAGCGGGCAGCCTTTTGGAGGAGTGCTTTCGCCGTGATAAGCAGATTATTGCCAGACTATTCCTCCAAACCCGCTGTCAGCTATTTTTGGTACTCTTCTCAACACCAACCTCTGCGTTGAAGCAGGTCCTGGCTTTTACAACCTTGTTAGCTCGGAGACTGATCTTGCTTAACTGGAGGTTTACCTGTCCCCCGACACACGCCCGCTGGATCAAGGACGTGTCTACAATTTAAAGCTTAAAAAACTTAGGTTTTCTCTCAAAGGCTTTACCAAGACATTCCTAGATACATGGAACCCTATCCTGGAACTTGTTAACTCTCTCAACTTGTTTCCGCTCGGAAGAAGATTGAGTGCCTTCTATCACTGCTCTGTCTTATTGCAGCTGCTCTCCCCTCAACCCCCCCCCCCCCCCCACACCTTTTTTTGTTTTGTTTTTTTTTGTACATTTTGTTTTGTTTATCTTATCGTATTTGTGTGGATGTGTACGTATGTGAGTGTTGTTTGTCCCCGTTTGGTTCTGACCTGATTCGGGTGGATTGAGGGGGGGTAAGGGTAAGGGCTTTGAGGGTCGCTTACATACTGTTGCACAATTATGTCCTGACTATCACTGTCTGTTATCATTGTATGTATGCAAATTGCTGTGAAATTCAAATAAAAAGATTTAAATAAAATAACAACTGTCTTTGAGTTAATCCAGAACATCAAATTATTACAGCGCTTTAGCAAATTGCAGATAAGTAATTGCTATATAGTTCTATAATAATCCTTTAAGATGATAACCAGGATGTTTATGGATTATTAATACACAAGGATGTATTTCAGTCACATTGTATTTTTATCCATTAAACTAGGCTGCAAAAAAAAGCCTTTTGCTGCATCTCAGCTCTTCAAATTGCACTAATTGCTTAGGTGTAGGGAAATGTTTGAAAACTGTTGTGCAGGAAGGACCTGCAAATGTTGGTTTAAATCGAAGATAGACACAATAGGCTGGAGTAACTCAGCGGGTCAGGCAGCATCTCTGGAGAAAAGGTGATTTTTCGGGTCGAGTCTGAAAAAGGGTCTTGACACAAAACATCACCTATTCCTTTTCTCCTGAGATGCTGCCCGGCCCGCTGGATTACTCTGGCCCATTTTGTGCCTGGCTTTACCTTTGAATCATGTTACTTTCAGTTGTATCACCTGTGGTGGGAGATTGCAACCTTCACGTGGTCTGCCCTGTTTCGACAAATGCAATCAACCTGGTGTGCACATTCAAATGTGATCAAATAGAACAAGTTGTCCTACAACTTTAGGTTGTGCACGCCATACGCAAGAAGAAGTTATATCACCTGAAAATTGCAGAGATGAAGGTCCTTTAATTTGAATAATAGTTTTGGTTGCCGGCTATTGCATTCCTGAATTTGTCTTTTTTATGCTTGGTTTCCTCTGTTTTTGGACGTCTGCCATTCATTCAGCACTCAGTTGTCAAAAAGGAAAAGGCTGCATGTTGTTTGCCCCACAATTCAATAAGCTTCCTCTAGCCTTCAGATCTTTTGCATTGCTCGCAAACTGATCCTGATTTTCCAAAACACAATAAGACAAAAGAACAAGTGAATCCCAGCTAGGTCAGACTGCACCAAACATGCTCTCGGACATTTAATCAAAGATGCACCCAAAATGGTATTCAAGCAATTAGAGCACAAAACGCCACTGTTTGTTTTCTAACAAAGATCCCATTTAGCATAACATAGACAACTATGTTGTCAGTAGATTGTTTTTTTGCAGCCCGCATAGAACAGAGTGGAGAAAATAACTGACAACAAAGACTAGCGGCTATTGTTTGAACTGTTTGGGTGGTTTGAAAAGGAAAAATATTTCCTTTGGCATTCCTCACAATGTTCCTGTTATATTATTCCACAGCAGTAACAAACAATTATTTGTGAATCAAAGAACAATGAACAATTAATATAACTTTTTCAAAATTGTTACCCGAACTCGTCAAATACATTTTCAAGTCAGTGTGAGTTAAAAATAAATATATTCTCTATAATTCTCCCCACATTAATGTACTGGACTAAAATCAAAAATGTGATTCTGGAAGGTAAAGCCTGAGGTTGCAAGGAACTGGACAGGCTTTCTTTAAACAAAAGGAAATAAGATTCATCGTCTTAAAAGGTTCAGAGACCTGATGAATGCAGGCTTAAACAGAAATTTCACCTCGGCCAATATTTAAACAACAAAAAAATGTAGACTGTAAAATTAACAAAACTAACAAAAAGGTAAATGCTTGTTACTAGAATTTACTAGAATGTTGCCAGGGTTCCAGCAACTATGTTACAGAGAAAGGTTGAACAAGTTAGGTCTTTATTCTTTGGAGTGCAGAAGGTTAAGGGGGGACTTGATTGAGGTCTTTAAAATGATGAAAGGGATAGACAGAGTTGACGTGGATACGTTTTTCCCATTGAGGGTAGGGAAGATTCAAACAAGAGGGCATGACATGAGAATTAAGGGACAGAAGTTTTGGGGTAACGTGAGGGGGAACTTCTTTACTCAGAGGGTGGTGGCTGTGTGGAATGAGCTTCCAGCAGAAATGGTGGAGGCAGGATCGATTTTAACATTTAAGAGTAAAGTGGATAGGTATATGGACGTGAATGGAGGGGTATGGTCTGAGTGCAGGTAGATGGGACTAGGGGAAAACAAATGGTCGGCACGGACTGGAAGGGCCGAGAGGGCCTGTTTCCGTGCTGTAATTGTTATATGGTTATATGGTTATATGGTTGTTCAGCCACGGGTTATTCAATTCACATCGTAGACTCCCAAGAAAAATCAATATTCTCTATTAAGTTGTTTATAATATAATAATTACTACAGTGGCAAATTCACTCTGAAAGGCATTTTACTGAGTTTGGGGAAGTATTTTATAGGACTGTAAAACTACACTTGTAAACCATCGTCCTATGTGATACCTAATCTATGAATAATCTAATGTTGGCAGTGGTTCCTATTAATGTTCAGTGGCCTGGCTTTGAAGAACTTTGAAATGGTTCTAAAAAATATATTTAATGCAGGAACTCTAACATGATGGCACCGGAGACTGCAGATGCTGGAATCTCGAGCAAAAAACAGGTGCTGGATGAACTCAGCGGTTCAGGCAGCTTCTGTGGAGCAAAATGGGCAGGGGACATTTTCAGATCGAGACTCTTCTTCCGACTGGTCACAACTTGAAATGTCATCTGTCCATTTCCCTCCACAGATGCTGCCTGACACGCTGAGTTCCACCAGCACTTGTTTTTCAATCTGACATGGTGATAGTTTAGCAAATAAAGGCTAAAGGAAATGTAACTGTGCATTTCTCTGTGCCGTTTCACAATCCATCAGACAGTATTTAGATATTTAGCCAAAGTCATGCTTGGCACAGACTATGTCTCCGATCTGCTTCAAGTATTCCCACAACCAGATTAAGCTTTTGCAGTTGTGCGGTTCCCAAAGACTTTGTGACCTTGTAGTCTGTAGTCATTCCGTGAAACACAGCAATCTGATGGTGGCAATTGGGCCTCAAATAGTGGAATCTGATGCCCACATCGGACCTCCCAGACTCCATAATTAGTGCCACCAAAGTCCTTTTCAACTCTTTCTCAGTGAACCTGAAAAACAGTTGAAATACATTTAAACATGAATTTTGGTTACACTGTTTTGGACCTCCATTTTAACTGTTATTGCTTCCCCTATACATATACATTTAGAGACAGATAAAGAAAAAAAGAAAAATAATACTTAGCTAAATAGATAGTTTTACTGAAGGTCAGTACTTCATACAATTGAAGGGAGCCATATTGCGGGTCAGGTCTGGGGGAGTTCCCCCCGCCACGGGTACCATGTAATCCCGTGCTACCTGCTCCATGGTCGGATATTCGGTGACTAAACTGTCTCCCCCACCTGGTTTGCCAGGTGAGGAAGGGCCTGTGGACCCCCAGCAGGACCAAAACAAGACCTGTCAAAGGGCGGATGAGCTCCTAGCGAGCCAACGGCCATCCACACTTCAGTAGAAGCTGCGATCACTGTCGTTCATAGCATTGTATGGAATGCCCGTCGGAAACCAGCACCACTGCGTCGATAATGTTTTCAACGATAATAATAAAAAATAATAATATTGAGGGTCCAGATATGAAGTTCATCCTGCCTCTCATCTCAGGGTCATATAAACTTCCCTTATTCTCGGTGGTGAAGGGCAAGTCAAGATCTCAGTCAGGATCGAAGCTGGGTCTGTGGCACTGCAAGGCAGCAACTCTACCGCTATGCTACTGTGCCACCCTAGCATTCCTCGGGTATGGGATAAAATGACTCTATTTCCACACTTATACCTGAGCCATTCACCCCAGCTAAAAGTGTACATAACAAGCCATCGAAACAAGATAGAACCATGCTGTTGTGCTGCCTCTGGAAGTCACGATCTAGTCTGAACCACATTGTTCACAAAGTTTGGAGCAACAGTTTAAAATCAAAAACTGCACCAACCAAAATGTTTTTTTAATGCATATCATCGCTATTTTTGTTTGTGTATTATTTTGATTGCAGATATTCCATAATAATAAACGTCACAATTATGTTGGTTCATGCCAGCAATCGTTTATTGTTTTATACGCAGGCATGCAAAACCGAGTAGAACAACTGCTTGAAAGATGTTGGGAGATTAAATGTACAATTTCTAGATCAATGTTCATTTTTATGAATTTATGTTTGTGGAGAATTTTGTTGTTATTCACAGCTACTAGCTGCACCTCCATCGTCTTTCTTTTTTCATGCTTCTTTAATGTCACGAAGCATGGATTTTTGTTATGATTTAATACAGAATAATAACCTGCAGGCATTCTCTAAACTTTGGCATCGATGTAAAGGTCATTATTTAAAGGGATAAACAGAACATTTAATCATGAAATCAGCTTGTTTCTCTGCGAGGTACATTTCCGAAAATGGGAAAGCATTGGATACATCAGAGTTATGCCTCATGGCGATACTAATGGATGTGAACTAATGATTCAATATTCTGTTCATGGTTTTGTACTGATGAGTGGTTTAGAGCTCCTTTGAGTGCCTGTAATAATATTGTTTCGATTTTCTCCTGATGGTAAATTTGGAACAACAATTTATTTTTAATTGGAGATAAACAAAGATGGCTTGAAGGAGAATATTCCCCACATTATATGGACCTGCCCCCTTTCCCTGGTATTCCAATCATTCTGAATGATGTCATATAAAATTCTTATTTGTTCTAATTTGAATAGTATGCATTCTCGTGACAAATAATCACAATGCTAATATTCTTTCAGAAAAGTTCTTTAGCCTTGGAAATCTACGTTGTTGACGTTTAGTTTAGCTTAGAGATACAGCGTGGAAACAGGTCGTTCGGCCCATCTAGTCCGTGCCGACCAGTGATCACCGCATGCTAACGCTGTCATACACATACATCCTACACACACTAGGGACAATTTACAATTATACCAAGCCAAATAACCTACAAACCTGTGCACCTTCGGAGTGTGGGGAGGAAACCGGAGGTCCTGGAGCAAACCCATGCGGTCACAGGGGGAATGTACAGACTCCATACAGACAGCACCCGTAGTCAGGATCGAACCCGGGTCTCTGGCGCTCTAAGGCAGCAACTCTACCACCACGCCACCGTGCCGTTAAAAAAATGTTTAAGGTGTACGTATTTGAAATTGTAACAAAAAAAAGCAGCAAGCTAGAACAATGTTAAATCTCTTGCTAGCAGATGTCTATCCCTCTCTAGATTGTTTCCAGTTCAGGAGTAACCTAATACTTCCTTTGAAATCACTGGTTTAAAGCTATCGATCTTTGACCGTTGTATCTCTCAAACTTCACATGCTGCAGACACAGAACATTGAGCTGATGGCCTGTTCAACATCTGCTTTGAGCTGTTTACATTGGGAGATTATGACTTTGACGCAGTTGCAATGAAGATCGTGGGTGAGTCCCACTAGACATGTTATCTTTGGCAACAGCTGTTTACGGGAAATGGCTGTAAGATTGAGCAGGGTCAGAGTTTAGATCCGTCTCGCCTGATCAAAGATACAGCACTGATCAACAAACGAAGGCCTTCTGAAATATTGTCCTCAAGGTAGGTGAAAGCATTTTAAATTAAATTTAAAGGAAAATAAAAATAACTATTTCCCAATTACATCTCTTTGGGGAAAAACCTCATGTCGGGATGTCTGACATAATTTCCGTTAACCGTTTGAGGATTGAAAGAGTTCAATTGAAAAATTCCTTTCAAGCAATTCTGTGGATGAGCTACTTCATTGCATAAGGCTTGACCTTGATGATATCTTAAACCATGACAGTAATGTTTGAGTCATCAGGGTCCTGAGATTTAGCAACCGCTGGTAACAATCTCTATGACAATTATTTCATCAAATTGCAAACGTCAGAGATTTATGAAATTGGAACTATTGACCAATCCACTGGTCCCCTCCTCCTGTTTGAGCGCTGGGGTTTCAGTGACTACAATCCTGTGGTTAGAGTGAAGGAGATCACGTGTAATAAAAGCAGGGATACGTCCCTAGAGCCACTCTGTCCCTCAATAAAGGCTTAGTTGATCTGTTCTTTGGCCGTAACACTTCCCTGCTCGATTCTGATAACCTTCGATTTCCCGGGCCCCTGCCATTTGATTATTTAGTTTTCTCTTAAATATGCAGACCGACTCAGCATCCATTTCTCTCAGGGACTCAAAATTATTTGCAGACAAGCTTGTCCTCATTCTTAACTGGCTGGTCCCTTATTCTGAGGGTGTATCCTCGGGTTCTAGTCTCTTTCCAACAAGGTAAACAGCTACCCATCAAGCAGAGGTTTCAAAGGCATCTCAGCTCATCCATCCAAATTAAGAAAAGCATAGGACATTTTGTGCTGGGCCTCGAAGGCAAATAAGGAAATCCGAGTTTACCCTGCACACTTTCAAATGCATGCGCTTTCATCACTATACATGTACTGGAGAACTGAAATGCCATCACTAAACAAAGACCCCTGTTGAATCTGCATTAATGCAGTCAGGAAAACTGATGATGCTCCGATACCCATCTGCACCTCAAATTACTCACCCGCACACATGTACAGGTGTCAGAAGCTATGGGGAGAAGGCAGGAGAATGAGGTTAGGAGAGATAGATCAGCCATGATTGAATGGTGAATTAGAATTGATGGGCCGAATGGCCTAGTTCTTCTCCTATCACTTATGATCTTATGATCAACACACATTTGTGCACACGGATGCACACACATACACACGCACACACACACACACTTACACAAATATGTGCACATGCATTCAGACACACATGCACATATGTACACAAATATGTGCACACATATGTGCACACACGCACACACATACACATACACACACTTAAACACGTATGTGGATATGCATGCACACACACATGCACATACGTACTCACACATGTGCACACACACACACCTCACGTCCCCTTTATTTTATTTGTTTGTTTATGGGAATGGCATTTAATGCCACATAATGTCGTGCCACAATCACCCAAGTGCTTCAATGGTTGTGACATGCTTTGGGATGTCCTGAGGTTGTGAAAAACTCTGTATAAATGCCACTTCTTTCTTTCTCTCAAGAGAGAGTCTTTCCTTTGGAACTTTATTGAGATTTGGTCCTGTCTAGTTCTGCTCTTGCTGCACCCCAGGTTGTGATGAAAGTTGCAAGTAAAGGGCCTGTCCCACGGGCCACCTAATCCGCGAGTTCTGCCGAGTTTGCCCTCGACTCATACTCGCAGCATAGTCGACACGAGGTCATAGGAGGTCTTCGTAACTCTCCTTCGTGCTCGTGAGTGGTCTCCACGTACTCGAGGCTTCAGCTAGGTCGCGGCGTTTTTTTTCAATATGTTAAAAAATGCCCGCGAGTAAAAAAGGGTCGCCGTGGAAAAAAACAATACTTTTTTTACTAGTAGGTTTAGTCGTAGTAGGTCGGCATGGTAGTTGTGGTTAGTTGAAGGTAGTCGTAGATAGTCTTCATCATGGTTGAAGGGAGGTCGAACGGAGGTCGAAGGAGATATAAAGAGGTCGTCTTCACTCTCCACTATTCGGTGTCCAGTTTTCCCGAGTTAGACATAGCTAGTCGTAGCTAGTCAAAGCTAGTCTTTAACATAGTCGAAGGAGGTCGAAGGAGGTCTTCTACATAGTCGAAGGAGGTCTTCAACATGTAATTTTTTCAAACTCTTCTGAGCTCACCAATTAGGTCGCCCAAGTGGGACAGCCCCTTAACCTTTGAAGGGAACATTGGGAAAGAGCAGCAGCATGAAATTAATTGCCATGCCAATTAGACAGATCGCTTAAGGAACTGGCACAACCATAACAGTCTCACTCTGCTCTGCATCATTTGTGATTCCAAGCGGTCTCATGTATCGCAAGCACATGACAAACGTATTAGATGCCCTCCTTCAGACATGAATGATGCAAGGAGCTAGTACGTTTATAATATTCTTACATAGCTGCTGGGATTGGAAGGGGGACCCAGCGGTGGGGGGGCAGGCAGAAGATAAGTTGGTTCGGTGAACATTTTATAGTTTTGTGGGCGCCAGAAACATGGCAACTCTTGTGTACTGCCTCGGTGAGGTCTGCTGTATGATTTTGCCGAGTTGTATGCAAAAAAAAACATTTCACTGTACCTAGGGTACATGTTGCAATAAAGTATCTTTGACTTGATATCAAATGTTACTGCTAAGTATAGAAATGATTTTAAGTCATGTCGTGTTTCGCTGTGATAACCAATTTGTTTCAAATGTCTTGTTGGTTAAAAAAGAATGCATTGGATTTCGCCAACCAAACTTGTTTAGTAGTGATGTCGTGACATCAACACTCCCTGAAAACGTGACTGCGTTAGCACCATGCAGCCAAAGATGAAATCAAATGGTGAGAGTGTCCAGTGACAAGCATTTTGCACAGGCAGCAGACATTAGCTGCTTCCCCACACGGTTTTACTTACCTTTGAGGTTATCGTATGCGAACCATCAGATAATAATTCACCACAAGATGTGCGGGGCTTTCCCCCCCACAGCATTGCTATAATGGTACTCATGAGATTTATATGTTTATTTCTCCAGTTATCTGCACTTGCTTGCAATGAAAATCCTTCCTGTCAGCCATATCATGATGAATTCCATTTGGGACCATATCACCAAGGCAACAGTTTGGAAATACGTATATGCAAACCAAAGTATCTCCAGAATACAAAAGTTAAAAGTAACAATCCACTTTCTAGATAGAAATAATGTTCAGAAATTAGTTGGCCTTTGATTCTCTCCGATCCTTTGACTGGTTTGCTGGTTCGAACCTTCTGTCAGATATCCATGATTATCTACCTTAGTGCAGTGTTCAGTACCATTATGTATATCTTATTTTAAGACTCTATCTGTTTTCAAGTGGAATATTTTTTATTCAGATGTACAGCAAACTGCATTTTTTCATTATTTCTTCAATTGTAATTTTCTTGAAATGACTAATAATGTATCTTGAGTTAATGCTTACAATTTGGCAGTCAACATGCCTAAACACATCTTTGCAAATACTAAATTGAAACCTTTATATTTATTATAGTTTCAGCAGTCATAAATGACATTGTATCAGCAGACCTGGTGATAGAAACATAGAAACATAGAAATTAGGTGCAGGAGTAGGCCATTCAGCCCTTCGAGCCTGCACCGCCATTCAATATGATCATGGCTGATCATCCAACTCAGTATCCCGTACCTGCCTTTTCTCCATACCCTCTGATCCCCTTAGCCACAAGGGCCACATCCAACTCCCTCTTAAATATAGCCAATGAACTGGCCTCAACTACCCTCTGTGGCAGAGAGTTCCAGAGACTCACCACTCTCTGTGTGAAAAAAGTCTTTTTCATCTCGGTCTTAAAGGATTTCCCCCTTATCCTTAAGCTATCAATGTAAATCTTATTTTTCCTCCATGTAAATTAAAATGTTAAGATATTTACAGTTTTTTTAACTAATTAATGCACTTCAGTTTCATATGAGTTTGATATTTAAAAAAAATCTTCTATTACATTCCTATTATAGCATTGGAAATGCAGTCTCACACAGACCCCATTTAAGGCATCCCAACCATGCAGCATAGCAGTGGTGCTTATCTGAAATAACCTGTTTAGAAAGGCCTTGACCCGAAACATCACCCAATCCTTCTCTCCATAGATACTGCCTGTCCCGCTGAGTTACTCCAGCTTTTTGTGTCTATATCCTAACCTCATACAGCTAATAACTCAATCAGGAATTAAATGAACATACCAATTATTTTTTTCTAAAGTGAAGGTCTTTTATTCTGTTACAATTTCAATCCCATCTCCACCTTCTGGGATTTCTAATCCCCACCTACACCAGAGCAAGAGCCAAGAGCAGCCAAAATGTTGATACGGCACTTGGTGCTTCAGCATGTTAAAAAATACCTGCCAACCTAAATTACCATGGCCCCAGATTTAGTGCGTGGGTAGACTCTATCTGAAAACTGCAGTCTCCCTCTGCTAACTCACCAGTAGCCAAATTCCCACCACTATCTATGCTAATACTTCCTTTCTCTCCTCAGCACACAATAAATCAGCAGGAGAAAATAACAATTGAAAAAAAAACACACACAAAAATACACAATTTTCATGAGCAAATCACAAAATAGGCAATATTATTATTCATCAAATATAAAGGATGTCTTCAAGATATTTGATTAAAACTGGCCTGTATGTTTAAGTGGGGGATTACTTCTTTCCTCAGGATATGATGTTGGTTTCTGGTGAAAGTTTGACTATATGAAACATTAATAGAATATTGACTGGCCTTGAGGGGGATACGACATATATTGCCTGAAGTAGATTCATATTGCCCGAGTCGAAGACGAGGGCAATATGGATCTAGTGAGGGCAATATATGTCGTATCTCCCGAAAGAGGACAGTCAATATTGTTATTATTACCCATTATCAGACATCTAGAGGAAAATCTGAACATCTCATATGATATGAATGTATCTATACATTTTGCAATATGCATTGCAACATTGTAAATAAGGGTACTAAAACCATTCCAACATTGTAAATAAGGGTACTAAAACAATGTAACATTTATGTTTCATTTATGTAATTTATGTAATTCATTTATGTGACAATGTGAAGGTCGAACTTTTAAATCGCGAACCTCTTCTCGCAACCGGCTGCCATTTTGTTTGTTTTGAGAATAAATTTTAAATTTCGCACGCAGCGTCACGTTGCCGTCACGCAGCGTCACGTTGCCAAGTTCCCGGATGTGAGACCAGGGGAATATAAGACTATATTCCCCGCTGTTTAAACAGGTAAAGTCCATAGGCGTTCGCTAGAAAGGGGAATATAAGAAAATATTCCCCTGTTAGCGCTGCTGGCAGTAAAAAGGAAGGGAATACAATTTCGTAAAAGCATACCTCAGATGGGTGATATGGGTAATAATAACTCTTATCTTCCTGACTTTCCTGGTTTTGTTTCGGATTTCTAGCATGTGCAGTAGGTTAGTATGAATTCCATCCCTATTCCTTAGCCCTGAGCATACCATACGGTATTGTCAACACATTATATGTTGCATCCAAAATTATTCCATTAACTTAACTGAAGTGGATTTCAGAGCTGGTGTACGACATATTGTTGCTGCAGTATTGCGTGTATGGTGCTGCCAGCATGAATTCTTAAGCACGTTTGTTGATTTCCAGCTGTTGAGAAGTATATGTGTAGGAATGAACTGCAGATGCTGATTTACATGCTAGATAGACCCAAAATGCTGGAGTAACTCAGCGGGGCAGGCTGCATCTCTGGCGAGAAGGAATGGGTAATGTTTCGAATCGAGACCCTTCTTCGAAGAAGGGTCTCGACCTGAAACGTCACCCATTCCTTCTCTCCAGAGATGCTGCCTGCCCCGCTGAGTTGCTCCAGCAATTGATGTCTATCTTTGTCCAGAGGTACAGTTATGTGCAGTACAGAGATGTATCATGGGAGATGTAGTTTTTTATGAAATCTTTCCTGCAGCCATGTGCTATTTTTATCGCCAGTTAGCCACATGGCATATGACTCTGGTGAATTTATAATGTTATTATAATCAACAAACAACTGCTGTAATAAGAGGCCATGGAGACTATAATAGACAATAGAGGAAGCTGTTCGAGTCTGAAGCAATCTGGGAACAATAAGGCAGGAGGTTTCACAGACATGCAGAATTGTAGGTTGTCATTATATTTAGGAAACTATCAGCAAAATGTAATTGCCTCGTGCGGTGTTGCATTTGTTATTCTGATATCTTTTGTTTTCCTGTATTCACTTTGATATTTGATTCTGTTTGTTAAATCATTTGTGTCTGTTCGAACTGCACAAAATAGTCTCAATTAAAACAAATGTCATTCGAATTAAAAAATTAAAGTCTCGACTTTGTGACTAAAATGTCAGAGAAATATTTTTTTGGGGAACTTGAGTCACTTTATAAGAGAATGTTGTGTCAACCTTTGACAATTCTTTGTTTCTGCAGTCAACCAGAACAGGCAGGGGACGTGCATTATTTATTGTAAACATTGGCAAGCACGTGATACTTTCTCCGGTATGGTCTTTGGGATCACCAGAGCTTTCTTTGAAGAATGACGCCACCCACCCTCTTCCTCCTGACCCAACTTGTTTTGATATTGGAGCAACACTTTCAACTTCATTCACTTCCTCCACATAAGAGATGTTGTTATGGAAACCTGCACAGTTTCCAGCTATGCCTGTGTTAAATATAGGATGTATTATTCTTTATTCCAGTGCTAATCAGAATTTCACCCTGACTCCTCCTTTCACATACCTCATTCTATTTGGAGATTTAATTTATTATTGTACAAATTTCTCCCCCCACCTCTCACCTTCACTTGGTTCAGGTTTGGCACTTTCCCTCTGGGACTTCTGTGCCTCAGCAGCTCGAGACTGGACTGCCGTTAGTAGGTGACGAATTTCCACACTCGTTTCATCTGCTCAACCTGACTTTTGAGAGACCGTTCGCTGCATTTGGAGGATTGACGTGAAGCACCTTAGATTTAGGTGAAAGCATTCCCAATACCGGGGTTCTCACCTGGTTAGTTTCTCAGTAGCTGGTTTGGAACAAAGGCAGTGATTCACTGCTTGCAATGGCAAACCCAAAGGTTGAAGATTGAATTCTTCAATTTTAGATAAATATACTGCCAAAATTTCCCCATTAATCCCTCCCCTCCCCCATTCTCACCCACTTCCTCCTCTCCTCCCTGTGCCCCACTTGGATGTGCACCCTATTCTCCCTTCCCCACTCCCCCCAATCCCTGTCCACCTATGGAACCTCTGGATTCATAATTCATGCCGCTTCCATCCTTATCTATCTACCTCACACCTTTTTTTCATCTCTGGCCATAGTTCAACCATATGCACTGAACTCCCCCCCTCCCCCCACCTGTATCTACCAACAGACTTTTTTCTGCCCCCACCTCTTTTCTAGCTTCCTCCCCACACACAATCAATCTGAAGAAGGGTCTCGACCCTACCCTATTCATGTTCTCCAGAGTTGCTGTCTCACCCACTGAGTTACTCCAGCACTTTGCATCTTTCACTAGACTCCAGATCGTGTGGGCAGAAGTCAGGTCACAGATTTCATTGAGACCTTCAAGATTCAAGATTGAAGAGAGTTTATTGTCATGTGTCCCAGATAGGACAATGATCTCCAGCCTGCTTCACATGGCCCTATGATTCTGCAACTTTAATTACTGCATTGACCCTTACAGGCTCAACGTGTTCTAAGCTTCTCTTCTTCCGAGGGTTAACTCGTAGAAATGTACAAGAACCTAAGGGAGTACTCTTTACAAAGTAGATGTCATGATGTTTCTAGTGGAGCAAGATAAGGGAGCTATCTGAACGTGCAACACTGAAGTGCACCGGAACTTCTCTTGCAGAGAGTGATGAATCTCTGGAAATCTCTTCCCCAGAGTGTGTGGAGGCTGGATCAATGGAGGTATTTAAAAAGGAAGTAGATATGTTGAATGGTTGGGGAACTGAGGGCTCTTGAGAAATGGCACAGAAGAGGAGATGAGGCTTGGGGCAAATTATCCAGGAACAAATTGAATGGCTTTAGGGATCAGGTGCTTCTATTTTCTAATGTTCACTGGTAACATTGTGCTCTTGGAGTAATGCATGTGTAGCTTGCTCTCCTTATCTCCCTATCTCACACTTTTTGCCTTTTCACCTCTGGCCTTTATCCAACAAAGTTAATAGGCTTTCGCAAACTGTGAAGTGAACAGTATCCTAGTTTATGGAAGGACTGATCAGGTCCTTCCATAAGGTAGGGTAAAGTTTAATTCCCCACTAGCCCTTGAAGGACATTGGACTTTGTCTATGGATCTGATGCACTACAATGTTCTACAATGCTGAGAATTATATTGTATTGTAACTGTACTTGAGTTTAAACTGATTTCATCTATGCGTGGCATATCTGATCTATTTAGTTAGCATGCAAAACAAAGCTTTTCACTGTACCTCGGTACATGTGACAAAAATAAACCTGATGGATGGTGTCAGTATTATGATATGCTGTCATTAAATATTTTCTCAAGCTCCTGTTGACTTAACAGCTTTTTCATTTACATAGCATTACACAACTGACAATTTATAAATTGCATGCTAAAAATACATTTTTCTTTAAATATTTCATGCTTAATTAAGTTAAAATATCCAACGTCACTAAATGCAATGCAAAACAATGTTTGAAGTTTATGTTATGTTGAATGTCCTAGTAAGTGTGGGAGTGATGTTGAACTTTCAAAACTTTTGATGAGTATGAGTTGTAGAACAGGAAGTCAAACAGCTGCGGTATTTTTTTTTTGGATAGGCACAAAATGCTGGAGTAACTCAGCGGGGCAGGCTGCATCTCTGGAGAGACGGAATGGGTGATGTTTCAGATTGAGACCGTTCTTCAGACACCCATTCCTTCTCTCCAGAGATGCTGCCTGTCCCGCTGAGTCACTCCAGCATTTTGTGTCTGTGTTTGGTTTAAACCATCATCTGCAGTTCCTTCCTACGCAGTATTTTTCTTTTCTGTTTACTTATAAACTAGAATAAACTTCTATTTCATGGGCAGCGATCTGAACAGCATCTGCGAAACACACTTCATTCTTGGATAAGAGCCTGGCTGCAACAGTTGAAGAGTTTGTTGCTCAGACCATTGAATGATCAACTCAGGAGTACAAACAAATCTTTCCCCACCCCGATAGACTATAGTCACCACTATAGTCTATGTCAGTATTTACGCTCCACACAAAACCTCTCTGCATGCCTCTTCATTAAACTTTAAAAGTATAACCCTTATATTCCTTTCTCTCTTCTGTTCCTCTCCCATGCATGCATCGATGCTGTAGCCTCAACCACAAAGTGACAGTAATTTTCCTACTTTATCAATGTTTACATAAACAAATTCTTCCTGAATTTATTATTAGATTCAACTAATATTTATTACTTCTATTTCTAAACTTCCTATACATGGAAACATTTTCTCCATATTTACACATGTCCAACTCATTCATAAATGTATTAACCTCCACCCAAACATTTGGTCTATATGCAGTGGTGCTTTGAAAAATCCAAATCTACTGTGGGTAACCCTGTTTACTGTTTGTAACCTTTTCAAAGAATTCAATATAATTGCACAAGCAAGACCATACTTCTAATATTTGTGCTGTCGTATTTTTTTCATTTCTAGATACTTGGCAGTACTGTCCAATTAAAAAAATCTAATATCGTTCCTGTCAATTATGTATTCCAGTTCGTCAGACTTTAGAGATACATTGCTGAAACAGGTCCTTCAACCCACCGAGTCAATGCTGACCAGCGATCACCCCGTACACTAACCTGCACACACTAGAGAACATTTTCTCTCTGCATGTGTTCTCGCCTTTCCAAAAATAAGACAGGGACATTGGTACAGAGAGTGCTATTTCACTGCATATGTCTTTGCATATTTTGATCAGTGAAACTCAATTGACATAAATAATTGATCCAGTATCTACAAGAGAGTTCAATTTGGCATACGGGAGTGCTTTCTAACTGCACTCTTGCCTCCATTTCAGATGGAGTACTGGACTACTTTGTCTCATTTTAGTCCTTGTATTTTAGGAAAGACGCTCTTGCTTGGAAGAGAAAAATGTAACAGAAGTATACTTGACTAATTTGAGGGATGGGAAATTGCCCATGAATACATTAAGACTTCCAGTTCCACATTCCCCAGTCAGGGGAACCAACCTCATAGTATTCACAACATCAAATAAAGAATGTCATATGTGTCAAAGGGTTCACATTTCATTTGTTTTCCAAATTCAGGGCAATATAGGCCTAACCTATTCAATGTCCCCTCCTCCCATCCCCGCAGAAATTAACCAGTCAACCCCAGCTGCACTTCCTCCGGATGGCTGTTGAACAACTGAGCTCATGAGGAGCTTCCTGACCATTGCTCCATCTATAAAATAGAGGTGATCATAGCAGCTGGGCAACTGTGCTGAAGATCAAGAGGCACAAGTCGAAGCAAGCCTAGCATGTACGATCTTTCCTCCTACTGCATTCCGTCAGTTCTAGTAAGCCTCTGATCTGCTTTCTATGGATTTAATCTTTCCTTGCAGTAGGGGACTGAATATGCACAATGCCTTGATTATATCTGAAGCATGGAGACACAAGGATCTGCAGTGTTGGAATCATCAGCAAAAACACAACATGTTGGAGTAACTCGGCGGGTCAGGCAGCACCTGTGGTGGGAATGGACAAGGGATGTTTTGGGCTGGGAGCCTTCTGCAGATTCATATTTGAAGCACGGGAGACACGAGAGACGGGAGATGATCGGACTGTGAGTTCAGTTCCCAAGCATGTGCAAGCACTCTAACAGCTCCAAGGCCAGCCTCTGGATGCACCATGGCAAATGGAAGTGGAGCAGTGGCTACAGGAGGCGAGAAGATGGTAGAGGTGTCGGTGGCCTTACATGAGCCAAGGGATTGCGTAGATCAATTGCCCCACGGCTGGGGTGGATGGGCGGCAGATCAGACCCGGCCTACAGTGTCACAGAGTGGTGGTGAGGACACTGCAGCATGGCCAAGTCACATTTAACCCTTACATCACTGACCCAGTGTCACCGCCAGGACAACAGGCCTTTAAGGCCACGATAAGGCTGAATATTTCTAATGACTTGATACTGGAAAGATAGAGGATGGTGTCAAAAACATAGCAACTGT
Source organism: Okamejei kenojei (assembly GCA_035221665.1). Taxonomy (NCBI): domain Eukaryota; kingdom Metazoa; phylum Chordata; class Chondrichthyes; order Rajiformes; family Rajidae; genus Okamejei; species Okamejei kenojei. The sequence continues at coordinate 16,309,387 of CM069148.1, read as the reverse complement.
GTCCTGCCTCAGAACAAATCTACAATTTTTACAGTTTGGATTTATGTATGATAGTGCTTGAGTACAGTATGATTGGACTAGATTAGATGCAAAACAAAGCATTTCACTGTATCTAGGTACGTGAGAATAATGTTTATTGGACTATTGAACAATTAATCAGCTTCAGCTGTTAGCTTTAAAAAAGATTCAGCAATCATACCCACATTTTAATCGTGAGAACAAATTTGCTTATTCAGCCATGGAAATAAATTCAAATGCCATAAAGAAAGGTAAATAAAATGCTATGTTCAGCCAGCTGTGGTAATAAAGCTATGGTACCATTTTTTTAAATGTACAAGTATAGAGTGTGGTATAAGTATGTTTTTTCCTTTTTTGAGTGTTATTTTTCATTACAATCTTCTGGATTTAGGGAATGGTGAACCAATAATTCAATACAAATTAATTTGTCTTTAAATGGAAATTTTGCAGCTTTAAGCTGTTTTGATTTAAAACGGACAGTGGAATTGGCACAATAAATGAATTTACTTTCAAACCTTCCCAAATAATTTAGCATTGCTTGGTACTCGAACCTTCGGAAGAACAACGTGTACAGTACATAAGCTAACTGATTCTACTAAATGAATCATATTTGATGTCATCACCGGTTCAATAATTGACTTTGCGTTCCATTTCCATCAGTAAGTCCAGGTCGGGAAAAACATATCTGAAGCAATTAGAGCAGTTGCAACGTACTATTTATAACTTTCTCGGTTAGATTAAGGCCCAGAAATATCCTTGATCCTCTGCAAGCCTTACTTATGTTAGATGAGAACAGCCAACATGGAGGTGACAGCCAACATGGAGGTGATGGTCACACACACATCTGGAGCTAGTTATGCTCCAAACATCTGCACACAAAAATTTTCTCAAGGTCTCAAGGTCTCAAGGCCATGTACCTGTTTATTTGCCAGTAAGAGGCCTGTCTCTGTTAGTTCCCTCCTTAAGAAACTGGTTTACCCAGAAAGCACTTGGCTGGCAGCATTCAAGGGGTCGGGTGTACTTCATGACTAACTAGTTATGGGTCCTTAAGAAGATTGATGAAGGCTGCCACATGGAGGTAAGTTTAGTTTCAACACTTGTTCAGGAGGGCACCTTGGTCAACATAGACGGCTAGAGCCAAAGGGTTTGTTTCCATGCTGTGAATGTGTCTATTCGAATTTAGTCTAGTTTAGTTCATTGTCACGTGTACTGAGGTACAGTGAAAAACTTTTTGTTGCATGCTAACCAGTCAGCGCAAAGACTACATATGATAATAATCGAACAGTCCACAGTGTACAGATACATGATGAAGGGAATAACATTTAGTGCAGGATAAAGTCCAGCAAAGTCGAATTATAGATAGTCGGAGGATCTTCAATGAGGTAGATAGTAGCCCAAGACCTCTCTAGTATTGGTAGGATGGTTCAGTTGCCTGATAACCGCTGGGAAGAAACTGTCCCAGAATCTGGAGGTGGGCGTTTTCACACTTCTGTACCTCTTGTCTGATGAGAGAGGGGAGAAGATGACCGGGCTGAGACTGGTCCTTGATTATGCTGATGGCCTTGCTGAGGCAGCGTGAGTTGTAAATGGAGTCAATGAAAGGGGGGTTGGTTTGTGTGATAGTTTCGGCTGCATCCACCATACTCTGCAATTTCTTGAGGTCTTGGATGGAGCTGTTCCCAATCCATTACTGGATAAAATCTAAGCTGCTTGATTGCTCACCGTATATGAGAGAACCAAAAAACAACATCAAAATAAAGATAGGAACAAGAATGCGCCCTTTATCATCTGAAGCCTGTTTCACCTTTCAGGGAGACCAAACTCTATTTACACATCTTTGACACGCACGCTGCAGTATCTCACATTAACAAAAGCAATCGAAAATGGGAGAGTTGCAAGACAAATATTACTCCTCTTAGAGATGTATTCAAGAGAAAGTTAGATTTAGCTCTTAGGGCTAACGGAATCAAGGATGTGGGGAAAAAGCAGGAACGGGGTACCGATTTTGGATGATCAGCCATGCTCATATTGAATGGCAGTACTGGCTCGAAGGGCCGAATGGCCTCCTTCTGCACCTATTTTTCTATGTTTCTTTGTTTCTACTGGGGGATCGCCGCACCGTGTGAAGGGCAGTACTGAGAATGTCCGGAGACATTTACTTTACAAATCCCACCCCGCTCTCGGGCTCCCGAGGGAACGGGCAGGTTAATGGGAGATTTCATCGCTGATGGATACAAGGAACAGCTCTAATTGGAGCCGCATTGAATGCACTGAATTATTTTAACATTGGCAATCGAGATTTTATGTTTGTCCTTGCTCGGCTTCTGACACGATGCATAAAGCTGTCGGTCTGAGGTTGGTGCTGATGGGTGGAAGGGCTGGACGGCCTACTCCTGCACCTATTTTCTCTGTTTCTATGTTTCTATTATATCTTATTTTCAATATCAACGGATAGGTCTTCACCAGACACGTTCCACAGAACATTTTGTAATATCAATAATATTGCTGTTAAATGTCTACTTTCCAATTTGTTAAAAAAGATTCAGATCTATGTAAATCAAAAATAAACGGTGGCTTTGCACTGCCTAATTTTATGTTTTATTATTGGGCAGTTAATATAAAAAATATGAATTTCTGGTTGGGTGAACTAGATAAACAACCAAATTGTTAAAAATGGAAAAAGAAGACTGTCTTCCTTTTGAAATTAGTTTGATTTTATTTGCTAATACTCCAATACATAAGAAAACTTATAAAGGAAAACCAATAATAGAAAGTGGAATATGTATTTGGAAACAATTTAAAAAAACATTAAAATTACAGAATGCACCACTAGCTCTTCCAATAGTAAACAATATTTCTTTTAAACCTTCATTGATGGACAAAGGTTTCTTAAAATGGAAGAAATATGGAATAAATAAGATTGGTGATCTTTACAGGGAAAACTTATTTCTCTCATTTCAGGAACTACAACAAAATTAAGGATTACATTTTAAAGAATATTTTCGATACCTACAAATTAGAGATTATGTTAAATCAAATACACTAGATTTTAGGAATAGAAAGACAGAAATTTTAGATGAATGTTTAAATAAACATCCGAATACAGAGAAATTAATATCATATATTTATAACATTTTATTGGAAAATGATTTACCAAATACGGATAAATATAGACAAGCATGGGAAAACGAACTAGGTCAAGTAATCAGTAGAGAAGTATGGAATGAAAGTTTACAACATATACATCATTGTTCATTAAATGCTAGACACTCCTTGATACAATTTAAAGTTATACATAGATTACATCTCTCAAAGTCTAAATTAAATAGAATTTTCTCAAATGTGTCCGCAATATGTGATAAGTGTCAACAATTAGAAGCTAATCTAACGCATTCATTCACAAAATGTATAAAAATCACTAATTTTTGGATAGAAATTTTTAAGATAATCTCAATTGTAGTTAATGCAAAGTTAACTCCAGACTCAAAACTAATTATATTGGGAATACTAGAAACAAATCAGATATTAACAACACAACAAATAATTTTTATCGGTTATAGTTTAATAATTGGTAAAAATTTAATACTAAGATTTTGGAAAGGTCCTATACTTCCCCTACAACTAAAATGTGGATTACAGAAATGTCGGAGACACTGCACCTGGAACGATTAAGGCTTGCCCTGATGGACAGGCTGGACCAATTCAGAGGAATATGGTCTCCATTTATTGAATATTTAAAGGGTCAAGATGGTCCGGTTCGAAGCCATGACTGAAGCCTATGAATAGATGAAGAATGTATGAATAGATGAAGAATTATAGACAATAGATCATGAATATGTCTCCAATGAAGAATATCTTGTTTAATATTCCACTCAATTAGTTTATCTCTTTTTTTTTCTCTTTCTCTTTTTTTATTTCCTACTGTTATAAAATAAAAAAGAAAATTATAGAAGTACAAATAAGATTGATTGTAAATTTTAAAAATATTAAGAATGTATGTGACGATAATATTTTCTTTTGTTTTAATTGGATTTTATATTTCTTCTTAATATGTAATTACTTCTAATAAAAATATTTTACAAAAAGATTCAGTAACAAAACAATTACAGTAGGGGCCACAATCTTAGAATAAAGGGGAGGCTATTTAAGACTGAGGTGAGAAAAAACTTTTCACCCAGAGAGTTGTGAATTTGTGGAATTGCCTGCCACAGTGGAGGACAAATCACTGGATGGATTTAAGAGAGAGTTAGATAGAGCTCTAGGGGCTAGTGGAATCAAGGGATATGGGGAGAAGGCAGGCACGGGTTATTGATTTGGGACGATCAGCCATGATCACAATGAATGGTGGTGCTGGCTCGAAGGGCTGAATGGCCTCCTCCTGCACCTATTTTCTATGTTTCTATGTAAAACATAGATTATTTCACTGGCCATGCCATTAGTATCAGAACTATGTAGAGAAAAACTTAATTTTCCATATGCCTCCACATCTACCCACTGCTGTCACTCATCTACTGGTGAAGCATTTTGTGGTGAGCAGGTTGATCTGAGTGCACTGCCCTATGCTAGATCAAGTTAAAGCCCGGCTAATAATGTGTGCAGGATGTGTGGAGATGTTTTGAATTTTCCCATTCTTTGTTTTGTGGTTAATTTGGATTTGAAACCCATCATTTTTCTCAAGGACAAACAGCAGGAAGTGTAAACATCACTGATAAAAAGGACATGGGACCATATGTGAAAACAAGGACATCTGTTAGATCTGATGTAGCATAGAATGTTTCTCGTCCATTGGTTGAATTATGTTCATACGTAGTTAAAGAGTCAGGTCTGGAAATCCAGTTTGGTGGGTGCATACCTGACCTGCCCGTTTTCATTCACTCAGGCAGCATGCAATATTGGTGCTGAGTGATAAATCTAGTCACGTCAAGTTTATTTGTCACATACGCATACGAGATGTGCAGTGAAAAGAAAAGTGTCAATGCTTGCGGATTGATTACATATTAGTAAGAAAAAAACAGCAATTTAAAAAAAGACACAACACAACAGTAAATTGTGGGTCCGCAAATTGGAGGAACAGCACCTCATATTCCGCATCCTCTTGGCATGAACATCGAATTCTCACAATTTTGTTAACCCTTGCTGTCTCCTCCCCTTCCTACCTCTCCCTCAGCACTCGGGCTCCTCCCCCTCCTTTTTCCTTTCTTCCCCCCGCCTAGCCCCACCCCCCATCAGTCTGAAGAAGGGTTTCGGCCCGAAAGATTGCCTATTTCCTTCGCTCCATAGATGCTGCTGCACCCGCTGAGTTTCTCCAGCATTTTGTGTACCCACAGCAGTAAATTGGTACAGTAAGTTAGTCCCTGGTGAGATAAGAAGTCCCTGGTGAGATAAGAGCTATCACCACGGCAACTGGACCCGGCCGCGCCATCTTGAAAATTATGCAGGCTTGCCGTCAGTGCTGTGTGGCGCTCACCGGGAACACTGTAAAGTTAGAAAGTGTAGGGCAGAGGGAACCGATGAATATAGTGTGTCCATAACAAAACTGAAAGGAAGCTATCACCCAATAAAAGGGATGAGCTTTCTGGCTGTGCCGCATGGAGGAGGATGGAGGGAGACAATGGCGGATGCTGGACAAAAGGCCTGGTAAGAAGAACCGGGGGTGGTCTTACCGTCCACGCCCTCAGGTTGGCAGAGTGACGTGTCCCTCCGGGGAACAAGGGCTGGGACGGGCCATGCAAGGAGATCGGCGATAGGTTTGCGGGACAACCTCTGCATGGGGTGGGGGGGGGGCGGCAGCTGCAGCTGGGACTGTAAAATGACGGCAAAATAGTTTCTCTGGCATACACACTCAGTGGGCTGTTCTGCACATTCTGTACTAACTGGGGGATTGTGCTCATGTATGGTGATAGTCTTGCTGTTGTGTACCTTGTTACACATGAAAATAAAAAAGCCATTGAACACCAGGTTATCACTGCTGGGCGCTGTGGAGAACCTGAAGGTGGGCTGCGCCGTTCTTGAGTGCTTCTTTGGATGCACACTACATTCAGTCAGGGAGAACCAAAACGTGCTTGCCTTGCCAGCAATGGAATTTAAAAAAATTCTCTGCCTTACACTAGTGCACACCGAAGATAGACATAAAATGCTGAAGTAATTAGTTTACTTAAGAGATACAGCGTGGAAACAGGCCTTCGGCCCACCAAGTCCGCATTGACCAGCGATCACCAATACGCTAGATCAATCTTACACATTAGGGACTATTTACAGAAGCCAATTAACCTACAAACCTACCTGCACATCTTTGGAATGTGGGAGGAAACCGGAACACCCGGAAAAAACCCACATAGTCACACGGAGAGCATACAAAATCCTCACAGACAACATCCGTAGTCAGGATCGAACCCGTGCAACACCTCTACCACTGAGCCACAGTGCCACCCATGATATTACCAGCTCAATGATGGAACAAGAGCTAGGTGACAGCTCACATTGACACGCTGAGAGTTTAGAAGCTGGAATAGGAACATAAGGTGACATAGATGTCAACTAATCCTGTGGCCAAGGATTCAGATGCTGGCCTCCAAGGCCCAGACTGCCTTTCTCAACAATGCTCAAAGCACTGGGCAGTCTACCATGATGTGCTACTGGCGCACATCATCAGAGTACAGACGTCTTCAGCAACCTTTCTCAGGTCTTTGTGCAGAATATGGAAACCACTCTGTCCTTGTGGTCAGATCCATCAACATGTAGGAGGCACGACGGTGCCTCTGCCACAATTCCCATGGCGACAGAATCTGCTACTGAACGGCAATTACCAGAAGTGCAGTTCCAGCAAAATTATGCTCTTGTATTGAATGAGATGTCTTTAGTCTCTTTTGTGTTGCTGTTCACCAAGGCAAGTAACAAGGATATAACTTGCAATAAAACATCTCTTACAGATAGTCCAACACTCAATCAGCGGCAGGGTCTGGTACACCAATGTATCCCAAGTCATAAATCACAGCACGCACAGTTCATAAAGGTACACGCACATTCAGATATACCTACTATCCTTAGAATAGAAACAAACATGCAAACTACCTACGTTATGGTAATGGATAAATTAAATTATATCAGAGGCTGATTGTCAATTAATTAGTTATTTACCTATACACAATATAATAAAGCGAAGATAGACACAAAATGCTGATGATTCAGGTCGAGAACCTTCTTCAAACTGAAGAAGGGATTTGACCCGAAACGTCACCCATTCTTTCTCTCCAGAGATGTTGCCTGTCCCGCTGAGTTACTCCACCATTTTGTGTCTATCTTCGATTTAAACCAGCATCTGCAGTTCCTTCCTACACTCACAAAAAAGCAAAATAAACATGAATTAACTAATTTTCTTAGTCTTCTCAATCACAATGTTTGCCCCAATAGATAAACCACCAACCTTATAGTATCCTTTCAGGTAAGAATAATCCCACAAATCCTCCTCTAAATACATACGTGCCAAGCTTACATCCTGCTCTATCATTGATACACGAACTATGTATAATTCTAAATACAGTGAGCATCATATTTTCTAAACTTTAGAGATATAGTGCGGAAACAGGCCCTTTGGCCCACGGAGTCCGTGCCGACCAGCAATTACCTCCTATAGACTAGCGCTATTCTATACACTTGGTACAATTTAACTATTTTTACCGAAGCGAATTATCCTACAACGTGAATGTCTGGAGTGTGGGGGGAAACTGGAGCACACAGAGTAAAGCCACGCAGTCACAAAGAGAGCGTACAAATTCCATACAGACAGCACCTGAGGTCAGGATCGAACCTGGATCTCTGGCACTGTAAGGCAGCAACTCTACCGCTGCGCCACTGTGGTGCCCAAACAAAACCTGGAACATTAAACCTAAAGCATGCTAATAATTCTTACTAAGCTGTTACAACACATTGCTTTCAGTATACTAACTAGAATAAACCCAAGCATATCATTTTCTACTTTGATTCCTCCTTAAGGCTTCCTACTTTTGCACATTCACATCTCACTTGTTTTCCAGTCATGTTCTCCCAGAAACATTGCACTTTTTCTCTTGTGTGCTGTTTCTGCTGGTTAAACAGCCATGACTTGCCCTCTCCTGTTATTTCCTCTGGGCTGACTGGCCTCGTGCACTCCTATTACACTGCATTGAGCCAGGGCAGGCAAGGAAAACAGCACCCTTGGGAAATGTGGAATGTATGACTCATGCCCATAGTGCAGTACATTCCTTTCCCAGTGCATTCAATTCAAGTCTGAACACTTGAGCCCATTCAGTAACTATATGGATAAATACCCTGTGGATATTAAACACTTTCCCAGCATCCACACAATCTCATCCTCTGCCCCAGCCACATGATAATTAAAGTAACCATGCTACAGCACAGCATGCAGGCTTCTACTTTATCTGCAAATGCACAGCCATCATCCAGCACTGCTAACTGAGAACCTTCTAAACAGGTTACAGACTCACCCTCTGCACTGCTTGCCATGAGTATACGAGAACTGTGGGAGCATTATCCAAATGGTGCTTTGAAATTAATTTACTCAAAATGGGTTGTCCTCCAGAACACCTCACCGTAATCTATTTTACTAGCTCATTTGATGCTTTATTTTATAGATCTGCCTTTCCACCTGTACAGTCGCTGTAGTAATGGACACCGGATCTGCCGAGGGTCTCACAATCATAGTGCTTGCGCTAAGTAGGTATGACAATTGCACCTTTTAGTCTGTGCCTTTAACCTGTCCCATATCCCACTCTCACTGCTCCTCCTCTGTGATTCCTACTGATCTCCAGCTCCACGATCATGTTTTACTTCCCAGTATCCCTTTGTTTTCACCTCTTCCGCAGCCAACAATGGGCCATTATGGGCTCCCCTTCCTTGGTCATCTGTTGCCGGTCCTGATTTGTTCTGGCCTTTTTTCTACCTCCAGTTCCCCAACCCCCACTCCCTCCCTCTTCTACCTTCAGTCTGAAGAAGGGTTCCAACCCGAAATATCACTCATCCCTTTTCTCCAGAGATACTGCCTGACCTTCCGAGTTACCGCATCACTTAATGTCTATCTTATGTATTTACCAAACAGTTCTTCCGGACTTTGGCTGAATGGGTCAAACTTAAAATATAAGAATGTAGGTGTAGGAGTCCCACTGAGATCATGTCTGATCTTTCTCAGTCCCTACATCTCTTGATTCTCTCATAATTCAGAAATCTATCAATCTCGGTTATAAATTGACTCAGTAACTGAGTCCCTACAACCCTCCAAGGCAGAGAATTCCAAAGATTCAGCGCCCTCTTCTCTTCTCATTCCTAAATAACCTGCTACTTATTCTGAGTCAGTGACTACTGTTCTAGACTCCTCGGTTGGTGCTCCCAACCTGCCGTTCTCATTACGAATCTAGAGGACACAGTCCCAGTCCTTTCAATCTCTCCTCAAGCAGCAAACTCACCATCCCTGGAACAGGTCTAGTTAATCTTCGCTACATTGCCTCGATACAGATACATCCTTCCTCAGGTAAGGAGACCAAAACTGTAAGCTATACTCCGGATGTGGTCTCACTAAGCCCTATGTCATTGCGCTAGGACTTGCTTACCACTACACACAATTCTGTTCATAGTAAAGCACATTTACCTTCCTAATTTACCTTCCTAATCACAACCTAAGCCCCTGAGCATCAACAATACCCAATCTCTCACCATTCAATAATAGTCTGCTTTTCTGTTTTGTGCATCTCAGTTGGTGACCTTCCATTTCTCCATATGACATTCAGTTTGCGACATTCTAACCAACTCTCTCAGCTTGGCCTTATCCCTTTAAAGGATCTTTAGAACCTGCTCCATACTCATAATGTCACTCGATTTAAATAGCACCAACGAACATGGGAATCTTTTGGTCTCCTCAGGCAAATTGTCAATGTGTATTATCACAGTCGATAATTACCCAGGTTAACATGCAGGTGTGGCATGTGATTAAGAGGTGTAATGGTATATTAGCCTTTATTTTCAGAGTAGTTGAGTACTGATGCAAGAAAGTCTTATTGTAATTGTACAGGACCGTTGATGAGACTGCACCTGGAGAACTGTTTACAGTTTTTTTCTCATTAAGAATGTACCTATCACTAAAGAATACAGTAAAGATGAATTCCAATCATAGACACAAAATGCTGGAGTAACTCAGCAGGGCTGGTAATTCCAATGGCAGGTTGGCCATGCGAGGAAATATTGGGAAGACTACAATAGACATACTCTATAGTTTAGAAGAATAAGCGATCCCATTGAAAAATCACAAGTATTTGAAAGTTGCTATATAAATGCAAATTATGTTGCTATATTAATGCAAGTTATGCTTACTTCAATTATATATGTTTCTATAGTTAGTTTTCCCTACCATTGAAGAATTAAACAAAATCACTGAACATTTAATGGAAATATTCTGCAGGTCAGGCAGCTTTCATGAAGAGAAAAACAATATTGTTTCAGGCTGATAACATCGTAATTTTCTCTTTTTGTCTCACATTTCCCAGCGTCTGTGGTATTTTGCTTTTGCCCATTTAATGGAATGTGATTGACCTATAATTTGTGAATTAAAGAAGTAATACAAACATAGTCAGTTGTTCATTTCATTCAGTAAGTTTCACCTCGGCTTGTCGACAAAATGGAAGTGGCAGCCATTTCACCCAAGGTGATTTCTGTAAATGTTGTTGGCCCAGATTTTTCGCTCAGTGGAGAATGAACAGCACCAGTCATTCATTGCATTTGACCACACGGTTTCCTGACAGTTTGTGCTGGGTCCTGCAGTAATTAGAACGTCATTCTGGCATTGCACCTTCCATAAGGGATCGTCGACATGTGTGGACAGTGAAAACAACTAGATCTCATCATACTATCAAAGCGGAAAATTAATGAGGCGCGTAGAGCGTGACACAGAGGCTGGAAGATTTAACTCAATGCCAGATGATATACAGTAAGCAAAACAAGCTCAATTTCCCTTTGCAGGTTTCCCTCAGCAATCCACATAGAAGTTTGCAGCTTTAACCCTGGTGGCAATTCAGAACGATAATTCTGAAGAAGGGTCTCGACCCGAAACGTCACCCATTCCTTCTTTCCAGAGTTGCTGCCTGTCCCGCTGAGTTACTCCAGCATTTTGAGTCTATCTTCAGAATGATAATTGTTGGGTTCACAAGTTAAATGACAACATGCCAACAGTATGTCTACCTTTTTATATCTTGCTGTATTTATTTATGCATATATTCTTTATAGAATAATTTATTTAAAATATCATTTTAGCCACTTTTATTTTTTTTTTGTTTAATCACAACAATATTTGTGCACCCAGTACATCATCAGCTCACTTTAGCGTGGCAAAAATTGTAGAATGAAAGAATGTAGATTTATTCCTGTTGGCTTCTCTTAATGGAACTGACATTTGCAAGTCTTTAACAATAAAACAAACCTCAATAATATTAACTGAACTTCGGAGATGCGGCCTGACCCATTGAGTTACTGAAGAAGGGTTTCAACCAAAAACATCAACTATTCCTGAGATACTGCCTGAGCCGCTGTGTTATTCCAGCATTTTGTGTTTATTGCAGCAATTTTGTGTCTATTTTCAATGTAAACCAGCGTTTGCAGTTTCTTCCTACACAATAATATTGTAATTTAACCTGAGGCTTGGAAACCTTAACGACAGGTGACGTTCCACATAGTTGCACAACAGCAAGTGAACAACATATTTTATTTCTAGTGTTATAGTACTCTCTTTGTTCTGAAGCAGTTTATCATCCAAACTCCCATGGGCAACTCTACAGGTGATCTCCAAATGATGAGGTTTATGAGACTTCAAACATCATGGGCTCCAAATTGATTGGTGTCAATAAAAGCCTGTTTGTGGGACAGTACAGAGTGGGCTGACCAAAGGCTTGTTTGCCATGAATGCTTGCGGCAGATTAAAATGGTGATAAAATGGTTCTAAAGTGAAATGCCAGGATAAATATTTGAAACAAAATAATGGATTGTTATACGGTTTAACATAATGTGTACAATAAATAATAGGCTTGATTGATTGAAAGATATAGCATGGAAACAGGCTCTTCAGCCCACAGAGTCCATGGCGTAAATCGATCACCCTTTCACATTGGTTCAATGTTATCCCATCTTCTCATCTGCTCTTTATACATTAGGGGGCAATTTATAAAGGCCTCTTAACCTACAAACTGGGGGTTTGTAGATCTTTGGGATATCTTTGGGATGTGGGAGGATTTGGGAGCACTCGGACGAAACCCACGCAGTCACAAGGGAAAGTGGGAAGACAGCCACCAGAGGTATTCGAGATACTCCTTCATGGCCATCAGCTAGATCCTCCAGAGCATTGGAGTAACCATCATCTATCTCAGCACCAGAAACTGGAGGACATAGGAAATAGGACAGGGAAAGGCACAGCGGAGGTAGACCCTAAGGATTTGCACTAGGTCAAATAGTCGATATTTACAATCTCTCCTTATAGTTCAGGGCCTTGAGTCCTGGCAACATCCTTGGAAATCTTCTCTGCACTCTTTCCAGCTTAATGACATTCTTCCTCTAGCAAGGTGACCAAAACTGAACACAATACTCCAAATGCGGCCTCACCAACATCTTGTACAACTGTAGTAGAGTGTCCCAACTTCTATACTCAGGATAGAGAATCCTTGAGAACATGGGCATAACTATTGTCCACCTCAGCTCCAGAAACTAGGCCTAAATAGGACAGGGAAGTCGACCCTAAGGATTCGCACAAGGTTGAATATTTGCATGGTTTGGCAATTCATTGGATGTATATGTTCGACATTTTCATTTAGTTGGTTCATGTTAGCAAATAATTTCTGCTCAGTCACGGAGGTCATCAGCAGTAGAGGGAAGGTTCAGGAGGAAATGTGTTCACCTGAGTAATAAGAAAGATGGGCATTGCCAGCCAATTGGAATATAAACAATCACCCAAATTTACTGATTCACTAAAGGGGCTGGCCCACATTGGGCGACCTAATTGGCGAGTTTAAAAGAGTTTAGGAGAGTTTGAAAAAATGACGTGTTGAAGACCTCCTTTGACTATGTAGAAGACCTCCTTCGACCTCCTTTGACTAGAAGACTAGCTTCGACCAGCTACGACTAGCTACGACTAACTTCGGGAAAATTGGATATTGAATAGTGGAGAGTGAAGACGACCTCCTTCGATCTCCTTCGACCTCCCTTCGACTAAGATGAAGACTATCTTCGACCACCCTCGATTACCTACGACTAACATGTTGACCTACTACGACCTACTACGACTAAACCTACGAGTAAAAAAAGTATCGATTTTTTCCATGGCGACCTTTTTTTACTCGCGGGCATTTTTCAACATGTTGGAAAAACGCCGCGACCTAGCTGAAGCCTCGAGTACGCGGGGACCACTCTCGAGTATGAAGGAGTGTAAAAGACCTCCTACGACTTCGTGTCGACCATGCTGCGAGTATAGTCGATGGCAAACTCGCCAGAACTCGCGGATTAGGTCGCCCAAGTGGGACAGCCCCTTAACACCGTTCAACTCATGGTTCATCCTTGACGTATTCTGTTCATCAAAATCTTAAATCTCTGCACTGCTCTATTTTTATCTAATTTTATAAATTTACCTCCTCTTCCCATCCCTAATATTTAATTTAAAACTCTGCCTATAACATTGGTTTTTCATTTCTATTGACAACTGGTCCTAACCTGCTGTTAGTGGAGCCTAACCTCCTGGAACAGCTTGCAATAACAAGGAACTCCGGATGCTGGTTTACACCCAAGATAGACACACAAAAAAAGATAGTCTGAAGTATGGTTCGGACCTGAAACGTCATCTATCCATGTACTCCAGGGATGCTGCCTGACCCATAGCATATGGTCCACATCCCTCTAATCCTGTCCTATCCACATACCTGTCCATATGTTTTTTAAAATGTTATTATTGTACATGCCTCAACAATCTCTTCTGGCAACTCATTCCATATACCCTCCACCCTCTGACTGAAAAGGTTAACCCTCAGGTTCCTGTTAATTTTTTCTCTTCACACTTAAACTATGTCCTCTGGTTCTTGATTCCCCTACCCTAGGTAAAAGACTATGCATTCACCCTATCAATTTTCCCACATTAATTTAAACGCCTCTATAGGATCATCCCTTAGCCTCCTGCGCTCCAAGGAATAAAGTCCAGGGTTGTGTAGGAGAAACTGCAGATGATGATTTACTCCGAAGATGGAGTAACTCGGCAGGACTTGCAGCATCTCTGGGGGAAAGGAATAGGTGATGTTTCAGGTTGAGACCCTTCTTTAGACTGTGAGTCAGGGGAGAGGGAGACTGAGTTCCAGGCTCAGCCCCTGGCCCACAGCCTCCACACTGCAGGCAACCAAAGTCCTAATCTCACCTTGTGTCAGGGATCGACTTCGGGAGCTCCAACCGCGGGAGCCTGCGGATTTAACATCATGGAGCTCGCAGTCCCTTCGTTAGCGTTCGACTTCGGGTACTCCAACCGCAGGTTCCTCGATCACCCCGGTTGCGGGAGCTTCGATCGCCCCGACTGCGGATGGCTCGACTGCCTCGGCCGAGGGAGAAAAGGAGGGAAGAAGATAATACATTATTGCCTTCCATCACAGTGCGCTGTGGTAGATGTTTCTGTTAATTTTTATGCAGTTGTGTTTCTTGTTGCTTTTTTGGTATGACTGTATGGCAAATCAAATTCTTTGAATCTTTTTACATTCTTGGCTCATAAATTAATTACAGTTACAATATAGACCACGTCTACGGCCTTATCCTGGTTACTTTCATCAAAAACACAATCAAATTTGTGAGACATGATCTTTTATGTTCAAAACTATGTGGCAATCCTTAATCATCTTCTGTACAGGTCAACTCTGCCCCAGAGGAGATCCCAATGGTCCAGAGATTTGAATCACTGCCCCAGCACCAACTCTTAAGCCACGCATTCCCATCTTTTATTCTTACCATCACTAGCAAGAGGCTCCAGGATCAATCTGGAGATCACTACCCTCATTTTATCCTTTTGCCCAACTCCCTGTACTCACTCCACAGGACCATGTCCCTTTTCCCACCCAGGTAATTTGGACCAACTTACACAACAACTTCCGGCTGCTCACCTTCCCCCTTGAGAATGTTATGCAGATGCTCAGAAACATCCTGGACTCTGGCACCAGGGAGGCAACGCGCCACCCTGGAATCTCGTTCGCCGCCACAACTTCTGTCACTAAAGTCCTCCGAACGTTGAGGCAAGAAGTGGAGTCAACGTAGATTCTAAATAATTGCCTTTTCTGGGAGATGCTGGCTCCTGGTCAGAAATGTCAAAAAGATTGAAGATTACTGGCACTGCTTCCTCTAAACAACATTTCCTGAACTTAGCAACAGACGTTTGGTTTATTCCAGACAATATCGTCCTGAGACTGAGGCTTCTGTGTTTGGACCCTGAATTCAGCAGCCTATAGTCACAAAGGAAGCACACAAACACCAAATGTTAAATATTTTACATTTTAATTACAAATGGTAGAATCAAATGTGTAATAAAATAAATAGACTTTTATGCCAGTGCAACTCCTTGACTATTTTGAACAAAAGTAATTACGTCTACATGTCATGCTGGGTTCCAAACAGTAATTTAAATTAAAGTTCAGTTACATGGATTTCAAAGAAACCTACCCTAACTTCAATCTCAAGAAGGGTCTCGATCCGAAATCACCTATTCCTTCGCTCCATAGATGCTGCCTCACCTGCTGAGTTTCTCCAGCATTTTTGTCTACCCTGGCTTCAATGTTACTATTGCCGATTGTGTTCGACAAGTTGCCCTTCAGTGGGGAATAAACCTCTCCTGTGCTACTTGCGGACTAATCTGAAGTTTATCGTGATGAACGATCTGTAAATACTGCTGTCGGCTGATTTTCATATTTGCAAATATTTTACAAAGATTTTCCTTGACGACAGTGTTTTTAGATTTGCCCTAAATCAAATATCCATGAAACCATTTTTGGCAGTTTCTAAACCTACTTAGTTCCCATAATAGAACAGGCAGTGTCACTATTAAACCCTTGGCTGACCAACTTGAAAAAATATCAGGTTGTTTAATCTGATGGGCGTTGAAATGAAAACTTTTAGAAAAAGAATCACAGCAGAACATGGTTTATTAATTACAGTCAGATGCAAAAAATACCTGCGGTGCAACATAATTTTGAAGCCTTGGTTTTTTAGACTCATCAAAATGGGGAAATATAGGATGATTAATGATCTATCTGTATTCTAAGCCATTAAAAGTGCTTCTTTAACGTGATTTCAGTTTTAGTTTCGATGAGTTTAGAGTTACAGTGCGGAAACAGGCCCTTCGGCCCACCGAGTCCATGCCGGCCAGTGATCCCTGTACACTTGCACTAACCTGTACGCTGGGGACAATTTTAGAATTATTACCAAAGCCAATTAAACTACAAACCTGTATGTCTTTGGTATGGGAGAAAACCTGAGGAAATATCCACATGGTCGGGGGGAGAACGTACAAACTCCGTAAAGACAGCACCCGTAATCAGGATCAAACCTGGGTCTCTAGCCCCGTGAAACATCAACTCTATCGCTGCGCCAGTGTGCTGCCATTTCTGTTTGTCTGGATATTTCTGTTTGTCTAGACCCAAAATATTACTTTTTTTTTCTCCAGAGATGCTGCTGAGCTACTCCAGCATTTTGTGTCTGCTTCGTTTTGTTCTCTCTGATGTGTTATTGAAAATGACGCAGAGACCGGCTATATGCAGAAAGGTGGTGAAATGAAGCATAGCTGTCGCACTATTTTCCCCACACAGAACTGATTTCAGATACCACCTTCAAATGACCTGCCCTTACCAGTCAGACCGATGACTGGCACTTGCTCCATGTCATATGGGTAGGTCTATTTATTTGATTAAAAGTGGCTAATCAGTGTCTTTCTATCAGAAAATAAAAGTTTGGAATCAGGCCAAATTCCCGATAAGCAGGTTTAGCAGCAAATTGAGAAAGATTTTTTAATCACCTGGAGTTCTGAAACAATACTAATAAAATTAAGGGTACACAAAAAGCTGGAGAAACTCAGCGGGTGCAGCAGCATCTAAGGAGCGAAGGAGATAGGCAACATTTCGGGCCGAAACCCTTCTTCAGACAATAAAATTAATATACATTCAGTTTCATCCTTCTATTCAATAGATGCCATTACTAAACGTTTTTTCAGTGAATTTAGACATTGCTGCTTCAGGAACACTCATATTAAATTTGCAAACTTAGAAAGTTTTTTAAAAACTTGCTAATGCAGAAAATCTAACTAAAAGGTCAGTCAGTACCAGTTCCCCCCACCACGGGTACCATGTAATCCCGTGCTACCTGCTCCATGATCGGATAGTCGGCGACTAAACCGTCTCCCCCACCTGGTTTGCCAGGTGAGGAGGGGGCTGCGGACCCCCAGCAGGACCAAAAACAAGATCTGTCAAAGGGCGGATGAGCTCCTAGCGAGCCAACGGCCATCCACACTTCAGTAGAAGTTGCGATCACTGTCGTACACGGCATTGTAAGACACCGTGCCCGGTGATGTTTTCAATGATGATGATAACTAAAACAGAAAATGCTCAAATGTCCCAGTAGGTCCAGAAGCATTAGTGGCAAGAGAGGAAGAGTTGAATATTGGGTAATGGAAAACTGAATAAAAGAGCAGGGACTCGACATTGTGTACAGAGGCCTGGGAAATGGCAAGGTTAATGTGACTGTTCCGAAGGCACATGTTGGGGCAGGATTTGGAAACAAAGAACTCTGGCACAACTTAGAGACTTTCTTTGCAGGAAACCTGCTTTAAAAATGTCAAATAGAAATGAAATTCAGCAGTTTCTTTCAAGTTTCCGATGGGAATAGACCCATAGACAGACCTGCTTCGAAGTCAAGTCCAGTAGCCTTGTGATGTGAAAGGATAAGTGTGATATTGGCTAATGCTGTTGGTACTTACTACGATAGGTAAGTGGGGTTTCATTTTCAAATTGGTCTCACCGTACCTGCCGAAAGAGTACATTGAGCTGCCACTGGGTGTCTGAAATGAAACATGATCCATTTCTGATCATTCCCTGGCATTCATCATCTTTGTACATAGAAACACTCTTATCTGAGCACAGTGCTTCTTGGGCAAATAACAAAATGCTGGAGGAACTCGACGGGTCAGGCAGCACCTGTGTAGAGAAATGGACAGAGGATGTTTCAAAATGTCATCTGTCCATTTCCCTCCACATATGCTGCCTGACCGCTGAGTTCCTCCAGCATTTTGTTTTTTTGATCAAGATTCCAGCATCTGCAGTCTCTTGTGTCTCCACAATACCTCTCTGGACCACCCTACATAATATTGCACCAGTTTAAAGCAAAAATAAGATACAATGGGAGCCATACATTTACTAACAATAATGTGTTCCCAGTCGGTTTGCAATTATGCCATTTATTAGATAATGCATGCTCTATAAAAAATAAACTTCTTAAAGTATGAACCTTTACCTGCCAAAGAGAAAATGTAACATCCGTTTCTTTACACATTACGGGTGTCAGGGGTTTATGGGGAGAAGACGGGAGAATGGGGTTGAGAGGGAATGATAGATTAGCCATGATTGAACGACAGAGTAGACTTGATGGACCAAATTGCCTAATTCAGTTCCTAGAACTTATGAACATGAACATGAACAGTACACTCTATCACTTTGTAATTCTCTTTCCTGCTACAAAACATGGTTGCCGCATTTAATGGCTTGGCAGCTGCCTACACCCTTGCAATTCTACCAGTGTAAAGAATGGTGGTCCTGGTACATTAGTATTAAGGGAAAAAATGGAGAGAAATAAACTAGTTAACCAGTGGCCACAAATAGCCTTGCAGATGTGGCTCAATGTAAAAAAAATGTGGTGTGAAGATAAAAGTACATGGAACTGAGGAGGAGAAGGGCTTCGATATGGAAGTAGATCAGTGATAGGAACATATTGCCTGCAGTTGGATATTTTTAAATCTTTGAGATGTCATTACCAGGATGTTACGAGCTGTGTAGGAAGGAACGGCAGTTGCTGGTTTTCACTGAAGATAGACACAAAATGCTAGAGTAACTCAGCGGGACAGGCAGCATCTCTCGATAGAAGGAATGGGTAATGTTTTGGGTCATGACCCTTCAACTGTGTTCTCCATTATCTCCACTTTTGGCCTATTAGTCTTCTCAGTACCTTCATTGTCCTGGACGTAAGACTGCAGCATTTCTGATATGGTATTACTAATATGGAGACATGGCAAATATAATTGGCACAACTTGAAAAACCTGGGCGAACTCGCAGGAACCTCTCTGAGTTGCTCAGGAGCCTCACTTTGAGTATCTGCTTTTTATTACACCCGGAAGCACTGCAGTTCCTTGTTTCTTCACAGATACTTGGTGTCCTATGGCAGGACACATTGAAACTTAGTGGAAAAATTACATTTGTGGCTAATCTTGTATTTAGAAATGGGTGTAGAAGTAAAAGCAAAGAGGTAATGTTATAAATTGCTGGTTGGGATTCAGTTGGCGTGAATCATTCAAGGAAGCCTAATTGTCACCAGTTTGTTCGTTCGCTCGTGTGTCAGACGATGTCGGTCGCTGTTGGCTTTGTTGTCGTCCAAGTGTTGAAGAATTTGTGTACGCACGACGTCGTAAACAGAGTGCAGATCGCGTCGTCATCTTCCAGGGATCGTGAACGAGGGAGTGCTTCTGTTGAGGATGAAACCTTATCAGTATTCATCTGGTGAGCAGCATGTGGGTGCTAGAAGGTTAGGGGTGAGGAACGCTGATATTCTGGACCATGTCTGTGTCAGGAAGGAGAAAGTGTTCGAAGTGTTTTATATTGTACAAGATCAATAAATCGGAAAACAAAACAGCATGCTGGCTGACCAGTGCGCTACAGGCAACACCCGACTCACGTGTGTGGCCAAAATTAGTCGAGTTTAGTTTAGTGTTAGTTTTAGAGATACAACCCGGAAACAGGCCCATTCAAGTCCACCGATTTCACGCTTGACCAGCAAACATCCCGCACACGGACACCTATCCTACTACAAGCTAGGACAACTTTCAATTTCACCAACAAGCCTACAAACCTGTGCGTTCTTTGGAGTGTGGGAGGAAATCGACAGAAATCGGAGTAAACCAATGCACTAGGTCACAAGATTCAAACTCCGTAAAGATTAGCACCCGTGGTCACTAGAATTCAACCTGGCGGTTTCAGGTGACTGTAAGCAGCAACGTTACCGCCATTGCACCACCAGATTCGCATGAAGAAGAAGGGAGGAAATAGACAGGCCCTGATTATCACCTTTTAGCCCATTCAAACTGCAGGGAAGGTGAATATAGGGCTGGAAGATTACTATTGGAGTCCTGCTGTTTCAAATGAATGAACAAGAAAAGCCAATATTTGTGAGGTGGGCCAAAATTATTGGAATAAATTCAGTGAAGGGCATAAGTTAGCATTCAGCAAGGATGGTGAGGTGGATTTCTTAAGTCAATGCTACGATTGATTGTCTGGGGCAGTGCATTGGGTGACGTCTGCTATGAATGTCAGCAAGGGTTGTGGATGTCCCAAATCCCCCCCCCCCCCCCACCCCCCCCCCCCCCCCCCCCCCCCCCCCGCCCCCCCCCTTCTGGCAGACCACTCGTGAAGTAATGCACCTGTCCCACCTAGGAAACCTGAACGGAAACCTCTGGAGACTTGCGCCCCACCCAAGGTTTCTGTGCGGTTCCCGGAGGTTTTTGTCAGTCTCCCTAATATAGAACATATAAGAAGCTGAAATCACGTTCGACCATTAGGGGATGACAAAAACCTCCGGGAACCGGGCACGGAAACATTTTGGGCTTAGGGTGCAAAGTCTCCATAGGGTGTTATTCAGGGTATCTAAGGTGGGACAGGGGCATAAGAGATTGCGGCATCCAGGGAATGGTGAAAACCTAATTCAAGATTGATTCTCGAGTTGGATAAAAAGGGATAAAATGATTAATGCAGTAAATTCATCATAGGGACCATAGTAGAGGTGATAATGGTGTCATTATATTTGCCGTTGGCTGCAAATGTATTATCAAATTATATAGGAGTAGAAATAAACCACTGCAGTTGTGTCTGGCTATCCCACATGAGGGTCTAGCCGTGGCTGCAAGTGGTGGGCGGAGACAGTGCAGAAGCTGGGTGTTGGCCATATAGGCAGGCATGGTGGGTCAATCCACTATAACCAAAATCCATCATAAAGAGGTCCGTTAATAAAGGGATTTACTAAGCTCTTAAGGGCAAAAGGAGATAGGAGTAGAATTAGGCCCATTCAGAGCCCATCAAGGTCCACTCCGCCTGAGATCAATATGTTAGGATCTATCTCCTCCTTTATATCCCATTTTTCTGCCTTCTCTCCCTTAAACCCTGAACACCTGTATTGAGATCAAGAATCTAAGCTATGCCTCTGCCTTAAAAATATCACATGACTTGGCCTCCACAGCTTCTGTGGCCAAATAATCCAGATTCACCAGATGTAATCGTAGTAGTGCTTTCTAGTGACTGGAGAACTGGGGGTAATGGAGTTCCTATGAGACCAATGATAAGGTCCCCTTGATTTCTTTGCAATATAATAAATGTATGATTTCCACTTAACAATAGAGGTAAACATGGATTGATCATGGTACCAAAATTAGTTGTTGCGGTATGAGACTAACTTTGGGAAAGGATTGAGTCTTCTTTCGACTGGATAAGATGTGCACCAAAGTGTGCAAATGGAGGTTCAAGGTGTGCAAATGGAGAGTCAAGGTTGAGTTGGAGCATTTGAGCGTGAACAAATGTGACTCAAAGCAACATACATCATCAATGAAAGGATAGTACAAGATGGCGATATTGGTGATTTTTTTTGTGCATTTTAAACTTACAATGACAAAATTTTCAAAAACTTACATACAATCGCGCGCGTCTACCTTGAATCTAAAACGATCTGTAAACCGGGGATGGTCTGACAAGTAAACTCACGATAGTTCACCGACTGATCATTTGGGATAAATTGATGATTCAGCATCACTGAGACCGATTGCACATTCCCTTTAAACTTACTGGGTTCTGGTAATGTTATTATAATTCAGTGTAATATACAAGAGAAAATTAATGGAAAGAATTATTGATATCCTGGCCCAATGAATACTATCCAACAGTACAGGAAAAGCTGCTAGCCTGGTCTCCTCCAGAGTCCTGACACGGCTGGCTTATCAGTGGTTTACAGTGCAGCAAGCATCATTGTCGGTGCACTGCCTGGATCGGCTAACTCGTGACATATGGTACTTTTATTCTCTATTTCTATTTATTTATTACGCACACACTGAAGGACACATGGTTGAGAAACGCTTTTTTCGTTTTCCTCTGGGTATGCAAATACTCAACAAAAATGAAAATGAAGATATACAATACAATACAATACAGTTCATATGCAGGTATGACTCTGAATGGTCGTATTGTGCTTTTAATGATGAACTCAAACTCTTCAACTGGGAGGTTTACATATAAGAGCCTGAGAGAAACTCAGCGGGTGCAGCAGCATCTAAGGAGTGAAGGGGAGATAGTGCGACGTTTCGGGTCGAGACCCATGACTACCAGTTTTGTCTTTGCTTGGCCACAGATGGTTCACCCGGACCTTTAATAAAGTCCTGTCGCATTCAATGGCGCGGGAATGGAGAATGATGTTGAAAACTATCAAGACACAAGGAAATGCAGAATGCTGATTTATAAAAAAAGAACACCAGCTGGAATATTACACTGAGTAATGTTTCAGATTGTGACCCTGACCCAAAAATGTATGGGGCCTATCCAAGTAGACCAAAGTGGTGCTGGAGAAACTCAGCCGGTGCAGCAGCACCTGAGACGAAATGAAATAGGCAACGGTTGCCTTATTCCTTCACTCCTCAAGATGCTGCTGCACCCCTGAGTTTCTCCAGCACTTTTTTCCCACCTTCGATTTTCCAGCATCTGCAGTTCCTTCTTAAAGCAACATGTGCCTATCCATTTCTCACAGCGAGGACACGGAGGAGCACGTTGGCGCGTGGGTTGAGTGCTGCCATCTGCCACCTCTTATTAATTTTTGTTCCATATTCTGGGTGAGCTGAGCACAGAACCAGGGCACATAAGTAGACACAGAATGAAGGAATCCCTCCACACAGCCGATCGAATAGATGGGTAATTATTTTCGCTCCCAACTGACATTCAGAAATGTCCTGACGTTTTTTATTTCAAGAATAAAATGAAGAGTGCCATGTGAACCTCTGTGGTCACAAACGTGGGGGTTGCTGGGGCAATCTGGATGGAAGATGGGAGAGAATGTGGTAGGGACAGGTGTAAGACTTGACTATGCTCTACACCGCTCTTGCCATTTCTAATCTCAATGTCTGCATCGCATCAGTCTATCGATGGACGTCCACATATACAAACCCCATTGACTCCACAACTCCACCTCCTCCCACCCTGCCTCTTCCAAGGATCCCCATCCCTTACTCTCAATTTCCAGCATATCTGCTCCCAAGATGAGGCTTTCCCATCTGGGTAATCTTGAGATATGCTCTTTCTTAGTAAAAATCGTTTTTTTCCCACCCGCTGTTGTGGATGGATCCTTCATCTGAGTCTACTCTGTGTCCCCTCGTTCGGTTCTCGCTCACCCTCCCCACAGACGGAACAAGGATAGAGTGCGGCTGGTCCTCACCTCTCACACAACCAGCCTCCGCATTGAACACATCATTGTCCGACACTTCTGCCACCTTCAGCTTGATCCCACCACCAGTCACATCTTCCCAACCCCACCCCTTTTCACTGTCCATAGAGATCATATCTTCCCCCAACTTCTTAGTTCACTCTTCCCTTCCCACTCAACCCTCTCCCTCCCCAGGCACTTTCCTCTGCACCGTTGGAGAGGTTACACCTGTGCCTACCGCTCCTCTCTCACTTCCATCCAGGGTACACAGAAGCCCATCCAGGCTTCACATGCAGCTCTTCAAACTTCATCTACTGCATTTGGTGCTCTCAATGTGCCCTCCTTTACATTGGTTTGACCAAGCATTGACTAGGCGAACGCTTCACTGAACACTTGCTGTCTATCGGACACGGGCTGCTGGATCTCTTGGTTGCTAACCAGTTTAACTCGCCTTCTCATTCCCATACTGACCTTTCTGTCGTTCCCCTCCATTGCCAGGGTGAGGCCACATGCAAACTGGAGAAATAGCACCCCAAATTTTGCATGGGTAGCTTACGACCCAAGAGTATTACCATTGAATTCTCCAATTTCAAGTAATGTGGTGGGCACCTATTTCCTCCACCATCTCCAAATCCTCCTACAGTTACCCAACTTATTTCCCCTCCTTCGTAGACTCCTCCCCACCCCTAAGCCCGCCCATCTCCCTTTTTTCTCCCCTAATTTTTACCCTTCCCCTGTCCTTTCCACCCATATCGCCTCCCCACATTAATTTACATTTTACCTTCTCTAATCTTAGTCACTTACTCCACTCATCTGCCATTCAGACCCCTCTCACCCATAGTCCACCTATACTGCAGTCATTTGTCCTGCCCACACCTCTTTACCAGCTTTCGTCGCCCGCCAAACTCTCTATCCATCTGAATAAGGGAGCCCTCTTGAAATGTGTTATTTTAGTTTATTTTTGAAGATACAGCTGGGAAACAGCCCCTTCGGCCGCACCGAAGTCCGCTTTGTACCAGTGTTCCCCGCAGTTAAAATACTATCCTACACTCACACACTAGGGACCATTTTGTTTTACATTTATATCGAACCAGTTAAACCTACAAACCTGTACGTCTTTGGAGTGTGGGAGAAAACAGAAGAAAAAACAGAGAAAACCCACACGGTCACAGGGAGAACGTACAAACTCCGTACAGACAGCACCCATGGTCAGGATCGCACCTGGGACTCTGGTGTTGTAAAGACACCGAACAGTCCACCTTGTTCCTTTCATGTCCATCTTCTGTTCCCTCCACAGATGCTGCCTGCCCCATTGAGATCCTCCAGCACTTTGCCTTTTGCTCAACTTTCCAGCATCTGCAGTTTCTTGTGTCTCCATACTCTAATTCTAATTCAACATTTAGAACTATATGATTCAACAGACATTATGAAAAACCAGGTCAGGACTTGCGTAAAGCTGATTAATTAGGTCACCCCACAGGATGCTGAAGTCATTTGTTCCATAACGAACTACGTGAAAACAATCCAGCTTGTGTTCTTCCTCACACCCAGCTCTGAGAAACAGTAAGTATACAAATTCACCTGTTTTTTTTGCACAAGGCGTCTTGAGGGTATATATATGTGAGTAATCACTATGATTTGGATATATTATACTTTAGTATTTGTCTGGGTTACCTAACCGAACTAGAAAATGCCCTCATTTGCAGTATCTCTTAAACCTGAAATCACCAAATTTGACGTGGTGTTGGGAGTACTTGTTGCACAAACCATCCTCAACCAGCCATTGACTCCGCCACCGCCACTTCATGCTGCCGTCGCAAGGCCACCACATAATCAATGAGCAATCTTACCCCGATCACTCCTTCTCCTCACCACCTTCCCATCAGACACGGTACGATAAAGGGGAAAATGCAACACCTCCAGATTCAAGGACAGTTTATTCCCCAGTTGCTATCAGTTTCTTCCCGAGTTGCTCTAACGAATTGTCCCTCTGATCGGCTAGTGTGCGGTCCTGAACTCTACTCATCTACCGTCAATTGGAGATCTACCTCATTTAACTATCTCTAAATCGTACTTTATCGGACTTTCAATGTTATATCATTGCACGAAATGTTTCCTTTAAATGTAAATCTTTGCAAGTGGAATGGCTTTATTGTATTCAGTGTGTAAGCCTTTCTACGACTGATAGCATGCAAAACGAAAGCTTTTAACTATAACTTTGTACACATGACAATAAACTAATCTAAATTAGTGAAATCCATTCAGTTGTTATTTATCAAATATATGGACTACTGTGAATTAGTGAACTTGTGGGCATGGCAGATGTGTTAGGAGAAAACCAAGTGAACTCATGCAGCTCATGGGTACAAAATGTTGGAATTTTAACCCAAGTGACGTCCCAACATTTTCAGCATCGAGGTGGCACTGTTTCAATCGTCAATGTGCCCAGGTCACCCTTGCCGATCCAAAGAAGTGCTTCATAGCTCAGGTTGAAATAGAGAAAGTTACCACAGCTTTGTTATCGACTATCCATGTAATGAACATATGCACCAAATGTTATGATTTGGTTGAAACACACATCACATATTTAGAAGACCACGGGCGAAGGTTTGTTATAATTTTAATTGAATTTTACTCGCAGTCCTACACACGGCGGGGAAGACGAGATGAAATCTTTGGAATGTGGACGGATGTCTCTGCGCCTGCTCGTTCTAGAAAATCGGAAATATATTTTTAGTTGCCTTTCAATGCCAGGCTTTGGTTTTTATTCTTGTTTTTTATTTATTCGCACACACTTTTCACTTGGGTAGCTTACGACCCAAGAGTATTAACCATTGAATTCTCCAATTTCAAGTAATAGTGGAGGGCGAGGGGGGGGGGGTATTGCGTCTGTTTGAGTCTCCCCCTGCTATCCGCAGGACAGGGAGACACAGTGGCTTTTGAGATAAGACAGGTGGGGCAATGCACTACCAAATGTGCCTGTCTGCCCCACACATTCCAGTACACTCTCTGGGCGTCTCCCACATGTTCTCCCGCACTAAGGATCATCCCGCATAGGATTGATCCCAGCCTTGTCACCCCCAGACAGATTAATGACGCCCAGGCCGCCCCCCCTCCCCCCCCCCTCCCCCCCCCCCTCAACCTCCCAATCACCTCAACTCACGCCGGGTCACCAAAGCAAGCTTCAGGAGGCTAACCCTGAGCTGCCGTCGACCCAACAGATCTGATGCAACTGATTGTGAAGAGAACAGCACCCACCAGACATGGACTTCAAACAGCGCAATATCCCCCCCCCCCGCGCCCTCAGGCACTCCACGCCAACATGAAGGGCAATGATCCAAAGGATTTAGACGGACGGGCAGAAACTCCAACATAGCTGGAGTAACCAACGGGCCATGTAAACATCTCTGGAGAACGTGATTAAACATAGAAACATTGAAAATATGTAAGTAGCCTTTCGCCCTTCGAGCCTGCACCGCCATTCAAGTAGGGCTGATCATGCTGGTATCATCCAACCAGTATCCCTGAACCTGCCCTTCTCGGTCCTCCGATAACCCCTGAATCCCTTTAGCCACATGGGCCACATCTAACTCCCTCTTAAATATAGCCAGTGTAGACTGGCCTCAACTACCTCTGGGCAGAGAAATTCCACAGATGCACCACTCTCCTTGTGAAAAATGATTTTCTCATCTCGGTCCTAAAATACTTTCCCCCCTTACCTGTAAACTGTGACCCTTGTCCGGAGTTCCCCAACATCGGAACAATCTTCCTGCATCTACCCTGTCCCAACCCCTTAAGAATTTGTAAAGTCTCTACAAGAGACTATATGAGACTATAGGTGACGCGTTTTCGGATAAGGCTCGGTCCTTCTGAAGGTCCAACTCAGAAGAGAAGTCTCCCCATTTCAGGGTTAAATGCGTCCACAGTTTATAAGGATGCTCGTCTGCATTATTAGTCGTCTCGACTGGTGAACCCCATGGCAATCACTACCAAAGTTTCTGCTCACACTTTGAGTACACTTGTCTCCGTACTAAGTCACCCAACCCCCCGCCCACACCAGAAATAATCAGCGACTGCCCCCCCCCCCCCCCCCCCCTTTCCATCGCTCAACTTCCATCCCGACCCGACCCCCTGGGAAACTGAAGGGAACGACAATCAACTGCACGACACAAATAGATGTCATACACAAGAAGGGCAGATGCTGGTTACAAAACGGAACACATGGTGCTGGGAGAAATTTGGTAACATCATGCCCGTCACCCATTCCTTCCTCTCAGAGATGCTAGCCTGCCGCCTGAGTTAAAGATGCCCACTATACTCACGAGTCACTAATGTAAACGCACAGCCACTACGTTATTACAACGATTTAAATGTTTCAATTCTTTAACTTGAACCGTAAATTTAACGTCGGACGTGGAAAACCTCAAACAGGTTTGAATTTTTTCACGATTTAACAAGTTTCCAACGGGGTACCTGCCGTTAGCCAGCCATGAGTCGCTAAGTTTTCTGCTTAGGGCGAGGTTTCCGAGGGGGGGGGGGGGGGGGGGGGCGTTCTCGCTACGATAATTGGATATCGTGATATACCGCGAGTGAAAACGCGGGTCCCACTGGGTCAACTCGCACCGTGAGACTAGGCCTTTTTATCTTTACTGCAACTGACGAGCCATGAAGATGTACCTTGTTACAGCTTCTCTTTGACAGTGAAAGCATGCAAACAAAAAACCCTTCCCGGCATCTTATATCTTCAATTGCACTTATTTCTGAGTGCAACTGAAAAACTGATTTTTTGAAAACTGTTGTGTGGAAAGAACTGCAGTCTGCTGTTTAAAACCGAAGTAAGATCACAAAAAGCCTGGAGTAACTCATGGTCAGTCAGGTAACGTCTGAGAAAAGGAAATGGGTATGTTTTAGGATCGAGATCCCTGCTCCAACTCAGAGGTCTGAGAAGGACGACTAAACCAAAAACCTTATACCTGGGTCGCAGAGATGCTGCCATACCCGCCAGAAGTAGACTCCAGCTTGGTTTAGTAGTCTATCTTCTGTTTGAAAACAGTTCCTATCACTCGGAAAAATCTAAACAGCATGAAAGCAACTACTTTACTCCAATAACTTGTAACGTATGGTGTAAGGGTATATTCAAAGTATTATATTCAGTCTTAAAATCTCACATATGGAGCACTGGAGGAATTTTATGTCTACAATTGAGATAAGCAAAATTTAGATCTGCCTTCAGAGTCAATAATAATGAAATGCTTTTGAGGTGTAAATAAAAATTGCGCATTCTATCATAATTGGAAGGCTTAACAATGTCTGCTTTTGCAATTTTTGTCTGAAAGTTGAAACAAAATGGAAGGGCCGAATGCATTTTTCACCGAGATTTGCAGGCAGATTAAAATATATAGATCTAAACACTTATTTTACGCTTTTAAATGAGATTAGGGGCTGTGGCTCTTGGCCATCTCACAATTGGATTTAGGTCTTAATCTATACTACACATGTGCTGAATTTGGTTGCCTGTGCAGCTTACCCATTTTATTATGGTATCCATTTCAAGTCAGCATGGCTTTGTACATGGAAATCGTCGTCGTCTCAAGTTTGAGTTTTTAGTTTGAGGAGAAGTGACCAGAAGTCCTGATGAGTCAGTGTGCTCGATGTTGTGTACTTGGACAAGCCACAGCGACCTACGACATGGTAAGGCTGGTTCCAATTACAAATGCATAGATATGTCGATGGGGTCCGAAGAAAACCTTACTGTGGGCATGTAGACACAGTTTAGATTAGGTTTCCCACTGCCAGTCCCAGGGAATAAAAGAGGTATAAATGTTCCAAACATTTAGGAACTACTCACATGTTCGAATCTCAAGACTGCCTTGTGATAATAACCATGTGCTAGTTGTTGCATTACTGTGTTATTTTAGTGCAGATCGGTTGCAGTGTAATATGGAAGAAGTGGGATCAAAAGGGATCATGTTGGTAGAGTTGTTTTTGCGGTGCTAAGCGAACAGGATACAAGATTGGCATGGTGCAAGATACAGATGTGTGTAGTGGATAGTTGTCATTCAGATTTTTTACAACACCCACCACTCCATGTGGTACAAAAAAAACACACAGAACCACCTTTGTATAAGAACTATACCCCCGTAAATGACTTGCCTTGTGTCTTTGACATTCCCATCCAGGGGAAAAAGTGGCCTCGTCACAATCTGTGCCCCGGTAGACGATGTTCTCTAATATTTACCACCTTCCATCAGGTCATCCGTGCATACTCCGACACTCCACAGAAAAAACAATCTAGTTGTCCAACTTATCAATTAAACTAATATCCCCAAAACTAGGTAACTATCCAGGCCAATAGTCTCATATTCTTCCTATACATAACACGATGCTCAGAAATTGTGCACAAACTTCAAATGTGGCTTTGTGTTTTTTTTTGTTCTAACAAAAGTTTTACACGACGATGACATGTATTAATGTAACATGCCGATCCCGTCTTGAGTACAGCACTCAAAATCCCAACTTTCTAAGATACATCGATCTCTATG